>OY728125.1:1715978888-1717228888 GCA_963277665.1 Viscum album
CCCCAAGACCCCTAGTACAGCCTCAAACACCCATTGGACACCCCCCCACACCTTGACAGCCCTCCCAGACCCCTTGGACACCCCTCCCATATCCCTTGGACACCCCCCCACCCCTTGGACACCCCCCCCCCACCCCTTGGACAGCCCCCCACCCTCATTTACACCCAACCGGCCCCTTGGACAGAACTCCCAGACACCTTGGACACCACTCCCATATCCCGTGGACACCCCCCCACCCCTTGGACACCCCCCACCCCTTCGACAGCCCCCCCACCCTCATTTACACCCCCCGAACACCCCTTGGACACCCCTCCCATATGCCTTGGACACCCCCCCCCCACCCCTTGGACACCCCCCCCCCCCACCCCTTGGACAGCCCCCCACCCCCTGGACACCCCCCCGACCCCTTGGAAACCCCCCCTACCCCTTGGAAACCCCCCCCATCCCCTTGGACAGCCCCAAACACCCCTCCTATATCCCTTGGACACCCCCCACCACTTGGACACCCCCCCACCCTCATTTACACCCAACCGACTCCTTGGACAGCCCCAAACACACCTTGGACACCCCTCCCATATCCCTTGGACACCCCCCACCCCTTGGACACCCCCCCACCCTCATTTACACCCCCCCCCCCCGACCCCTAGGACAGCCCCAAACACACCTTGGACACCCCTCCCATATCCCTTGGACACCCCCCAAACACCCACCCACCCCCTTGGAACCTCTCCCCCCATACCAAAATCCAGACCAGAAAAACCATCAACAGTAGACCAAAACAAGAAGTAGAGAAAAATTAAACATTCACTTATATAACATTCAAAACTTACACTGTCGACTTCAAAAAAAACTAAATCCAACCTAAACGACTACGAAATACACAATTACATTGACAATATTCAAAATTACATTTTACATTACAAACAACTAAAAGTCAATCAAACCTGTAAAATAATTTGACCACTCCACTTGTAAGTGTTTGATATCTTCAGCAGTAAAGGGTTGAGGGTCATCAAAAAGCTACAAAGGAAAAGGATAGTAGTCAACGTGTATAATGAATAAATCAAATTGAAATATTATGAGAAAGAGGAAATCTTACCAGGTCAAAACTCAGAACTGTCCCAGTTGTTATTATTTCATACATAAATCTTAACATGTAATATCCGCATTCGATGATGCCTTGTTGCTCATGACATTTCTGTTTGAATGAGTGTAAATTCAATATATTATTTTTATGTAATAAATCAAAATGTACAAATTATAAATGGATATTTACCTTCGCATGTACATATTTGATCTTGAAATTCCTTTTCTTTGCGCTTTTTCGAAAGTGGACCCATGCCCTGTTAGAAAATAATACGAATGGGGTAAATTTAAAATTCATTATAATATATAAAACTATTGTGAAATTGAAACTTACGTTTCCAATATATTCTTAAAACTTTCTCGCACATCATCATGGAGAGAGCATATCCAATAAAGTGTTTTCTCCCTAGGGCAAAAAACCCCTAACATCCAATGATCCCTGATAAAAGGAAATTTAACGTTAGTGGTTTTTTATGTTAAAAGATAATTAACTCTTTGAGAGGGATGTGTTTCATACCTCTCACAAAAAGGCATCATCCAACACTGTGTGATTACATTCTTTTCAAATCTATCATCAATATAAAGCATTATTTGTTCCTCATCCAATGCACATGCTTCAGGGGAAATCAATTGTGGGTCCACGAATCCATATACATCTGTCAGCTCATTCCTCTCACAGATTTTATACAGATACCTAATACAAAGCAGACATAAGTATACATTTTTAATAAATATAACGCAAGGAAAAGGTGTTAAGACTTACATGATAAAAATTTGCACCACGTTGACGCCCAACTTATCTCCAGTGACAAACTCCATGATATCAGTTTTCATAATCCCCACACATAGTTCACGTCCACAGACATGAGCTTCCATTGTAAAGTCATAATGATCCGCCAACAAATTTGAATATCTTGACAATTTGTCAAGACTGCTAGTATCTGCATCTGATGTCATAGCTATCTGTCTTTGTTGTTGTCTATACAGTATTTCTTTACCTTTGAAGTATTCCTGTAAAAATAAATTGAAAAATATATTAGTTTTCAAATGATAAAACATTAATAAAAATATAAAATAAAAGATATAACATCCATACCTCTATGGTAATGAGTCGAAGAAGTCTGGATGGCCAAAGTAAAAAATGGCCGATACTATGTCCAACTGTCGTCACCTCATCTGTAGGTAACGGTATCCGAGCTGATCTATCTATAATATCCTGTACAGTGACCCTCTGATTCTCTACCTCTAACTGTTGATGATGAACTGTATCTCCTATACAGTATACCATCCCATATGCAACTATATGATGTTGAGGATCATCAACATACAACTCACAATAAGTAGGTAGCTGCGGCGGAGGAGGAGGATCAAAAATGGGGTCCGCAGGCTAAGGTGGGGGAGTGGGAGTTACTGGGAGAGGTGGAGTGGGAGCTGCACCCTGAAATTGTCTTTGCAAGTCTGCAAACATTAACTGCACCGATGCTCTAATCTTGTCCTCCATTGTCGCATTAATATTATGGACTTCAGCCTCCAAGGATTCTATTTTTTTTATAAACTCCCTCAACGTTAGAAGTTGAGGAACGTGGCAACACTTTTCTTACCGATACACCTGCCGGATATCCTCTTACACGGCCAGGATGTTCAGGCTTTCCCAATGCCACAGATAAAATATCTTCCCTCCCAGATGGTGTAAATGTCCCCTGTGAACTCTGCTCCTCAAGAGAGTCCTGTAATAATTAATTGAACATTTCTATAATGATTGGAAATATATGACGAAAATAGTAAACTTAAATAAATAAAATAGATATCTTACAATCCTCTCAACTACGAGTCTCGATTCTTCCGAAAGATATTGTCCTTTTTTGCCCTTCCGAGCTCTTTTCCATTTCTCATGTCTAGATGGAGGGGATGGAGGGGCCACCTCTCCAGAGCTTGAAGACTCAGCTCTTAGTTGTTGAAATTTTTCTGCCATCATTTGTTCTTCCAATAATGCATACCCTCCCCGAGATAAACTATGAGGGTATACATTTTTAGATTGGATCTCTTGATGAGCTTTCCTTGTTTGCTGTAAATTAAGAATAAGTAATCATTAACAAAACAATAATAAGATCATTTATATAAGAAATCTTATAAAAGTTTACATTGCCCTTACCAAAAATGATTCTTTTCTTCTACTTTCAAAAAATTGTCTCCATGTGTCTTCATCTATAAAAGGATATATACGACATGGGTTCTCACGACTCCTATGACCATAAATGAAATCAGATGAGAGGGTTGATTTGAAATCCCTCCATCTCCTAGCAGCCAACGATAAGCATTTCTTCCTGACTCCTCCAGTGTCAGGAATATCAAATGTCATCTGATAAAAAAGAGGTTAAAAATATTATATATACTAGAAACATTTAAAGAACAGTCAAACAATAGCAAAAGATCTTACCAAAATGGTCTCCCACAGCTGAGAAATTATCGCCTTATCCACACTTCTCCAATCATCATAGAGAATGCTTACTTTTCTCTTAGCCTGAGTTGCTACAAAACCCTTAAAATCTTTAGCATTTGGACCTCTAGGAAGATCATCATCATCAAACTCCACGACTATCCTCTCCTCCTTCGTACGGGCAAGTGATAATTTTGGTAAACGTGTGCACCCACGCTTACCAACCTTTGAACTCTTTTTCGTAATAGGAGCATGTGAATGTTCCTCCCCAGATGTATGACCAATATGCTCATCTCCAGAATCATGTGGCTGATCAACTGATTGATCTGTCATTTTCCTTCAAATCAAAAAAACAAACATTAGTTCACAAATAGAAAAGTGTACTAACTTACATAATAGTAAACATTGGTAATATGGTAAGCATGTTAAACAATGATAAACATGGTAAACACAGGCAAAAGGTTGCCAAAGTGTTGGCCCAAGAAAACTGAAACGTGGACTCACTGAGTCCACCGGTCAGCCGGTGTGAGCACACCGGCCAGCCGGAGGACCCAGGCAGTAGACTTGCCCACTGCCTGGTGCCACCGGCCGGCCGCTGGATCACCACCGGCCGGCCGGTGGACCAGACAGCCTTCCTCTGTCTGGACCACCGGCCGGCCGCTGGCTCATCACCGGCCGGCCGCTGGTGATCCAGACAGAGAGGAAGGCTCTCTGTCTGGTCCACCGGCCGGCCGGTGGTGATCCAGCGGCCGGCCGGTGGACCAGAAAGAGAGCCTTCCTCTCTGTCTGGACCACCGGACGGCCGCTGGATCACCACCGGCCGACCGCCGGTGATCCAGACAGAGAGGAAGGCTCTCTGTCTGGTCCACCGGCCGGCCGGTGCTGAGCCAGCGGCCGGCCGGTGGTCCAGACAGAGAGGAAGGCTCTGTCTGGACCACCGGCCGGCCGCTGGCTCAGCACCGGCTGGCCGGTGGACCAGACAGAGAGGAAGGCTCTGTCTGGACCACCGGCCGGCCGCTGGCTCAGCACCGGCCAGCCGGTGGACCAGACAGAGCTTTGTTCTGGACCACCGGCCAACAGGTGATCCACCACCGGCCAGCCGGTGCGCCCAGGACTTCTCCTCTTTACGGTTTTTATTGTTTTATCGTTTTGATTTGATACATGTTTTAATAAGTAAAAAATTTACAGTATCTAACATTATATGAAAAAACTAAATGTAAACAAGAAATAAACTTGTGTTACCTGTAATTTTAGGAATGTACAGTTGGATTGTTTTCCCAAATTCCTTCGTCGTGATCGTTCCTTATGGCACAAACCATGTCTTCAACATACTCATCATTATGTTCTGTTAATCTTTCCATGGAAGTAGGGATCTCACATAAATCAGCATCTTCATCAAATTCATCCTCACCAACATATTGGTTTTTCCCTTGTAAAACAACAGCCCACTGCATATCTGACTGATCTACTACATAGAAAATTTGTTTGGCATGTGTTGCCATTATAAAAGAATCAGATGTGTCTTCCAATCTATTCAGATTAACAAGTGTCATTCCAAATTCATCGTGTCTGACACTGTTGTTACCGATAAACCATTTACAGTTAAAAACGGGAACTTTAATTTTAAAGTAATCAGCCTCCCATATGTCTTCAATCACTCCATAATATGCACTTGATGCCGAAATTGGGTTTCTGTCCTTAGCACTCGAAAAATGCATTGCTTCTGCAAACACCAATACACCACTATTCTGAACTGCACTTCTGTTGTCCTGAGCTTTCGTATGAAATGTATAGCCATTAATGTCATAAGCGGACCATGTTATCACATTTAAAGATGGACCACCCACTATCCATTTTAATGTCTCTGATACATCTGATCTACCAAGCAAGGTCTTTTTAAACCATGGCAAAAAAGTTTTGTTATGCTCATTCAAAATCCACATTTCTTTCTTCTTTGGATGACATTGTTTCAACTCATTAATATGCAATGTGATATACGGTTGAACATCAGCTATGTTATTCAAGATGTATGATTCTAACTTCTTCATATGTTCAGCTGACAGTGATTTGACTTTCAAGCCACGAATCCCCTTTCCCTCATTATTAACCCGTTCATGGCGAGATGGAGGCAAACCTATGTGTTGTGTCGTAGCCAAGTAGCTCGTACAAAACTCTGCTACCTCCTCAGAAATATACTTTTCAATAATGGAGGCTTCAGGTCGATATGGATTTTTAACATATCCCTTTAATATTTTCATATACCTTTCAAAAGGATACATCCAACGAAGATATACAGGTCCACAAAGCCTTATTTCTCAAACCAGATGAATCATTAAATGCACCATCATATCAAAAAAAGTTGGAGGAAAATACATTTCCAAATGAAAAAGTATAAAAATTGCATCCTTTTCCAAAATGTTCAAAGCATTCACATCAATCGCCTTGTTGCAAATTGAATTGAAAAAATAACACAACCTCATTATAGTCTTTCTGACACGGATGGGCAATATTCCACGCAGTGCAACTGGTAGAATTTGTTGCATCATGACATGACAATCATGTGATTTCATACCTATCAACTTCAAGTCTTTCAATGAGACAAAATTTTTTACATTTGAAGAATAACCTTGAGGCACTTTGATATCATGAAGACACTGACAGAAGCTACTTTTCTCCCTCTTCGATAATGTATGACAAGCCGGGGGAAGAAATGTTCGTCTTCCTTTAGGAGTGGGAGCTAACTCCAAACGTATTCCCATTGACAGTAGGTCTAACCTTGCATTCAACCCATCTTTTGTCTTTCCTTTAATATCTAGCAATGTTCCGATCAAAGAATCACAGATATTCTTCTCCACGTGCATGAAATCAATATTATGTTTGACTTCATGATACCTCCAATATGGTAGCTCAAAAAATATTGACCTTTTCTTCCAAATATGTCTATCATTACCAGATTTCTGTGTCTTTCCCAATGTCACATCAAGGTTTTTCACCCTCTCAAAATACAATTATGGGGATAAAGGTTGAGGAGCAGTATCAAATTCTTGTGAGCCATTGAATGCCTTTTTTAGTCTTCTATAAGGGTGATCCATAGGCAAAAACTTTCGATGACCCATGTACACTGTTTTCCTCCCATGATGCAATTGACAATATGACGTCTGTTGTTCGCAAATTGGACATGCTTTATGCCCTTTAACACTGTATCCAGACAAATTTCCATATGCTGGGAAGTCATTTAGAGTGAATAGAAGCATTGCATGCAGTTGAAAATATTCCATTTTATAAGAATCATACACCCTAATACCATCAGCCCATAACAGTTTCAAATCATCAATCAGTGGTGACAAGTATACATCAATATCATTGCCGGGTTGCTTTGGACCAGAGATCATGATACTCAACATGACATATTTGCGCTTCATACAAACTTCAGGATAGAGGTTGTAAATTACCAATAAAACATGCCATGAACTATGTGTGCTACTGAGGGTTCGGTATGGATTCATTCCATCTGTGCACAAGCCTAGTCTCAGATTTCTAATTTCATTTCCAAATGTAGGGTACTGGGCATCAATTTTCTTCCATTGTGGACAATCAGCTGGATGACGTATTTTTCCATCACATACCCGCTCATCAGCATGCCATCTTAACCTTTTTGCATCATGTGAATTAGCAAATAAACGTTTGAAACGAGGAATTATAGAAAGATACCAAAATACCATTGAAGGGGGCTTTGTAATCTCTACATCAGCTTGTGATTTTTCTTTCACCTTATACCGTGATGTCCCACATTTAGGACACTCTTTCAGAAATTCATATTCCTTCCTATATATAATGCAGTCATTCGGACAGGCATGTATTTTCCTGTATCCCAATCCCATCGGGCATAATATTTTTTTGGCCTTATAATGTGAATCTGGAAGATCGTTATCTTTTGGAAGAATGTCTTTCATCAATTGTAGCAGCTCTGTAAAACTTCTGTCACTCCATCCATGTTTCGCCTTCAGGTTAATCAATCTTAACACCGCCGACAAAACCGTAAAATCTGTACAACCAGGATATAATGGTTTTTCGGCATCACCATATAGACGTGCAACTGTCGGTTCTATCTCAATTTGTTCTGCTACAATATCGCGAATCATTTCTTCAATTCCATCGGAGTTACCATCTTGCGATTCATTATCATCAGTGACATTCTGTCCAGTTTCGCCATGCCAAATCCAAGGGTTGTAACTCGGATTGAAACCATGACAAATCAGATGATCTTTTATCTCTCTACTTTTCATCTTCTTCATATTCAGACATTTCAGGCATGGACAGAAAAAAATGTCACTACTTGGAACATTTCGTTTAGCAAATTCCAAAAAGGCATCAACACCTTCCTCATATTCATTGCTCATTCGATGTGCCGTAATCCAACTTCGACTCATTATTACCTATAACAAATAGAAAAAATATATATATTTTTTAGATAAGACAAATATATGTTTATATGAAAAAAATCATAATTTGAATGTAAACAATTTTGAAATATAAAACAAATCGATGTGTAAACCCCCCTGGACACCCCCCGACCCCTCTGGACAGCCCCCCACCCCTCCTGGACACCACCCCCCACCCCCTACCCCCTTGGACACCCCCCTGGACATCCCCCAACCCTCTGGGCAGCCCCCCCACCCACCCGGACAACCCCAAATACCCTCTGGAGAGGCCGCCACCCACTTGGACAGCCCCCCACACCCATCCACCCCCTTGGACACCCCCCTGGACACCCCACCAACCCCTCTGGACAGGCCGCCACCCCCTTGGACAGCCCCCCACACCCACCGACCCCTCTGGACAGGCCGCCACCCCCTTGGACAGCCCCCCACACCCACCCATCCCCTTGGACACCACCCTGGACACCCCCCAACCCCTCTGGGCAGCCCCCGACCCCTCTAGAAAGCACCCCCACCCCTCCTGGACACAACCCCCCACCCCCGACCTGCTTGGACACCCCCCTGGACACCCCCCAACCCTCTGGACAGCCCCCGACCCCTCTGGACAGCCCCCCACCCCTCCTGGACACCACCCCCCACCCCCTACCCCCTTGGACACCCCCCTGGACATCCCCCAACCCTCTGGGCAGCCCCCCCACCCACCCGGACAACCCCAAATACCCTCTAGAGAGGCCGCCACCCACTTGGACAGCCCCCCACACCCATCCACCCCCTTGGACAGCCCCCCACACCCATCCACCCCCTTGGACACCCCCCTGGACACCCCACCGACCCCTCTGGACAGGCCGTCACCCCCTTGGACAGCCCCCCACACCCACCCATCCCCTTGGACACCACCCTGGACACCCCCCGACCCCTCTGGGCAGCCCCCGACCCCTCTAGAAAGCACCCCCACCCCTCCTGGACACAACCCCCCACCCCCGACCTGCTTGGACACCCCCCTGGACACCCCCCAACCCTCTGGACAGCCCCCCCCCCCACCCCTCATAAACACCACCACCCACCCCCTACCCCCTTGGACACCCCCCTGGACACCCCCCCAACACCCACCCACACCCTTGGACAGCCCCCCACACCCACCCACCCCCTTGTAAACCCCCCTGGACAGCCCCCCGCCCCTCCTGGACACCACCCCCCACCCCCTACCCCCTTGGACACCCCCTGGACATCCCCCAACCCTCTGGGCAGCCCCCCCACCCACCCGGACAACCCCAAATACCCTCTAGAGAGGCCGTCACCCACTTGGACAGCCCCCCACACCCATCCACCCCCTTGGACAGCCCCCCACACCCATCCACCCCCTTGGACACCCCCCTGGACACCCCACCGACCCCTCTGGACAGGCCGCCACCCCCTTGGACAGCCCCCCACACCCACCCATCCCCTTGGACACCACCCTGGACACCCCCCGACCCCTCTGGGCGGCCCCCGACCCCTCTAGAAAGCACCCCCACCCCTCCTGGACACAACCCCCCACCCCTGACCTGCTTGGACACCCCCCTGGACACCCCCCAACCCTCTGGACAGCCCCCCCACCCCTCCTAAACACCACCACCCACCCCCTACCCCCCTGGACACCCCCCTGGACACCCCCCGACCCCTCTGGGCAGCCCCCGACCCCTCTAGAAAGCACCCCCACCCCTCCTGAACACAACCCCCCACCCCCGACCTGCTTGGACACCCCCCTGGACACCCCCCAACCCTCTGGACAGCCCCCCCACCCCTCCTAAACACCACCACCCACCCCCTACCCCCTTGGACACCCCCCTGGACACCCCCCGCCCCTTGTAAACCCCCCTGGACAGCCCCCCACACCCACCCACCCCCTTGTAAACCCCCCTGGACAGCCCCCCGCCCCTCCTGGACACCACCCCCCACCCCCTACCCCCTTGGACACCCCCTGGACATCCCCCAACCCTCTGGACAGTCCCCCCACCCACCCGGACAACCCCAAATACCCTCTGGAGAGGCCGCCGCCCACTTGGACAGCCCCCCACACCCATCCACCCCCTTGGACACCCCCCTGGACACCCCACCAACCCCTCTGGACAGGCCGCCACCCCCTTGGACAGCCCCCCACACCCACCCATCCCCTTGGACACCACCTTGGACACCCCCCGACCCCTCTGGACAGCCCCTGACCCCTCTAGAAAGCACCCCCACCCCTCCTGGACACAACCCCCCACCCCCGACCTGCTTAGACACCCCCCTGGACACCCCCAACCCTCTGGACAGCCCCCCACCCCTCCTAAACACCACCACCCACCCCCTACCCCCTTGGACACCCCCCTGGACACCCCCCAACACCCACCCACACCCTTGGACAGCCCCCCACACCCACCCACCCCCTTGTAAACCCCCCTGGACAGCCCCTCGCCCCTCCTGGACACCACCCCCCACCCCCTACCCCCTTGGACACCCCCTGGACATCCCCCAACCCTCTGGACAGCCCCCCCACCCACCCGGACAACCCCAAATACCCTCTGGAGAGGCCGCCACCCACTTGGACAGCCCCCCACACCTATCCACCCCCTTGGACACCCCCCTGGACACCCCACCGACCCCTCTGGACAGGCCGCCACCCCCTTGGACAGCCCCCCACACCCACCCATCCCCTTGGACACCACCCTGGACACCCCCCGACCCCTCTGGACAGCCCCCGACCCCTCTAGAAAGCACCCCCACCCCTCCTGGACACAACCCCCCACCCCCGACCTGCTTGGACACCCCCCTGGACACCCCCCAACCCTCTGGACAGCCCCCCACCCCTCCTAAACACCACCCCCCACCCCCTACCCCCTTGGACACCCCCCTGGACACCCCCCAACACCCACCCACACCCTTGGACAGCCCCCCACACCCACCCACCCCCTTGTAAACCCCCCAGGACACCCCCCGACCCCAAATCCATGCACCTATTCCATGGTTGTGTGTGAATAAAGTAGTAACAACTGTAAAAGGGCAACCCATCCAAATGGACACGCCCCAACCCTCTCGGGGATTTATAGAAAACGATGAAAAATTAGTGAAATCATAAAATTACTCAATATTGCAAGTCGAACAAATAGATCTAGGGATGATAAATAAGATTATGGTGCCAAAACGAGTTAAAAGGGTTCGCAATCGAAGAATCTTAGCTAGTTTCAACAAAAAAATCACAACACATATATATATATACTATCCACGAAAAAAAACGAACGAGTGGGAGGATTACCTGAGTGCTGTGAGTTTAGATGATTGATCCGAGGATATTAAATATGAGAAACGATGATCGCAAAACGAATCTAAACCAACGAAATGGACGAGCCGATTCGGGTTTACGCGCGAGAGAGACGAGTCGCGACTGTCGAAGGTAAACTCGCGAATGACAATCCACGGGTCTGGGTAAATTTTTAAATGAGTTATCACGTCGGTTATTCAATAACCGACGTGATAATTGTTTTAAAAACATTTATAACGTCGGTTATTTCAATAACCGACGTAAAAACCTTCCTCCGATTCATTTGTTACGTCGGTTAGTTTATAACCGACGTTATAAAGGGCTCAAAATCCGCGTTTTTTTATGTTGGTTATTCCATAACCGACGTCAAAAACATCTGCGGATTCTTTTTTTACGTCGGTTATTTTATAACCGACGTAAAAAAGCCTTCAAAAACCGCGTTTGTTACGTCGGTTATTGAATAACCGACGTAAAACGGCCTTCAGAAACCGCGTTTTTTACGTCGGTTATAACAATAACCGACGTAAAAAACGAAGCCGCGCGATTAATAACGTCGGTTATTATTATAACCGACGTTAAAGGTGTACCGAATACAAATTTTTACGTCGGTTAAGAAATAACCGACGTAAAAAACCTCGTTTTACATATTATGACGTCGGTTTTATATAACCGACGTAAAAAATGGTGACGTAAAAAACGTTTTTTGCACTAGTGTAAAATAAAATAAAGATTCACATAAGAATATATGATCATGGATAACCTAGATTGGAACCTAGGGGATCACAAGTTAGGGTATACTTTTCTTCTACAAGTTATCCTTATATGATTTAAGCTCCTTTTCATGATTATTGGTTAAGTATTTAAGCCTCTAATTATAATTTCTCTTCTTAGTTAATGGTGGGAGATGGAAGAACATGTCCTAATAACCAATGTGATAGGAAATGCAACGATTTCCATGTTAATATGAAAGAGATGATTAGGGGATTAAAAGCTGATTATTATTTTGGAAGATGCTCACTATTTTGGGGACCCTATATGATCGAGGTAAATAGATTACTACGGTATTTTCTTTGAAGAGTAGGGTTGACTTATATTTTGAAGAATCGATGAATTTAAGGTGGAATTATAGTAATTTAGGATACTTATGGAAATTATTAACCTATCTTGGGGTAAATATGTTTAGGTTAGTTACTTTTTTTTATAAGATGTTAGGAGTGGTTGATGTTGTTTGGAGATGAATGATAAAGTTTACCTTGGAAGACTATGTTATCAAATCCTTCTTGTATTTGGGATTCAATCTTAGTTTGGTTTATTTTGAGGATTTTTAAGCACAGTTATTTATGGAATGGACTATGATGAACTTTGGGTAGTACCATGGAACTTTGAAGATTTAAAAGTAGTTTCCATTCCTATGGGATTATTTCTTTTTGAAGAGTTGTTTTACCTTACCCTTTCTGTTTTTGGGATAATGTTTAAAGATAGAAGAAATAGATAGTTAATCTTTTGTGGATTATGAAGATGATTCTTGTGTTTTGATGAGACCAAGTAGTTTTGAATGCTCATAATTTGGAGAAAAGATTATTTTTGGGTAGAAACTTATTAAAGGATGAAACTCTACATGAAGATAAGTATATTTCCTTATGTTTTTGTTCTATGTTGTAAACGAATTCCTCAAAATTATGAAAAGGAACGTAAAACAAAAACGTTGTTGGTTTACGTTTCCTACTAGATAATCAAAGACCGTTTACACACATCATAAGTTTGGGATTTTCTCATGGTTAACTTTCTCCTAATCATGTTCTCTATCACTCTCCCTCAGAACTTGACCCTTTGTTTTCTCCTCCATGTCCATGTTTTCCTACATGGAACCCTAGTGTGGGTTAACTTGGGTGACCTTTGTACTTCCCTTTCTTTTCTTTTAAAGTAATAGTTTTACTGACTCCTTTTCCGATGTGGGACTTTCAATGAAATTTCAAAACCCAATTTTAAAAAAATTGCGAGGACGCAATTTCTTAAGGGGAGAAGATTGTAACGTCCCGAAATTTTAAATAAATATTGTTTCCTAATTTTATGTGTTATTTTTATACTCAAAAAATGTTTTATTTGATAAACATGATTATAATTAGAATGAGACCATTGGGTTTTGACTGTTATATGACCATCAGTCAATATGACCGCTGTGAACATAATGTTTTGATTATTGTCTCTAAATATAAGTAATCTTCGTTGATTATTATAGAAAGAAGATTCGATGGCATCACCTAGTAGTCTTGGACCGATCGAAGCCCATCTAACTAAGCTTGGGAAGGAGGTAGCACCATTGGGCTTTGCTCTGGACCAAACCCAAGCCGAACTTCATCATGTGAAGCTAGAACGGAATCGCCTTCGCGAGAAGTTCAAACTGATAGAAATTACTACTCGGGCAATATTGACCGAGCCGCCCCAAGATTTTATCACCCTAGCACACCTTACTCTTAGGTCCTATGCTGGTATTATAAGGGGCTATGTAACGAGACCGTAACTGCCTTGTGTAATCCTTGTTTTAAATAAAAATTGGGATTTCTGCTTATGATGAAGTTTATGAATTTTCAAATGACCGGATAAAAATAGTATGCATATTTTTGATGAATTTTCAAAAGAATATTTTGAAAAAAATGTTTATGTAAACCTTAAATAATTTAAAATGTGTAATGATTTTCAAAAAATTATCTTCTACAATTATGTTCAATACGAAAATTGGAGTCTAATAAGATCAACTTGATTTTTGATGAATAGTAAATTATGAATAGTGATTTTATGATTAGGATTAGTAATATGACCAAATGGATTAGTAATCTAACTTAAAGAAAGTTTTAAAATAATCTAGGCACCTTGATTAAGTAATGTGATTCAATAAAATGGTTAAATAATGGTTTCATAAATTATTATTTAAGTATTAGTTTTTTCAGCTGAATAGTGTTTTTTAATTACAAATTTAATTAAAAATATTTAGAAAATTATTTTTATAAAACAGATTTCATTTTTGAACTCAGAGCACCGATATTATGCTATGGTAATTTTTGGGGTTTTTTCTGAAAAAAACAAATTTTCGGTGAATAGTGTTTTTATTTAAAAATTAAATTAAAAATATTTAGAAAATTATTTTTATAAAATGGAGTTCATATTTGTAATCAGAGCGTTGATATTTGATTATGGTGAAATTTTGGGATCTTTCTGAGAAAGTTGAATTTTCAGTGAATAGTAAAAATGCAGTTTTAGGGTTTCGGTATGTTTAATGACATCATAGCTGTGTCATGATGATGTCATGAATTATTTTAAGGGTTGGTCGGACAAGGGTGATTAATTATTGTTTTGGGGGCCCCATGTGGCCTAACTCCATGGTAAATGCCAAGGGAGAGCACATGGGTTTGAGAAAAGCACATGTGAGGTGTCCTTTGGCCATTAATGCCTTGTCCCCTCACTTTCCCTATAAATACCAAGCCCTCCTCTCATCCATTCGACTCCCCACTCTTCCCCAACGAAGTTCTGATCTCATTACCTCCCAAGGAGTCCTCCCAAGGTGCCCCCAAGCCCTCAAGGTCCAAACCTTTGAGTTTTAAGAGTTACGTTTTAAGGTAAGGGATCCGACCCCTCTCTTTCTTTTCATGTAATCTCTTTTATGTCATTCCTTTTATGCTCCATGTTATTATGTGAGAGGATGTTCTTTTATATTCCTCTTACTGCCCCTTTCATGTTTATATGATGAGAGATCCCCTCTTACTCTCATCATTTCGTTTTATGGAAGCTTAAGTGACGCCGTTAGGCTGCCGAATTTTTAAGTGATTCTTTCACCCTTCTCATTTTTCAAGTTCGATTTTCATGTCAAATCTTTCAAGTTCCTTTTTATTATGTTGGGTTATTATCTATATATCTATCATACTGATTTCTTATGATCATATGATGAGAGACCCTATTTGATTTGTTCAATTCATTTTTGTTGAAGTTTAAGTGACGTCATTGGGCTGCCGAATTTTCATAAGAGAAATCAAATTTATGTCTTCCTTCCATGTTTTTCATTTCAAATGGTATGTCCTTGAAATTGCATCACCATGTCCATATATCCTTCTTAGTCTGTCCCTCTACTGTTTTATGGGTCAATTATGATTGTTCGACCCATGTTCCCTCTCTTTTCAAAGTTTTCTAAAACCTTGTAACATAGCCGTTATGCTGCAGAATTTTCGTCTCAAAATGCCTCTCTTTTCTCAAAATTATTTTATGTTATAAAGTGAATACTCAAAGCTCCTATTTCTACAGGGGTATTCACATATATATAAAAATGTTCTATTTTAAATTCTGGGATTTACATACATGATACCCGCTTTCCCTTTCCGTGGGTTTAAAGTAATGTAAAGATCATGTCTTTAAAGCAGTTTTTAAAACGTTATGATTATGAAATGAAACCCATTTATTTTATACTATATGGGTTATTTATGAAATGTTTGATGATGATATATGTGGCTCACATGATAATAAAGTAAAATTTAAGGGTGCGCCTTGATAGCGCTCCAATGCATTGGGTAAAGACTTAATCTCTAGAGATGACCATTTTTAACGACGCCTTGGTGAATAACCTTGGTAATTTTTTAACGACACCTTGGGGATGGACCTTGGTGAAACGAAACGATTGTCAATATTAAATGTTGCAGCCACATCTTCAAGTTATGAAAAATGTTATTTTTATTATGATGTATCTCAGGATTTCTTTCTCATGCCTTAAAGTTCTTTTCATGTCCTTATTGAGGTATCTCAAGTTCACTTGTAAAATGTTTCTCTTGTTTCCCTTACTGGGCCTTCTGCTCACCCTTTCTTTTGATGTATGTCCCCAGGTTATGAGATGCAGTAATGAACCTAGGATGAACATAAGGAGAAGCCTTTAAAGTGTTTAAGAAGAATGTTTTTTTATTGTTTCATGTATTAAGTTCCTGGTTTCCAAGACACTAAACCTTAAAGATCCTCGGTTTTGTAAAATGTAATGAATGTTTATGTGATAAAAAGGCGGGATGCTATATAGATGCCTTCCTAAAAGGTGAGATTTGATTACTTGAGAGAATACCTAGATTATAGGTAGGCCTCTGATTTTGGGTATGCACACCTCCTTCATTTTCTTCAGTTCCTACCATATTATGAATAAGAACATCATTCTCTAACTCCCCCAAACTAGACTAATTTTCTAATGTATCTTCTATAATGGTATAAATGACATTCACTAATGCATAATACATTAACAAAATTCTTTCAGTATCTCTGTAAGATCATTTCTTTCTATTCCCTCCATGAGACTTTGTTCTCATATATCACTACTACAAAAATGGGCATTAACAGCACTAAAAATGGGCTTTAACAGCGCTAAAAAAGCACTGTAAAGCTCGGTGCTGATAAAACAACCCTTTATCAACGCTTCTTTAGCGCTGATAAAGGTGTAGTTTATCAGCACCTTTTTAGCGCTGATAAAAGCACGATTTATCAGCGCTAAAAGAGCGCTGATAAAATTATCTTTTATCAGCGCTTCTTTAGCAATGATAAAGGTGTAGTTTATCAGTGATTTTTTAGCACTGATAAAATCACGATTTATCAGTGCTAAAAGAGTGGTGATAAATTCCCTCTCTGCTGCTACGATAAATCTGCAGCAGCACACCCTAACACCTGCAAAAAAATAGCATCTCAATAAGCCAATTAAAGCAAGTATACCCATACAAAATTAACTCATAAATCATAATAAAATTAGACCAAGTATACCAATACAACAATTATACTCGTACACCATTAATACGTAATTTATAAGTTAATCAAGTACTTACAGAAATCAATTCAGAATTCAGGGGGTTTGGGGGCTGTTCAAAGGTTTGGGGTGGTTGTTCAAGGGTTTGGGGTGGCTATCCAAGGGGGGTTAGGGGGTATCTGGGGGGCTTTCTAGTTCAATCCTAAGGCTCCACATGGGTGTGTTTTATCAATACATAAATCTTTGGACTTTTCTCTATCCACTATACATCATGTTCTCAACCTCAAATAATTTATAAGGTTTGTACACACACTGAGGTGCACATACTTGGGGGGGATAAATCTCATTAATAAACCCCCAATATTAAACCTGAAATAGGATATTGTAAGTGCATGATCAAGAAATATGCACAACATAGTTGAGAAAGAACTGGAATAAAACTAATAAAAAAATCATCATTGATCCTCAAATCCATGACCATGATTAAACCCAAATTAATTTTCCAAGTGCTAAACTTTTACCAAGCATTTCACAAGGATTGTGTCGACATTATAAAAATATAGTTTGACCAAGTCCTACCCCATCTACATCAAGACACATTGATTCTCAAGTATTAAATCTTGATCAACCATACCTACTTCATCCAATGTTAGGGTTTCTCTGAGTACATCATAGGAACCACACAAAACATATAATATACCATGGTCTCTCCACTATATACATAATTATCATTGACCTCCAATATGTGAGTTTTATTTATACTCCATCATGGAAATCCACTTATGGGAGTTTTCTCATCAAGGGAATACCCTCAACAGTATCTCAGACCACCCATATGTGTTCTTCCAATTCCGAGGCATAAGACCTATAAGGATCTCATCCCTGTACTATGGGAGTACCCTTATTTAGGGAATAATACTAAGAAGAATATATTCTTTACCATATGGGAGTATTATCATCCAAATAATACTCCCTAGAAGCATATCAACCCTACAATATGGGTGTATTCTCATTTGAGGCATAATCTATATATTCATCTCATCCCTCCCCTATGGGATTATTTTTATTTAGTGAATATTCCTGATAAGAATCTCATCCCACTCCTATGGTTGTATTCTCATTTCAGGAATAATACCTATATACATCTCATCCCTCCCCTATGAGAGTATTCTCATTTAAGGAATAAGACCCATAAGCATATCCACCCTCCCAAATGGGAGTATTTTCATCCAGATATAAGCCTGTAAGTATCATAGACCCAAACACATGATCACCCTAGTATACCAGGCCAACCATAACTTCATATATATGAGGCCCCTAATAGATCACATTCCATGACCCCCCATTTAAAAGATTAATTAAATCTAAATACGTTTAGTCGGATTTCCGTAGGTCAGTTGTTGTTTTCACTTAAAATCTTGTCCATTTTAAACAAAATAGAGACCCTTTGAGTGCTAGCGGCCACACCGTGCCTCGGATTGAGGCGGGGTTGACTTGTACACATCACCAAGGACCCTTGTATCATTCTTATAAAAGATCAATGTAATCTGAATGTGTTTGGTCGGATTTCTGTAGGTCAGTTGTTGTTTTCACTTAAAATCTTGTCCATTTTAAACAAAATAGAGACCCTTTGAGTGATAGTGGCCACACCGGGCCTCTGATTGAGGCGGGGTTGACACATAAACGTCACCAAGGACCCTTGGATAATTCTTATAAAATATCAATTCAATCATAATGTGTTTTTTTGGATTTCGGTAGGTTAGTTGTTGTTTTCACTTAAAATCTTGTCCACTTTAAACAAAATAGAGACCCTTTGAGTGCTAACGGCCACACTGTGCCTTATATTGAGGGGGGTTGACTCATACACATCACCAAGGACCCTTGGATCGTTATTATAAAATATAAATGCAATCCGAATGCATTTGGTCGGATTTCTATAGGTCAGTTGTTGTTTTCCCTTAAAATCTTGTCCATTTTAAACAAAATAGAGACCCTTTGAGTTATAGCGGCCACACCGTGCCTCGGATTGAGGCAGGGTTGACTCTTACACATCACCAAGGACCCTTGTATTGTTATTATAAATTATCAATGCAATCTGAATGCGTTTGGTCAGATTTCCGTAGGTCAGTTGTTGTTTTCAATTAAAATCGTGTCCACTTTAAACAAAATAGAGACCCTTTGAGTGATAGCAGCCACACCATGCCTCGGATTGAGGCAGGGTTGACTTGTACACATCACCAAGGACCCTTGGATCGTTATTATAAAAGATCAATGCAATACGAATGCGTTTGGCCGGATTTCCATAGGTCAGTTGTTGTTTTCACTTAAAATCTTGTCCATTTTAAACAAAATAGAGACCCTTTGAGTGATAGCGGCCACACCGTGCCTCGGATTGAGACGGGGTTGACTCTTACACATCACCAAGGACCCTTGGATCGTTCTTATAAAAGATCAATGCAGTCCGAATGTGTTTGTTCGTATTTCCATAGGTCAATTGTTGTTTTCACTTGAAATCTTGTCCATTTTAAACAAAATAGAGACCCTTTGAGTGCTAGCGGCCACACCATGCCTCTAATTGAAGTGGGGTTGATGCTTACACATCACCAAGGACCCTTGTATCATTCTTATAAAAGTTCAATGCAATCCGAATGCATTTCGTCAGATTTTCGTAGGTCAGTTGTTGTTTTCACTTAAAATCTTGTCCATTTTAAACAAAATAGAGACCCTTTGAGTGCTAGCATCCACACCGTGCCTTGGATTAAGGCGGAGTTGACTCGTACACGTCACCAAGGACCCTTGGATCATTCTTATAAAATATCAATGCAATCTGAATGCATTTGGTCAGATTTCTGTAGGTCAGTTGTTGTTTTCACTTAAAATCTTGTCCATTTTAAACAAAATAGAGACCCTTTGAGTGCTAGCAGCCACATCGTGCCTCGGATTGAGGTGAGGTTGACTCGTACACATCACCAAGGACCCTTGGATAGTTCTTATCAAAGATCAATGCAATCCGAATGTGTTTGGTCAGATTTCCATAGGTCAGTTGTTGTTTTCACTTAAAATTTTGTCCATTTTAAACAAAATAGAGACCCTTTGAGTGCTAGCGGCCACACCGTGCCTCGGATTGAGGCGAGGTTGACTCTTATACATCACCAAGGACCCTTGGATCGTTATTATAAAATAAAAATTCAATCCTAATGTGATCTACTAATTATTCATTATGAAAAACATAAAGGTACCATTAAATACTTACATTGCCCCAAACACCCATAACACAACCCAACCACAACCTTCATCTCAATGTACTCAACTGATCTAAACACCAAGATAGATTTTACCCAAGACTATCTAATTAAAAATTCCGAACATGTCATCAACCAAACACTTAATTTCTATGGTGATCCCCACTATACGCTTTAGCTCACAAACACCACCATCTGATGCTTAACACCTCCATCATCGGGAAAGAACCACTAGAACCCCAAGTAAAACTCCACAACATACCCAACATGTTTTCTAACTTACCGTTGTTAGACATCCATGAGAACACCATCCAATGTTATCATCCATACTTTCCATCAAAACCACTTGCAATGGATGTGAATCCATCATCCATACATGAATCAAGGACAATTAAACTTTTCTTCAAAGATTGAACCCATTTTCAAAACATAGTTAACATTTCAAAACATCAAATAGATGTGGCTTACAAATCACCAAATTTTTTCCTTTTTCCCGGAGGAATTTGAAACATGCACCACATAGTTTGTAAAAGTAGTAGAGGATAGATCTCTTTGATTATACAAAGCCATGAACCCAATTTTATCCTTGAGGAAACTGATGAGTGATGTTTGTGAATGCTTTTTGGAACTAGGAACTGACTCGCTTGATGAAACATAGGAAATATCTTTAAATGTATCCTCACTTGCCGAATCATTGGAATAATTTCCTGTATTGGATGCTCTTAATGTCATATTTAGCATCCCATCTTGTTCATCAAATGGATTGGTCAACTTCCAATCTATCATGGAGGCTGTCGCACCACCTTTACATGCAACTAATGATTAGAGGTGGCTTGATTAGAAAAACAATCCTGAGAGAACTGGACATGAAAGATCATGCGGTTCCATAGTTTCTCAGCAACCTCAATTTACCCCACATGATATATGGCTATTTCATGATGTCCAAGACATAGCGAGAGGATAAGAGAAGTTGAAAGTCTTGTAGATGAACAACATCAACAATGAACATCCACCACCCTTTCACTATATACATCAAAATCATATCTTTAAGAACGTCCATGTGAATTTCTATCTTACTTCCATCGAGGATGATGCATGTTGGTCAACTTGTTTTAGAAATTGTTTATCTTTATCAGTGCCTTGTACTTGCACCCATGAATTTGAAGGTGAGTATGCGTACATGATAGTTGACCTTCTTAGAGAAGAGTTTCTGGAAGAGTATAAGAGATATGAAGCAATGAAGATCATTATAGTGTTGGAGAAAATGTGGTTGCTACAAACAATGTGGCAATCGACTTATGCAACACGGCCTAAGTTACAACTTGCAGGTATTGTAATTTATTTTTTCTGGAGGGTTTCAGTTTAAATGAATTTTGGAATGTTCATTGCTATTAATTGTCTTTTAGGTTTTTTTGACAGCCGAGGGGAAAGTGTGGGGTCTGTAGACATTGGAGGATATGTCGAAGGGTGACTTTATGGGAAATTACATCCTATATTTTTGTAACATTTCCATAGTATCTAAAATCTAACCAAATGGCCTCTTTTCCCTTTAAGATCCCCGAACCCCGATCACCATCGTGGTTTGGGGAGCTTAAAGGGCAAAGAGATCATTTCTCCAACATATTCACACACAAAATCACCCTTCGACATATCCTCCAATGTCTGCAGACCCCACCCTTTCACCTCGGCTGTCAAAAAAACCTAAAAGACAATGAATAGAAATGATCATTCCAAAATGAATTTACACTGAAACCCTCCAGAAAAAAATAAAGTACAATACCTGCAAGTTGTAACTTAGGCCACGTTGCACAAGCCAATTCCCACATTATTTGTAGCTACCACATTTTCTCCAACACTCTATTGATCTTCATTGCTTCATGTCTCTTATACTCTTCCAGAAACTCTTATCTAAGAAGTTCAGCTATCGTACATGTCACCAAGGACCCTTGGATCGTTCTTATAAAAGATCAATGAAATCCTAATGCGTTTGGTCGGATTTCCGTAGGTCAATTATTGTTTTCACTTAAAATATTGTCTATTTTAAACAAAATAGAGACCCTTTGAGTGCTAGCAGCCACACCGTGCCTTGGATTGAGGTGGGGTTGACTCGTACATGTCACCAAGGACCCTTGGATCGTTTTTATAAAATATCAATGCAATCCTAATGCGTTTGGTCAGATTTCTGTAGGTCAGTTGTTGTTTTCACTTAAAATCTTGTCCATTTTAAACAAAATAGATACCCTTTGAGTGGTAGTGTCCACACCGTGCCTCAGATTGAGGCGAGGTTGACTCATACATGTTACCAAGGACCCTTGGATCGTTCTTATAAATAATCAATGCAATCCGAATACATTTGGTCATATTTCCGTAGGTCAGTTGTTGTTTTCACTTAAAATCTTGTCCATTTTAAACAAAATAGAGACCCTTTGAGTGCTATCGGCCACACTGTGCCTCGGATTGAGGCGGTGTTGACTCGTACACGTCACCAAGGACCCTTGGGTCGTTATTATAAAAGATCAATGAAATCCGAATGCATTTGGTCAGATTTCCGTAGTTCAGTTGTTGTTTTCACTTAAAATCTTGTCCATTTTAAACAAAATAGAGACCCTTTGAGTGGTTCAGCATTCTTGCATGTTTGCTGGTGCATATCATCTGTTGAAATGGGAAAATGACTCATTGGAGAAAGGTTGTTTTATTTAATAACAATTACAATTTTCCTACGAACATTTACATACAACAATGTTTCATCTTTTGATCCCCTTAACCCCTCTCAAAAATGACCACAAATTGTACATGTCCCCAAGTCAAATCTTCATTGTATTTGTATACAATCTTCCATCAGGTATGCATCCCACTCATTTCTGAACACATCTATATCGTCTTGTGAGTATGAGGCTTTTCTTCAGTCATAGTAGTACTGTAAAATAAAAAAATAAATAATTAATAAATAACTTAAACGAACAAGTAGTTGTTTTTAAAAATACTCTTTAGGGATGCTAGTTTGCTGATGAAAAACGATATCTTTCATAAATTTATAAACATAATAACCGCAATCATTATATTTTGTTTGTTTTGGACACTGCAAAAAAATTGATCATTAGGAGAATAAGTAAATTGTGTTGAGATGTGTTTGGATAGTGAAATTTTATTATATATACCCTAATATTTGTCCAGACGTAGTACTTGCTCGCCTCCTTATGCTTAGCCACTGGCCTCATTCCTTTTTTTAGACGATAATGATACACCTCCCTATCAATAAAAGATAATATAAATTATATTACTTGATTTTTAGACCTAAAACGTAATATGTAGTGTCTTACAGATTCACAAAGTCCATCGTGTGTGGTCGGTTTGATGGATATCCTTACTTTGAATCCAGAAAATAAATCTTCGGAGTATCCAAGTTCACCGCAATTATCAACCAATGTTTCCTAAAAACACAAAAAGGAATAAGTAATAAAATAAGTGAAAATATAATTGATATGCTTTAATCATAGACTATTACCCCTGCATGGTTGGTATTAGGAAAAGTCTATCATCTGTAATCTTGCGTTCAAATGTTTTCAGCAATCCGTTCACTATTTCATTCCTTTTTGATGGCTCTATTTTTGTTAGGTGTGTTTATGTGATATGAGGACTAACCAGTCCAAATATTGGATCATGGGAAAATTCCTTCAATTGTTTTTCATAAATGCGTTTTTCAATAATATAAAACGCATTTAGTCATAATTTTCACGCTAGATCAGCTTTTGGAAAATCAATTCATGGAAACATATCTCATATATTCATTTACAACTGTGACGCCTAGCCAACCGTTTTCACAGATTTCATTTACATTTTCAGCAGTAACGAAATCTTGACTTTCCTCTTCAAATATATTCTCTTTGAAAACCACTATATGACTATTACCATATTTTATCTTCTTATCCACATGAGTCTTCAATGCTAGTAAATGTGGAAAGAGAACAGGTGGTGTTATTGTACTTTTAGTAGCTCCTTTGGATCGGTTGGTCGACCCTTTAGATGGTTTTGAGCCAACGTTTGTCACCCCCTTCCCTTTCTTCGTCTATAACAACAATCATTGGTTCAGACCCTTTTTTCATTAATTTTTAAGGGTTTAGCTTGAAAAGAAAAGGAAATAAATACCTCTTTGTCCGCATGTACTCTTAAAAGTTGTGATGGCCATGCAATGAATGTCCCAATAGCCTTTCCAACCGTATGAATATTATCGTCATGAAGTGGAATAGGTATCTCTTCCTTTGTCTCATGAGCTACAGTAATCATCACTTTCAAATGATCTTTCAAAAGTGGTCTATTATGCAGTGTGGCATCTGGGATATTGAACATTGTAGCCCTCGCTACAAGGTGATAGGTGGGTGTTGACAGATATAAATCACAATCATTATCACCTTGTAGAATATGAGTACAGAAAAATTATCAGTATTTGTCTGATTCATATTTCATGGGAACAATTATTAGAATATTGATTACCACGGCTAAGACAGTTTTTTGAGGCAAATGGCTTGCCTCAAACCTAGTGGGGGTGCGGTGGGATGTTCATGCGGCGGTTGTTCTTGAGTTGTGGCTTCCCTTTGTTTCCCACCCATAAAAGTTGCTAGCAACTCTCCCTGCCATTGCAATTGTTCTTCATGGGTTGCTATTTTTTCTCTCATTTGTTCCAATTTTTCATCTGTATCATCCATTTTTTTCTTCTTCTCAAAATATACTCGGGGTGTCACCCCAAACCCTACACCTCTGACATGACCGTATTTTTTTGGCTGCTTCAAATCTATCGATAATAGGTCTGTATCAACTACAGGAGTAGCTGATTCCTGTGACTATCGTATATAGGAAAATAACTAATTATTTTTATGTAATGGCAATTTTAAACAAATTATTTTATCGTCGTGTCATACTTACACATATTTCCCACACTTTTTGTGTGTTCTCATCTACTAACTTCCCATCTTTGTTCACACGTGCCTCCTTCCATAGCACATGATGTGGGATGGAAGTTCATTTGGTTTTAGACTCATCAATCTACATATAAACATAGAAAAATAATTATGATGTTGTTTATTGGAACCTAACAATATTATTGTAAATTTCAAATACGTACCATTTTCTTTTATAATGAATCGTACCTCATCCTTGCTTTACGATAGGGGTATGTTGGTTTTGAAGCACGATCCTTATTTTCAGTACAAAGTTTATGTTTCATAAATGAAATATTGACAATAAAAGTGATGAGTACAGGTATCCTCAAACAATGTATTATCACTCACAATGTACCTAAAACTTCTCATCCCCACGACGTCCAATAAATGCATCCCATGCTTCTTGGGATATCAGGTGAGTGTAGACAATGGGTGGGTGCGGGTTTATTTTACCTTTAGAATCTTTGAGGTGAAATCTTGTTAAAATAGTGAGAAAACATTGATGAATCTTTCCTACAAGCCTGAGTACATAATCCTTGTGTGAATCGTCTACTGTAAATGTACTCTACAAGAGATTGAGAAGAGTAAGACATTGTTTCATTATTTTATTTGCTAGTAAATTAAAGAAATAAATTCATAATGTTACCATAATTTCTTCCCAGATCACAACCTTCATCCCGGACACAACATGGTGCCATGAATCTATGTCAATCGGTACGTGTTGCTGAGTGACAACTCCAATGTATCTTCTAAACATAGCCTTGTTGGGATTCACATGTTGGCCTTGTACATTCCATCCGACATCAAATTGGATGCCTTTTATTTTCGCCTTAAGAATTTTGGCTAACACCATCAAACTACGACGCACCTGTGATTTCTGCGACATTGGTCCTTCATTCCCGACCATTTCATCGATATCAGCATCATCTATATGTTCATCTAGAATGGTATCAACGAGATGTTTTGATGGTTGTTAGACCTCAATACTAAGAGCAGCAGGAGCCATAGTAGCAGGAACAGCAGGAGGAGTAGCAGGAGGAGCAGCAGCAGCAGGAGCCGCAGCAGGAGGAGCAGCAGGAGCAACCGGAGCCGCAGCAGGAGAAACAGTAGCAGCAGCATGAGCTGCAAGAGCAGCAGGAGCAACAGCAGCAGCAGCATGAGCTGTAGGAGCAGCAGCAGCCGCAGCAGTAGCTACTTGAGAGACTTGTTCAGCCTCAAGGTTAGGAGCATCAGAATGTGTAGAAGTCATTATCTGTAAAAGTGGTTGAACAGTTAATTCAGATTACATAAATTCAGTAATGCTAAGATAATAACATGAGATAACAAGATCTATATTACAAACAAAATATAACTTATTTACTAAACTCTCTTTATTTTTTTCAAAGGTTGAAGGGATTAGACACCTCTATCGACTATCCAAATCCCTTCATTGTGGTCTCCTCTAACATACAAAAAATCATCTGCATTGGGACCGCTCCGAAATGACTACGACGTAACACTAAAAGGATCATCCTAAACTGAATTTTCATCAGAACCTTCAGTAGTTTTGGATGATAACAGAACAATTGACCACTTTTGGTTTGCAGGATCTGGAACATAAAAAACTTGTACTGCTTGTGATGCCATTATAAATTGTTCGTATTTGTACCCTTCTTTAATAAAATCAACTTTCACAAATCCCCATTCATCTATTTTAACACCACTATTGTTATGAATCCATTTGCATTGAAAAATCATCAATTTGAATGTCATATAATCCAACTCCCATATTAGTTTGATAATGCCAAAGTATGACATATTTGCATAAATTGGATTTCTGTCCTTACTACCAGAAACATGCATCGCTTCATCCACTAGTGTAACTCCACTATTTTGCATGGTACTATCTTCATCATGTTCATCTGTATAGAATGTATAACCATTAATTACATTACCACTATAAGATAATACATACACACTTGGTCCAGTGGCTAGACATCGAAGACTTTCTGAAATTGAATTCGGATTTTCATCCAACTGCTTAAAAATATGGTCCTGAAACCATCCTATAAATTGGTTATTATGTGTATCTGATAACCATTTTTCAGCCCTCGATGGATTAAACTGCCTAAGAATTTCTTTGTGAGTTTTAATATATGGAGAAACCTCCCAACTATTATGCAAAACATAAAGATGAGCCTGCTCCTGATCTGTAATACTGATTGTCACAACTTCTCTTCCAGAAATTCCCTCACCCTCAATGCGTCCAGTGTGATGAGATTTCAGGAGACCAATGCTTTCCACATCATATAGGTATTCAGTACAAAATGCAATGGCTTCCTCAACAATATATCACTCCACTATACAACCCTCTGGACAACTTCAATTTTTGGCATACCCTTTCAAAATCTTCATATACCGTTCAACAGGATACATCCATCTATAGTGCACAGGACCACAAAGTCGAATCTCTCTCACCAAGTGAATCATCAAATGAACAATCATATCAAAGAATTTTGGCGGGAAGAATATTTCTAATTTACGTAATATGATGAAAATTTCTTTTTCCATAGCTGTAAATTTCCCCGGGTCTAAAACTTTGCTACATATATCTTTGAAAAATAAACAAAGTTTGGTTTACGTATGACGAACATTCTTGGGAAAAATGCAACGTAAAGCTATAGGAATTAGATCTTGCATCAAAACATGGAAATCATGTGATTTCAAACCTTCTAACTTCAAATCATTCATTGAAAAAATGTTTTTAATATTTGATGAGTACCCATCTGGAAGCTTTACATCATTTAAGAAGTTGCAAAACTGATATCTCTCCACCCTAGAAAGAGTATAAGCAGCTGGAGGAAGAAACATTCGATTTTCACCC
This sequence comes from Viscum album, assembly GCA_963277665.1. Classification (NCBI taxonomy): domain Eukaryota; kingdom Viridiplantae; phylum Streptophyta; class Magnoliopsida; order Santalales; family Viscaceae; genus Viscum; species Viscum album. Next base: position 1,716,006,931 of record OY728125.1, read on the forward strand.
TTCACGGGAGATAACTCTTCTCGTATTCCCATGTCAACCATGTCCAACCTTGCCTTAACTCCATATTTTTTTGCCAGGGGCATTTAGCAATGTTCCGATAACACTGTCACATACTATTTTTTCCACATGCATCACATCAAGAAAATGTCTGACGTACAAACAATTCTAGTATGGTAATTCAAAAAAACTGATCTCTTTTTCCAACCGATTTTCGTAAGCTTTTTCAAAAATGGTTTACCAAAAATAGTGTTCAGATCTTTTACTTTCTCAAACAGCTGATCACCTATTAGTGGAGACGGTGTTGCACGTTTTTTTGAACTTCCATTGAATGATGTTGTCCAAGATCGGTACTTATGCCGATGAGGTAGAAATCTACGATGTCCTAGAAACACAAATTTCGATGAATGTTTCAACCTAATTGATTCTGTATCTTCTTCGCACATGGGACACCGTTGAGTTCCTTTAATGATATAGCATGACAAATTTCCATAAGCAGGGAAATCATTTATTGTCCAGTACAACATCGCTCTCAACATGAAGTATTCACTTTTATAAGCATCATACAACATTACACCTGAGTCTCACAATAACTTCAAATCATCAATCAAAGGAGCTAGATAAACATCAATATCGTTACCTGGTTTTTTTTGTCCTGATATAAGAATAGATAGCATGATTAATTTTTGCTTCATACATAACCAGGGTGGCAAGTTATAATTTACCAACATAACAGGCCATGTACTATGAGTGCTAGTTTGAAAACCAAAAGGATTCAATCCATCTGTAGATAATGCAAGACAAAGGTTTCTCAGCTCTTTTCCAGATTTAGGATACTCATGATCAATTTTCTTCCATTGAGGAGAGTCGGCCAGATGACGTAATAACCCATATTTATTTCTTTTATCTGCATGTCACGACAATTGTCTTGCAGTTTATTCACTTCCATATAGACGCCTAAACCTTGGAATGATTGGAAAGTACCATACAACTTTCATAGGACTGGATTTATCTTTCTTGTATCAAGAAGCACCACACTTTGGGCATTCTGTAAGTGATTTGTTCTCTTTGAGAAACAATATACAGTCTTTTGGGCAGGCATGTATTCTTTCAGAAATCATTCCCATCGAGCGTAGCATTCCTCTAGCTTCATATGTCCGGCTTGGGAGCTCATTATCTTCTGGGAGCATTTCATTCAAGAGAGCAAGTAGTTCCATAAAACTAACATCACTCCATCCATTTCCTGCTTTCAATTTATACAACTTCAGTACAGCTGACAATGTTGTATACCTAGTGCAAGCAGCATACAACGGCATCTTTTCACAACTCTTTAACTTCTCAAACAATTTTGGGCAATCACGGAGTTCATCTTGAATTGTATTTGTCATTTCCTCAATACGATATTCATCATCATTGACATCTGTAATCACATCCTCCATACGGTCTTCTTCATTATCCATATTTGTATTCATATCTGATGATCCATAAAACGCAGTTTTATCCCAGTCAGTAGCTACATTCGCTTTTTCTACGTGTTTATTCCAACATTTATAACTCTGATCTATTCTGTGACATATCAATTGTTCTTCCAACTCCTCTCTATTAATTAGTATAGAATAAAAACAATGTAAACACGGACAAAGGATTTGAGAAGGATCCTTTGCGTGATCCTTTGCAAACTTGATGAACTCTTTCACTCCATTCTCGTACTCTATTGTTAAACAATTAGCATCCATCCAATCTTTATTCATCTCCATCCTATTAGAATCTCATATATTAGTATTTATGATTCAAGTGCACAAAACAAGAATTCCAAATACAGTAGAAAAGAACCACTTCCTTAAAAAAATGGAGATTAATAGAGCCTAACCATTAGTATTTTTTCATCATGCCTAAATACTCACTGCTGGTGGAAGTGAAACCGTTCCTGATGATCATGCCAAGAAGAAATGGAAACTAAAAGGGGGGAGTGAATCAAAATACCCCAAACAAGATGGAAAAACATGGTATTTGAGAATAGGTTAGTGGATTTCATGTTGTCTAGAAGGAAACCTAATTTATTTCACTGAAAAAGGTTAATTCACAACAAGATACCATCCATTCCATATATTATTTTCATTAATAGGGTTATTTTGTGCTTTAAAATGATCAAAACATGTCTAACCAACTTCAAATGGATAAAATATGAATTCATGAAACACATGAATCACAAAAAGAAGATATAGTATAGAAACACCCACTTGGAATCTGAATGAGTCTGCTCAAATGAAGAACATCATACATCTCCAACTACATTGATGCTTTCTCATATACAACGACACCACTAGCTAGATAGTGGCCCTCACCAAGAACATCATACATCTCCAAATAAGAGACTACAACCACTAACCATGAAGAACATCATAATATGGAAATATACTAAGAACACATCCCTTCACCCAAATAAGAGACTACAACCACTAACCATGAAGAACCACTAAGAGCATAATTTGAAACCTAAGGAAAGGTACACCCAAAACATACCAACGAATTCAAATGAAATACTTTCTAAACCAAACCATTGAAATACTCAAATGTTCCTAACATCAAACCCCATCATATCTCCTAATAAAATTATTTGATAACACTATTTCCTGGCCTATACCCATTTAGACCCCTCTATTGGTTAGTAGATTATAGTCTAGTGACCCCCTAAAACCATCCTCCAACATGTCATGGGTTAGTGAATGCACCGAGGGTATTTATCACAACCATTTGAAATGTACTTCTAGTATTAAATAATTGATATAGTTTAACATCAAGTTGTATAGATCATTTTTCAAATGATACCAAGTGAAAGTTAGTATGGTAAATATGTGTGATAAGACATTTTTGGTCTAACTAAAAGAGGATATAGCCTAATGAGTGTATTTTGGATTCACAAAAAATATGACTCTATGTGGTATAGGGTTTTTTCAACTAGTAGGAGTATGGACCACTAAGTGAATATGGTCCTCTATGTGTGGGAATGTTTTCATTTAGAGTATGGCCTAATACGTATGGTTCCCATAGAATAAGGCCCATTTGAATTGGATATTTGGGCTCATTACACAAGGTGGATCATATTTCTCATGTGAGGAATCTATACCAATTTGGTTCATAAAATACATTCATAGCACATAAGGATTTCTATATTCATCAACTAATGAATCGTGTTCTTATCACACCAGGTAAGAACATAATATCATCTACTAAGGGAAGTGTTTAGAGATCGTATGCTCATCATATAGGGGATTATTTGGCACATCACCTAAGGAATCTCATGCTCCTCGTGTGAGGTATAATCCTAGAATCGTTACCTAGGAGATGAATAAGAGATCTTATGATCATAACTTAGGGGATTATTAGGAATATCCCCTAATGAATATATTTATAATCTCATGAGGTATAATCAAGGGAACATTATTTGGGAGATAAAGAAGATCTCATATTCCTAAAACATAGGGACTTCATATTCTCATCACCTAAGGCAACCTAGGATTATCACCTAGAGTTGGATGTTTCCTAAATTAAGAGTGGTCATAGGTTTATATCTCAGTAAAGGAACTCACATATTTTAATTTTAGAAGAGAGAACCACCCGATACACTCATCGCATAGGGGGTGAGCATAGTTTTATAGCCACCATTTCATTTTTATCCATGAAGTTATTCAATTCCCAAAAAACCCTTTTCAATTTCATCATTAACAACTATATTCTATGTCACTGGGAAACTAAAAGGAAAACCCATATCAACTAACGATGTCATCTCCCACAATAACCCACTCATTACATATTTTTAACAATGGAAAGGTTGATGCTTCCCCACTGCACGATTTACCACCTCAACCATCTCACATTTTCCCCCAATGGAATCTATCACAACCAAACTAATAAAAAACTTCTCAAAAAACCCCACCAAAAACCAATGATGATTTTCAAAAATAAAAGTAAACAAGCACCATGTTCTTGAGAAATATAATGAAAATTAGTAAACACATGTGAATAATCCCCTTTACATCATTTTCCATCAAGTATGGTCCATTTTCTTCAATCATTCAATCCATAATACTCACCCATAGAATAAAACAGCATGTTAAGAAAATGATATTCAAATGGGAGAGGAGAACAATATTGAAAAAAGATTTGGAAAACATGCCTTAAAGGAGGTCCTGTAAACCGAAGCTTGAAAGAGTTGCGGGCAGCGGAGGTCCGGCAAACTAAAGCTCGAGGGCAGTGGAGGTCCGGTAATGCGAACTCAGTGGGCGGCGGAGGTCTGACAATGAGTAGCGAGGGCGGCGGAGGTCCGGCAACGTGATCTCATTGGGCGGCAGAGGGGAGTCGCAGAGTTCCAGTACCGCGAGAGCTTTAGGTCGCGATAAAACGAGGGCACTGTGTGACCGAATTTTTAAAAAAATACACTAAGGTTTTATCAATGCTAAAAAAGCGATGATAAAGACTACCTTTATCAGCGCTAACATTTTAGTGATGATAAAGGTGTCCTTTATCAACACTTTTTTAGCACTGATAATAGTACCCTTTATCAGCGCTAAAAAAGCGCTGAAAAATCCTTACTGTATCAGTGCTAAAATTTTAGCGCTGATACAGGGAGTCTTTATCAGCGCTTTTCTAGCGCTGATAAAGGGTCTTGTTATCAGCGTTATTTTAGCACTGATAAAGGTTACCCTGTATCAGCGCTAAAATTTTAGCGCTGATAAAGGAGTTCTTTATCAGTGCTTTTCTAGCGCTGATATATGGCCTCTTTATCAGCACTAGAAAAGCGCTGATAAAGACTCCCTGTATCAGCGCTAAAATTTTAGTGCTGATACAAGGTTTCTTTATTAGCGTTTTTCTAGCACTAATAAAGAGGACATATATCAGTGCTAGAAAAGCACTGATAAAGAACTCCTTTATCAGCACTAAAATTTTAGCACTGATACAGGGTAACCTTTATCAGCGGTTTTTCTTAGCACTGATATAAGGGGGTGCTTCCCTTGCCCGTTTTTTTAGTAGTGTATGCTTATTTCCCAAGAACTCTTTGACAGAGAGTAACCTAATGGGAATCCTTGGATAGTTCATTTGTCAATTCATTTTTTGGATTAGTCCCTAATTCGGAGAAAACTGACTTCCACTGAGGAAGGGATTGTGGATTTGAAAAATCCATTAGCCCTACAAGATAAGGTTGTTCCTATTCTTCTTCTTAAAACCTTAGAACTTTGTTTGCTGAATTCAATGGTTGGGTTAAAAAAGATATCATCCCTAAGGGTTGGGGTTGCTCTTTAACTGCTATGGATGATATTAGCGTAGCTTCTATTCGGATTTTATGAATTCTGGTCTAAACAATAAATGAGTGCATTATCCAAAAACCACATAAATTTCCTATTTTGGAAGGACATTGTTCTATTTCAGATATTTTCACAATTTAATGGCTAAAATCCTCTAAGCAGGAGGCATGCTTAATGTTTTCAGATGCTTGATGAAAAATTATCTTGACAGCTTTCTATCTTTGGATCTGACTCTGAAGAGATACAGTCAAGGTATGTTCTTGAGAATACCTTTGATTATATACTAAATTTGTTTATTATAGTTGTATATTGAGGAATAACATTGCATTGGCCCACTTTTTGCATGCTTTGCTGATTTTGGAGCATAGTGAAATTCAATGCTCAATGTGCACCCCATTATATGATATGAACACTATATGGGGTATTAGTAATTAACTATCATATCCTCTTTAGTGAGTCAAGGCATGAACATTAAAGGACTCCCTACTACTTCTCAACATTTGGATGTCAGGAAACTGAGAGATATGCCAAGTCAAATTGGCATTTCAACCCTTATATTACATTTAAATGACTTTTATATTTTCATAAGGTAATACTTCGGATTTAATTTGATGTAGATTTTTCTATATGTTGAGGTGAATATCATGAACATAATATTCTGATATTAATTCTTGAATGTTATACTGAGAGGTTTCCAAAGGCCAGAACATGATTGGTACTTCACCCTTAGATAATTGTTTTATCATATTCAAAAGTTCTTACTCATCTTTTTAGAGGTTTCTTAACTTCCTCTGACTAGAGTGAAGGCTTCACAATTTTTTATCACAAATAATAAGATCATATATTTTTTCCTCTCCTATATAAGAAGAAAAATGACCCAAGGGAGGTTCGGAGAATGACCATCATCTTGGGGTGTCTTCTTATTGGGAAAGTATTTCACCTGTTAGTAATAAAGCATCAGACATAACTGAACTTATGTTGGCAAGTGCCTCGAGATAAGAGGGCTTTCTCATCATTACATTTTCTATTGGAGAATTATCATGAAAATGAAAAAAATTATTGTAGAGATAACATTTTTAGTGAATTCTATCATGGTGAGGACCACCATTGTAGATTATATCAAGGGATAAATCCTCCTTCTCTATCATATTTTGGCCACATGGAGGGTTGTTGTGGATCTCATGTAAAGATAAGGTCTCTAAATTGATAGAATTTTCATTAAAAAAGCCTTTATGATGAATTATCTGATGAGGAGATCTAGAATTACTACAATTACTCCAAAAATTTAATAGTGGGAGGGTAGGATCATGAGTTACAATAGATAAATGTATGAGGGCTTCGAGAACTCCAGAATTAAGAGGAGTCAGATCGCAGATTGACTCTTGATTTTCAAACTATGTTTGGAGAGACTTCTTCTTAGATTCTATTTTATATATAGTTGTGACCACTTTCTGGTAGAAGTGGTTATCATGGGTGGGTGAATGTACCTAACTTGGAGGGGTCATCAGAATGGTCCAATTATCTACAATGGTAAAGGGTGTATGTTCCCAATCCGGTTGTCTATATAATATGGGGGAGAGTGCCCCATTACCCTCTTTGACTGAAACTGAGGTGTGTATTTTTTCTAGGATGGAATGATTATGAGTCATCAAAAGTGTGGGGATATAGTTATATGTCTCTCCCTCTAGAACTTCTTATGTTTCTTTTATGATATTCTGGAAGGCTTCCAGAATATGGGCAGGAATTTGTGTCTGCCCTTTCACCACTGCAAAAATGGGTTTGGTGACTTTAGTGGCTGGAATGGTAATATATTTTCATTCTATATCTAGATTAGGTGTATGTACCTTCTCATTCCCTCCCTTTACTATCAGTTTATGCTGACAGTACTCATGTATTAGGGCAGAGAATTTAGTCTACCCCAGGTTTTTCATTGGAGCATTCTGAATGACTTCTCCAAGTGATTCCAAATGAGACATTTTGTAGGAGAGGTGAATGTTGGAAAGTCAAAATTCCTACTATATGTTTTCCACCAATCATGGTCCATAGACTTCTTTTAATGCTGACAGACAAGACTACTAGAAGGATTGGTGATTGTAGCCTGGTGTATGTTCCTGCATACAAGTTGCCACCATAATGGATTGACAGTCTTCCTTGAATATAGCTAGATGAGTCTTTTGAATGGTTTATAGTTTTAAATAAGGTTTATTTGATTGCTCGCGGTACTCATTCGGATGTAAACAGTGGTATTGGACACCACTAGATGAGTTTGGTGACTTGAGAAATTATGGCGGGTGAGTGTATGTACTCATTATTTGTTTTCCACCAAGATAGGTTGATGGAATTTTCTAGAGGTAGAAAAGGTAATAACTAAACCCATGTTGGTCAGATGTTTTCCTCAAGAATTTCATCATGCATTCCTGGGTTTAAAAGACCTGGGCAGAAAAACCGAAGGCAACACCCCCATCATGTTGGGGGTTCATTGTTGCATGATTTTGTTGGCGGAAATTGTTGGTAGGAGCCCTCAGTAAGGAACCCTATGTCTCCAATTTGAGGCCTTGAGTGACCTCCTGATTCACCTTTGTATAGTATGGGAGGTACTAGTTATTGATTTTCAAATATAAGGACATGAAACAGTTGATAATGGTGGTTGTAACCATCTGGTTCTTGATCATCGGTCATTGTTGTCCGGACAATCGAGGGTTTCTGTTAACTTAGAGAGCCTATTAGGAAGACACCATGGTTGTGATAGTACCATGTTGATAGTATTCCTGAAGTAATACATTTTAGTATCATTATTTAAGATGCTTAGTTGGTGATGATGTGCTTCCAGTGGATGAGGATCCATATTGGGTAATAGCTAGGGCATTTACGGGTGAAAACTTGAAGAAATCCATTTGGAGTGAAGGGAGTCCTGAGAATATTTGTCAAATAAAAACAAATGAATTTCATTAAAGTAGTGTATTTTAGATGGACACATTCATGATTGATTCATTAGCTTGGATTTACTTCATCAATTAATAGGGCCATGAAAAATGGGAAATACTATCAACATGGTGAAGGATTCATGTCAGGTTCACAATTTTTTATTTCCCCTGAAATGGGACATTGATTGGAGTCGTTATAAATGAACAGTTTCCATTGGATTTATTTATGCGACTAGAAACACACAATGGTTCTGTATCCATAGGGACCTTCTTTCAAAGGTAGGCGTTCATCAGGTCATTTGGCCGATGATTCTTAAGAATACACATTAGTTCAGAGGATGGGAGTTCAGGCTCATCTAACCTTTTTAGGGGGAATTATTTCTTACTCCAATAATCTCTTATAGATATAAGATATGTACATTAATCCTTGTTAATTCACCAAATATGAAATAATTTCCCCTTGTGATTTTGAAATAAATGATTAAAATTTAAAGAATTTGAGAATCATCTGTATGTATCCAAGGTTTTTCATCGATGGAGACATCTATATGTATCTGAGGTTCTCCACCAATGGTATCCTTTGGTATTATACTTATATATTCTTTTTTCATTATCAAGACTACACTAGTTTTAAATCCACTCAGTGAATCACTCTAGTATTTATTGTCATCCATGGATACAAGAGTTGTTTTAATGTTGGGATCATACTCATAGATGGGTTACCTACGTATCCTTGTGAAATGAATCAGAGCCCACATAGTTTGATGCAACATAATAGGACACATAATACCTTTTACAATCATGTGATAAGGACCAATCCATACAATTTAACATCATGTGGTAAGGACACATAGGAAGAAGATGAAAAATCAATTTTTGGTGTGGGACTTATACTGAAGAAACCGAAGGAACCTTCAAAGGATATGAATTTACAAGTTAAATTAGAAACTACTAGGTATGTGGCCTAGAAAGGACATGGTTGATTTAGATTGTTGACTTTGAACCTTAGGGAGGATTCTAAAGTATCTCATTTGGATGAGAATCAGTGCCCATGTAGTTCAAGAAGTCACATAGGAGTGTGGAGTCCTTTGAGAGAAATGAGTTTGGACTTAATTCCTAAAAAGGATTCCTTGGTGATTTGGGGGTTTAATTTGGGGATTACTCCTAAGGAGGATTCCCATTTATGGATGAGATGATATGAAGCTCAAGCCTTAGGAAGGCTTACTTCATATCCCAGTTATGATGGGAATCAGAGTTCTCATAGTTTGTTCAATGAGGTTTTTGTGAAAATGTTGTGATCATCACAAATCTATAAGCCCACGTGAGTCATTATCAGTGTGAGAAACATAAGAATATGAATGATTCAACAAATTCAAACACAATTTGCATCCAATAATATTGGAATAGGTCATTGCTATGATGAAAACAGTGGACAAGGGCATGGACCAATGAACCTTTCAATGTGAAATTAGATTGGAGGCTATTGGATCTGGACCAAAAGGATAGAAGATTATACTATGATTGATTCCCTAAAATTGGTCCTTTTAGAGGAGGGAGTCTTTTCTTTGGTTCAAAAGGAAAGTATGTGTGTACCATACCTTTCCTACTAGGGACCTGAGGCTTCAAGTTATTGAGACTATAAGGGATGGTCATGGATTGAATCATAATCCCCCTAATCAGAAACTCCTAAACACTTTTCCTGGGAGAAATTTCCCGATGACAACAAATATAGAAACCCACAGAAACTCTATGTATCTTGACCCCATTATAAAAAAAATGATGGAAATATCTTATTACAGATATACAAACCCAAATGGGAGACATGCTGATGTGCCTTTCCTAAGGGTTTGGTAATTCAGTTTGTTTTGGCGGAGCATTCAACATAATCACTTTTAGAAAAGGGATCCAATGAATAAGAATATTTTTCATGAATGACTTTGAAGAAGGCTTGATAAAAGGATTGTATAGCCTAAATGGATAAGGTGAATTAAATATGGGCTCCCAAGTAGGTATCTTGCGCACAGGTATGGGTGAGTTGGTAGGCTTAGGAAACATTATGATTACTTAAGTGAATAAAAACCTGGATGTTAGAACATGGGAGAGACTTGACTCAAGAATTCATGAGTATTCACAAATATTAACAAAAGTGGGGAACTCAAGTTCTTTGGGAGGAATTGGTGTTACACAAGTGTTTCTAATTTAGGGTGGTCAGGCGCATTAGGTGCACATGGGTTATGGATTTCAAAAACTAAAGGGACTCTTGTACTATGATCCTCCTTTAATTCCTCATCCTTAGGAGTTAATAAACTACCATGAAGGTTTCAGAAGACCTCAGTGAAACACTAGTGTGACTAGAGTAAAAATTAGTATTTAGGGAAATTCTTACATAAAAAATGAAAACCCCAATGGTCTATTTATAGGAAATAGGTGACCCTGGGAGAAGTATATTGGTCATGCAAGTGGGTTGCATGCCAAAATTGTGGCACGGAAGTGGCTTCATGCTAATGGTGAATTGGCTCAACTAGGGAGACTTCAAACAAGACCCTTTGAATACCTTTAAATTCTTCATGTATTTTCTCATTTTTTTTTGTAAGGCATTTACCTTTATCACATTTTCATCAATGTGATGGAACTGAGTGTCAAAAAAACATAATGATTTATTATTGATCTTATGGAACATATATATATTATTTTCATTATGTTATGGGTGGGTCCGAAATTATATATACCTCTAAATAATTTTTTAATGATGGATATATCATGAGATAATAAGGGCTAGAATACTGAGTGAACCGAGTTCAATAAGGGACTATGTCCTCAATGTTAGTCTTGAGAATGAACCTTGACTATTAAGATGGATTGAAGAGTGAACCCAATCCATTTTGATAGTCTTGGTAGTACTCCTTGACTACCAAGGAAATTATTTTCTATGATTATGTGTATTCCACAAATATATTTATCATGCCATTGTTAATCTCTCATGGATCGAGATCCCTGGTTACATTATGATTCATGTCTTATGAACTTCCAAAAACAATTCCATGAATCAGTATTATGATATATGAAATGTTGGGTATGGTTTTCAAATGTTATGTTCATATTCTCATACCCTTATGATCTTTTTATGTTTATATGATCATTGATATCTCACTTGTTAACCCTTACTGACCATCTATGTCCACACTTTATTACATTTCATTTCCACATGTTATTAAGAAAGGTATTATGCATGATATTTCTTACAAGGGAGATAGTTAGGAAAAACATAGTGGATGATGATGTGAATCAATTATAAACCAGGTTTATATATATCCAAATTTACCAAGATTATAGACGTATATAATTTTGGAATTGATCGTTATTTTATGTAATGAATATTAATCTAATAAGATGTAATATTTATGTATGAGATTTAGTGACCCTTTCCATCTAATTATAAACCTCTTGATATGGAAATGAAGGAATAGAGATAGTAACCCCAACTCATACCTCCCACTGTCCCCAGGTTGGTGACAAACACCAAGGGTATATAAATCTCACACATGGGAATAAAATAAGATCTTGAGATAGAATAAAAAAAGACAAAAAAGGCCTAGTATATAATATAAAATTAAACCTAGAAACATACAACAATGGATGAAAAATTTCAATATATTCAAATAAAAGGATCTAAATAATGTACCTAAATGAAAAGTACTACAATAATGACTCAACAACATCTCCAAATCCCAAGACAGTAGTGTCTAGATCCATTCAAAAACTCCTATTGAAACCTAATTATATATATATATAGGGTGATAATAAATGTATACTCAGTAGGAACATACACAAGGATATATGTTCACATGTTAAAAGAACATATTGATGCACCAGTGAACAAACAACAGAACCAAAAATAAATTAAACAGGTAAACTTTAAAAACCTAGTCTCACCATGGAATGATCACCAAATCATGTATCTAATATTGTTACTTAATAATAATTCCTAAAACAGAGGCATGACACTATCACTTATCCACTGATTTTATTCTCTCATTCCCCAACATCAAATTTCCTATGCTCCCATCACTTTGTAGACACTACATTACATCACATCACATCACACTTGAAAATGGTTGGGACATTACAACACATCTTACCTGAAGGAAACTAGGCCATAACATCACACATCATCCATAATAAGGGACGTTTTTAGCTTGATCTTTAAGGAAATAATCCTTAAAAAATCATCCTCCCATGCATGATCCCCACTGTATATCACATCACATCACTGCCGCATCACATCACATCTCACCAAAAAACACATGGGCCAACACTAATAGGTAATCTATAAAAAGATCATGTAAAACCACTATTATAGAAGGAAGAGTAGGGATGAAGGAGTAACCATACATCAACATCACCTCCATCCATTTTTTCAGGGAAAACACCCAAAAATCAGATCCTATAAGCATTGGTTAGGTTATCTAACTTAGGTGGGGCATGTATAGAAATAATATAAAATGCATGATATATAGATAAATATTTTACCCAACACATGGGTTCACATCATATAAATTTGAATACACTACATCACCACTACTACACCACAGGTATTTCAGTATAACTACTATGACCATTGTATGAAACAAACCATTCCACCAAACATAATCACACATATCTCCATTTTTAACTACCACTTTCTCAATTTCCATATTTAATGAGATTCCATAATATCCTATTTGTAAATACATTCATTTAAAATTTACATAAAAATTTATATTTATTGAACAACCCATTATTTTATTCATTTCATTCATAATCATAATTTATTCAATTTCTATCAAAGAAACTAACACACCCTCACATGACACAACTACAACCCATCTCACATCATAAATCTTCTAACACCACATCAACCACACCATATCACACAAACAACCACATTCTTCATACACCTCACATCACTTCCACCACACAACTACAACCACAACACTACAATACACAATACAACCTCATTGTACAATGCTTCCACACGACACAACGCCATCAGAAAATATTAACATTTCACATCTCCAACACTGTACACCATAAACATTGCATAGATTCCTGCATCAAATCCATGAAAAATAACCATCACATAAAACATCACATCATAATCATATCCCATCCAATCACCCTAATCACTAAATGAAATCCTATAACACACAAGGAAATACATTATAGAAATCACACACAACAAAAATGCATCATGTCTTCCACAATTTATTCATGGGATTTCATCACAATAATTCTTTATTTAGAATGGTTATTATAAAAAACCATATTTATAAGGGAATAAATTTATTATCCATATATACAATCTTTATCATTTTATTTAGGGTGCGGTAAAGAAATAACACAACAAGGTTCATCAAAACATATCAGCAATTGTGAAAACAAGGCTCTCAACAACCATTAGTTTTAGCACAACAACAAAATGGAATAAACTCATTAAAAATATCATTAAAGTAGTAGAATAATGTGATTATATCACAATACCATCAATTTTAGTTCATGAAAATTAATTATATTCCATTATAAAAGCCTTATTATGCATGAAAAGGATTGAAAAAATCATTCCATCTGCACACCTATCACATAAACAGGTTAGAATGAGGATCTCCTACATCATGGAAGCTTCTAGGATTTCTGTGCACCATAGAGTGAATAAGAGACAATATGTAAACCAAAAATTAAAAAGGGAAACCCAGATCAACCTAAAACACAATAAGGGTTCCTTTAAACAAAACCCAAACTGAAGAAACAACACCAAAGTGAATATATTAGATATTATCATTGGAAAAAAGGGGATAAGAGAGGAGAAATCACCACTGATCACCAATAAACAACCACTGAAACCAAAGGATCAAGGTGAGAGAATATGGGATAGAGGGTCACCTAATATCTCTAGGGTTCATCTACACATGAGAGGAAGATTGACCAAATGTGAAGAAAAGAATATGGATGAAAAAATATATGCAGGTTTTAAGTAACACCATTTATTGCATAAATTCTATATTTTCATCATAAGTTATATAGGGTTCATGGTTTATATGTTTTAAAAACTAGATTCAATAAATGAATCACTTTTCTACTAAAAAATGTGGCTCCTTGGCCTGCATAACCATATGTCGCATATCCCTATTTTACGGAAGGAAATAATATCACCCTTTTACCTTCACCATATACAATCAATAGAAACTCCAACCAAAAAATCTATAAACTACAAAATAATGAGGAAAATTATAATTTTACAATATAAGTTTCTACTATTTCACAACTACAATTCTAAATCCAAAAACCTCATTTATGCTCCTCTAAAACACCTCCAACACCCAAACAAGGAAAAGTAATGGGTTGGGAAGGCACGTACCATTACATTAGATACCTATAAAATTATTTTCACCAAATAGACTTAAATAAAACCAATAAAATATAGGAAAATGGGTTTGAACAACCACCATGTGAGGTACTTCTTAGGGATCTCATTACACCTTAGACACTTCCACTAACCAAACCAACCATAATAAATTCTCACTATCACAACGCATAACCACACAATCATGTGAAAACATCAATTTTATATACTCAAACCCATCTTAACCACTACACAACCCTAACCAAAAACTAACACTACTAACACAAAACACTATCCTGAATACAAAATTAAAGGAATTCTATTTTCCATGACATGTTACTATCTGTTTTTCATCACATTGACTCACCTACATGGTTTTTATCATGTCATAGTATAACATGTCCATATTCAGAATTAAGGTTTCCCTTCCTCGTATTTTTGAAGATTTTCCACACCTCACATCAATAAGGAAACAACAAATCTCATAAAACAATAAGGTCTAAAAATCAAATCATCCAAAAATAGAGTAAAGATACTCAAAAAAAATCTAGGTACTGGAAATACATGAACATTTCTTTCTAAAATGTATTATCATCTTGGACACCATGTCTCTACAACATAAGAACTAAGAATATGGTCATCCATGAAAACCCTTCTCTTGAAAATTTTGGATCTCTTCTAGAGACTCCATGAATGATGAATCACCTTGATATCCAACTCTCCATCATCAATGATGTGGGACTCACCATTAATATATAGAATAAATTATAATATATGAAAGGTTTCATGGATCATGTCTAACTAAAATGGATGTTCCAACCGATATTCGACCATGACAACATGCTTCAACACCTAAAAAGTCCCAAAAAAACAAGGTAGAAATCTCACTACCCCACCAAACCTCTATTTCCCATATCAAGGGGAGACTCTTACGAACATGTGGTGTCAAAACTATAAATTCAAGGTAATCCACTGATAATCATCATTGGCCTTATGATGGTCATGTTCCACCCTCATCCCTTTTATGACTAACTGGGACATCTATGTCATGCAATGCACCACATCAGGACCAAGAACTATTGAATCCAAAACCTCCAACCAAGAAAAAATAAAAACGTCATATGCATCCATAAAAAATATAAAACAAACCTATTACAATAGATGAGTGATAAATATTGTTCTAGGAAAATCCAACATGGGTCTAATTCCTTACCCATGATCCACCAAAGTCCCAGATGCAATCTCAAACTATATCCTCTAGTATCTGGATGGTTTGTTATGTATTTACATATCTCTGAGGGTGGGAAGAAGTATTAATGTGAGTCTAGAAGCCAAAATCATGATCTAATGCCCTCTAAAACAATGAGGTAAAATTAGGATCCCAATTAGAGGTGATAGTCCTCAGTACCCCAAGAATCAAAACCACACCATCTGCATACCTCCTTACCAAGACATTAACAAAACTTGTTTCAAAAATGTCAAGAAAATGAGTTGTATTCATTTATGGTTCCAACATAACCCAAACTTCATGAAAATATCCCTGATACCAAGTTAACCTAGTCGAGGAATCCAATGTGATTCATTCCTATTTATACTTTGGAACATCCATGAATACTAAAAATCTTCCAAGAACATGGTGATCCACATTAACCTACTAAAAAAGTCACTTTTCCACAAAATATTCCAATGAATGTTTCATCAATGACAAATAAAGTTTCTTACTCATGTAATGATACATCTTATTCACACCAAGATATACTCATAAATGTGAGTTGTGAATTTTTATGAGAACTCCCTCATGAATATCAAGCATATTAAACAACCACCCCTAAAACAACACCTGATTCTGACCATGCTCCGACCATCCCTTCAGAGAATCACCATGGTCAACACAGTCATGCACCACACCCACCTCTAAGTCTCCCCACTATGACTTCTCCACCTGATACATCAATGATGAATCCACATTCATCATATAAAGAAAACCATAACCACTATTTTAACATATTCAAGATGCATTGACGCATGCTCCTCCAACATTGTATAAAAACCCATAGACACCCAAACCACATATCCTAGATATTTATAACTAAAAATATTAAAAAAAATCTTCTTTCCTAGGGTATAAGGTAACTAAAAATATTAATCCCAAAGAAACTCCAGATAGTTTTACTAGCATATATTCAAATCCCATTGTGAGAAAACAAATTTCATTCCCTTTTGGTCTGTGAAAACCACAAAGTGCATTCCATTATGGTAATGCTTCCACATCCTCAATGAAAAAAACTACTATTAGATCCATTTAATGGGTTTAATAGTTGCATGTTTTGGTACATACCTTCTTAAAAAATAATATATCACTTCCCTATACTGCATGAACACAAATTCTAAGACAATATGGGATGCGTTAGAAATTATGAAACAACTTACCCTCCTAAGGAAACCAAACCACTGTATAATTGATCAAATTCCCCTATAGGAAGACAATAACTTTAGAACAATGATAAATCCATATGAAAACCAATTCATTCCACATTAAATATTTTAGTGGGGATGAAATTTGAGTTAAATTGAGAACAATCCTCCAATAATAATCATCTAGACCAAGGAAACTGTAAACCAATGAAGTGTTCCTGAGTGAATCCTATGAAAAACTACCTCAAAATATGGAATGTCTAAGACCACTCCCTATTGAGACACCCCATTCCTAAAAAACAAACATCCCACATCCAAAGCATAAACTTATAAAATTTCCCATTGAACTGATGGTATTAAAGTATCTGAAAAAAACCCTAAGATTCTCATCATATTCCTCATATGATTTCAAGTTAACCAATATATCATCGATGAACATTATAAAAAATTAGTCCATAAACTCATACAATATGTAGCTCATGTGTCCAACAAACATAGCTGGTATTTTTGTGACACTAAAAGACATGAAGATGAACATTAGTTTCCCATACCTGTACTTGAAGGTACTTTCTGGGATATCCTCATATTTCAACCTCATATGATGATATTTAATTTTCATGTCATCCTTAAAAAATTATCTAGATCCCAACTAACGGTTGAAAAATTCATCGATCATTGGAAGAGTGTAACCATTCTTGACTACCACCAAATTTAACCTCAGATATTTTATACATAACCTCGAATTACCATCCACCTTCTTATTGAAATATAATGGATCACCCCAAGGAAATAATTTGGGTCTGATGAAATCCCATTTTATTATATCATCCACTTTAAACCTTAAATGGAACAAATACATAGGCAACATTCAATAAGTGAACATAAAAATTGGAGACACACTTGATTGAAACTCTATACCAAATTCGATTTCGTGTCGAGGGGGTAGGGTCATAACCTCTTCTGGGAAAACATCTAGGAACACCTCAAAAACTATTATAATATCACTATATTTTCAGTTTTTAAGTTGATTAAATATATATTTATTTTTTGGTATTATGAGTAGGAAATATGAATACATTATTTTTTTCTCTAATCATCCCTTAAAATATCATATATGGGGTAGAATATCTCTCTTTCCTAAGATTACTAGTATAATATCATTCCTTTAATCACATAAAAAATAACATTGGGTTATTTTTTCTCATGGGGATCCTATGATGAAAGTAAATGACTATATTAAAAAATGAATAAAAAAATAATAAATCATTGATGAAATGATATTTTTTTAAGAATCATCGCATCAAATACCTTCTCAGTTATGGTATGATATTTTCCATTATTATAAACTCTCTCTTTCTTCAACTTTTGATTGATAATAGGGGATATGGGGGACTATCCTCCTCACTATCATTTTTAGTGTTACACAAAGCCCATAATTTTTTATCCATCATTTTTCTTGTTACAATGCATTCTCTATATGATAAAGTGAAGTACGTTATAATATTTTGACTATATTTTAATCATATCTATTATTGAATTATATTTTCATTTATCAAAAAATTAATGATGAAAAATTATGAATAAAAATTATACAACAAAAATTTGATGTGTTTTCTCACCAAAATACATTATGTTTTCTATAAGCTGTGAATCATATCCAAGTATTTTGATGCAAATAACTATATATATCAAAATTATTTTCATTAATAGTGTCCTTTGATCAAAATAAAAAAAAACATTTTCAAAATTAAGATAAACGAAATAGTTTTCTTCATTTGATATTGGTATCTTAACAATTTTATGTGGAAAATAAATTGACATATGATAATGTATATAAAAAGCATTTTTAAAATGTAATATTTACTAACATATTGAGAAAAGGGTAATTTAAAATAATATATTAAAAGAAGACAATAATATATTCCCAATGTGTATCTCTCAATATTTGGTCGACATTTCTTTACACTGAATTTATAATACTATTCTTGATCTGATATAAAAATACTTCATAAATCTGGAATACCTTTTCACTCTAATACATGTGTTTTTATTGTTAAATTTCAGATAAATCATTTGATTCTTATTTAATGAAAAAAAATATTTATTAAACATATTCTTTCACCATTATAAAGAGTAAAATTTCTTAATTTGGAAAATTCTCCTTAATGGAATTACATATTTCTATAATATTGTAAAAAATGATAATTAAAAGGGAAAAAATTAACGGAAAATACAAATTTTAAATAGTTATAAGTTAGATTAAGAATACTATGATATTAAATATATATTATAAAATTATTAGTTATTAATGTAAATATATAAAATAAATCATTAAGAAAATAATGTAATGATTAGAATTGATGATAATCTTGAAATAATATTTTTATATACCTTTTTAGTTGTCATTTCTAATATAATGAATAAATAAATTCTTTTTCTAACATTATATTACTAGATTTATGATTAAAGAATAGAATGATAGAATATTTTATAAATATATTTTTATTTTTGATCCTCAGTGTGTATCCCCTTCCCTTAAATAACACTATTGTGCCTTTAATTAGATAAATCAAAAAAATCTTTTAACGTACATATAAGATTTTCTAATAAATTATCACCCATATTAACTAATATTTTGAAATACACTAAGGTAAATTTAAATTCATCATTATTAAAAACATTATTTACTCTAACTAAATTATATTTTAATTTAAGTTTTTTTCTTCATATAATCAACTTCTGATATATCATCAATGACTATAGAGTCAAATTTATATCTATATATATTTTATATCATTAGAAATCAAAAAAATCATTGATTAAGTTAAAAATATTACTCCATCATTCTATAAAAAACAGATTGTTTTAATATATTATATAAAATTAATATCCATTAATGGTATAGGATAACTATGTAATAGTTTAAAATCATGATTCAATCGATATCCATTTTGATTTTCTCGAATTATTTTTATTAATAAATATGTTTTTTACCCAAAAAATGTTTTAAATTCATATTATCAACCACATATAATTTCTAATAATATATTATTCATTTAATGAATTAATATGTGAGATTATATGTTATTGAAGATCATTATTTTAGTTTGATATTAATAAGTATTCATGTGGGAATTAATATCATGTGATTAATTTTAGTCATACCTCAAGTACTACATTTTCCAAAAAAATTATTCCCTCTTATAAAAAACATAAAAGAACATTTTGTATCATTAAGAGATCATTATATACATGATGAAACTATAAAATCATTAATATATATTTAAAAATAGAAACATAAGGTTTTTGTGTATTCGTCATGTGTACTTTAATAGTATTCATGTATCATTTAATATAAAAAATCTAATATAAATAAAAAATATTATATAGCATTTAATCCATTGAAAATTTTCAAGATTTAGTATACCATTATAAAAAATAATCTTATTAGAGAATATAGATAAATTTGAAAATGTTTATATATAACATTATTTGCAAATAAATGTGATGATTTTGAAACTATAAACTTTCTAAGAATATTATTAATGAAAATGCCTATTTTTGTTATAATCATTCTCACATGTTTTTGAATTATTCCTTAAAACACATCAAGTAAAAGTTGATTTATTGTAATGAGAAAATAATAAGATATTATTGCTAATATATTCAAATATAACAGTGAAATAGTATTAAATATAATTGAATAATATCCATGTCGTATAATAATATCATTTAAAAATTCACACAAACTTGTGTTCATTTTCACAAATAAAGTATGGAAAATATAGGCATAAAATAGAAGTCTATTTTTCATGAAGATTTAGAGGTAAAATTTAATTTATTAACATGGAATGAAAGTGAAATATTTTATTTATACAATACATAGAATTATTTTTTATACATAAATATGATCCAATAAAAATGTCAGACTTGTTTTTATAAATATACATGAAAATCAATAGTAAAGAACTCTAAATTAAATCATGATTGGTCTTTGTAATTGGGATAAAATATCTTATTTTTTCAAGTTAGACCATGTATGTTGAATTTTATTCATTTTGTTTTAAAATATTTATTTATCATTTGTTCTAGGATATATGGTTATGATATGAAATGTCCGGTTTAGATGACTTTTTTTGTAAAGGCCTACACGCATTTGATATATTTATTATTACTACATACATTGTTATTTAAAAATTACTGGATTGGGGACATTGATTGATGTAGGTTTTTTTATTCTTTTTATTTTAAATATTTTTTAGGGTTAAATTCATGTTTTATGGTAATGAAGGGATCATGTTTTATATGTGATAAAATGTGTGTAATCCAACGAATTGATCATATATAAATTCAACTAATTATGATTTACACAAGGAAGTGTATTTATAGGAATAATAATTTGGTATATAGTTCTTATATACTATATATAAATTTTTTTGGATCTAGTTATCTATATTATTTTGATTGATATTTTCAAATTTTTGTAGTGATTTTTTTTTGATTCTATCAACCTTTGAATAATTATTAATAAATTATTTTTATGATTTTAGAATTTTTATACCACTTATTAGAATTTTTAGGGCATCTATTTTACTCCTGAGAGATTATTATTCCTAATTTTTTAATTTTTTTATATTTATCTTCTTTTATATTCATGTTTTATTTATGTAATTATTTTAATTTCATTTTAAAAAATTGTATTTGATATAATGATATAATTCACATGAAATATCACATATAATATAACATTATTCAATATACTTTTATAATATGAAAACATTGAGCTTTGGAGAATATTATAAAAATATGTTTACCCTTTTACAAATGAATGTAGATATTAGAGATTAATGAAAAAAACTATGTTATTAAATTGAAAAAATGTTTTTCTAATTATTTATATGGATGATGTGTGAATAAAAATAGACTATATATAAAAATGATTTTAATTATATGTTTTTTTCTATGAAATGGTTATCATTTTTTGAAAATAAAATAATTTTTATGTCCCTTAAGTGTGTATTCTAGAATGATACTTTTTCTAGTCATTTGATTTACACTAAAAATTATAATATTAAAAAAAACATAAATAACTATCTCCAACATATATGAACATCATAAAAATATTATTTATATAATTATTTTAAATCAATTACCATGAACCACTTGTAAACGTTGATTCTTTTGTTTTTTGAACCAAAAATTTTCATGGTTGATATGAAATATTTTCTTTTCATATAAATTTATATAAACAAATAAAAAATTAAAATTGTAATGAGAAATAAACTTATTTAACAATAAATGAATTTATATGGATTTATTCCATTTTTAAATTGTATAATTTCAATATCACATAAACAATTTTATAAATATAACTAAGTTTTATAAATTCCATTAAAATAAGTGGAGTCAAATAGTTGTCTATCTTTTAAATGTAATACTCTTTAATTTCCATGTAATCTCAAACATTTAAATTATATAGATTTTCAACAACAAAAAATTACGTAATCAATTATTAAGAGATACCATACATAATATAAGTATCCATGTTTCCTAAAATACCATTAAATCACTATAAAAACTATTTCAATTTATAATGTGGAGTCCAATAAATAATATAGTATGTTAAATAAAGAAAACACTCCTATAGTGTATGAGCTTCCTGGATCAAACTATATAAAAAACATGTATATTATAATTTAAAACCTTATCTAATAAAATATGGTCTTTAGTACTTAATCTCTCATTACCAAAGGAATATAAACCACATGAATTATACTGACTTATAAAAACAAATAAAATTTTATTTTAGGACATAAAATTTATATAATGTTTATTTTCTTCAAAAATTTTGAAAACAATTTAACTCATAAAATAAAATTATTCTTTGAATAATGAATATTATAGGAATAATTAGAATTTATTTAATGTAATCATATAACAAATAATATAGGGTTTTTTTATTTTTGAACATTTCTATAATTTTTGGATAAACAAATAGAAGGTGTAACATTATTATTATTATTATTCATAGATCTAAACCATTGGATAATGTTTTCTAGACCTTATTGTAAACTTTTTTGACTAAAATACACATATTATTAAATATATATTATTATAAACAATCCTTTCTATTTATTTATTTTCAATGAGAGAATTTGAGATTATATTTTTACTAAAAATGTATTGAGCTAGAATATTAATATTATTATCAATAGTTCTATTGATTTTGATAGAGTTTTTTAGACCCTATTGTATAATATTTTTATCAAAATACACATCTTAATAAATTGATATCGTTTTAAAGAATAAAATATATCAATTTCATTCATTTATAAAATTTTAGATTAGTTTTTTAATAAAAAAGTATTGGGGTAAGGATACCCTTCATCTCCATTCCTTTTACATATTATATGAAATCCACTTTATAATGGTTTTAACATCATTTAAGATAATGATAAAAATTGGGTATTTTTTGGTTTCAATAGGTTTCTGTTTGTATTTACACATTGAATTTTATTATTTTAATTATAAGATACATTTAAAAGTACTCACATTTAATATTTTGTTCTTAAAGATTTTTAATATTTTTTCTTGTGATCAATTACTATTTTATTATTATTGTAACTCAACATACTAAAAGATATATTTTATTTTAACACATATGATATATCTTAATTTCTTATATCTCATGGCTGAGAATCCTGATGGTTATTAAATCCTTATAGTTATTTCAAAAGCCAAACTAGTTTCTTGGTAAGAACATGGGGTTAATCATGTGGAAGGGTTCATTATCATGGTTTCTCAAACTATAACATGTGGTAGGATGAAACAACTTGATATCATGAATTTACATAAAAATATTTGATCTTCCCATAGACTATAGGTATAGGATTATGATTATCAAAAAATAATAATAAAAAAACTATAATAATTTACCATATCCCTAAAAGGAAATATGATTTGATACTAATTTTTTAGGTCCCAGTGAGATGGAAATATGGAAAAGAGGGATATGAGGTGAATATTCCATTAAAAAATGGAAAAAATTACTATTTTCTTAACAGTAACTAGTGTTATGTCAAATATTAATGAAACTATAAATAGTATTCTAATGATACATAAAACAGTATATACATTAGTGAAAAAATAGTTTTATTATTATAAAAGTGTCAAATGAAATGATGTAAAAAATAATGTGGCGCAAAAAAAAGAACACAAGATATTTTATAGTAGTTTATATCTCCAAGATCGTACACAAAATCATCAATATTCACTACTTGGTGAGAAAAATGCTATCTACTAAGTGACCCACTTATGAAAGGGAGTGATAACCCAATTACATACATATATTTCTTTCATTCCAAGTTATAACCCTTCTTACTATTACAAAAGTAACAACTAATAAACAACCTGACTTTAATTTGGGAGTCACAAACCAATCATCCTTTTCAATAGGAGGAATAACCTTGACAGTCATATTTTTTATCGGAAAAGATTAAACCAACTATTAAATAAATAATGGAATATATAAAAAGTTATAAAAATGATATCCTAAAAGAATGTTACAACTCTAATAGTGATGATGATGATGAATGTCAATTTAGGTCAAGAAAATTGATTAGTTCAATAGCAGTTGGTCAAATGATAAAGTTACTTCATTATGGAACCAATGAAATTATTGTTATAATATCATTTTAATAATTTTTTAATTTATTTATTAATATATTAACTAAAAAAAGATGAGTCATGAATTTTAATCAAGTTCTCATGATCACACAATAACACATAATCACTTGTCATCAACACTAATATATTCAATAGCTTGTCAGATATTCTTGTTAAAAATCATATAATATCACATTTAAAAATAATAAACATAAAAATATACTTGTTACTAATTATTTGAAACATAACTCTAATTATAATAGAATTATCACCCACATTCATTACTTCTTTAAACTCATTTAATCTACTTCAAACATGATCATTAGCTTTTATCATTGTCATTCAAATGTTAAAAATAATTAAAAATATCTTAATAACATAAAATATTTCAAAATATTAAAATAAACATAAAACAAATAATAATAAAGTGGATAATTCATAAACAACAAAATTTTTATTTCATATAAAAAACAACTTTGAAGTTACTACGTAGATATTTGTGGTTTTAACCTGTAACTTTCAAATATTACTAAACGAAATAAACCCATCATAATAAACTACAATAAATAATAAAATTCAAATTAGTGAAAAATAGCTTATATAAAAAAATATTATCTCTCTTGTATATCATATGTGAATTTATAATTCTTCATATACAATGGAAATCAAGTTTCCTATAATTATTATCTTGCATTATAAAAATACATGAGTACTACCAAGATCACTCATTTATCCATGTCATGATTAATATGGAATGAGATTGTTTGAACCTGAACATGGTGGCATGATGAAGTATCATGTGAACTGAGTAAAAAATTTACTGGTTGATGATGATATTCATATATGTTTTTCACATTCTTATTATCTAAGCACATTCAGAATAGAGGCATGACGTACAAAATGAAAACCACTACTAAAGGTGATATCTTATATTTTCATATCTTGTATATTACTATCATCATGGTTAGTGAAGACATAATTTTTTTTAACACTCAGGATAGCTTCATGGTAAAAACATGTTCTTCACCATGTGGTAGAGTGCGATCTCACTGTAGTTCCAAGCATAACATACAGTAAGCTCAAATAAATTTGATATTGTATAGTCAGTTTAAAATAACTGTAGTAGCTTAATTAAATATATTTTGTGATCACTTTCATGTTTATTCATGATGTATGTTAAAAACATATTAGTTTGATTCCTAAATAGTTTTCATTATCATAATAACAAAGAAACATATTGATTGAAAGAATTAGAAAAAGAGTATCAGCCTCATGATTGGTTTGAAAATTGGAACATTTGGTTGAATAATTGGTAAATATAAACCTTATGGTTGGTTGTGAAGATTCATCCAATAGGTTATGTTATACTCATGGAGTAGTTTCACATATCTTGGAAGGTTGAGAGTTAAGAAATATATATCTTATGATAGGTTATATAACCAATAGAATAAAATATTTATATACCACAAGAACATAAAGTCAAATGAATGGTGTTCTAAATTTATCAAAACATTAAAATAAAAAAATCTAATCCTCAATAATAATGATATACCATTTTTATAAATTAAAAACCCAAAAAAATAATTTAATATTACACCTCATTTTTTATTTTTAATCTAAGTCCAAAAACATGGATTTAATTATTAATGAATATAAAAATTAAGTTTCTAAATAATATTCCCCTTTTAAATTATAAGAAACAAATATATAATTCAAATAGAAGGAATTTAAATCTCCCAAGATATAAATAAATGATTCTAAAAATATAAAATTATTATAAATTTTTTACCTTATATATTGAATCCTAAAAAATTAATATATTTTTATATAATAACATTTTGTAAAAAAATAAATTTTCAGCAGATTAAACTTTGATTCACTAAACACAAATGTAGAAAAATAATACTTGTTTTAAAAAATGTTATTGTAGATAATGAAAACCATAAATTCACATGGTTATAATTTTAAAATCATATTTAAATCTTGTTAATTTAAGTATATTTAAAATTTTAGAAAGAATGGGATAACTCCTCCTCAATCAAAGATTTATTGATGAATTAAAAAAATTAAGGTAAATCTCCCTCATCCCATGTTCAGTATTTAATTTCTAAAACTTTACAGAATCCATTAATTTAGTAAAGATATATGAAAATTTATTTTATGTTGGAAAAAAATAAAGAATGATATCCCCTTTATTAATATGATATATTAGAAAATGAAATCTAATATTAATGTGTTTTTCATATAATACTATTAATTGTTTTTAAATATTGAAATAGAATATGTATTATCATAATATATAGGTATGTTTCCAAAATAAGCATTGAAATCTAGTAAATTTTGTTTCATCAAGTGTCTCCAAGCATAATAGTTTATAGTAGAAATATACACAACTCGTCTATGTAAAATGAAACTAATGGTTCATATTTAGAACTCCATGATATTAAATTCATACAAAGTAAGTGACACATATCAAATGTGATTTTATTGTAAAGTCTATAACCCTCAAATTTAGAGATAGTATAAGATAAAAAATCCAATAAATTCTTATTATAATAAAATTGAATATAGTTAATTGTTATATTAATAAATTGAATTTTTATATTAAGAGTCATTAAATTACTTTCTTTTGGATTATACATAACCATTGTGCATAAGCTGAATGAAAACGTAATATAAGTCCTTGATATTCTCAAATAAAATAAGATTCTTATCATTCTGGTATTCATTTTTTCATTAAAGTGTTTTCCAGATCCTTCCATATCCTATTTACAATTAGTTATTATTAGAAATATCAAAATTTTATGTGAATTAATGTTAAATTTAATAAGTATATCAATACCATATTTTCTGTGATTTAGGAATACGCCAATTTTTCATTGTAAAATTTCAAGATTGTTGAAAAATATTAATTAATCCACTAGGTCGTATCAAATTCATTTTTCATTTATTATAAAAATTAATTACAAATAATATCATTTATATAACAAATGAAAATTTCATCAACATATATTTTTATAATTTTATTATTATTAGAAACATTCTTTATAAATAGAGATGGATCAACTTTTACTTTATTAAATTTAATTTTTCATAACCATATAGTTAGTCAAGCATGCCAAACTATTGGAGATTTTTCTAGATCATACCATGACATAGATAGTTTTAATACAAGATTGGAAAAATTTTCATTTTCAAAACCAGTTGTTCGATTAAAAACACTTATTTAGAAACTATAACTTATTAAAAAATAAATTTTACATCCATATGAAACAACATAAAATTTTGATAATAAGAAAAAGATATGGTAATACATATTAAATATATTACATGAACTAGTGTGAATGAATCATCAAAATAAACACCTTCTTTTGGTAAAGAACCTTAGGAAAATATCCCTACCTTATTTTTAACTATCTTATCAAATTCAATAGTTTTATTATGAAAAATACACTTGGTTACAATGAACTATTTAAATTTTGGAAACTAAACTGGATTCCAAAATTTAGTTTATTAAAATTGAATAATTTCATCATGTATAAAATTTATCCTATTTGAATTATTCAATAATAATAATAATAATAAAATGAGAAATAATGGAATAATTCTTTTAGAAACTCGAAAAATAAAATTTTTAGTTTTTATTCTAGATTCAATATGTTAATTCCATTTTATAAATAATGTTACATATATTTTTTCAAATTATTATGAATATATTGGGAATAATTATTTTATCCCTCTCCTTATGAATTATTTTTTTAAGGTTTATATTTTCCAAAATAAAACTATTTAAATTCTTTATAAGGATTATCAAAATATTTATTTAGTTTTTCATTATTTTCACTGAATTTAACATGAAAATATTATTCCATTTATATGGGTTTATTTTCATATACTCTATAATATTAAATAATATTTATATATACTTAAAAAATACCCTCATCACTTTTATCATCAAACATTTCAAAATTATCTTCTATGTTTATAATGTAATCTTTTAAATTAAAAACAATAAGGTGAAATCTATTGGGTTTATTTTCTTTAAGCATTTAATGAATATTTTTAATTAAAAAGTGTGTATTGTAAAATTTCTAAATATATATAAAGAATTATTAACTAATTTAGCCAAAATAAAATTGGTAAATTAAATTAATTAAGAATATTTCATTCTATTTATTGAAAATTTCTATTTTTATTCTCTACAAACCCAATTTTTATGGTGATATAGGGTCACAAAAGTTTGAAAGTATCCTATATATTAACAGAAAAAATTCAAATTATAAGTTATAATATTCGTCTCTTTTATCACTTAAAATTTATATTATTAAATAACCCTTTTGTTTTGATTATATTTTTAAAAATCAAATATTTTTTAAGGTTTCATTTTTATAAAACTATAAATGATTCTATATAAACCTATAAAAAGTTAGCAAAATTACAAAATATATTTTTTTCACCGCATAAAATAGTTGTTTTCAAGGTAATATATAAAAAAATATTAATCAATTCTAAACATATACCTATATTAACATTTTTTAAAGATCTAAATATTCTTGGTGTTTCATAAATTTGAAATAGAAATCACACACAAATTTCTTTAATACCTTAATTTCATTTAGTACAAAAACCCATCCTTGTTTGATTAGCTTGTAAAATTTTTGAATGTGTACATTTCCTAACATTATATTCCATAGAACGTTATTTTTTTCTTACACATTTAAACAATTAACATTATATTTGGTTACTTTAAGAAATCAAATGAGTAAATATTCTATTTTCCATTTTTATATAATAAAAAATAATTATCTTTAAAAACATGTAATTTATGAACTTTATACTTGAAACTCCTTCCATCATAATAATTCTATGAGATACTAATTATTTTTTTAAACCATATACTTAAAACGATTTTGAAATTATAATGAATTTCAATATCCCCACTTCTCTAAAATTCTTGACCTTTCCTTTTTAGTTATCAACAAAAGTGACAGAGCTTCCATCACAAGAATTAAAAGAAAATAATTATAAATATTAGAAATCATGTTTATAGAACAACTCCCATGTTTCTATAGAACTGATAAGGTAGGTTTCCAATAAAAAAATTAAGTAGATAATTGTTTTAGTACCCAATATATTTTGTGTTCGACAACTTAAGTGACAAAACATTTAAGAAACAATAAAAATTTATGTAATTTATTATATGGAAATCAAGATGATGTATTCTTTAAAATAAAGTCTTGAAGTAGCTTAATTAATTGAAAAATTTTAATGGACATTCATTTTTATAATTCCCTTTCGAATTATATATGAAACCCATAAAGTTGAGAAATTTACATTACTAATTTTGAAAAAAATTGTTCTTTATAGCTTTGGAATCTGACTATAATATAGAAATAATGTTTTATATTTATATGGTTTTTTCATATCCATAAAATTATCAAAATTTTATTTTCCATGAAATAAAGATATTGATACTTTTAAACCATCCATTTCATTTTTTAAGATTCCCATTTTCTTTTTGTTTGACATCCATGTCATCAAAAATATTTCAATTAAAACATTATTTAGTGCATATTATATTTTATATTATTTTTAAGCTTTTTAAATTTATTTTTAACTTTATTAAATTTATTAAAAATTAATTTAAATTTAAATTCTTGATCTTTATCATTTTTATAAATAAATTATTGAATTCTATCATTTTGATCATTAACTTTTACATTTTTTTATTCCGGTTTCAAATTTTTGGATTCAAAGTATCCTTTTAATTTCAAAATAAAATTTTCATATTCTAGACTAGATAATACATTTTTTAAAAATTCTATTATTTTTTAAGTTATAAATATAATTATTCCATTATTTAAATATCCATATAAAACTTTTCGTTTTTCTAGTTATTTATTTACCATCAGATTCGCAATCAGATTCATAGCATGAACAATAATCATAATTAGAACTTACATAATTTAGTTTTTTCTGTAAAAAAAATATATTTTATTATTCTTTTCTACTCTCAATATCTTCACTACTCATGTCTTACACCTTAGTATAACTTCTTCTAACGTTATATGAATTATTTAACTTTTTCATATACTTCATATACTTCAAGTTTTTGTTTTAATTTCATAAAATCTAATTTTATATGTCACTTTTCCGTACACTCATTTCATATAAATTATGAAACATTATTTTTTTATTTCATTACCTTTCTTAATTCTCAGTGTGTCATCCTTTTGATTATCTCTTCAAGGACACTCCTTTAACCCTCTCTTTCTATTCATGTACTTATAAATTCCATTAGTGAGATTTAATATTTCATCATTCTCACTGTAATAAAACTTGCATTATGAGGTACTAGAAGAAATTTTAAAATTTTATTGAAATTTTATTAATTTACTTTAATCATGATCTTCATCATTTGTATTCTTCAACTCCAATTCATATTTAAGTAGTAATATGGTCAGTTCATCCATTGAGTACTTAGTTAAATATTTTCTTTCTTCAATAAAAACCTTATTTGAGTTCCCTCATTTAGGAATGGATTGAATAATTATATTAATATTTATTCTTTACATTTTCCTTGAGATCAAATATACTATTTAAAATATTAGAAAATTTGTTATACATATCGCTGATAATTTCTTGTTTATCAATTATAAATTCTTGGAAGTCAGCCCTGTTAATTCCCAACATGGTTATCTAAAAATTATTCATTCTTTAAGAAGTTGCATTTAATTTTAACTAGATTTCAGATGCATGTTTATAATATGAAACATGGATATAAATATTTCTTCTCAATGAACAATGAAGATAATTCATAACTGTGTAGTTGTTTCAACCTGAGGCGGCGCATCTAGGGCAATTCAAAATGGTCTGAAAAGTTAAAATAATTTTCCTGTTGTTATAGAGACTTTAACATCATCATTTTATTTTCCACATGATATGTGTCATTACCCATTAGGGGTAATTGTATTGACCAGTGAGGACTGTGTAGTTTATCTCTATTCACATCATAAAGGAGGTTCCATAGTCGAATAGTCCCAATGGGCAATTGTAGGGGGTTAAGTGTTTGTGAAATCCATTCTCCAAGGATATGATTTCTATAGATGGTGTCTAATGGGTTCATTTGTGGAGTCAGAAACACCCAACCACCCTAATATCCAAGATTCATGGACCTACTTTCCGAAGGCATGTGCACATTGGATGATGATTTGGCCAACAACACTTAAGGACACTATTTGTTGATAGGAAGGGAGGCCAAGCTCATCAAACCCTTTTAGAGGGAATTATTTCCCATTTTAGGAATCTCTTATATATTTAATCCATATTTATATGTTTTTTAATCCTTAGTTCATTCTAGAAGAGTGTATCCATGGGTTACCCCTGGATGCAAAATCAATCATGGATATACACAGATTCGATGCTTAGGATACAATGCTGACTTAATCCATGTTATGAGGTTCTTTAGAGTGTATATTTATCTATTATGGATGGAAGATGGTTTGATATTGGGTTCAGACCCATAAGATGGGCTTCCTACGTATCCTCGGGAGAGGAATCTGAGCCCACGTAGTTTGGTAATTGGGACTTATGCCTAGGAGGGAGCCATTTTGAATTTGGGGGAACATTTCACCAGGATTGACTTCTGAGTAGAACATCCATTGATCTTGGGCCATAGAATGGTGTCCTACATATCCCACATATGGTGGGAATCAAATTTCTCACAGTTCAGTTCACATGGGGCTTACACCTGAGAGGATTCCCATTTCTAGGGGGAATAATTTGGTTAACCTTCGGGAAGGGTACCCCTTTGAGCTTGGGCCATCATGTAGGAATCCTATGTATCGTTTCTGGAATAGGAATCATAGTTCTGATAGCTCATTTGGATTGGGGATTACACCTGGGAGGAGGCCCATTTTTGGGGGCCATAGTTGGGTTTACCTTTGGGAAGGGCACCCCTTTTGAGCTCAAGCCTTAAATTAGGCATCCTGCGTATCCTAGATGGAATTGGAATCAAAGTTATCATAGTTTATTTGGTGTTAGGATTATACATGGTAGATTCCCACTCATGGGGGACATGATTGGGTTAGCCATTGAGAAGGGAACCCCTTTTGAGCTTGGGCCTTCAAGTAGGCATCCTACATATCCTGGTTTGAATATGAATCAGAGTTATCGTAGTTAATTTGGTGTAGGGATTATGCGTGTAATATTCCACCCAAGGGGACATGATTGGTTTAACCTTTGGAAAGGGAATCCCTTTTGAGATCATGCCTTCAAGTAGGCCTCCTACATATCCTAGTTGAGACAAGAATCAGAGTTCTTGTAGTTCATTAGGGGTGGGTATTATGTATTAAATTTTCCTACATGAAAGGGGTGTGATTTATCATTTCATAGATGATATTATATAAAGGTCTTTCCTAGATTAAGGCTTCCTACATATCCCAGTTTTTTTGGGAATCAATGTTTTAGTAGTTCATGTATCTTGGGGCTTAAACCTAGGAGGATGCCCATTTTTTTGAGACTATGAAGATATCATGATCACCACTAATCTCTAATCCCACATGAGCCATGATTAGTGTGAAAAACCTTAAGAGGCAATATATTTCAAAATTGAATGTCTCACATCGTCTTCTAGTAGATGGTACTAGATTCGGGAGAGAGAGAGTGGATTTGAACATTCAACCCTCACCCGTGTTGATATCCAGGATAGTCAAATCTTGGTGATCTATCCAGACACATCTCGAGATGAGTTGAGGAGGGTGAAGAGTGAAACCTCTCGCAAAAGTCTAGTGGCTTACCTCAGGATGGGCGTCTTTTCGAATTTTGGGAAAGGGGAGGATCATCATCCCTATGAAGGAAAGAGTGTCCTTTTCTGCTTGTCAATGGCACTCATTGAATAGAACGGTCAGTGGTTACCTATAATTCTGAGAATGGGGAGGTTCATGTTGGAATCCTGAAGTTTTTCCTCAGGTCACCTTGGGAATGTCGACTTAGGGACATTCCAGGGGTCCAAAACGTTGTGAGGATAACCTTCTTGACTCTTCTTACCTTAGGTATGTAGATTCAAAAAGGTGCACTGGCACACCCGATGATCTGATCATACAGGTTTGGTGGATTTGGAGGAATCTTTGGCCTAATCCCAATGCGCCGGTTCATGGAGGAGATATAGAGGACTGAACTGTAATAGAGGGGAATGATTAGAACCAAATATAAGGACACCAAAAGACACCACATTCCATGTAATTGTTTCTCTTATGGGATAGTGTTCGCCCTGCACATCGTAATGCTATGTGGGTAGAGGGGTTTCCCGCATACTGAAGTTGTACACAAACGTGGATAAGGACCACCGCGTACCCAAGTAGTATGCAGTCCTAGATGTTTCTTTCCACACCACTTTAGGTTCCATACATGTACTGATGTAATATGCGAGAGAGGGTTTGATCCACATAGTGATACACTACGCAAAGTACAGAATTGAAGAAGGGTCATGGAGCCTATGGTTTGTGGGGAATTCATCAGCAAGGGGTTTATAGTTTTCGATTGTATCAATTAGGTTATCAGTTCACCAATTATTATTAAGTTTCTTTTTTATGGTTTGCTGATTGTTATACCTGTGGAAAAGTGATTCATGGTTCGCACTTCATTAATGATTTTAAATCAAAGTCAAAATCTTTTCTGTATCTAAACTCTCTCTTCAAGCCTCTAGGGTCTCCTTTGTTCTCTCTTCCACCCATCACCCCCCTTTTTCATTCCTCTCATGCTCCTTCTATAGATAACTAGGGAAATCATTTCTATAGGAATGTGGAACCATTTTTGGAAGACAATGAACATACATCTCAACCCATGGAAGACTCGGTCAACCAGGATCTGCAGAGGCTATGGTTCATGATATGTGGTTCACTAAACCCTTCTAGCTTGCTTCATCCATGAATCTAATTAGTTTACTAGAAGATATATAGATGGAATATCTATGTTCTATTTCGCCAACGACACGATTCACGACGTCCTCGGTTTGTTGGCCATCACCATGTGGGCCTGCAGCTCATGAGTTCATCGACATACTGATGGTTCGTGGTCCAGGTGCCCCGTGAACCTTTCCCCGTGATTATACGTGGTACACTAAAAACACTTGAAAATTTTGATATCTTCAAGTTTCTTCTCAAATTTTAAATCCAATATGAATCCATTTTATTTTATATAACTATAGGAATGTTCTATTCCCTCTTCAATATGCTTGTCGGATTATTTAATTCTCTTTGCAATGTTTTCAGGACACTACAAATTCTACCCATCGGAATGGGGTCTGATCGGAACAAAGAGGATGATATTACGATATATAAGTGGTCTTGAACTGATGTGGCTTACGGTAGAATAGGTAGGTTCGGTAGGGGAACCAAACCTATTTATAGGGGCCCAGGTCATTAGTATTTTACCGTTTCTCATGCTGAAAAGTTCTCTTGACCTCTCCTTAGATTCCTTTGTATTTTCATGCCGCTTCTTTGTGAATTATGTATCTATGAACCACTCTGTAGGTTCCGCGAACTAAAATCTTCACAATTGATTCTACCCACATATGAAATTTTTGGGTCTGCAAACTAAATCGTGGAATTTAGAACTGATGTCTGGTCCTCCACATAAGAAAATACTATGTGACTTACAAGTTCTGCACACCAAACATTAACCTATAGAACTGATCTGTAATCTTTTTTTACCTAAACTTTTCAATTGGAAAACATTGAACATCTTCATATTAAGGCCTCGATTCGTGGTTTCTTCATTCCATGAACCACTTAGTTTGATGTCCAATGCTCTGTATTCCCAACCCCTCACATGTCTTCCATATTCTAAGGTCATATGCAGTATATGTCTTCCATATACCGATGGAGTACACAAGAAACGGCTTCCTCAAACCGTTTTTTGGATCAGTAAATGGTTCCCCATGCGACCCACTTTTTTAAGTCTGTTGGACATTTTTTGCAGTTCTTATCCAATAATTTTCTAATTGGGATAAATTTTCTATGTCCTTTTGGATATTTTTGTGCATACTACAATGGCTATTCCATAGACCACTGCTAATACAATTGTTCCTGTTGAGGCTACCACTAATACCCTTCTTTTTAAAACTAACGAATGATTGGGGAACCTCGAGGACTCGGTTGATGAAAAAAATTATAGTTGCTCCACTATATCAATCTCGAGAAAATTTTCATACTATTGGTTAAAGGGAGTATCCATATTTAAAAAGCCTTCCAAATTATGGGTTTTATTTACTGTCTGATACATCGATTCCAGCACCAAATCAGGTTGATCATCCTGATGGATGGATAACTGACACCTCCATCCCAAAGGCCCTGATCTCTTTCAGAGGGTGATATATACATAGAGATATCACCACTGCATCTCTTCTAATCTACACACCTCAAACCTTATGAGAGGTGAAACATAATCCATTAAAGGTAGCCCACTATTATCAAAACATTGTGTGGAAGGCCACATAGAGTGAACAACACAGCTAGTCATCCAAGTGGGACCTTCGCTATGTAGGCTCATTTAGCTTAGACTTCGGGTAGCCTTTCTGGGTTCACCAGTGTTACAAAGAATTTTTGACTGAGCTATAGGTTTTGGGACTATACAAGGCTACCTTCATATCTCAGACATACACTCATTGACACAATGCCCTTATTTCACAACACTTGAGTAGTTGGATCCCAGACACCAATACCATTTAGTTAACCCACAAGGAAGTTGTAATTACCCTTTCGGACATCTGGATAATTTCAGGAGTCTTTATTATTGGGGACATATATGATGATTTCCTACTTCCTTCCTCTATATAGGACAATGAGGAGAGGACTAATACTTTGGTCAAAAAACTCATTGTTCAGGCAAATGCACTTTTGAAGGATGTCGATCTCTGTTTAATGCATGACATTATTTTGTTGAGTGGTTTAGTGCCTTTTTTTGGAAAAATGGTCTAGATTCCCACCCATAGGGACTCAGGGACTTCCCTACCAAGAGGAACTAAAGATTAGTGTGTACCAATTGTCCCACCAAGGAAAATGAAAAATTTCATGAATGGGGATGGGATCTTGTCCCTGATATTGAACGATTATTTAGACTAGAGGGATTCTTGGGCATGTTTTTGAGTAAATGGATCTTACTAGTACAAGACTCTAGTGGTGTGAGAGTCTCAACATTCATCATGATTCCTTAGCTAACCACTAGTAGTTGTACCAATCTGGATATTCTAGTGTTGGCCAAAATTTATCGCTTGTAGGAATGGATCAGAAAAAGGAGGACAATTTAAGGAATGATTGGGACCTTCCAAATCATTTGGGGATGGATAGTAGCTCACATAGGAGGTTATTCCTTTATCAATTCCTTATGGATTCCCCATTCCATCCTTTGACCGTACTTTCAGAGCACCAGTGATGTTATGCTAATGTCTTGGACCTCCCAGGATAAGTAAGAAAAGAAGAATAAAAAGAATGAGAAAGACTTAATGGATCATCTCAACATCCATGAACATTTTTCTTTTCATCCTTATGATTCCCCTATTGTTACTATTGTGAATAATGAATCTAAATACTTTTTCAACAAAGACTACTTTTTTTATTTGAGAGAAGGTGTCTTAGTTTCCCACATCAGAGGGGATCTTATATGCGAGGGATATCCACCTTGATGATTCAGTCATAAATTTAATTATGTCCATGAGTTGTATCCTCACACTCTAAATAGTGCATGTCAAGATAAAAATCTAATGATATGACGTAAACTATGGCTGATGTTTACCAGGGAGGACACCCAGTGCCAGGTTAGACTTCTAGATTCCATGGATTCGGTACCATTCCCCACCAAAATCTATATATAGCATAGGTTAAATCATACCAGATGGCTAATTAGATGACCTGGTTCCTATCGTAACAACATCCAAGGCATCTAGGTCTAAGGGGAAAGGACAAGAAATAGGAATCTATTGGGTGATCTCGGCTAGGAAAAGTCCTCTGAAAGCCTCTTGGTTATCCCCAAGGAAGGTTGTGAAAGGTGGGGTTGTGACTTCACAAAAGGATGCATGAGTGGCCGATGCTGCAGTTAGGATTAAACCATCCATCCCACCTGAGGATGATTTCCCAATGTCCTAGATGAAATGGGATATTTTGAGAGGCCGTAAATCCATTCACGACCAGTCCCTTCATTCATTATTATTGTTCCTCCAGACTAGGGAGGTTGACCTTACCGGAATTTTTTATGTGTCATCATATGTTAAAATATCTTTTAATGAGGATCATATGAAGTTAGTTAATTACCTTGAGGAAATCAAGACCTTGATCCATTCCCGGAGCAGTCACCATAAATACTCTCATCGGGTACTTTCCAAACTGCGACCATAAACTGATGATGAGTACAATGACGTTGTTGGCTTACCTATTGCGATTATAGTGGGATAAGCTTATTACCTCATCCCAAATTCTTGTAAGTGTTTGACTCCTAGGGGTCCCAAGACTTTAGAATCACCCTGTAAGCATTTACCACTGATGAGAACTGGTCAACTCCCTCGTCCCATTCCTCCAACATTAGCCAACCCAGTTACAGCTACATTTCCTGATGTCTGGTGGGTCAGGGTTAAACTGAGGGAAAAATATTTTGATAGGGATATTTGGAGACTAATTCAAGGATAAACCTTTAACCTTGTGAGTTTTTATGATCCATTTACTTCACCTGTATTTATGATGAAGAATATCAAGTTGAGGTGGCTTCTTATTTGAGCGAAATGGACAAGTTTCATCACGCCTCCAAAGATAGTCTTTACTGGTCTGACCGAATAGCATGGATGTAATTACTCTCATGATCGATGACCATCAATGGAGAGGTTTTTCTATTCCCAAAACTCTGACATTAATTTCCTTCATGTTATAGATGTTGATGTCCCCCCTTTTTACTTTGCAGAATACTAAAAGGTCTCAGGAAATAGTACATTCCCTAGTTTATTCCCCTGGGGGCACTGTAACTGGAGAGTGTTCCCCTATTATTGTGGATGGTGTTGTGGAAGGATATATTGGGGACTGAGAGCATATGGTAGCAGTCATTATAGACCCTTCTAGGGAATTTTCTCCTCCGCCCCCTAGGTTCTCATATTCAGGAACTATCTCCACGATGAACTAAGAAACACAAACAAGAATCTAAACTATCAAGACACATTATGGGGGGAATCACATGTAATTGTTTGTTCACATGGTGGTCAAACTGAGTTCCTTTATCTTGTTAACTCAATATTATATGTGTATTTTAATGCAAAGACTATAAGTAACTAGGTGGTAGTTTCTCAATCATATACAGCTCATGTTCCCTTTATAATAACAGAATATCGGTTAGCAATTGTGGTCGACCAAAGCAGAGGAACATAACTAACTGAGGAGGTCAGGGGAATTGTCGACCCTTTAGGTGTGCCTTCTTCTATTCAAACAATCTCTGCCTCAATAATAAAATAACATCCATATGTTGAGGCATTGATTGAACACGTTGAGGTTATACCCATGGAAAAATATAGGCCATCTTTTATAGTAGTGGGTGAATCTAGTTAAGATCCCAAATCCCCAATAGATGTTGGAGGGACTTAATGTCTTGAAAAACCATTCATTACTGACCAAATGGACATTTTCCCTGTTGGGGGAATCCCTTTGGAGATTGATACTCTGATTGCGTAGGTCGATTCTGCCTCTTTAGAAGTCACAACCACAAGTGAGGCTATTTTCCAAGCTCTTGAAAACTTGGAGCAAGCTATTGTTCCTTTTTATAAAATTCTGAGAGAAGTTGTGGTCTCAGCCCCTAGAATCTTAAGATCGATACCCTTTTCCTAACTGATCATCCATGCATGCCTGATATCAGTGAGCGACCTTCTAGGGGATATCTTGGAGGTTGATATTCTTTTTGGGCATGGTCCTAGAACATTGATTCCCTTGAGTGATTGTGTGGAACAGATGTATATTGAGGATGTGGTTCCACCTTCTCTAGGCAATGATGTTTCTAGGGAGGTGGGAGGTATTGAAGCTTTAGTAGATGGATGTTAGTTCCCAGGTCTTTCATCCTACCTTTATTTTAATGATTCGAGGATATTTAATTTTATTTCCTCCAAATTCAGAATTAAAACCATGAGAATTGGAAATTGTGGTGGACGCTCCCACTCTATCATCATTTGAAATCATCAAAGGAGATCCTACTGAGGGATCGAGTCATGTTGCAGCTGCTGAATCGAGTCCCTCTCTCATGATGTTCATCCCTAATTATATTTCATCATCAGGGAGTGACTCTAAGACTGTCTGTGAAGGCTTGGTCCACCTTCATCCCATCTACCAAAAGGAATGGAGGAATTTTTGGGGATTAATCTCCCATAACCCATTATTTGAGATGCCAGAAAAGTTTCCAAAATTACACTACCAGTTTTTGGTCTCGGTAATTAGCAGATTTGACTATCATGGAATCTATGATATAGTGAGACAAGTTTCTACTTCCAGGGAAGCGACTGGTAGAAATGAATCTCAAATTTATGTTGTAGATTTGATGGCTCATCTTGCTATTATGGTGAAAATACTCATTTATGAAACCTCTAATCAAACTTTAATGGTTGCGAGGCTGCAAAATGGGATCAAAAAGAATGTTTCTTTAGTGGAACAACTTGACAAGGAAGTGGAGAAGCATATCTGGATGATTAAGTGACTTAAGTAACAGTGGGCCCATGTTATGGTCACCATTGATGAGGGGTGATGGAAGATGCAAGAAGGAGAAAGGACTGGCCTCGAAGCTTTGAGGGACGTAGAAGCGTTGTGGTCAAGCGTGGAGGCTAAGACTACAAACTTGTCCCAACTTCGTCAGGCCATTGAGAAGTCACATCAATTTTTGATTCAACTTTGTAAGTCCACCAAACGTCTCTTGTTATGATCATGTCCCACCCGCAAGGACAGGCTCTAGGCTGTGTACGCCCTTTATATTCCTATGGAATACAATGGAAATCATTTTCCCTCTAATGCTTCTCCTTTTAACTTTTTCACTGCAATTTCAATCCATAAAAATTGAAAATATAAACATCATTTCGATTAGGAATTAATTTAAACTATGATTTGATACTAGTAAATTGAAATAATCAAATTAGGCTCTAATTTTTTGCCTAAACCATGGGACTCAGCAAGCATAGTTTGACTACTGCTAGGGTTACATGAATAACTTCGTGAATTTTTGTTCCTTTTTCATTATTGCATGAATTTTTTCCTAAGCCTATTTGGTATGGGCTTAGTGGGTATAATATGAATTTTTCTTAGGCCTCCCATTGTGAGTATTCGACCTAACAAATTTTATGTCACATTTGAATATTTGATTGCTCGATATTTTTTGCCTATACCATACATAGTATAGGTTTAATGAGAGAGTTCTCAACTTTTATCCAGGGGTGGCTTTTGCGGGTTTTCACTCTGGTGAGTATTGCATCTTTTTGTTGATTGTTTATAGTCATTAAAATTATACTTATTACTAATATTTTAGGTCGAACATTTTTGACCAAAATAGCTGGGGTGGGGAACCAATTTGGGATTCATCGGCAAGAAATTTCCTCACAACTCTCAAACATGAATGTGGGATTTTTCTTTGCCCTAAATTTTCTATTTTTGGATGCATATGAGGCTTTGGAGCCATTTTAGGTGTAAAAAGGATGGAAAGGACTCTCCTAAGGACCAATTTTCCATTGGTTGGTCGTCGTTTTGTTGGTAACATATGCAGTACCACTGGGGCATGATGTGTATAGTCAATCAAATGTGTCTATAGGACATTGACCTTCCATTTATGATGGTCATAGAGATTTATAGGATTTTTTATTTTTTTCGCATGAAGACCACATCGGGTGGACTATCTAGGGGATGATTTATGAAAGTATTAGGGATACTTGTATCAAATTTGAATGAGAAACCGCTCCCACATGAATTTTCTTGTGTAAGGGAGGGTCAAAGTATGGGGAAGTTTAATTTCATACAACCAGGACACCTGAAACTTATTATGGGGGGGGGGGGTTCTCTAACCAAGTAGGAGTAAATGATTCATCAGTTCAACTAAAAATGATTTTCATCATTGGGAATTAGAAATGGGAATATTATATAAATCATAATCCATGGGGTTTCTGTATCCAGGGAGTGAGATGGGACATAAATTCTATTTGGGAATATAGAAACAGGAAATGACTCTCCTAGGGATGACATTTCCTTTGGTTGATGGTAGTTTTGTAGGACACATATGCAGATTTGTTGGGGCATGATTTTCATAGTCAAACAAAGGTGTATGCTGGATACTGAACTTCTTTTTTTGATGGCTATAAAGGGTTATTGGGATTGGGACCATTCTTGAAACAACCTATGTTATATGATAGGGGTGTTCCTAAACATTAAAGGGGGTATTTCTTTGGATTAACATTGCATGGAAAACTAGAAATATGTGAGGGAGTTTTGTTTCATACACTAATCAACATCGCACATATAGATATGGCATCCTTGTTTTGTCGAATCCTTGAGAGACCGAAGGTGAATCGGGCAAGGATTTTCTGATATACCCAGGATGTGGGTAAGAAAGGGGATGTAAATCATGACTTTGAGGGTTCTTGAATTAGGAGGGATGTCATGGTTATCGAGATCTGTTAGGTGTATCGAGGTAGGAGTGGACTCTCATGTGGAAAATTTTTCCTTTTATTAATATCCATTTTATAGGAAACATATGCAGAGTTGTTAGGGCATGATGTACATAGTCAAAAAAAGTTGTCTGCAAGATGATGTCCTTCCAACTTAGATGGCCATGAAGGGTTATGGTGACCCAAGATCACTCAAATCATGGATTTTGATGTGTGTAAGGAGTGTATCCAGATATATAAGGAACTTTTGAGCAATGATTTACCCATGTGATCAAGTAACCCCCTACATAGATCTAACTCATACATATGGTGAGGCATCTGATCCATCTTTGGAGTACCTGGTAGGTTAATTTCATATGGCCAAGACCTAGGGTTCCTTATGGGTAAGGGAACCATAACATTATTTTTAGGGTCGTGCTGCTAAGACTAAAATCATGGACTGATTTTCCATGATGAAATGGTGGATCTTCTGTAGAGGTCCCTAATCTCACGTGATCTATGATCGGTGTGAAAAATATGGGATGAAAAGGATTTCAGGGCAGCACTTAATAATGAAATAATCAATGGTAGGGAGAGTTTTATGCTTAGACCAATGTTATGTATTTTAACATCATACAACAAGGATTAATTCCACAAAATTTATCTTCATTTGGGGTGGACGTATGGTAATCCTGATTTGAAATAAGGGAAATATTATTACCCTTGAGCAGCTTTGTAAATAGGACTTGTCTATGGATTCATTAATTTGATTCAATTCATGCACAGAGAAGGTGATATTTCAATTCTTTTTGTGGATAAGTTCGGATCATAGGATTCGAGTCTACCACACATCTATTAGGGGGAATCCAAGTCATGCAGGATTCCCAATGAACATTCCATGCAAAGTTCTAGCCCATACGTAGGAAATAAATGCATCTTATTTGATGAGGCCAAGATGAGATAAGAATCTAAGAATTTCCATCATGAATTGCAGTTTAATGTCATGTGGTCTAGATAATTATAGCCTTGTAGTTTAATATCGTGCTTCTAGGATGTTGGTAGCACAGTTTACTCTCATGTTGAGGAGATGACTTGCCACAAAAACCAAAAATATCTTTTAATTAATCATGGTCAGGATATTCTAGTATTCTATATAAATGAGAAATGATAGAATGTGTAAACTATAGTCCCAGGGGGGCTTGGATCTGGAGAAATGAAATGGGGATTGGAAGGCATTGTGTGTACATAAATAAATAAATTCTATCTTGAGGATGAACTTACTTTTGTTTTATGGTCGTTTTGTAGGAAACATTTTAATGTAATCAGGGCATGTTGTGCATAGTCAAGCAAAGT
This sequence comes from Viscum album, assembly GCA_963277665.1. Taxonomy (NCBI): domain Eukaryota; kingdom Viridiplantae; phylum Streptophyta; class Magnoliopsida; order Santalales; family Viscaceae; genus Viscum; species Viscum album. The sequence goes on from OY728125.1 coordinate 1,716,050,608, forward strand.
TTTCTAAAGGACATTGACCTTCCATATCTTATGGATGTAAATGTTTATGGGGATCCAAGATTTCTAGGAGTATGGAGTTTGACAGATGGGAAAGATGTGTCTAGGGAACTTAAGAAAAATCCAGACCATGATTTGACATGAAATACAAAACCTTATATATATATATATATATATATATGACTCATATGTAGGGGGAATCATGATCTTTTTACTCTTTCTGGGTGTCAAAATTCTAACTTGGAATTTCCTTCATCTCTTTGAATTTTTTTATAGTAAATTGGGGGATGTTTGGGATTTCGTAACATTGAGAATCGGGTCGCACATGATTATTGTGTAACCTTGATGTTTAATGTCAAGTGGTTATGAAACTTCGTGGATTCCTCTACGCAATTCTGATGTATACATAGAGGAGGGTGATTTTTTTTAAAATGGATTATGGTCCAAGATGAAGGATCTGAGTGTCACTACATATCCCGCATGGGCAGAAATCAAACCACATGTAGTTTTGGAAAAGAATTCTGTAACGACCCAAATTTTTTCAATGGAAATTATCTTCTTATAATTATGTCATAAAATCACATGAAAACACAACATAATGAACTACTAAGTTCTAAGTGACCTTTAAACATATTTTTTTCACTTCTGTATTTGGAATTTTGAAAATCTAGCATACACAGTTGTGTTCAAGATGACTTTTGGAGTCTAATAAAACAAAAAATAATTTTGGTGAATAGTAACCTACCCTTATGAATAGTAACATGACCTTATGAATAGTGATATACCCTAATGAATAGTAACCTTACCTATGATAGTATAAAAATGGTATTCAAGTGAAATTATGATGTACCTATATTTTAGAATAACTAAATGAATGTTTTAAAACTAGTTTTTTAAATAATAAATTATGATTTTAATTAAATATTAAATTAATCATATTTATAAAATTATTTTTGAAAAATGGACTTAATTTTTTTATTCTACATGTCGAAAAATGGTTGGGGTAAATTTTTGGGATTTTTTTGAAATACTTGAATTTTTGATGAATAGTGAAATACCGTAATTTACAAAAATAAGCTAAATAAGCTAATTATAGAGTCATGTGTGTTGTTTTTCTGATGTAAGCTCACTTGTTTCGGGATCACATGATAAAATTACTATTTTTGGTCATGGAATACTCACTATTCCTTGTCCTGTGGAGAAATAATAAACTAATGAATTTTATATTAAGAAAACCCCTCTCCCCACCACTATAAAAACCACCCTTCACACCCTCATTTCCTCACACCTCTCAAGCTCCAAGACTTATATAAACTCTGCCCAAAAATCTTCTCTATCCCCTCTCCCACGTTTAAGAGCTGTTGGTCTCATCAAAAGACCAAACCTAGCTTCCTTAAGGAGGATCTCAAGAGGAGGATTTAAGAGGTAATTTCTCTCCCTTTTCTCCTTTAATTTCCTTTAAATTTCAAGTTCATTTCTTGATCTATCCCTACCTATATTCATCCAAATTTTATTGTAACTCTAATATTATAAATTTACTATAATATTATGATGCTAATGGTATATAATATCATCCAACCCATTTTCCCTCTTCCTTTTATTTTATTAAAGAGAACGTTGTTCATGAGGTGTTAATTTATCACCTTCAAGAACGATATGTTTTCTTCTTCCATTTCTACCTTCAGATCTGGTCATGAAACCATTTTTATGGTTGCACAAGAATTTTTTATATGTATTATGTCCTATTTAAAGTTCTGGAAATAACTTATGTCTATATTTATAGTGATAAAATAAAACAAGTTCATTATGATCAAAAAACCGTTCAAATTAACCCAAACAATCATCATTTAATTATTATCTAATGATTCATCCACATGGATATATATGATTCATTATAATATCATTCAAAATCCTTTAATATCATTAATAACATGTAATATCTTTCTGGATGTTTACCCATGTTCTACTCGAACTTCAATTTAAGAATACAAGTGAACCACTCAAGAAAACCATAAAAACAAACATTCTCGAACAATGTTTTAAAAATATATAACTCATTAAAAGGCACATAAAATAACTTAATGAAACCATAATGAACCATATTAATGTACACAAGGTTTTTTATTTCTAATTAATGAATATAACGTCATTATACAGGACTTTAAATAGAAGGAAGCATTCGGATACAAGGTAAAGGGAAATTCTCGAACCCCCTTTCATCCTTCAAGTTCTCCCTCTTTTACTCCATTTTTATATGGTTACTCCTTAAAGATAATTTCATCATCATTGTCTTTCCTTTTCTGGTATATACATGTTTTTCCCTAGTTTTTATGTCAAACAAAATTTTTTCCAAATGAACTCTTCTTTTAAGAACACACCTTGTACTTCTCACTCAAAGTGGATGGTTCTTGTAACATGTATGTTATTACCTATTTCTTTTGGAAACCTGAAGTTTATGAATGTGTTCTTATGAGATGAAACCTATTCATTTCCATGTTTAAGTTATGTTCATTTTTTATATGTGTTCTATGTGGAAATCATGATAATGATAATGTTATGATGTGATGGGTGCACCCGGAATTATATAGCGCAATATGAATGTTTCAAAGTGATGGGTGCACCTGTAATTATACAGCGCTCTAATGCATTGGGTGAAGTAATGAATCTCATGAGTAAATGTGAAATGATGTGTGAACAAGATACTATCTTGTTTCACAAGTATTTGTGGTAGTTAACCACTAATACATGATGTTTCATTTTTATACATTGCCACATTTCAAGTCTTATATTTATGCTTCCTCTCATGTTCATGATCTTTTTTCCATGTTATGTTATGATCACCCCATGCTATATTATTCTTATCTATCCTCTTACTGGTATTTTAGCTCACCCCTTTTGATGTATATCCTCAGGTGGCTACATATACTAAGGACAGGACAAGTTCCAATAAGAAGCTAGAGAAGAAGAAATTAAATAAATGTTTATGCTTGATGTTGTGATTTCTATGTATAGTCCTAGTTTTCCCAAGACACTAAACCTTTGGATCCTCTATTTTTAATACTATTATGTTTTTTATCTTAAAATAATGTAATATTAATGTAATAAATGGTTGGGTCGCTATAAATTCCCTACAAAGGTCTGACCCATACGTAGGGAAATGGAATTTTTTTGTGGGTGGACCAAGATTTGGTGTCAAGGTGTCAACATGTATCCTGTAAGGGCAGGAATCAAGCCACACATTATTCTGGAGATATCCTCCCTATACAGGTATGGTCCATGCATAGGGAGGGGGAAGGAATTTTAAATAATGGTTGAACCGGGATATGAGATCTAGGAATCACTGTGTATCCCAATAATATAGGAATCATGCCATACGTTGTTCTAGAAGATTATATCTAGTTTAACATCATATAGTAAGGATGAAGGTAAACCGAAATAGATTGTAACTGAACTGCAGTTGGGTCCAAAACCTGGGATTTAGTTGTCACTATGTATCTTGATGAGATAGTGATCATTCCATACGTAGTTCTAAAAATGACCTCCCTATATAGGTCCAGATTATTCACAATTATGGGGAATTTTCATCTGGTGAAGATGGTTGGGACAGTATGTTAAATCCAGGCATTACTACATATCCTACAAGGGTAGGAATCAATACAATAAGTAGTTCTGGAAGTTCCCTACTATGGTCAGGTCCATGTGTAGGGAAACGAAAGAGAATTTGACTTTGAATGGTGGCTAGACCAGGATGTTAAATCTGGGTATCACTACATATCTTACAAGGGAAGGAATCAAGCCATAGGTAGTTCTGTAAACAATACACTCCCTGTAGCTATCTGACTCAAGAGAAGAAGTAGGGGCATTTTTTTCCTCGTCTATGGGTGTCGGTTCTATCATATTCCTTTATTATATTATTATGTAAGGGTAACCTTACCACTGATCCTAAGATCACATGAGTTATACTTGATGTGAGAAACAAGGATAAAAAAGGATTTCCCTCATAGTATGGGATGATATAGGATATAACAGGGGCATTCTATTTCATATGATGGTTGGACCAAGATTGAGGGTCGAGGCATCACTACTTATGCAACTGATGAATGGGAATCAAGACATATGTAGTTATTTGGAAACCATGTAGTTTAACATCTTGCATTAAGTTCATACATGTACAGTTTAATGTCTTGCACATAGGAAAAATCTATCATGCAGTTTATCATCATGTGTTTAGGATGAATCTATGTCACTATGAAATTTAATTTCTTACAACTAAAACATATATGTAATTGTTACACAAAGTATTTCTTCAGAATAATTTCATTGGCGGGATGTGTGATGAGCCATCCATCCATTGCTATCAAGGCATATGCTCTATTGGAGAAGACCATGTGTATGAAATACGGTCCCTCCAATTTTGGATCAGATTTTGGGGCTTCATCCCGAGTATCATCAGGGTTCTGAGAACCAACATCATCTCTCCTTCCAAGAAAGACTAAAGGATAACCTTTTGTTTGAAGTCTCATGTGATCTAATTTTGGTAGATTTCCAAATAGTGAAAAGTGTGAAACCTTTTCCCATCCAATTACTCCAACTCGTCAAACCGTTTATGAGATTGCTAATCTATAGAAAATTGATCACAAACGGCAATGCAGAGCGATGTCACTTGAACTTAAATGGGAAAACCCACCCTTATCCCATATACTAGAGAGTATGGGGTTGCCTTCATGGCAGTTTAGGTTGTGGTGGGGTCAGCCCATAAATCAGGGAAAAGATTATACGACCACAATTTATTTTCCTTATCTACCATCTTATGAAGTATGTTGGAAAAATTCTTGTTGAAAGCCTCTATCTGACCGTTTTCTATTGCATGGTAATAGCATGAATGGTTGGATTTGATTAATTATTCTTGGTATAACTTTTCCAACTCAACAGAGCAAAATTTGGTGCAATTTTTCGTCAATATTGTATGAGGGACATCAAATATGGTAATGATGTTGAATTTCACAAAGCTAACAATGCTTCTTTCCCCGAACTCTTTAATGGGTATAGATTCAACCAATTTGGAAAATAAGTCAGTTGTTGTGAGAATGAACATGAATTTTCTGGCTGTGGTGGGAGGATATGGTCCCATAACATCCATCCCCCATATGTAAAATGACAAAGAGTACATAGATATGTGAATTAGATTTGGGGTTGGTGAATGAAATTGGCATGAACATGGTAGGGATGGACCTTCATGGAAAATATTCCACAATCCGGTATCATAGTGGGCCAATAGTATCCAAGCCATCATATTTTATATGAGATCTTGGCTACTGATTAGTGTGCTCCAAAAGTTCCAGCATGTACTTCTTTCATGACTGCATCAATCTATCCTCCATTGATGCACCTGAGAAGGACTCTGTCAAGGCCTCGTTTATAGAGAACCTTTTCTTTGTTTGTGACATCATACAAAGAAAAATTGACTACCCACCTCAGGATTTGTTCCCTTTTGGGATTTTCTGGTTGGAGTTCCCCCTCCAAAGGTAATTTTCAATGGGATTCATCCAGCCGGCAGTGTGACTGTAAGGCTCAGGAATGGGTCTAATATCCTCAATTTCTTCTGTGTTGTTCTGAATGAACAATAAGACCATTCGATGGTGGGCAATGATGATAACTATTTCATCCTAGTCTTAATCAGGAAGGGTTGTGGCTGAATTTTCCAATGCATCAGCTTGATCATTTTATGACCGGGGGACATAAGATATTTTTGGTTCTGATGGGAATTCAACCATTAGTTCTCAAGAATGGTTCATCAAAAGAACCCACACTTATTTCTTAATTTCATAATCATCATTTACTTTCTAGATGAATAGCTCTGAATCACCTTTTATGTTTAGGCATTTGGCATGTGCATGAAGTTCCGGCTCCAGGCCTGCAATGAGGGCCTAGTATTATGCTTCATTGTTTTTTCACCCCTCTAAAAGTAGGAAGGATTAAGATAAGATAATATTTTCCGGAGATATATTTATAACTCCCATCCCCACTTTCTTGAGCTTGGGGTTCTCCATCCTTTTCCCCACAGGGCTTCTAGAGTCAATTTCAAAGTACATTTCCCATTCTCGGGGGCCGTCTTCGGCAGAGAATACTCTTTCATCAAAAATTTCAATATCCAATGGGTTTATTTCTGCTGAGGGGTGCTATTCCAGGAAATCCACTAATTCATTGCCTTTGATGGATTTATGGGGCACATATCATATGTCAAACTACTATAAAATGACTTCCCATCATGATAGGCATCGTTTTAGCATAGTCCACTTGAGGATATACTTTAAGAGGTTGAAATGAGAGACAAGATGGACCTCATGGTGCTTTAGGTAATGCATGAGTTTCTAAACTACAAATATTAGGGATAGGAAATTATTTTCGTTACATGAATATTGAGTCTCAAAATAGATCATTGTTTAGATGAATTAATAGAGACTATGATCTCTGTTGGGATTATTCTTCTATATAAGAAAAGTGCCTAAAAACCATTCCAAGGTTGTCACATACAAAATGAGTGATCTTATCTAAACTCACGACGTCATCCCCAGTGGGCTTATGAGATGCCATTTAAGATTTTTAATGCTTCTTGATGATAATTATCCCACTTGTATATAACCCCTATCATTGTCAACTTAGTTAAAGGCATACACTTACATACAAGGTTGGATATAAAGCATCAAATATAGGCATAGTTCTCTTGGAGACCCCTCAAATCTATAATGTTATTAGGTGGTGACATGCCAAGAATGGATTTTTTTTCTTCTTAGGGTTAACTTTGATGATATGGTGGCTTATGAAGAAGCCGAGGAATTTCCCAAAGGTAACACTAAAAGAAAACATCAGGGTATTAATTTATAGACTATTTTTTCCTAGTCTATTGAATATAGTTTCAATATTTGTCAGATGGTTTGAGCTCTATCGAGATTTAACCACCAGGTCATCGAAGTATCATTTGTCGAATATTCCTAGTAAGGGCTTGAAAATTTTATACATGGAACACTGATACATGGAACCAAAATTTCTTAGAATGAAGGGAGTCATCTTATAGTAGAATACTCTCTAGGGGACATGAAATGATAGTATTATTTTTCTTCTCAAGCCATTCGAATATGGTGTTATCCAAATTAGTCATCCATGAAAGAGAGGACCTCATATCTAGTAGTCGCATCGATTAGAAACTCTTTGATCATGACCAAGAAATCATCTTTTTAGGCAGTGCCAATTGAGGTCCCTGAAGTCAATACAGACTATGATATGTCCATTCTTCATTTTAAAAGGGACTATGTTATCCATCCAGATCAGATATTTGACATCTCGAATGAATATAGAATTTATTATCTTGTCAACTATAGCCTCTATTTTAGTAGCATGTATCAGGTGGGTCCTTCTGGGAATCATCTTGTAACCACAACGGTCTTTTGGTAGACCCAGTTGATGAGTGGAGAACTTATGACTGAGGTGTGGAATTGCTTGTGTATTTTGAGGGAAAAAAACTCAATTCTTATTTAGGAAGGAGATATATGACTCCTTCTCCTTGAATGTAATAGCCACACTAATCATAGTGATCCATGGGTTATCTTCGATCTCCCAGTTTATCTCCATAAGGTCATCAATTGTGGTTGAGATGCCTTCTTCTAATGTAGGAGTGGCATATTTGAGATATTTTTCTAATTCTTCTTTATCCTCTTCTTATTCTTCATCCTCTTATGATGGGGAGTCAATTCTTAAGATGTAATCTCCAACATTTGGAGAGTAATTAAAAATCTAATATTTGGAAACTAAAACAACGTCTTTTTCCTTATAATATTGCAGGTAATTTTCATAAGATGATGGAATGGGGGTGGAGGATTCTCCATGAATTATTTTAGTGAAATAACATCATCTTATACTTAGTGAGTAAGGAAGTAACTATCTAGGGGCCCAAGTATGGGTTGTGATCATTTTTTTTATCCATAAAATTCATCATGGGGTTTAGCATGCTTTTCACCGTCCTTGGACATGGAATCCATAACAGAAATCATGAAGATGGCTGAGTCTGCATCTATGATTCAACATATGCACTCAATATAATTGATGGGTAATACATACGCTTCCTAAATATGTTTTATGGGATTGGTGGGATCAATTTCCAATCCATTTGGGGAGGTGATCCAACCAACTTCGTTGGCTAAAGACTGCTTGTATTTTGGTTCACATAACATTGCATCGATGTAATGTGACTCACATGATTTGTATAGGAATTTACCAGCCTACAATTTCTTGTTTTTTCCATTAGCACAATATTTGACACACTAATTTTATGATGAGGGGATTTCATTGTGTTGATAAAGCTAGGGCCTCCCCAATATGATGTTGAAGGTTTTACTTTTCCACACTACTAGGAACTCAGAATCAGACATGATGTCACCAAGTCAAGTTTCATGCATGATTTGTCCTAACAGATTCTGCTCACTTTTTTCGTATCCCAGCAGATTTGTGGTGCAGGGTTCTATACTATCATCATCATATCCCTACCTATGAAGTTTTCATAGTAGGATGAGGTTAACTCTAGAGCCATTATCAATGAAAATTTTCCAGACATCAACATCATTTACTTTTCCAAACACATATACGGGTTTGATGTGTCCCTGTATGATGGAATATTCATCTGTATCTATGAAGGAGATGAAATCATATAATTTTTCAGGATTGGCCTCTATCCAATAGACGTTGGCTGCTTTGACTTCGGCCTTAAATTCTCAGGGATTTAGTAATGCTTATATGAGTGCCCCTCTAAGGTCTTCTAACAGATTCAAGGCATCTAGGATCAATAACTTTGTTAGTATTGAAGATAACTGCTTAATAATGTTATATGTATGATCTAAAGGCTGATGCTTTCTATCATGGGGATGATCTTTCATAGTTTCTTTAGGGTCATGAGATTTTGATGTATTTGGTTTAGCCTCTATGGCAAGAGATGATGGTTTGATGTGCTTTCTGAGTTTTTCCGAATTGGTCTACATGCACACCTTGGGTGATTAGAAATGTGCTCTTCCTTAGATAGATACTCCTTGATTATTGGGATCAGATTTATTCTAATAGGGGAATAGAAACACATTGGTTCCTGTTATGTCTGCAAGATGTTCATTCAGTGAGTTTCTGCAAAATTAATGGTTTGAGTTATGGTGTGTCTAGGGATTTGAATCCTTCCATGATCACGTATTTTGGGAAACCTTCGGCCTCCACAACCTCTTCCTCTAGATCTCCTTTTTGAAACATAGAATTCAAGTTTGTGGACATAGTATCCATTATAGAAGGGGTCCATTAATTTAATGACATTAATGGAGCCTAATATTAGTTCTTGATCCAATAATTATTATGTCTGAATGTCTTCTTCTCATGGTTCCATTTGGTGGGGTGGTGCTTGTTGCCCTATTTGTTGGGGTGGTTCCTATTTTCCCATTTGGCAATGTGGTACATGTTCTTTCATGTCTAATGACATGAGTGCTAAAAGTTTCAAGACCGGTTTCAGCTTTGGTTCCTGCTCATCTTCTTGATCCTCCTTTCTTTCTTTTTGGCCCCCAGAGGATTATGGGACTATGGATGATGGTTGTGTTGCATCATGGTCTATTGGGGGTATAGTTGGTTTCTTCAACTATTCTTGGAGGATTCCATGAGATCGGTTGACTATTTTTCTAAGTCATCCAACTGTTACATTTTCTCATTTTTTGGTTACTGTTTTCCACTCTTCTTCCTCTCTTGGGTCTAAGGTAGAGACATACGCCACTTTTGATGGCGACAGACCTAACTTGACTTTTTTGGAATCCACCAACTTTTGCAGGAGATCCATGAAGTTAAATAACTCCTAGATGGTGTATCCCAATATCATATGGTAGGTAAAATAATTTGGATGGTCATCAAGGCCTTCTTCATTGGCTTGATTTTCCTATGGATGCCGAATCAATTTGAAATTCATGGTGGCTAAAAAGTATCCACAAACATGTTAATATTATAATGAGTAGAAATTATTTCTTTATTCCTCAAACTTATTTCATTTGGCACCCCTTCACTCATCGTGCTGAGGTGGGGGTGGCTATTGGCATCCAGGGGGTCCTACACGGTTTGGTGGAGGCCTCGCAACCAAAGCTAGTTCTGGAGGTTACTTAAGAATGAAAAAAGCTACTTCAACTTTTTTCGTTCCTTTTCTGGGGGCTTATGGGGCCTCTCAGACTTGATATTGGTCTGATGCAAGGAGTCTTCTATCTTTTGGGAAATGAAGGACAAATCTTGGAATTCACTTGTGTAATTCACTGGTATGAGTGGCGTCTGTAATTCACCATGAAGATTATTGATGCAAATGGAAAGCATTTCATCGTGGGAGAGTTGTCAGTTCATAGATTAATTCATCCCTTTCCATATGGCGATGAAGTTTGAAACACTTTCATTCTCTCACTGCTTATAGTTCATGAGATCACTAATTATTGTCTTAGGAAATTTTGAACTGATATAGGAGAGATACTATCACTGGAGGTCCTCCCAGCTTATGATCAAGTAAGTTGGAAAACTAGTGTACCACATGAAGTTTGAACCATGTAGAGTTTTCAAGAAGCACATTAGTTTATGTAATTCTTTATTTCTCTAAGGTTCCTATCATGGGTTCAACATAAGATTCATAATGCATTTGATGTTGTTTGGTGTCTCTTGAACCATTGAACACTGGGAATATAGTGTTCCTAAGGTTTCACAGTGGTAGAACGTTGCTCACCCAATCAGGGTAAGGATTGAATTCTAGTTGTATCTAAGTGCACCACCCTTCCATGACTTCCAGTTGGGATGTCAATTTCTTTATGTTATTCAAGATCCTTTGATGCATATCCTTCCATACATGAGATTGGGTGAGTGCAGAAGCGAGAATACTAGACGTGATGACACTACTAGAATTTTGGGTAGATACCCATCCAAGGGTATCCTTTGTGGGCTCGCATGAATCTATTATAACTGTATTCATAGTAGAGGGAAGTATTTATGTCCTTTTGGGGGCATATTCAATTAAAATTATTGCACCAGTGCTAGACTGGATGGGAATCCTAGGTTATCTTCATTTATAGGGATGGGTGCTTTTAGAAGAGGCTCATTTTCAGGGAACACCTGTTGGTGTTATGCTTGAGGAACATACTCATCAATATAGCATTCTTGATGCAGCTCGTCATTGATTTTCCTGAGCTCTTTCATTTTTTCCTCTTGTATGGTGAATCCTTCCTCGATCACGAGGGACACAATCTTAGGGTCAGGAGGAGGTGGGTTATATATGATGTAGTATTTATTCATCTTCGTGATGGGGATTCGTGAGGGAGGTAATGATGGGTATGATGAGGGTGGCCCACATTTAGGGAAGCTCTTTAGTTCCGAGTATGCACACCATCATGATCGGTGTGGGCTGCCTCTAGAAGGGAACCATCTTCTCTTGAATCCCTTCCATTTATAACATTTATAGGTATATTTGTGGGGATGATGTATACCATGTTCACTAATGCATACCAAATTAGGGGTGGTGTACCGGCACTAAATGGTAGGAGGTATTTTTTTGCATCCTTTTTTGGACTTTCTCCTTCCATTCTGTGGTATTTTTCAGATTTCATGGTGAAGGGTGACCCGAAGGGGGCCCCAATCTGATGTTGAAATATACCTTCATCCTGGGGGGGTATGAACCACGAGGCGTGACTGAACAGGTGACATCTCTGCTCATCATTCTTCTCAGACATGACAAGATATATTTCCATTGTGCAGGAATTTTAGGTAAAAATGTCCCTTCGTCATGTAGGCTAGGTTGATCCCATTCTTCTGTTGATGTGCTATGTCCTGAATTTGTTGGTATTATGGGGAAATTTTGATTTAAAAATACACCCATCCCTTTAATATGGGTTTGTTCCCATATTGTAGTGGTAGCTTCCATTGTTTCCACCTTCTTGATTTTATGCACTCCTATGCGAGTTTGATATGGGTATGGTGATGGGTTTTCATGGGATTTATTTTCTTTATAGGACTTGAGAATTACTTTTTGGTTGGCTTCCCATAGGCGGGAATCCTAGTGTAGGTTCTCGATTTCCTAGCTTAGAAGCTTCTCGATGGCTTGATCTCATCTATCTTGACGCTTTTGAGACATACTCAAGGTTGGTTCTTATTGAGCATTCCACCTATCATGAGCAAGGATTTTATTTGATTGATTTTTTTGGGTAAGGACACTACAAGATGTAATTTACATTGAGGTCTGTTGGAGGGGATTTGGGGTGAAGTTTAGAGCTCCATGTTCTCCCCACACCAAGATATGAACTGCAGACAGGGCGTCACCAATGAGGGAATGTAACTTGGGCAGAACATGGAGGCAGTCCAGTTCAAGGAAATTCTTTCTCCTTTCTGATTATGGTCACCATGTAGATGGGAGGGATTCCAAATCAATTAGATAGTGAATCTCCCATAATATGTTGACATGGTCGGCAAATCCTTCATAGGGAAAGAAATTTTCTTTTACCTGGTGAAGAGTTGTCCATATATTGAAGCGAATGTTATACATTCATTCCTCATATAGTTACCTTAGTGTGATGAATTGAGATATGGATGTGGGACAATACATCACTGGTATATCATCCCTATCTAGTTGTCTTCTCATGAGAAAAATATCATATTGTTTTTCTTTTGGGGACTCCTCTACTTAATATTCCCAACTTTACTAATTCTTAATAATTTTGTTCCAATCCATAGGGATGGTAGGAGCCTCATTGATGCGTGAGAGGTGCGGGGTTTCTTCAAAAGATGAGTGTGGCCCCGGGCCTTCCTTTGGTTTAGAAAATACATCACTCATCATAGACAGAGTTTCTAACATGTTTGAATATGTCTTTATGAGCTTCTCAACCAAGGATGGATTTCTAACATTTTCCCCATCAAGGGGAGGAAATTCATTCTAGGGTGAATTTTGACTATGGGGAGGACCTTCCCAATCAGTTCCATAATGCCGAGGACAACCATTTCATCTTAAGTATTGACTGTAGGGAATGTCCCTATGGGGTATTCCCAGGGGAGGGACTTTAAGGTAGCCTACAGTAAGGGGAGGACCTTCATGCTACTTGATGTCTCTGAGGGGAGGAACTTCTCAATGACTGTTTTGATGGTGACGACTACTATCAAAGCATGATATCTGGCTACAGTGGTAATTTAGGCACTGTACATTTTAGGGAGGGACTTCAGGATGCACTACAATGAGGGGAGGACCTTCCTGTTGCTTGATGTCACTATGGGGAGGGTCTTCACATCAACTTCCATTAAGGGGGGCTTCGTAGTGGTTGGCATCATGGTGAGGACTACCATAATGACTTGACATCCAACTACAGAGAGAAACATATCAACAGTGTATAACCTAGGAAGGACCATCAAGGTGGGCGAAAGCAAGGGGAGGGTCTTCTTGATGTATCATCTTCTATTCATGGGGAGGGATACCCTAATACGCATCCGGAGATAGGCTCTCGTGATCGATCATTCCTAGCCAGTGGAGTAATCCCCCATGGGTGCTCTAGGGAGGACCTTAAAAGCTTCTGGTAGAAACATTCCATGGAGAACTATCGAAAATGCTACTACCACTTCCATAATTTGTTAATGGACTAATGGTATATTGGGCGTATTTTGATATATGCTCAAGGGTGTCAAGAAATCTAGATTCTGGTTGAGTCGAATCAAGTATCTCTTCTTCATTTTCAAGTTTCCTTTGGCGTATTTCATTTTTTGGAACTCTCATGAAGGTAACCGGGTTTGTCTGTTATTGGTAAAATCCTTCATATATGGGTCCCAGTTTTTTTGGTTCTCATGATCCCGCCGAGATACGCGGAAATAAATCTTGAGTTTTTGTAGGGATATATGCTGGTACTAGAGTGACAACCACATTGGACTCGCATCCCCCAGTAAGAATATGTATTTATTCCCAATCCGATTGTTCATGTATCACGGGATATTATTGTCGACCCTCCTAGATTGGAGCGGGGATGCATAATTGATCCACAGTGACCAACCCATTGTGCGGGTAAGTCATTTCATTCGAGTAAATCGGGTCGTGGACCTAGTTCCTCACCTTTCCTGCTGATGTAATTATATCTTGAATTCTCTCGAGGATATGGTCTAGAATTGAAATATGATATTCCATAATTTCCTAGATTTTTTGAGATACATCTTTGGCTGGAATGGGTATGAATTCTCATTCTGATGTCGGAGGAGAAGTTTCTTCTTGCTCCAATCCTCCCTAGATTTCCAGTTTATACTAGAAGTTGTCCTATTCTGGGATAGAGGAACAAGTCCACCACTGTATATCTTCTCCGGATACCACCATATTTGACTAGTGGGATTCATATTTACATGATATAATTGGTATATGCTCACTTGTCGATGTATTTATCTCACAATATTTTTATGCATCTGGAGTAATTTTAGTCTGATCATATTTTTTGTCGCTTTATTTGAATGGTGGTCTTGGTATGCATCAGTAGTTTTTTTCACCTTCATATAGATGGTTTCCGTCATATATAGATGACAGGCTTCTTGTTCATCGGTAGATATTTTCATCTCCCTATAATTTTCTTCTCTATCTATATGGCGGGACATGTGAGCATTGGAAAGAATATACATATTCTTGTATTGTGCAACACAATTTTTGTGGTGGGATTGAGTGGAGGGGGAAGAGTTGTATGTATGCTAATTCAAGGCTACCACATTTATACGGTGGAGATCCACCTCTAGAATCTGGTTGATGGGTTTTTTCTAATTTCATTTTTTCCACCCTTAGTAGGCAGCCCGAGGGGCATGTGTCCTTTGGAATTCAACAATTTCCCTTAGCCAAAGACCCTATTCAGATTGAGGATACATGGTCACCCAGTGTTGTTAGTGACACTCTGCGGCATGGGCCTGTGAGTATGAACCCTGTGCAGTTGGGATGAAGTCATCAGTATCGACTTTTTCTACCTCCCTAAGATAAGGGAGGTACTTATTGTCATGTTCCAGTGATAATCTCCTGATTCAGTTTGAGACAACCACTAGGACTGCCTTGTGCTGGGGAGCCAGTCACGGATGAGGTGGTGGTTGATGAGATCTTTCAGATTGGAGAGATTTTATTGTGGCCTCCATGGTGGGTAGAATACCATTTTGGTTGTACTCTCTAATTAGCGTGTTGGATACCCAGTGTTGAAGATACTGGGTTGGCGAGGGGGTCCTTCTCTTCATCAGGGCCCTGACTCCCTGTGGGATCGCTGGGGTGTATGTCTGCATTGGTTATCAGGATGACATTTGGATCAAAGGTTTCTCTAGAAACCTACAATATATATATATATGAAGTATATAGAAAACAAATCTCTATCAATGTAGCATCTCTTGATCACATACATAATTGAATATTTGGCTTATCCCCATTCCATGTTATGAGTTAAAATGGATTGAGTGGGGTTGAAATCCCACCTTGGTTGAGGATTCACTTCAGGTTCACAATTTTTTTTGAACCGAGGCGGTGCATTTGGGGCCAAGAAAAATGTTCTGATAGGTGACAAGAAATTGTTTTTTATTATATATACTTTCACATTTCCATTTATTTTTTAGCCCAATCCACATCATTACTCTTTAGGGGTAACTGGATTTCCCCATGGGGAATTGGTTGTTTATTCCCTTTTTCATCATGAAGTGTGTTCCATAGTTGAATGGTCCCAGCAGGCAATTGTAGGGGGTTATGTGTTTTGAAAATCGGTCCTCCAGGGATATGAATTCCTTAGATGGTCTCCAACGAGTTTATTCGTAGAGCCAAAAATACCCAACGACCCTGGTATCCATGATTCATGGACCTGCTTTCCAAAAGCTGGTTCTTGTTGGATGGTTATTTTGAAAACAACACTTAAAGACTCAATTGGTCGAGAGGATGGGAGGTTGGGATCATCACACCCTTTTGGGGGGAATTATTTCATATTCTGGGACACTCTTATAGATTTAATACATGTTTGTATGTTCGTAAATCCTAGGTTCATGGATGAAGAGTGTATCCACGGGCTACCCTTGGGTTGAAAAATCAATCATTGATATGAATGAATTTGATACTAAGGAGACAATGCTGACTTCTTCCATGCAGTGAGGCCCTCTGAAGTTTATCATCATCTAAGAGGAATGGAAGATGGTTTGATATTGGGGTTGAACCCATAATATGGGCTTCCTACATATCCTTTGGAGAGGAATTAGAGCCCACATAGTTCAATAATTGGAACTTACTCCTATAAGGGAGCTCTTTTGGATTTAGGGGAGAATTTCACCATGACTGAATTCAAAGGAGAACATCCCTTGGGCTCGGCCATTGGATAGGCATCCTATGTATCCCACTAATGGTGAGAATCAAATTTCTCATAGTTCATTTTTCTTAGGTATTACACCCAGGAGGAGGAAAATTTTTTGGGGGGATAATTGGGTTAACCATTGGAAAGGGCACCCCTTTGAGATCTGGCCTTCATGTATGCATCCTACATATCCTGGTTTGAACATGAATCAGATTTTTCATATTTCATTTTTCTTGGGGCTTACACCTCGAAGGAGGCCCATTTTGGGGGGGAATATTTGGGTTAACCATTAGGAAGGGAACCCCTTTTAATCTCGGGCCTTCAAGTAGGCATCCAACATATCCTGGTTTGAATAAAAATCAAAGTTCATGTAGTTCATTTGGTGTGGGGATTACACATGGAAGCCACCTACTCAGGGGGACATGATTGGGTTAGCCTTTGGGAAGGGTACCCCTTTTGAGATCGAGCCTTCAAGTAGACATCCTATGTATCCTGGTTGGAATAGGAATCAGATTTCTCATAGTTCATTTGGTTTGGGGCTTACTCATGGAAACTTCCCACTCAGGGGAACATGATTGGGTTAATATTTGGGAAGGGAACCCTGTTTGAGCTTAGGCCTTCAAGTAGGCATCCTACGTATCATGGTTGGGACAAAAATAAGAGTTCTCATAGTTCATTATGGGTTGTGGTTATGCATGAAAGCATCCCACTTGAAGGGTGAATGATCTATCATATCAGGGATGAGATGATACAGAGCTCGGGCCTAGATAAAGGCATCCTATATATCACAGTTGTGTTGGGAATTAGAGTTTTCATAGTTCATGTAGCTTAGGGCTTACACTTGGGAGGAGGACTATTTGTTGGGACTATACAGATATCATGATCACCACCAACCTCTAAGACCACGTGAGTCATGCTCAGTGTGAGAAATAAGAGGAGATAGCAGATCTAAAGATCGCATGTCCTACATCATCTACTGGTATATGGTACTTGATCCATGATACAGAAAGGGTCTTTGAACATGATACCCTCACCCGTGTTGATATCTAGGATTGTTAAATCTTGTTTATATATTTAGACACATCCTGAGATGAGGTGAAGATGGTGAATAGTGACACCTCTCACAAAAGTCTAGGGTCTTACCTTAGGATGAGTTTCCTTTCCAATTTTGGTAAAGGGGAGGAGCATCATCCTTGGGAAGGAAGGAGTGGAATTTTTTTCACTGGCACTCATTGAAGGGAAAGGCTAGTGGTTACCCATAAACCTGATAACAGGGAGCTTCAGGTTCACATACCAATGTAAGTCCTTAGGTCACCCTGGGAATGTAGACTTAGGGATATTCAGGGGGTCCAAACAGTTGTGGGGATAACCTTTATGACTCCTCTTACCTAAAGTATGTAGATTTAAAGGCACACTGGTGCTCCTAATTATCTAATCATATAGGTTCAGTGGCTTTGGTGGAATCGTTTTCCAGATCTCAGTGGAAGGGCTATGTAGGACTGGACAGTAATGGAGGGGCCTGATTAGATCAGGAGGAAATAACACCCAAAGGAACCCCATTTCAAATACTATTTTTTCATGCGTGATAGGGGAAGCACTGCACAACATAATTCTATCTGGGTATAGGGGTCGTCCACACACCGAAACGGTACCTAGACATGGATATGGACTACCATATACCAAATCAGAATGTAGTCCTAGATGTGGTTCACCACACTACTCTAGGTTCCATCCACGTACTGATGTAGTACACATTGCAGGGTTTGATCCGCATAGCGATTTGTTATGAAGAGCACCGAATTGAAGAAGGGTCCTAGAGCCTGTGGTTCCTAGGGAATTCATCAGTGAAGGATTTATATTTCATGATTGAACCAATTAGGTTGGTGGTTAACCAATTATTATTATGTTTTTTCGTTTTATGGTTTTTTTCTAGTTATACCTATGGAAAATTGATTTGAGGCATTCACTTCATTGATGGTTCTAAACTGAAGTGGGAATCTTCTCTGTATCCAAACACTCTCTTCCAGCCTCTAGGGTCTCCTTCAAGCTCTATTCCACCCATCTCCCCCTTTTCCATTCCTCTCATCCTCATTTTATAGAGAACTGAGGAAATAATATCTATGGGCGTGCATCACCATTTTTGGATCCCATGAAGTTATATCTCAACCCATGGAAGACTCTGTCAACCGGGGTTTGCAGAGGTGGTGGTTCGCGACACATGGTTCACGTAACCCTTCTAGCTAGTTTCATTAGTGAATCTACATAGTTCATGGGATGGTCTGTGTATGGAATTTATGTGTTTTATTTTTCCAATGGTATAGTTCATAGCATCTTGTGTTTTCTTACCTTCACCCCATAGGCCAACACCTCATGGGTTCATCTGCATGATGATGGTTGGCAGTTCATGCGCCCCGTGAACCTTTCCCAGTGAAGGTACATATTAAACTAATATCTCTTGAAAATTTTTATTTCTTCAATTTTCTTCTCAAATTTGAATTCCAATTTGAAACCATTTTATTTTTTGTACCTGTAGAAATGTTTTCTTCCCTCTACGAAGTTCTTGTGAGAGTTTTTACTTTCCTTTGCAATGTTTTCAGGACCCTATGGTAGCTTAGAGAGAATTTTACAACATAATTTCTATTTACAGTTTCTAGACCATCCTAGGGAAATTTATAAAGTTTTGATATAATTTCCCAAAAATCAAGACCTATATTTCATAGAAATACCTACATTCCAACCATCCAATATTCATAGTCTGTTTCATTAAAACGAGATAGTTTGTTTGGATTTAACAGCTCGACATCCTGACTTTCCAAAAAAAATAATTGATCTTTCATTAGATGGTTATATATAGGATAATGGATAACAAAAAATAGTAAAAAAAACAATAAACAAACAAAGACTTAAAAATCACTAATCTCTCATACCAATTGTTTGGCCTGGGTGATGGACTATAGTTGGGGAATAGTGAATAGTTATTTTTACCATCTCACTCATACCTAACACATTGAACTCTACATACCAACTTTATGTCAATGGATACATGGAAGATATTGTGATTTCAAAATTGCATAAATCCTAGTTAAAAATTTATGATTACTGATCAAAGTATAGAAAAATATAATGATTTCATGAGAGGAGTTGTGGATACAAATCAAGGATTATCTAATACCATACTAGATATGATCATTTATGAAGGTTCTGGGATATCTATGTAGGTAAATGTAGATATATTAGGATATCATATATCCTGAAAGATAATTGTAAAAAAGAACTCTATAATTAGGTGTGGGAATTTTCACTTCAAGGATATAAATTTTTTTTGACACTATGATTCCATGTCATGATGAAAACTGTTTCCATTAGTCGTATGATTTGTTACTCATCATGGGATAACGATTCTATAAAAACACTATCCTAACTATGGGTGTACTGGTATGAACCTCAAAATGGAGTTTGTTATATATTTTTAAAATGATGAAGATTTCATGAAAAAATAATTTATATCATATATATATATATATTGTGTTTCTTTTTTTTTGGTTCATTTAATGATACATTCTTATTTCATGACCTGAATCTTGTTCTACCATATGCAATCAATATATTGACGATGATAGAATAATAGATAACTGATGGGGATTAAATTAAAAATGGATTTTGATTTGATCAAGTGTTATATGTTGGATTTTAAAATATATTATTGATACTAGATAATAAGAAATAATATTTGTAGAAATTCGTTTTTGTTGAAAGCTGAAGAATTCATTATTAGATTAAACTATTCTATGGTTTTTAGAAAAACAAATCTTGGTTTATCGAAATATAAAATGGTTTATGAATTATTTGGAATAAAACTATTATAGCTCACCAAAATAAATGCAGAATTCATGGTCACCATGAGGAATAAAAGAACCTCATGGTTTTAGTCACAATATCTTGGTTTAGTCAAAACCTATGTTGTGATTTTTCATGGTTTAAAGGATTTTCAATTTTCATTTGATAAAATATTCAGGGGAAAAATATTCATGTTTTAATCAACGTAGAATATTTTTTAAAGAAAATAATCATTGAAATTGTTTATGGTTGACTTACAGGGGAAGGACAAGTCACTATCCATTACATGAATAAAATGCATCATGGTTCTCAACACTCTTTCATGACTATGGGAAAAACTATCATAGTTGTTTTAATAATGTTTCATGAAAAATATTTTAAATATTGTTGAACAAAACATGACAATGTAAATGACGTAGACATCATGGTTTTAATTAACACTAAAGAAGTAATTAATGAGAATAGAATCCTTGAATTAAATATCAGAATATATGATCATGTTTTTTGGATCTAGGTTCGTCTAGATCAACCAGGTTGTGGTTATATAAATTAAAATATGGGGTTTTCAAGTTTCAACTATATATAGATTATAATATACTATCCTTTATTAGTACATTTAGGGATTGAAAGTTGTATTTATTTGTAACAATCCGGATAACTTTGATTAGGGATGATGTAAGCATTCCACATGGAAGAAGATGAGTACATCTAGGTTTCATGGATATGTCACCATCATTAAAGAAGATATAGAGATATTAAAATTCTCCATGCATGTATGATATTTTTAAAATTCTTAAGTTTTTTCTATTTATTGAAAGTCAAAATATTAGATAATGATTCTTAGGAGGAGATAACCACTCAAAAAAGGTAATTATTGAGTGATGAAAAATTCTCACGTCATCCATAAAGTATATGAACTTGAAGATTGCAGAAGAATATCAATCATTCATGTAGGATTTATTTTTCTATCTCATTATATTTTATTGATTTTTAGTAATTATAATAGTTTAAGATTATCTTTCTACTATAATAACATTATCATCATTATTAATAAAACAAAAACATGTGTCATATGATCACAATCACTAAACACCAATCCATTGAGACCTGATAATGTGATTCATTTAAAATGTTATTACCATGTGTCTGTATCCCTGTTTTTATATTCAATAAGGGCAGATACCATCCTCGTAATTCCATTAATCAAATTAATAATCTTGAATTAACTAAAAATGGGAGCATAATGTTTTTTAATATGAATAAGATTTTAAAGTTTACCATGACTTTTGATTCACCCCTCTAGAATTTTTTTGTATATCTTTCACCTGGTTCTTTCATGCAATATCAATGTAGGTTAACATTAATTGATCTTATCTACTATTTTAAATTAAATGTTAAAAATACGGCTCATAGATCATTAGTCTTTTAATAAAGTGATATAAATTCCTATAACCATATATTTTTAATGAATAGTGTATTATTTCATATATATATATATATATATTCTATCATCTTGGAAATTTTCTAACACTACCACAATATTGATTAATTTCTTCATGTAGTTTTTAGGATTAAAATTATATTTATTTAGATGTTATTTATTTTTTACAGTTTCTTTGAGGGTGTTATCTTAAATGTTAAAGACATATCTCTTTTTTGTTAATGAATTTATATTTTATTCTATTCTATTTGATGAAAAATAATGAATATCTCTCTTTATAAAATTTTGAGGTTTAATATAATTAAAAAGTTGATTCTATGTACAACAAGACTCTAAGGAATTGAAATAAAAGGGAGGAAATGATGATTCAAAATCATTTTGATGTAATGTAATGACCATAGAATGGATACCCATATTGAACAAAAAAAGTCCCTCCATATACCTTAAGTGTTTTATTCAACACCCATGATAGGGTGACTAGCACTATGGGACCCAATATAGTTGTGAGGAATGATTTACTTCTTCGATTAATATAATAAATTATGTATGGTTTCAGGCAAGGAACTAACATGACCCATAAGAATAATTAATTTCCCCAACTAATAGGTGATACACACTAGAAAAATTGAATAACAATTAAAGGGATGTATATAAATATCTACATGAATGTAGCCAAAATCATAACATCAATCTATATATAAGTTTTCTAATAGAGTAAACATATTCCGATAGACTAAACATCAGTTGAACAAAATATAAAATATACAAAAAACCACCCATTAAATAAGTCATCCTTCTAAAAATATATATGGAACCTAATTACATGATCTTACACTATCACCCAGCTAGGCAGTGAAATATACAATTTCTATCCATGCACAAATTGTACCTAAAATGAAATATGTATATCTACATGTAACCTAGAGTGTCCATGTTGGAGTTGGACATATACAACTCATCAAAGAATAAATTTATGTATTTTTGAACATTTACACTCATTTAAATATATATAATAAAAATATTTTCCCAATAAATCATCAATGAAAACAAAAAAATAACAAAAAAATGAGTAATTAAAAGATTGGTTAAATGATATAATTAGTAATTTCCTATACATATAGGATAAAAACCTATACTCATATAATTTTGGTTATCCCAATTTCAATGAAATAACTAGGGGTAGGTAAATATTTTATCTCAATACATTCAAATGGAAACATATACTAGATTAAGGGAACATGCTCGTCTTGTGGGAATGGGAAGGAGTATATTAGTTTTTGGGCACTGCAAACCAATCCCATGGGAAAGGGGAATAATTATACTATGTTAGGTTATTTAGATTCCATCCCATCAATCAGTATCCAAATATGTAATACCTTCTTTCAATTTAACTAATAGTAGTATACCACCACTGACAAGATTAATATCTATAAATATAATATACAGGCTCAAGAAAGACCACAAACCATGTTAATAAAAATTATCAAAACCACACTAAAATAAAACATTCATATGATCAACTCTAAAAATAATTTTATCATAACTCCATTGAAAGTTAGACATAACATGGAATATTTGGAAACTAAACCTCAGAGAAAATACAATAAGATAACAACTAATTATATACACATGAACTTAAATATGTCCTAATTCATGATGATTTAGGACTTCATGACACCTTAAAAAAATATTATTCGAATTATAATGTCATCTATGAAGATTAATTTGAGTCAATATTAGACTGGACAAAAAATGTAGTAAGTGAGGAGATTTGAAAAAACCATGTCACCCTAAAGAGAATGTTCTTTCAAATATGTGTTCTCATATTTGATACTTTTTTTTAAGAGAGCACTTGATAAAATAAAATTATTCATTATAAAAGAAAGTTTTTTATTTAATTTTCAAAAATAATATTCCTTAATGAAAAAAATTATTGATTGAAAATAACTCTTCCTAAATAATTTTTTTACACTTTATTATTATATCATTTTAAACAATGTTTGCAAGGTGTACCTTAAAACATTAAATTGAATAAATTTTTTAAAATGATATTATTTTGAATGGTTTTGGTTTGATAAATTCATTTTACATATATATATATATTTAAAAATAAAATATATCATGGGATATTTTATAAGAAAAAATTTAATGTCTCATTAATTTGTGCTATATTTTTGTTTAAAATACAGTTATAGAAAACATAGGTGTAATAAAAAAATCATTCCTTTCCAAATTAAATTACCCATATATCATGTTATCAAAGTGAGAAGAAATTATTACCATAGTAAAACATGTTAAAGATACAAAGTGAGTATTTTTTTTTAAATAGAGTCACACCACACTGGCCATTTATTTAAGAAGGAACTCCTTAGGTAAAAAACAGTTATGTGAACAACCTCTGAACTCTTATGGAATAGAGTGTATTAATGACTAGATAAAGTATGGTAAATTTTTAAGCCATCATACTGTATAACCAAGTAAATGTAACATGCTTAATTTATTTTATTGATAAATATAGACTTAAAATCCAAAAAAAATAGTTTTAATATAATCAAACATACCTTTATCGTCATTCTTATTATATTATTAAAATATGGAAAATTGTTTAGGTAATCCATGAAATAAATAAAAAATATAGCAAACATTTCTTACCTAATATCAATCATCGATTTTGAAGGGAACAGTATATTAAATGTAAATTATCTCAAACCAAACATGAAATGTTACTAGATAAGGGTAAAATAAATTTAAACGGCAACATGATCCAGGTAAAAACACATTTAAAAACCATTTATATTGTATTTCAAAATATTATAAAAACTATTTATTAATAATATTTTAAACAAAATTTATGCATTATTATTTTTCATAAAGAAATAAGTGGCAGACATGTCCAAATCTTAGCCTATAAATTTAATCAAAGAGTTAAGACATAAAACCTTAAATATTAAGAATATATCCCATTCTATTTTTTTAAAGTTTTCTCCAATGATTACTAGATCACCTAATATCAAATAAACTAAATTCCATATGAAAATAGTCTAAAATTACAATTCACCATAATTAATGAACTAGTAAAATCCAAGACATCCTATACAAAATACTCTGAACAATCATCTAATATCATTGAAATCTAAATCCTTAATTAAATATAATTTATCAACCTCGAATTAAATTCCAAAACCATGGAATACCTTGATAAAATTATATTCATGTTTCCTCAAAACATAATAATGATAAACGGAAGATGAAAAACTCTATAGAGGTTTATATAGAAAAGGAAAGGGGAAACCCTTAAATTTGAGGCTATTTATCCACTATATATTCAAATCATAATGAAACCCAGCCACACTTGAATAAAATATAAAAGAATAAATTTAGAGGAAGGAGGATATATTTTTTGTTTACTGTGACATAGAATTCCTTACTTCCACTGAATCAAACATGCATGGAATGAGAGAAAATGGGGAAGAAAAAGTTAAAGGGAGCAATGGATTTTAATCTTAATTGTCAATAGAAAATAATATTTAAATGGTAGATTAAAAATTGTTATAGTAATGAGATTATATAAACTAAATAACTTATTTTAAAAAAAATCTAGGCTTGGTCCTACCATGTACCCATTACAGGTTCACTGGGTACCCGATAGACCCTCCAGGATTACCCCACATCGAAAGCTCCCTGGGTACCTAGTACCCCCACTAGGTACTTAATTCCTCAGGGAGTTTTAAATTTTAGTCATTTATAAATTCTATCCTTCCTTTACCTCATACCCCTACTACTAAAACTCAATGCATGGCCAATAACACCTAAAATTTCATCTCTTGGTACCCAAATTCACAACAAAAACCCAAAATTAAAATTAAACACAAAAAAAATTAAAAAAAATAAAGTGAGACATCAATTAAATATGTAAAATTATATAATTGACCCATATTTCACCTCTAAATAAGACCATTTCGATATGGATCATTACAACTTCCCCACCATAATACTTTTAATCCCCAAAAGACTAAATCGAATGATCATTCAAAATATTATGACACAAATAATTCCACATTTTTTATCAAATCCTCATAAGCATAACCCCAAACACATAACATTCTTCTGATGCATGATTCCTGAATCTACCCAAATCGCAAAATACCATGAAATATTTTTATGTACAATGCATAACCAAACACATCCCAAACCATTATAACATCACCAGTGAATGATTACTAAAACTAATAAAATACACTAAATACTAAAAAATTATAATTCCTAAGAGAAATTCCATACCAAAATCACCAACACACTTAAAATATCAATCTATATTCTGATGTTGCTTCACTAAAATCTAAAAAAACCATTACATAACTCAAAATCCTTATATAAAAGGCATACTAATATTCTGAAAATTTTAAAAAAACATCTGCTAAAAACCCACCTCTCTTATAGAAGTCCATGTCATATTAATTATCTAGGATTTATACAAACCTATCATACCAGGGTACATGCTTTGGGAAAAGGATAACCTCCCATATACCCTCTATCGGCCTTGGAAGAACCCCTAGTGTACCTACTTTCAGGTTTGTGTCAACCTTATATGTACTATTTGAGATCATATAAGATTAATCATTACCCAATGCATTAGAGGGAAATATAAGTCCCACTTGTAATTGGTTATATTGTGGCCATCATACTTGGTTATAATGTAACAACCATCAAATTATAAAAACCATTCACAGGTCTTCCACAAGATGATAAAATATTAATCACATTAAAACCCATGAAAAGAAATGGGTTTCATAAAACATATCATAACCCATTGAGAGGGAATGAGTCTCCTAATTATCTCGTCAATTATTCCTAGAATAGCCTATGGAAAAGGAATAGGTTTCATAAACAAAACATCATAAAAAACATAAAATATCTATAAGAAGAATAAATATTGTATCATTGGATCATACACCTAGTAAAGATTAAGTAACATAAAAATATGAGATATTTGATGGAAAATGATTTTGAATGAAAAATCACTTGGAACATTTCATGAGAAAAATAAAATTTATTTAAAATAACATTTTTAAAAATATAAATTCAAAAATATTACAAAAATCATTTTCTTTGAATATAAGCATGATAAATTATAAATGAATATTTGAAAATAATTATAAAAATTTCTTTGAGGAAATATGATCTCTTTGAAAATCAGTTTTTAAAAATAAAAAATCATAAAAAATTTAGAAATTATTTTATTTTAATATAAAATTTGAAACTTATAATGGATTATTAAAGTAATTTATTGCTCATGATGACGTGAAATGTTGTAAATGTTATAAAAATGTATTTATTTATCATTTTTCATAAAATCCAAATATTCATTGTTTTGAAAATGATAGCAACATTACTTTAAAAAATTTCTATAAAACAATTAATTAAAGGGTAAAAATGAATTTATAAATCCCATATTATAATTAAATCATTTATGAAATATTTTTTAGAAATCATGTATATGGAAGTAAAAGGGGTTTTGACCAAAGGGAGAAATAAAGCCAGTTTTTATTAAAAAAATTCTTTTAGAGTGATAAGTATGTAAAGAGAGGAAAATGAAGGGAAAACATTTATTATTAATAAATAAATATAGTATAACAAAGTTTATGAGTTTCTTGAGAGATATTTCATAGTCTTTCATCATTGGAAGCAAAAACCAAAACAATCCTTATATTTGACGAGACTTTATTATAAATCCATTTCCACTTTAGTAACATTATATTGTAATCCCCATTAAAGAATAAAAATAAATGAATCTTGAAATTTTTGGAGAGTAAATTAATTCTTGATATTATATGTCAATTTGGCTATATATACATCTCAAAAAAGAAGGTAGGTTCATAACATAATATATGACCCAATGAATACAAACTGAGATAAAAACACCATTCCACTTTGGTAGCATTTGTTCCATAAACCCCATGAAAAAAGAGATCATAAAATTAATATGAAAATCCCAATAATTTTCAGTATAATAATTATAAAATACATAAATGGGAATTATATACACTATGTAAAATAAATAGGTGTTTAATAGGGAATGTATATCACATAAGTTAAAAAGTGATATGGAAATCCCTTATCATAAGTCTCGAATTTCTTATTAAAAAATAAAAAACAACTTATTTAATAAATATAAAATTATTATAAATTAATTACATGATCATATATATACTTATCATACAATATATTATTTACTTATGACATTTTATTACACATTCATTAACAATTCCTCATTAAAATCAAATTTAGGGTAATAACTACTTTGTTTTTTGTGTATGTTTTGAGTTTTTATTTTTTTGGTTCCATTACATTGATCTTGGTTATATAATATATATAATTTTATCCATGATATTAATATCATATATATTTATTATATATTTATGTATATTAATCTATTAAATTTATAGTTAGAAAATGAAATACACTATTCTTAGAGGCAGTGGGTCGTACGTACGGAAGAACCTTGTTTCCATTTTCAAGAAAGATGAAATGAATGAAAGTAAAAAAATTATTAAATTTATATAATAATATTTATTTAATTTATATCACATATATTCATTAAATTTACCCTTATTACCTTTCATTAAAAGGATTAGTGAAAAACTAGTCACACTGATTCACAATGTTGTAGTCTGTTCCACATACGAATGACATTATCGTATCCCCCTTGGAATTGAAAGTAAGACGATATATCTAATATAATTATTAAAAATGTATAATTATGTAAAAATATAAATTTAATTTATTTAATTTATCCTTATTATCATCCATGTAAACCCAAAATTAAAAACACATGGCATCGGTTCGCGAGGCGATAGTCCACCGTACACATTATCGATGTAATTGTTGTCAGAAAAATGGGGTGGTAAGAAGTTATATATGGTATTATAATTACATTGGAATAATATTATCTTAAAAATAATATATAAATAGCAAATACATAATTATATCTAGTCATGAGAGGTGGTTTTAGAAAATTAATAAAACCATCTCATGAGATAGTAGTCCTTCATACACACGATCGACAATTTTGTTTCTCATTTTATGGAATAAGAGATGGATATAGGTTATAAAATTAAAATAATAAAATATAATTATATGGTATATTTAGGTAATATTATATTAGAATAGTTTATTAATATATGTAGGAGTTTGAAAAATAAATAGAACAAAAATGCACAGTTAAAAAATTTACCTCTTCTTCAGAAAACCTATTTAGGTTTAACCTAAAGCCTACCTAGACTGGATTTATTATTTAATAAAGTCCTGTATAAATTTTTGAGGGAAGTAAGTAATATAATTTAATATTTATTGGCATAAAAAATAACTTTTTATCTGTTAATTGGGGATAATAGGTTGTGTCCTTTTATATGTGTGGGAGAGGACACACATGGAATTTATGAAAAGAATAAAGTGTAAAAACTTTTTTAAAAAGAAAAAATGGAAAAAAAAATTCATTATAGATACATAAATTTAATAAGGTAGAAATATTTACATATAATGGGGGGTTTTAGAGGTTTATATTCCATTTTACCTCATACAGTTTTAGTTTTTCCACCAGTAAACATGTTTTAACCATAACCGAAGTAAATAATTTTTACTATTTTTATTATTAATTATGGTAAAAAATTAATTTGAACTTATTAGATAAAATTAATTATTCTTATTCAAAAATTGAATGCATTTTTTCATATTCCATTCATATAAGTGGGAAAAAATATTTTATAATTATACTCACACACACAATGAGAAAGAGGTTTTCAAAAGAGAAAATGTTCTTAAGTTTAAAAACTTTTATATTATAATTAAATATTAAATGTATTCAAAATTACTAAATAATTTTTAAATATATATAATTTAAGTAATATTACATTTAATATAATATTAAAATTAATTTTTTTTTGAAAATTCTTTGAATGAAAATTCATTATTTAATAAAGACCAATATTTTTCACTATTCACAAAAAAAATTATCTTTTAAAAAATTATCAAAAAATTAGTACATTATATTATTTAAAATCTGATTGAAAAAATTAAGTTCAATGGTTAAATTTAAAATAATTACGCAAATGGCGGCACATATTTTTTTTAGAAAAAAAACAATTTTTTAGCATAAAATTGGATTTATTCTTATCTCATGCCTTAAAAACACATCAGTTGAATATATAAAATTTTATTCGTATATAATATATTAATTTCATTAATATCATTCAAAAAAGGTTATTTATTTTATATATTGAGATAAAATACATTTTTTTGCATAAAAATTGTTTTATTAAAAATATTACATTAATATTTAAATGAATATTATTTTCATTTATAATTAATTAATCACCAAGTAAATCATTTTATATACATGTGTAAAACAAATATATTCTTAATTTAGTTAATAAGTTTCATACCATTCATTCTAATGGCTATGAAATAACTATTATATAAAATAAGAATATTTAATAGTATTCCATTTTTTTTAAAACATGGTGTTATGTGTGACACATGCTATTAAAGAAAATTAAATCTATTTGAATGAAATATTTCATAAAATATAGTGGTGTTATATAATGATCAAAAAATGAATATTATGAGGCTTGTATGGTGTGTCTTAATAGATTTTTTTCTTTTCAATGATTACCCCATGTTTTTTGAAAGACTAATATACAAAATACATAGTAGGAATGAATGCAATTTTACTTAGGAAACTCGTTTGTGAGTTTTCTTAACCTAAAAAGTTTTGGGATAATTTTTTTTTTAACTCTCGATTTTTTATATACCACACGAGATGTGTTTATAGTGATCATAGATTCTATTTTTTCTAAAATTAAACTTTTTTATTTTCATGTTGTAATGCCCTGCATTTGTTTCCTTATGTAGTTAACGGTCATGAAATTCAGACCAACATGTATGATGATTAAGTTATAACAACTTTGACTAATGGTTATTAAAATTTTAGGTTGTATATCATTCAAAATTATTTTATGTATTGAAAAATAATAAGATAAAATAGTGTAAAATAGTCATGGTGCTGAATTTTTTTAAATAATTGGATTGTAGAATTTTTTAATCATAACCCATGAATGTTTAAGTCTATAGGAATTAGAGACTAGAGGCAGTAGAATGACCATTAGTAATGGTGAAAAACTAATAACACAATTCGTTGATTGAGATTGGTAGTAGTAGGACCATCATTAGAACACTTATTTGGGTTAACATATGGGATTATAGTGGATATTGGAAGGAATAAAATAAACATTAATGATGATATAACACTAATTGTGTACTCGGTAAATGGATACTTGTCACGACCCGTCCTCGGGGCCCGTGTCGTGACTACTCCAAGCCCGCCTTCCATAGGCCAGGGGCTGGTGACTAGCACCAAAGGCGAAAATCGCGATAACTGGGAAGGAATTGCCTTTATAAAAGTAAACAAACACCACAGAGTACAAGCGGAAGAAAAACACTAAGTACAAAAGAAAGTGTTGAAGGTAAAAGGGCCAGAATACAAACCCAACTGAAAAGTACAGCTACAACTGAAAGGAAATACAACGGAAAAGACAAATAGCTGGAAGTATGGAAGCAGATCTTGAGTCGTCCTTCTCGGATCCTACCTGAATGGTAGGTACAGATAGCGCAGCTCCTGGATCGTCCACCACAAATCCTACCTGAAGGGTAGGTACAGATAGCATAGCTCCTGGATCGTCCACCACGGGTCCTACCTGAAGGGTAGGTACAGATAGCCTCCACAACGCTCTTTCCCATCAACCTCCTCCGAGTATCATCTCGTCGTGAAGTCCACCTCCAGGTACTGACTCGTCGAGAGGTCCACCTCTGAGTACCGTCCAGTCCTCGAACACTCGGCCTCAGTCAGCACTGCCCGACGTCTGCAACCAACACAACGAGGTGCGGGCATAGCCCGTGCAGGGGTGAGTATAACGATACTCAGTAGGGACCCCGATACCCTCAAGGTCTCACTAAAACCAACAAGTATAACCACAAATAAGATCTCAACAGATAACCTCTACTTAGGTATATGCCCATACATATACCTAAGTTATCAAGTAAGCCTTCTCAATCATAAGGAAACACAAAGGTTATGAAATCAACGGATAACCACTACCCAGTTATATGCTCATAAATATACCTAAGTTATCAAGTGACCCATCTCAATCATGAGGTAAACACAAAGGTCATAGTCTCAGCTAAAACCAGTATTTTCATTATCGAAACCGTAACTGCTGAAGAGCCCCGTCTCTGGAGTGTACAGTGGTCCTGTCACGACTCTGAGGTACTTCTCACTAACCTAAGACTGCTGAGGTACTCCTCCTATCGAGTACCGCGGGTTAGCGACCCAAACACAATAGTGCTTCCCACTGGGGTATGCCACCCAAACACAGTAGTGCACACCCCCTAGTATCCTGCAGAGGTACTCTCCGGATGAGTACCGCGGGTCTGAACTGTCACACAGGTAGTGCTTCGTCCGCCATGGGTCTACACCCAAACAAAGTAGTGCTCCGTCCACTGGGCTAGTCGACTCACTCCAAGTCGAGTCGGTCAAGCAGTCGTCAGGTCTCAGTCGGCTACACGGTCTTCGTACTCCGCACGCTCATCTATGGGAGGGTCCACTCCACGAGCTACAGGTCGATACTCCAAGTATCTCAAATTCCCACTAAGAAGTATCTCAAAGGATCGCCTCGTCATAGGGGTCTCAATTCAACAGACGGTGCGTCAATCGGTCGCTCGGTCTATGAGTTATTAGCCTTTTCGTCCCAGGGGCTCGGTTGGTTTCATGAGCGAAGCAACCCGGCCGTATCTCAACTGTACCCCGAACTCTCATAGGGTATACTCGTAGGGACTGTTTCTCAATGTTATCACCAACGCCGCTGACGGTTCGTCAAACGGACGTCCAGTCTGAAAGTTATCAGCTTTTCTGTTCCAGGGGCCCGGTTGGTTTTCGGGTACAATCCAACCCAGCCACTAACCAACTGCAACCAAAACTCAGGCGAAGTACACCAAAAGTTCTGTCTCATCAAGAGAAAAAACCAAGAAAGTAGACGGCATGTCAATCGGACGTCCGGAGCTCAAGATATAAGTGTTTCCACTCTGAGGGCTCGGTTGGTTTTGTATCCGAACCAACCTGGCCGTACTCAAAGTTCTCCCAAACCTTGAGTGTAATATACCAAAACTAACTTCTCGATCCAAGTATCGCTACGCAACTGACGGTGCGTCGATCGGAGGTCTGTAGCCCAAGATATCGGCGTTTGAACGGAAACTGCCCGAAAATAGGGGGTCTCGGGCCGGGTCGGACCAGGCCCGAACGCCCTATTTTCGGGCAGTTTCCGTTCAAACGCCGATATCTTGGGCTACGGACCTCGGATCGACGCACCGTCAGTTGCGTAGCGATCCTTGGATCGAGAAGGTCATTTTTTTATATTTCACTCAAGGTTTCGGAGAACTTTGAGTACAGCCGGGTTGGTTCGGATACGAAACCAACCGGGCCCTCGGAGCGGAAACGCTTATATCTTGAGCTCCAGACGTCTCATAGATGTGTCGTCAACTTTCTTAGTTTCCTCTTAATGATACGGAACTTGTGTTATACTTCGCCTGAGTTTTGGTTGCAGTTGGTTAGTGGCTGGGTTGGATTGTACCCGAAAACCAACTCGGCCCCTGGAACGGAAAAGCTGATAACTTTCTGACTGGACGTCCATTTGACGAACCGTCAGCGGCGTTGGTGATCACGTTGAGAAATGGTCCCTATGAGTATACCCTATGAGATTTTGGGGTACAGTTGAGATATGGCCGAGTTGGTTCGCTCATTAAACCAACCGGGCCCCTGGGATGAAAAGGCTAATAACTCACAGACCGGGCGACCGATTGACGCGCCGTCTGTTGCGTTGAGACCCCTATGACGAGGCGGTCCTTTGAGATACTTCTTCGTGGGACTTTGAGATACTTGGAGTATCGAACTGTAGCTCATGGAGTGGACCCTCCCTGAGACGAGCGTGCGGAGTACGGAGACCGTGTAGCTGACTGAGACCTGACGACTGCTTGACCGACTCGACTTGGTGTGAGTCGACTAGCCCAGTGGACGGATCACTACGTTGTTTGGGTGCAGACCCATGGAGGACGAATCACTACCTTTGTGACAGTGCAGACCCACGGTACTCGTCCGGAGAGAACCTCTACAGGCTACTAAGGGGTGTACACTACTGTGTTTGGGTGGCATACCCCGGCGGGAAGCACTACTGTGTTTAGGTCGCTGACCCGCGGTACTCGACAGGAGGAGTACCTCAGTAGTCTTAGGTTAGTGAGCAGTACCTCGGAGTCATGATAGGACCACTGTACACTCCATAGACAGGGCTCTTCAGTAGTTACGGTTTCGATAATGAAAATCCTGGTTTGAGCTGAGACTATGACCTTTGTGTTTACCTTATGATTGAGATGGGTCACTTGATAACTTAGGTATATGTATGGGCATATACCTGGGTAGTGATTATCCGTTGTTTTCATAACCTTTGTGTTTCCTCGTGATTGAGAAGGCTTACTTGATAACTTAGGTATATGTATGGGCATATACCTAAGTAGAGGTTATCTGTTGAGATCTTCTTTGTGGTTATCCTTGTTGGTTTTAGTGAGACCATGAGGGTCTCGGGGTCCCTACTGAGTATCATTATACTAACCCCTAGACGGGCTATGCCTACACCTCGTTGTGTTGGTTGCAGACGTCGTGTAACACCCCAGGTAAATAAAGAATATGACATTTTATATTTATCCATATTTGTGAATAAAATATTTAAATGACTTTAAAGGGGACGCTATGCTCGATGGCGTACCCAACACGCAACAACGAGTTTCTTGGGAATCTTACGTTGCACTCTAATAATAAAATAATATTATTTTAAATGGTAGTTAACATGTAGCTGTTGTATTGGCGGGAATGGATACAAATAACTAAAATATGATTATATGTGTTTTTAAATGTTTTTACATTTATACAATAAAGGATAAAGGCTTAAAATACGGAAAGAATTCAATTTTAGGCGTATATGCCCTAGTTTTCACTAAAGGTTCACTTATCACCTTTTGATGGAGAACCGTCATTAAATATAGTTTTGATCACTCTTATACATTCTTTTGGACCAAATAAAACTCTTCTTAAGAATCGGGACATCAAAATTTACTTTGTGTAAATTTTTGGTATCTTTCCGATAAAGTTCATTTTTTTAATGAATAGTGTAAAATGTTGTATTTTAATTCAAAACCACTTTTTAATCTAATTTATTTATATGATTAGATTATATTTTGAATTGGTTTTAAAGTGAAATTAGAAAATATTTTTACCATTAAATCCAATAGTGTTCGTTGGAATCAATTTCACTTTGAAATCAGACTTAAACTAGTGTCAATCTTTTGATACTTATTGTTTCATAAAACACGCTATTTGACATGACAGCGGGAATTAATTATTAAATTAATTAATGTGACTTATATGTTTTGAATTTTGTAAAACGGACTTCATTTTTGAATTCAGAATATCAAATATAGCTTAGGGTGAATTTTTGGTATTTTTCTGAAAAACTTCAATTTTTGATGAATAGTGAAACCACTAAGTGGTACTTATAAAACTGATTTTCCGTTTAAATGAAATTTTGCCATCATTTTGTTTTGATTTTCAAAAATCCGATATACATGGTTGTCATTAAGAAGTAAAATGTGGTTCAATGAGATTAAAATAATTTTTTGTTGAATAGTAACTTATTAAGTTTTTAATCGCGATTAGTGGTAATTAGTGTAGTTTAAGGTAAAAATAATGCTTTAATAAAATGAGATGAGCTTGACACATGTCTTACCCTCATTGGTTGTATCATGGCCGACCAAGACAAGCCATGGGTCAACTTGGGGACCTCATGGATCCACTTTGGTTGGGAAATGACATAAATAACATTTTATTTAATGTAAAAGTAAAATTGACACAAACATGATATGTTTTACTAAAACAATTTTTAAGTGGGGTTATACAAGTCATCTTTTTTATTATAAATATTCATTGGAAATATAAAAAGATTTCCTACATCATAGTATTTTTTTTATAATTTTTAGACATTAAATAAATTAAATTATTTATGACATAATAATGATGTAGTGATGACATCATTATTTGACGATTTAAATAAAATGGAAAGATAATGTAAAATCTATGAACTACACATGTCCAAAACTTATTGGATGAGTGGATTTCGAAGCCTTATCACCATATCCATGAATTCTATCAATGTGGGACCTTTTAAAACCGAAACACATTTTCAAATAAAGTAATATTTCTTTACTTTCCAAAAGTGCCCCTCCTCTCCTCTTATAAAAGGCCCCCACCTCTACCTCATTTCACACACTCCTCAAGCCTTTGTATTGGCCAACCCCTGCCCATTTACTCTCTCCACATCCCTATCCTCATCCTAGAGGATTCCCTTTGGGCAGAATCCTTTCAAAGGAATCCTTTAGGCTCAAATCAAAAAGAGTTACACTTTTAAAGGTAATTCATTCTCTCTTGTTCATTTGTTTTATTTTGCTTCTCCAACCCTCTAAACTCTTTTTATTTACTTCTTTTGTAACAACACCAGTATCTTAAATATACTAGGATGTTTTTATAAGATTTATTTTAGCTACACTCTCACACAACTACATCAAATGGTTAAATAACATACGGTTTCCGTGGATGGTGAAATTCTGCCTCCCGAAACGATGATTGTTCAATACTCATTTAACAGCTTCAACAGCGGCCATTATGATGTCACTATTTTTATATATGATATATAATATGTTTATGTTTTATTTATGCTTCTGTATTTTTCATTTTTTTGTCTTACCTTTATGGCTTCCATTATGGGTATACGCGATATCTTCATTTAAGGAAGTGCAGACTACCGCCCCCTCAAAGTGATTTGATTTGTTAAATACCATATTTGGGATGTATAAAGGATGGAAATATGATATTATATATGATATTATACTGGAATTATAATATACCTTTATATCATTATTATTCCATTCTATAAAATACGAAATAGAAATGAAAGTAGCGTTCATGCGTACGTACGGCTTACCGTCTCCATGAACGGTGCATTTCATTTCTTACCTCTAAATGATTATGTAATGTTATAAATGCATGAATGTACTGGATATATATGACATATATGATATCTACATAATGAATACAATTCTGGATATAATAAACATTTGTCCACACGAACAACATGTAATTGTAAGAAGTCCACTTTCGACTTAAGAACCAAATATCGGCAAAACAAATATTATTAACTTAAATGATTACATAATGTTTACAACATGTCAATAATTGATATAAAAGGAATAATGAACTTGGAAAAGTTTCTTAAGAAAGTATAAATTAACTCAAGTTTATTATTCAGGAGATTAAAGAACGGTCGGGTCGAGTCGGATACGAGGTAAGGGATCCTACACCTCTCTTTCTTTTTAAGTACACTCTTTTATGTCATTCCTTTTAAGCTCATCTTTCTTATGACTGGGATGTTATTTTATATTACTCCCACTGTAAATATTATGTTCATATGATGAGAGACCCTATTTCCTCTCATCAATCCTTTTTGGAAGTTTTAAGTGGCGTCGTTAGGCTGCCGAGTTTCCGTAAGAGATGTTTCATCTCACTTTTATTCCCGTGATATTTATGCTACATTTTCCACAATTTCCTTTGAGTGGTTTATGTAATACCCATTATTACACTCCTTTTGTAATATAATTCCATTTATGGGTATTTACATATTCATTGTATGACACTTCTTCAATGGGGTGTACTTTTCGAAAGTTACCCAAGTCGGTAAGGGGACCTTTCACCCTCCTCTTTTTTAAAAGACTTCTTTTATTGGGTCTTTTAATTTACATATTTTTATGTTGGGATATGTTCTCATACATCCTTATTGATGTAAATTTTATGTCCAAGTGATGAGATACACTTTTTATCTCTCATCAACTCATTTTGATGTGATGTCGTTAGGCTGTCAAGGGAACTTTTTAACCCAATTTCGATTTCTTTGGGTTCAACTTGTAGTCATTGAATATGTCATCCATTGAATATGTGTGAATGACCTTTTATTGTTTTACACTTAATATCCACTTATATTGGGTGTATATATATTTGTCACACATATTTTTGAGATTTATTTGTCCTTAATTTAAGGATACCTTCTTTATAAGGGATTTCATCACATTTGACATTTCTATTGAGGGCTCATTGTTGTTATGAACCAATTCACTCTTATATGGTGTATATACTGTCCTTTGGAGTATTATATCATGAATCCTTTTATTCTCATGATATTATAAAATTCTGACTAAATGTTATTCCTTGATTATTGTATTCAAGTGTCTCTAATTTTGGTAAAACCCCTTTAACCAAAATATCATTTTAAATGTTTTAATTATTTGTTCTTATTAATATCCATGTTTTCAAAATGGTTTTAAGGATTTATTTATATGGATATTAATGGTTTAAAATGTTAAAAGCTTCAAGGTGGTATGGGACACTTTGATTCAAAAATCTCTTTATTAAATGTTTTAAATGGTTTTGGAAATGGTTTCTTTTTGAATGGATTCATTATTTCAATATCCTAAAATGTTATATTGTGGTTGAAATTTGGAAATGTTATGTTTCCTTTATTCATGTTTATGTGATACGATTATGTTATGGTTCTTGGGAATTGTTATGAAGAACGGGTGGTTCCATGATAAACTAAGGGCGGGTGAGCCCGATATAGCTCTCCAATGCATTGGGTAACGCGAAGGAGTGAAACGTTAAGGTTTCTCCGAAGAGATTTAGGGAATATACTGTGATGGGTATTCCAAACGTAACCAAGAGGGTTACTCCCTACGTAAGAATGTTATGAATGCCTCAAGTTGCCTTTATGTCTTATGTTTTCTATGATTTATTCATGGTTTGATGAGGTATGTTAAAGTGCCTATGTTTTATGGGTAAAGTATGATTTCATTCTTATGTATATATGAACTCATGTTTCCTTTCCATATTTTTATAACCCTTACTGAGCTTTTTATGCTCATCCCAAGTTTTTGAAATGTTTTTCACAGGTCAAGGGAAAGGTACATGATGTGATGATAGTGTCAAGGATGTTTCAAGAAAGAATCTGTGTTATATTTTAAATATGTTTCCGTTGATGGGAAGAATGAATACTGTCTTTTATGTAACCACTTTGTCTAAATATGGAATGTAATGCAAGTTTCATGATCTAATTCTCTAAAACTCTAAACCTGAAAAGATCATCAATGTGTAATCTTGTATTAACTCAAGATTAAGTAAGTTTTAAGGTTGGGGCCTTATAGTTGGTATCAAAGTCCGTTTTAGATAACTTTAGAGGTTAGGGTATTCTTTAAGCATAAGTGACATTACCATAATGGTTAGGATTTCAGAAAGAGTCCTAATTTTAGATAAAGTGAATGAGTAAGTATATCTTAGTGTTTACCTTCCTCATTAGTACATGATGGTTTTGTTGATATACTCACACTGAACTTTTTGGTTTTAGTAAATAGCTGGATCTAGCAGGCACCAAAGTGACAATAGGTTTGAAGGAAACTGTGGTGGTTCTCTGATTAAGATACTCGATGAGATGGGGGATTCAATGAGGAATCTCATGGTTTTTCTAAACCAACTATCAAGGAGTCATGATCAACCACTTGAACCTTGGTGAGTTCTCTAATGCATCATGTACGAGATGGCCAACTCGATGTGGAAATTCAGGTAATAATTATTAAGGTAACCATTAGGGTTTATATGATCCTTACTTTTGAGGTAATTATGGGTTATTATATTATATGATGGAAAATGAAGGGCATGAGATAAAATTGAGGTTAAAATATGTTATGATTATTCTTGAAGATTTTATCTCATTTTGGGGAATGTTTTAAGAATTATATAATTTTGGAAAAAGGACAACACGCAGACCGTGTGACATCCCGTCGCATCGGACAAAGCTGTGGGAATCGAACCCACAACCAAAGTGCGACTGGTATTTATCGCCTACCACTGGACTACGTGAAGTCCCGGGTTAGTTTGACCGATTCTTTTTAGTTATATGATTTTATGAATTAAGAGTAAGTTGATTTTGGAGGATATGTGATTAGGATAATTACTTTTCAATGTGAGACTTTAGGAGCAACTGATGTTGTTTGGAGATAAATGTTACGATTTAACTTGGTAGACTATGTGACTAAATCCTTCAAATATTTGGGTTTCAATCTTAGTTTGGTTTACTTTGAAGAATTTTATGGAAAAATGGTCCTCGTTGAACTTTGGGTTTTGTTGGACAAATTTTGGAGATTAAGAATAGATTTTCTTTTTATAAAGGGTTATCCTTTTCTGGATTATCTGATCTTGTACTAGCCTTTTTGGTTTTGGTTTTGGTTAAAGACATGGGAAGTATATAGTTCTATTTTGTGGATTAGGTGATTCTCTAGAAGTTTATTATAGTACTCTTAATGTGAACAAGTCTTCCTAAATACTTGTCTTTTGGAGAAAATATGAGTTTGTGTAAGGAATCTAATAAAAGTTGAAAGTCAATATGATAAGTGATTATGTTTCCTTATGAATTAATTCCTCAATAAAAAGTAACTTAAAACAAAAATGTTGTCTATTAACTTTTCCTACTGGGGAATCGAATACCGTTTAACCCATCACAATTTTGTGATTTTCTCGTGGTTAACTTTCTCCTAAACATGTTTTCTATCACTCTCCATCAGAACATGACCCTTTGTTTTTTCCTCCATGTCCATATTTTCATACTTGGAATCCTAGTATGGGTTAACTCGGGTGAACTTTGTACTTATCTTTCTTTATTTTAAAGTGTTTGTTTTACCGACTTTTGTTCCGATGTGGGACTTTCAAGGATGTTTCCAAGCGCAATTTTAAAATTGCGAGGACGCAATTCCCAAAAGGGGGGAAGGATGTAACACCCCAGGTAAATAAAGAATATGACATTTTATATTTATCCATATTTGTGAATAAAATATTTAAATGACTTTAAAGGGGATGCTATGCTCGATGGCGTACCCAACACGCAACAATGAGTTTCTTGGGAATCTTACGTTGCACTCTAATAATAAAATAATATTATTTTAAATGGTAGTTAACATGTAGTCGTTGTATTGGCGGGAATGGATACAAATAACTAAAATATGATTATATATGTTTTTAAATGTTTTTACATTTATACAATAAAGGATAAAGGCTTAAAATACGGAAAGAATTCAATTTTAGGCGTATATGCCCTAGTTTTCACTAAAGGTTCACTTATCACCTTTTGATGGAGAACCGTCATTAAATATAGTTTTGATCACTCTTATACATTCTTTTTGACCAAATAAAACTCTTATTAAGAATCGGGACATCAAAATTTACTTTGTGTAAATTTTTTGTATCTTTCCGATAAAGTTCATTTTTTTTAATGAATAGTGTAAAATGTTGTATTTTAATTCAAAACCACTTTTTAATCTAATTTATTTATATGATTAGATTATATTTTGAATTGGTTTTAAAGTGAAATTAGAAAATATTTTTACCATTAAATCCAATAGTGTTCGTTGGAATCAATTTCACTTTGAAATCAGACTTAAACTAGTGTCAATCTTTTGATACTTATTGTTTCATAAAACACGCTATTTGACATGACAGCGGGAATTAATTATTAAATTAATTAATGTGACTTATATGTTTTTAATTTTGTAAAACAGACTTCATTTTTGAATTCAGAATATCAAATATAGCTTAGGGTGAATTTTTGGGATTTTTCTGAAAAACTTCAATTTTTGATGAATAGTGAAACCACTAAGTGGTACTTATAAAACTGATTTTCCGTTTAAATGAAATTTTGCTATCATTGTGTTTTGATTTTCAAAAATCCGACATACATGTTTGTCATTAAGAAGTAAAATGTGGTTCAATGAGATTAAAATAATTTTTTGTTGAATAGTAACTTATTATGTTTTTAATCGCGATTAGTGGTAATTAGTGTAGTTTAAGGTAAAAATAATGCTTTAATAAAATGAGATGAGCTTGACACATGACTTACCCTCATTGGTTGTATCATGGCCGACCAAGACAAGCCATGGGTCAACTTGGGGACCCCATGGATCCACTTTGGTTGGGAAATGACATAAATAACATTTTATTTAATGTAAAAGTAAAATTGACACAAACATGATATGTTTTACTAAAACAATTTTTAAGTGGGGTTATACAAGTCATCTTTTTGATTATAAATATTCATTGGAGAGATAAAAAGATTTCCTACATCGTAGTATTTTTTTTATAATTTTTAGACATTAAATAAATTAAATTATTTATGACATAATAATGATGCAGCGATGACATCATTATTTGACGATTTAAATAAAATGGAAAGATAATGTAAAATCTATGAACTACACATGTCCAAAACTTATTGGATGAGTGGATTTCTAAGACTTATCACCATATCCACGAATTCTATCAATGTAGGACCTTTTAAAACCGAAACACATTTTCAAATAAAGTAATATTTCTTTACTTTCCAAAAGTTCCCCTCCTCTCCTCTTATAAAAGGCCCCCACCTCTACCTCATTTCACACACTCCTAAAGCCTTTGGATCGGCCAACCTCTGCCCATTTACTCTCTACACATCCCTTTACTCATCATAGAGGATTCCCTTTGGGCAGAATCCTTTCAAAGGAAGCCTTTAGGCTCAAATCAAAAAGAGTTACACTTTTAAAGGTAATTCATTCTCTCTTGTTCATTTGTTTTATTTTTCTTCTCCAACCCTCTAAACTCTTTTTATTTACTTCTTTTGTAACAACACAAGTATCTTAAATATACTAGGATGTTGTTATAAGATTTATTTGAGCTACACTCTCACACAACTACATCAAATGGTTAAAGAACATACGGTTTTCGTGGATGGTGAAATTCTGCCTCCCGAAACGATGATTGTTCAATACTCATTTAACACCTTCAACGGTGGCCATTATGATGTCACTATTTTTATATATGATATATAATATGTTTATGTTTTATTTATGCTTCTGTATTTTTCATTTTTTGTCTTACCTTTATGGCTTCCATTATGGGTATACGCGATATCTTCATTTAAGGAAGTGCGGACTACCGCCCCCTCAAAGTGATTTGATTCGTTAAATACCATATGTGGGATGTATAAAGGATGGAAATATGATATTATATATGATATTATACTGGAATTATAATATACCTTTATATCATTATTATTCCATTCTATAAAATATGAAATAGAAATGAAAGTAGCGTTCATGCGTACGTACGGCTTACCGTCTCCATGAACGGTGCATTTCATTTCTTACCTCTAAATGATTATGTAATGTTATAAATGCATGAATTTACTGTATATATATTACATATATGATATCTACATAATGAATACAATTCTGGATATAATAAACATTTGGCCACATGAACAACATGTAATTGTAAGAAGTCCACTTTCGACTTAAGAACCAAATATCGGCAAAACAAATATTATTAACTTAAATGATTACATAATGTTTACAACATGTAAATAATTGATATAAAAGGAATAATGAACTTGTAAAAGGTTCTTAAGAAATTATAAATTAACTCAAGTTTATTATTCAGGAGATTAAAGAACGGTCGGGTCGAGTCAGATACGAGGTAAGGGATCCTACACCTCTCTTTCTTTTTAAGTACACTCTTTTATGTCATTCCTTTTAAGCTCATCTTTCTTATGACTGGGATGTTATTTTATATTACTCCCACTGTAAATATTATGTTCATATGATGAGAGACCCTATTTCCTCTCATCAATCCTTTTTGGAAGTTTTAAGTGGCGCCGTTTGGCTGCCGAGTTTCCGTAAGAGATGTTTCATCTCACTTTTATTCCCGTGAGATTTATGCTACATTTTCCACATTTTCCTTTGAGTGGTTTATGTACTACCCATTATTACACTCCTTTTGTAATATAATTCCATTTATGGGTATTTACATATTCATTGTATGACACTTCTTCAATGGGGTGTACTTTTCGAAAGTTACCCAAGTCGGTAAGGGGACCTTTCACCCTCCTCTTTTTTAAAAGACTTCTTTTGTTGGGTATTTTAATTTACATATTTTTATGTTGGGATATGTTCTCATACATCCTTATTGATGTAAATTTTATGTCCAAGTGATGAGATACACTTTTTATCTCTCATCAACTCATTTTGATGTGATGTCGTTAGGCTGTCAAGGGAACTTTTTAACCCAATTTTGATTTCTTTGGGTTCAACTTGTAGTCATTGAATATGTCATCCATTGAATATGTGTGAATGACCTTTTATTGTTTTACACTTAATATCCACTTATATTGGGTGTATATATATTTGTCACACATATTTTTGAGATTTATTTGTCCTTAATTTAAGGATACCTTCTTTATAAGGGATTTCATCACATTTGACATTTCTATTGAGGGCTCATTGTTGTTATGCACCAATTCAATCTTATATGGTGTATATACTGTCCTTTGGAGTATTATATCATGAATCCTTTTATTCTCATGATATTATAAAATTCTGACTAAATGTTATTCCTTGATTATTGTATTCAAGTGTCTCTAATTTTGGTAAAACCCCTTTAACCAAAATATCATTTTAAATGTTTTAATTATTTGTTCTTATTAATATCCATGTTTTCAAAATGGTTTTAAGGATTTATTTATATGGATATTAATGGTTTAAAATGTTAAAAGCTTCAAGGTGGTATGGGACACTTTGATTCAAAAATCTCTTTATTAAATGTTTTAAATGGTTTTGGAAATGGTTTCTTTTTTAATGGATTCATTATTTCAATAACCTAAAATGTTATATTGTGATTGAAATGTGGAAATGTTATGTTTCCTTTATTCATGTTTATGTGATATGATTATGTTATGGTTCTTGGGCATTGTTATGAAGAACGGGTGGTTCCGTGATAAACTAAGGGCGGGTGAGCCCGATATAGCTCTCCAATGCATTGGGTAACGTGAAGGAGTGAAACGTTAAGGTTTCTCCGAAGAGATTTAGGGAATATACTGTGATGGGTATTCCAAACGTAACCAAGAGGGTTACTCCCTACGTAAGAATGTTATGAATGCCTCAAGTTACCTTTATGTCTTATGTTTTCTATGATTTATTCATGGTTTGATGAGGTATGTTAAAGTGCCTATGTTTTATGGGTAAAGT
This sequence comes from Viscum album, assembly GCA_963277665.1. NCBI lineage: Eukaryota > Viridiplantae > Streptophyta > Magnoliopsida > Santalales > Viscaceae > Viscum > Viscum album. Next base: position 1,716,095,533 of record OY728125.1, read on the forward strand.
ATGATTTCATTATTATGTATATATGAACTCATGTTTCCTTTCCATATTTTTATAACCCTTACTGCGCTTTTTATGCTCATCCCAAGTTTTTGAAATGTTTTTCACAGGTCAAGGGAAAGGTACATGATGTGATGATAGTGTCAAGGATGTTTCAAGAAAGAATCCGTGTTATATTTTAAATATGTTTCCGTTGATGGGAAGAATGAATACTGTCTTTTGTGTAACCACTTTGTCTAAATATGGAATGTAATGAAAGTTTCATGATCTAATTCTCTAAAACTCTAAACCTGAAAAGATTTTCAATGTGTAATCTTGTATTAACTCAAGATTAAGTAAGGTTTAAGGCTGGGGCCTTATACGTCGGGCAGTGCTGACTGAGGCCGAGTGTTCGAGGACTGGACGGTACCCAGAGGTGGACCTCTCGACGAGTCAGTACCCGGAGGTGGACTTCACGGCGAGACAATACTCGGAAGAGGTTGACGGGAAATAGCATTGTGGAGGTTATCTGTACCTACCCTTCAGGTAGGATCCATGGTGGACAATCCAGGAGCTGTACTATCTATACCTACCCTTCAGGTAGGATCCGTGGTGGACGATCCAGGAGTTGCGCTATCTGTACCTACCCTTCAGGTAGGATCCGAGGAGGAAGACTCAAAAGATGCTTCCATACTTCCAACTGTTTGTCTTTTCCGTTGTACTTCCTTTCAGTTGTAGTTGTACTTTTCATTTGGGTTTGTATTCTGGCCCTTTTACCTTCAGCACTTTCTTTTGTACTTAGTGTTTTTCTTCCACTTGTACTTTGTGGTGTTTGTTTACTTTTATAAAGGCAATGTCTTCCCAGTTATCGGGATTTATGCCTTTGGTGCTATTCGCCAGCCCCTGGCCTATGGAAGGCGGGCTTGGGGTAGTCACGACACGGGCCCCGAGGACGGGTCATGACAAATTTTGAGCTGACTTTTAAAAACTTCTGGAAACACACACGCAATCAGTGTTTTCATGCACAAAGTCGGAAATCAGTTGTCAGGGTCCTGGTGTATGGATACGCCAGCCGCCCGTACCAACACTGGACTCCCTGAACTAAAGACCACACTCGGTACCCTTAACTCTATTGCTTCACAGAAAGAAAAAAAATATCAGAGTTATAAGTTCTGCGGTAGAACCGACTCCTCTCCTACCAATTAGTTGTCACGACCCGTCCTCGGGGCCCGTGTTGTGACTACCTCAAGCCCGCCTTCCATAGGCCAGGGGCTGGCGACTAGCACCAAAGGTGTAAATCCCGATAACTGGGAAGGCATTTCCTTTATAAAAGTAAACAAAACACCATAGAGTACAAGCGGAAGTAAAACACTAAGTACAAAAGAAGGTGTTGAAAAGTAAATGGGCCAGAATACAAACCCAACTGAAATTACAGCTACAACTGAACAAAAGTACAATAGAAAAAGACAACATCTGGAAGAACGGAAGCGGCTCCTTGGTCATCCTCCTCAGATCCTACCTGAAGGGTAGGTACAGATGGCGCAGCACCTGGATCGTCCACCACGGATCCTACATGAAGGGTAGGTACAGATATCTTCCACAACGCTCTCGCCCGTCAACCTCCTCTGTGTGTCGTCTCATCATGAAGTCCACCTCCGGATACTGACTCGTCGTGTGGTCCACCTCTGGGTACTGACTCGTTGTGTGGTCCACCTCCTGGTACCGTCCAGTCCTTGAACACTCGGCCTCTGTCAGCACTGCTCGTCGTCTGAAACCAACACAACGAGGTGCGGGCATAGCCCGTGTAGGGTGAGTATAATGATACTCAGTAGGGACCTCGAGACCCTCATGGTCCCACTAAAACCAACATGGATAACAACAAAGAAGATCTCAACAGATAACCTCTACTTAGGTATATGCCCATACATATACCGAAGTTATCAAGTAACCCATATCAATCATGAGGAAACACAAAGATTATGAAATCAACGGATAACCACTACCCAGGTATATGACTATACATACACCTAATTTATCAAGTGACCCATCTCAAACATGAGGTATACACAAAGATCAAAGACTCATCTCAAACCCAGATTTTCATTATCGAAACTGTAACTACTGAAGAGCCCTGTCTCTGGAGTGTACAGTGGTCCTGTCATGACTCTAAGGTACTGCTCACTAACCTAAGACTGCTGAGGTACTCCTCCGGTCGAGTACCGCGGTTCAGCCATCCAAACACAGTAGTGCTTCCCACCGGGGTATGCCACCCAAACACAGTAGTGCACACCCCCCAGTAGCCTGCAGAGGTACTCTCCGGACGAGTACCGTGGGTCCGCACTGTCACACAGGTAGTGCTCCGTCCGCCATGGGTCTGCACCCAAACAAAGTAGTGCTCCATTCACTGGGCTAGTCGACTCACTCCAAGTCGAGTCGGTCAAGCAGTCATCAGGTCTCAGCCGGCTACACGGTCTCTGTACTCCGCACGCTCGTCTCTGGGAGGGTCCACTCCATGAGCTATATTTCGATACTCCAAGTATCTCAAAGTGCCACGAAGAAGTATCTCAAAGGACCGCCTCGTCATAGGGGTCTCAATGCAACAGACGGTGCATCAATCGGACGCTCGGTCTGTGAGTTACTAGCTTTTTCGTCCCAGGGGACCGGTTGGTTTCGTGTGCGAACCAACCTGGCCATATCTCAACTGTATCCTGAACTCTCATAGGGTATACTCATAGGGACTGTTTCTCTACGTGATCACCAACACCGCTGACGGTTCGTCAAACGGACGTCCGGTCTGAAAGTTATCAGCTTTTCCGTTCCAGGGGCCCGGTTGGATTTTAGGTACAATCCAACCCTGCCACTATCCAACTGCATCCAAAACTCAGGCGAAGTATGCCAAAATTTCCGTCTCATCAAGAGGAATTCAACGAGATAGACGGCGCGTCAATCGTACACCCGGTCTGTGAGTTATTGGCTTTTTTCGTTCCAGGGGCCCGGTTAGTTTTGTGAGCGAACCAACCCGACCACACTCCGACAGTGTCCAAACCTTGAGTAGAGTAAGCCAAAAGTTGCATCTCATCAAGAGGAATCCAACAAAGTCGACGGCACGTCAATCGGACGTCCGGAGCTCAAGATATAAGTGTTTCCGCTCCGAGGGCCCGGTTGGTTTCGTATCCGAACCAACCCGTCCGAACCCAAAGTTCTCCAAAACCTTGAGTATAATATACTGAAACGACCATCTCGATCCAAGGATCACATCGCAATAGATGGTGCATCGATCGGAGGTCCACAGCTCAAGTTATGAGCAAGGGCTCGAACCCCCTATTACCGAACCTCTTTCAGTTTGTTGCCCATAACTTGAGCTATGGGCCTCCGATAGACCCACTATTAGTTGAGATGCGATCCTTGGATCGAGAAGGTCATTTTGGTATATCGCACTCAAGGTTTCGGGGAACTTTGGGTTCGTCCAGGTTGGTTCGTACACGAAACCAACCGGGCCCTCAGAGCAGAAACGCTTATAACTTGAGCTCCGGACGTCTGATTGATGTGCCATCGACTTTGATAGATTCCTCTTAGTGAGACTGACCTTTTGGCTTACTCTGCTCGAGGTTCAGACACAGATGGAGTATGGTCAGGTTGGTTTTGACTTAAAAACCAACCGGGCCCCTGGGATGAAAAGGCTAATAACTCTTAGATCGGGCGTCCGATTGACGCGCCGTCTGTGACGTTGAGTTCCTGTTGACGATACGGAACTTTTGGACACATAAACTCTAGACTATGTGTCAGTTGATGTATCAGACCCTCGGATCGTGGAGCGGACCCTCCCGAACGAGCTTGTTGTGTGCGGGAACCCTAGAGTTGGCTGCGACTACGACGACGATGACGACTGTAAAGAAATCCTCTGTGGATTCGACGGCGACGACTACAACACTCAGCAATCCTACATGGATCAGTGCTACCGATCCTGTGTGGGTCAGATCCTGTGTGGTTCAGCGCTCAGTAGTCCTGTGTGGGCCAGCGTCTACAGATCCTGTGTGGGTCTGATCCTGTGTGGGTTATTGCGGGGGTTAGTTACCTATTGACCCTATGTGGGTCAGATCCATTGTGGGTCATTGCGGGGGTTAGTACCTATCGATCCTTTGTGGGTCTGACGGCTTAGATGAATCAGTGGCTATATCTGATCATCTCTACCATCATACGAAGAAGTATACCTGTGTGAGATGAATCTTGACTTGCTTTCCTATGTGGATTTTGTTGTGTTATCCTGTGTGGATGTGATCGATCTTGGGCTCAGATGTTGGAGTGAACTAGAATTGATGACTTAGGTATATGTATGGGCATATACCTAAACAGTGTCAGATGTTACTTCGTGATTGTATCTTTCCTTTGTAGATTATCCATTGTGGATTCTGGGAGACCTTCGAGGGTCTCGGGGTCCCTACTGAGTAGCTTATACTCACCCCTGCACGGGCTATGCCCGCACTAAGTTGTGTTGGTTGCAGACGACGGACAGCGCTGATCGTGGTAGAGGCATGAAGAGCAGGACGGTACCTGAAGGTGGACCACAGGGCGGGGCATTCTCAGAGCGGACGGCTGGACCCGGGGAGCTGTGGAGGCTAACTGTACCCACCCTTCAGGTGGGAATTCCAGTGGATGGCTCGACGCTGCGGCTTTACCTTTCAGTTTCTGTTTTCCCTTTCCAGTTGTACTTTACTTTCAGTTTGGGTTTGTATACTGGCCCACTTACTTTTCCACACTTACTTTTGTATCAGTTCTTACTTAGTGTTTACTTCTACTGCTTTCTTGCTCTGTGGTGTTTGTTTACTTTACAAGGTAATGCCTTCCCTTTATATCAGGAATTACACCTTGGTGCTAGTCGCCTGCCCCTGGCCTATGGAAGGCGGGCTTGGGGTAGTCACGGCATGGGCCCCGAGGACGGGTCGTGACTACCCCAATCCCACCTTCCATAGTTCAGGGGCTGGAGACTAGCACCAAAGGCATAAATCCCAATAACTAGGAAGGCATTTCCTTTATAAAAGTAAACAAAACACCACAGAGTACAAGTGGAAGTAATACACCAAGTACAAAAGGAAGTGATGAAAAGTAAATGGGCTAGAATACAAACCCAATCGTAAGTACAGCTACAACTGAACGAAAGTACAACAGAAGAGACAAGCAGCTGGAAGAAAAAAAAGCAGCTTCTGGGTCGTCCTCCTCATATCCTACCTGAAAGGTAGGTTCAGATAGCGTAGCTCCTGAATCGTCCACCACGGATCCTACCTGAAGGGTAGGTACAGATAGCGCAACTCCTGGATCGTCCCCCATAGATCCTACCTGAAGGGTAGGTACAGATAGCCTCCACAATTCTCTCAGCCATCAACCTCCTCTGAGTGTCGTCTTGTCATGAAGCCCACCTCTAGATACTGACTCGTCGTGAGGTCCACCTCCGGGTACCGTCCAGTCTTCAAACACTCGGCCTCTGTCAGTGCTTCCCGTCGTCAGCAACCAACACAACGAGGTGCGGGCATAGCCCGTGCAGGGGTGAGTATAGGATACTCAGTAAGGACCCCGAGACCCACAAGGTCTCACTAAATCCAACTAGTATAACCACAAAGAAGAAACTCAACAGATAACCCTTACTTAGGTATAATCCCATACTTATACCTAAGTTATCAAGTAACACATCTCAATCATGAGAAAACACAAGGTTATGAAATCAACGGATAACCACTACCTAGGTATATGCCCATACATATACCTAAGTTATCAAGTGACTCATCTCATTCATGAGGTAAACACAAAGGTCATAGACTCAGCTCAAACCAGGATTTTCATTATCGAAACCGTAAATGCTGAAGAGCCCCATATCTGGAGAGTACAGTGATCATGTCATGACTCCGAGGTACTGCTCACTAACCTAAGATTGTTGAGGTACTCCTCCTGTCAAGTACCGCGGGTTAGCCACCCAAACACAGTAGTGCTACCCGCCGGGGTCTGCCACCCAAACACAGTAGTGCATCCCCCCTAATAGCCTGTAGAGGTACTCTCCGGACGAGTACCGTGGGTCTACACCTAAACTCAGTAGTGCTCTATCTGCCATGGGCCTGCACCCAAACAAAGTAGTGCTCCGTCCACTGGGCTAGTCGACTCACTCCAAGTCGAGTCGGTCAAGCAGTCGTCAGGTCTCAGCTGGCTACATAGTCTTCGTACATCGTACTCTCATCTCTGGGAGGGTACGCTCCATGAGCTACTAGTAGATACTCCAATTATCACAAAGTCCCATGAAGAAGTATCTCAAAGTACTGCCTCGTCATAGGAGTCTCAACGCAACAGATGGCGCGTCAATCGGACGCCCGGTCTGTGAGTTATTAGCCTTTTTGTCCCAGGGGCCCGGTTGGTTCTGTGTGCGAACCAAACTGTCTGTATCTCAACTTTACCCCAAACTCTCATAGGGTATACTCATAGGGACCGTTTCTCAATGATATCACCAACACCGCTGACGGTTCGTCGAACGGACGTCCAGTTTGAAAGTTATCAGCTTTTCCATTCCAGGGGCCTGGTTTGATTACGGGTTCAATCCAACCCGGACACTATCCAACTACGTTCAAAACTCAGGAAAAGTATTCCAAAAGTTTCTTCTCATCAAGAGGATTCCAACAAAGTTGACGGCACATCAATCGGATGTCTGGAGCTCATGATATAAGTGTTTCCGCTCCGAGGGCCCGGTTGGTTTCTTGATTGAACCAACCCGAATATACCCAAAGTTCTCCGAAACCCTGAGTGTAATATACCGAAACTAACTTCTCGATCCAAGGATCACATCGCAACTAACGGTGCGTCGATCAAAGGTCCATAGCCCAAGTTATGGGCATTTGAACGAAAAATTCCCGAAAATAGGGGGTTTGGGCCCGGTCCGACCCGGCCCGGTCCTACCCTTCAGGTAGGATCCGAGGAGGATGACTTAGGAGCTTCTTCCATACTTCCAGATTTTTGTCTTTTCCGTTGTACTTCCTTTCAGTTGTGGTTGTACTTTTCAGTTGGGTTTGTATTCTGGCCCTTTTACCTTCAGCACTTTCTTTTGTACTTGGTGTTTTTCTTCTGCTTGTACTCTGTGGAGTTTATTTACTTTTATAAAGGCAATGCCTTCCCAGTCATCGGGATTTACACCTTTGGTGCTAGTCGCCAGCCCCTGGCCTATGGAAGGCAGGCTTGGGGTAGTCACGGCATGGGCCCCGAGGACGGGTCGTGACAATACTAGTAGGGGTTTGATAGATATTACCAAACATAGTCTATTCGTGTTACCAATTTTTTCACGAAAAGTGGAATCATGAATACTGATTGACTCAATGTTTCGTTGGTGTTGAATCAGACAAAAAATATGTGATTTGGGTTAAAAAAATAGTAATATTCATGAAAGATTAAAACATCATATTAATTACATCATTGTACTTGGAACACATATCCAAGGTGGGAGATTGTTTTGTGGGACCCGTCCTATAAGATTGTACACATAGATTAAGGTTATAATGATTAGAACCATGGTTTATGTAATTTATGGCCACATATATTTGACTAGTGGTATGGGAATAATGTAAAAATGGGGTTTACATGCTAAGGATTTTCTAAAATCTTTTAAACATGGGGGGGTGAAATTATATGTCATACTCTTAAGGCTTTCAGATCTGAGATGGTGGAATCAATATTGTAAGTAAGGATTCAAAAAAACCATGTTACAAAGTTAGTTTCCAATGGGTTGTAGTCAAGGAATACAAAGGAAAAATAATTTTCTCCTCATGATGTAGATTTTATTGTTATATTATCCATGTCAAGGGCACATATGTATAACTATATCAGGGGAATAGTATGTATTGTAAAAATAGAGGTTTCCTTTAGAGTTGGATTCTATTATTACTAATAGAAATAATAGGGTTTTTATGATCTTATTTTCTCAGGATGTGAAGTGAGTTTTATAAAAATAATATGTTCATAAATCATGATGAAAGAATTTATATGTGATATTTCCATGGTTAGGGGCATATGATCTTATTAAGATGTAGGGATTAAACTCCATTTAGATCTTATAAGGATTTACTTATATAGGTATACCTCATTTTCAAGAGAAAAGGGACTTTTATTCTTACAGTTGGGCATCAAATGAGGGATCTAGGTGTCATAATGTATCTCATTGGAAAATCAATCAATCCACATGTAGTTCTTATGTAAGAAAATTATCCTCTTTATAAATCTTATTTTTATATAGGGAAAGAAGTTTTTTAGACATTGTGTCTAGGCCTAGGTTGATTTATTTAAGAATCACAACATATCTCACTAGAATTAGAAGTAATGGATACATATTTCATTGAAGGTAATGTCTCCATATTGATATAGCTTTCCTATGTGGGATTTTATATCAGACACATGTCTATAAATGAAGGACCCCCTATTGGAATCATCTACGCAGATCTTGATCATTAATAGAGAGGGGGCTGTTTTTTTGTTTTTTTTCAAATTTTCCTAGAATTAGTGTTTTAGGATTCAGTACATATCTCATCCAAATGAAAATAAATACACATATAGTTTTATGAAAGAGAAGGTACCTATCATAGATCAGAATAAATTATGAGGGAATGGGTTTTTTATTTTCAAAATAGGTCAATAAGTGAGATAACGACCATTGAAATCTCTTGTATAGATCTGATTAACACAAATGAGTGAAGGCATTTTGTTTGTGTGGATGGGCCTAGAGTAAGGGATTCTTATGTGACTATTTATCTTGATTGAAAGAGAATAAATACACACATAGTCCATAGAGGGTTCCTTGAATATATTTGTCTCAAATGGAAGCAAAGATCAAACCATAAATGGGGGGGGCACTTTAACCAGCTTAAGGGAATAAATGATGGAAAAAATATCCTTCAATACATCTTAATCATGGAAATTAGAAATGTCATTTCAAACCTATAAGATCACATTATTTATGCTCATTTTGAGAAACAATATGGAAATATGAAGATTTATATAATTGTTTTCAGATGTATCCTATGTTAGTTTTCCAACATATACCACTTGGGTTGCTACATTTTTTAGATACATTTATTCTATTTTTATATTGTGTGACCAATACATGTTGTAAGTAGTTTAATGTCATATATCCTAGAATATATCATAATTTTTATCATCATATGATGATTATTTTTTCCAAAAATTTTAACTTCATTCTATGGGGACTTGGTTATTGCAGTTTAGGGTCACATAACATTGACCAAAAGTTATGAATTTTGAGTTATTACATCCAGGACCACATATTACTGATATTTAAGGACATAAATCTTAGACCATGGGGAGGTGAGACAGCTAGACAAGGAAATACAAACCTTACATGAATAGAAGGACCAATATGGATCCAATTATAGCACAAATAACCTCAATGATGTGGAAAACGTTCATGAATGGGCCCAAGAAATAATGTATAGGCATCATTATATATCCTATAAATGGGAATCAAGTTAAGTATTATTATAAAATGTGGTCTTGTTGGATACTAACACTAGGAGTGGGTGTTATCTTAATCTAGGGTTATAATGATTCAAAATTTATTATCATCAGATATGGATGTTGAACCTTCAGTTTAAAATCTTGTGGTTTGGATTAGTGGTTCATATATTTTAGTGTCTCAGAGATTTGACCAATGGTTATCAGTTTTAAGTTATTTTTATCAATGGATAGTATTCAATCCTTTTAATGTCTTATGATAAGGAAAAATATTAATCATGTGAATTATTTATTGAGAAACCTTTCATTTTTTGTGGGCATGATGTACTACCAATATATAAAAATTAAAGAGTAGGATACATTATATTGTATCTTGTGTATGAGATATGGTCCCTAAAATTTATTCTTAATATATGGTGGTCTGTTACCAATTATCTTCGAGGTCCTAAAAACAAATAAAAACCCCCTTCAGGATTAAATAAAGGAAAAACATAATGTTGAATGATTTTCATACTTTGTTTTGTTGAACCTCTAAATTATTTAAGGTACACAACCATTTCTTATTAAGTAGTTCCAACTTATATAATAACTTTTTAGATTTATCTTCAATAGATATCTGAGTAAAAAATGAAATATGTGGAGTGATGGTAATTGGGCCATGATGGGTAAAAATTCATATATTGCATATACAAGTGAATACAGGGTTGTCTATGTGGTAGTGCATGTTGTGGTGTGATAATCTCAAAAATAAAGTAGATGTTTTTCATTCCAATAATTCTTGTCTTTATACGCCATCTTCTAGAGAATATTTGATATAGTTTTATTTAAATTATCTATATAAATATTTTCCACAACTTGGTAGTGGTATGAGAGGTTATACTAGGTGTTATATTTCTGATGCAAAACCTTCAGTTCAGAAAAGATGATGTTGGTTACATTATTTTTTAGTGTGGTAAATGGGAAAAAAGTAGTGATTTTTTTCACAATATTAATGATATACCTTTTCCAAACATCTTTTAGGGATAAATTATCAAACCACATAGAAAAGTGGTTGATAATAGTAATGATTTACATGAAATTCTGGGTTTTTTGGGTGATATGGCCATATTACATTGATTACTCAGAAGGAAAATGGCCATGATTATTTGGTGGTATAAAAAAACATTAGGAGGTTTATAGATGAACTTGGAATGTCTCATACATGAATGAAAAATATTTTTGAATTCTATGAAATCCTATTTCATTGAAAGCCAAAAATACCAAAGCCTTAAGATTTAATGGGTACTATTGATCCCTAAATTTTGGGAACCACATGAACCAATATGTTTTTCTTTCATAACAGCGAGGGTTTCCCATCCAAAAATTCATTAAATAACAAATCTATCAAATCTTTATTTTTGGTGGACTTTCTAGGAATTCACGCTGTTATAAAGAGTAAATATGACTACCCACCATTATTTTTTTCTTACATAGTCTAAAGGAAAATAATATTTTAGTTTTAGTCCACTATGTGATATATCTATCCATTTAGAAAATCACCTATCTTGGGGATATAATTGACAACATTGGTATCTTCATTTCGAGTACCATAGAATGGTGATACAATTCTAGATATTGATGGCCATTTTTTCCAGTCTAGTTTCATTAAGGTTGTAGCCATATTTTCTAATAAATCTTCTTGGGTGTTTTGAGAATGTGTGACATGATCTAGTGTTGATTATTAGGGGAATTATTCCATCAAACCTTATCCCTAGTGATGTTGGGGAACCAGAACATTCATTATTATTTATAGTTTCAATTCCAAGTAGTTAATGAGGGATTTTTATTCTACGCCATTATTGGGGTATCATTGTAACAATAAGAAGAAATAACATAGAATATACTTGTCTATAGAGATAATATTAACTCCCTAAACAAGTTTGTTCAGTGTGGGGATTTCCATTATTTTTCATGTTGGGCTTCTGAAGGCACCATAAAAATAAATATCCCATGTTTGGGGAAGTCTTGGATAGAGAGACCCGCTTCACTGGAAAACTCTGTGTCCAATAGGGAATTTTTTATATAAGGAATCTCTTTAAGAAACTTTTCTCATAGATATCCTTTTATACCCTTTTTTTGTATGAATAAAATGTAAAACTATTAAGGAATGATCACCCACCATTCCAAGAATCCAATCATCATGGGAGGATTGAGCATATACTTTATTGGGTCCTTATGAGAAACCTGATGAAACTCATGGAGTTGTAGGTTGAGTCTCAATTTAAAAACTATAATGACTAATACAAGATTATTTTTATCGATATTTGAATATCGAGTCTTAGTACTATGTATAGTTTTACTAAGACAATAGAGACTATTCCCATTGCACACATCAGTCTTTTTTTAGAAAAATTGCCCAATGATCATTCTTAGTCTGTCACATATAAAAATGAGGGGTTTTCCATCAATAGGGGGAATAAATATTTGAAAAATAAAAAGGTATTTCTTAAGAAGATAAAAGTTTCTATAACAATCACCAATCCATTAAATGGTGACCCTTATTTTTATTAGATTATGGAAAGGTAAACATTTTACTGCAATGATTCTATAAATCTGAAAATGTTGGTGAGGAATCCTAATAGTATTCTTAAATAATTGAGGTTTAGAGGAGGAATCATGTAAAGGATAATTATATTTTTGTCATGAATGACATTAATTCCACAATACCATATTATAAAGCCAATAAACATTACTACAGTGACATTGAATGTTCTTTTCAAGGGGTTTATATTCAAGAAGTGCTATCACAGATTATTGAAAAAATATTATAGATAAGTAGGATTATAAGAACACTTTAGGGATATAGACACCATATCATCAATGTAACATTCAATGGTCTTCCTCATGATGGGTTTGAAAATATGGTGCACGACACATTGATATATGATGCTAGCATTATTTAAACCGGAAGGCATAAATCGATAAGAATATATCCCTTGGGTTTTATAGAAAGGAGTGTCTTATATATCATTAAGGACCATTCACATTTGGTTGCATCCTAAATAGATATCCAAAATGAAACGAGGATTATATCTGCCAGTTGCATCAATTAGAAGTCCTACAATTATGACCAATAAATAAAATTTTAGAGAATAATGTTCAGGATCTCTAAAATCGATGGAAGCTATTATATTCTAATTCATATTCAGGAATGATATAATATTGAAGATAAATTTCAGGTAATCGAAATACTGATTGGATTTGGATTTTATAATATTATCAACATTAAATTAATCATTAGTATCATGAGTTGGATGTGTTATTGTACATGCCTACCTGTAAACATGATGATCATCTAGAAACCCCATGTGGTGTGTATATATATTGGGATTGAGGCTTCTAAAATGTATATAATTCTCATAAAACACATCTAGGTACTAATGTAGATAATAGGTACACAACTCTTATTCTTCATAGGAGATGATTGCAAAAATCAATGAGGGTTGCAGGTATGCCACTATACCCAGATCTAACTTCTTAATCTCATTAAGGATAGTATAAAAACCTTATTATAATTTAGGTGGGTGTATTTAATATCATTTTCCTTATCCTGATCATCATCATCTTCCTTTGTACCAATCCAATGAGGAATGGGTTTTTAATTATCCTCTCTGATGCTGGGAGAAGAGTTAATATCTCGATATTTGGAATATGATGTAGGGGTATTACCATTCTATTTTAGTGGTACATGAGTATATTCTAATTTAGCTGATAATATAGGGGTTTTCTAAAGATCTAAAGATAATATAAGGTAATTTTACTTTGAGGTGTTTCCACTATTAAGGATATCAACTTCTTATTCCATGCTATTAGGTTCAGTAGATATGACTAAAACCATGACATATGATGAATATAAAACAAATTATAAACTCACAAATTTGATTTGGTAGATTTGAAATACATATACATCAACACTCTCTTTAAATGGTTTATCTAAGTCCATGTATAAACCATTCAGATCTATAACCAAGGAAAAATCATCAATGGTGGTCATTTTCCCTCCCTCTAGTAGAACCCAATGTCAACTTACTTGGAGTTGCAAGATTTAAATGGTGCATTATCATCTAAAAATATCCCAATTTGTCCATTAACATAGTATTTGACATAATTATTGAATGATGAGGGAGCTTTCACATGTTGATATTACCAATTCCTTTCTAGAAGGACATTAAATATTGTATCCTACCAAGAAAACAATTATTTAGTGTCTGATACCAAATCCTGAAATTGAGCTATAATATTGATTTATCATATAGATTTATTTTCACTCTTTTTATGTCCCTAAAGCATTAAACTAGAAAGAGATAAATTTGATTTATTATATAAAAATAAGTTATGTTTTTGTAATCAATTGATGTTGATTATATATCCATTGTCAATTAATTCTCATATGACATAAAAATCATCAAGTGTACTAGATAAAAAATGGTATAATGTGTCCCTATACAATAGTATCCTTGTCTAGGTCTATGAAAGACATGACAATATAACACTCTATGGAATCAGTCTCTACATGATACACTCCAGGGATTCGGATTTGAATTTTTAAGGACTTATCAGGGCCTCGACAGGTTATTCATAGAGATATTTTTATAATTTGAGAGAATATATGATGGGAATCTTGGCTGATACCATGAAAAAAAATTTAAGATATCATATTTTTTAGCAAATGATCAATTCTTCCAAATGTGTTGTTTCTCCTTAGAGAATGACTTAGAGGACGAGGTGTTTGAATCAGATGGGTTTGGTGATTGATTAAAAGTTGTAGGTATGTCCTTTGATAATATATTTTACATATTTATTCCCACCAAATTAGAATTTCCAAATCAAAAAAAGATGAAATACATGAATATGGGTGTTATTTTTTCCACAATGAAAAGGAAGAAAAGGTGAAAAAGAATATCAGATTGTGCTACCAGAAACTAGACACACGATCGCATGAACTTCATAAGTTCATGAAGATGCTTCATGCATGGAACATAAAATACCTATAGACCATGAAAAACCCTTTTACATGACCTTCATATTCTTGATAAATAATCCAATACATTCGTTGGTCACATGGTGGACTCCAAATGAGTTCTTATGGATCATGAAAATTGTCAGTCAGTGAGTTCCTGCAAAACATCAAAAAATACTAATAAAATAAGGAAATAAATATAAAAAATATGGGAACCTGTTTTGGTTTTAAAAAATCATGTTATGAGATCATAGAGGTTTTCAAGGCGCCACTGAATCCTTTATGACATTTCCACCTTGTTGTGAAAGTGATCACTGGTATGCCACATTCATCGTGAAAAGAGATTCAGAACTGTTCAGGCAGCCTTGAGGTCCCTCTCTGATTCCAAAGACAAACAGAAATGATAGCTATGATAATTCTTACACATCTTGACAAAACCCTTAATTGGTCACAGGACACATCACATTTTGGGAGAGTGATTTTATTTGATAACACTCATGCCAATTTGTGAGATCCCCAACCTTTGTGAAATAAAAATAGAAATAAGAAATGAAATGATACGAGATTATTTAATGGAGAATATAAATTAATCTGATTAAAATTCCCTTGTTTATCACTATTGATCATGTGAGGCCCCAATAAAAATATAGCATGATCTTGAGAATACCCCATGGCAACATAAATTTGACTCATAGAATGTCCTGGAAAAGTAATCTCAGATCATGTGAAAAAAAATTCAACCAATATCCTAATCTCATGAAGGTCCAAAAAAATATTGGAAATACATTTTAAAGGCATATTTTAATGACAATATGACTAGTCTATACCCCTTTAGTTATCCAAAAACCAATAAATTTAGTTCATTGATAGGATAATTAGGAGATCACTAAAAATCATTCGATACATATGGAAGTATTTTTTGAATAATGTATTGCCTAAAACCCCTATGACTATAGAGTAGATAAATAAGTTATGAGATGCATAAGTACACAAATAATCTAGGACTAGAGTAATATAAAATGACCCATAGAAGAAAAGAATTGTTTTTTGGAAATGTTTGGATCCACACACCGACACACCCAAGTATCGAAACATACTTTTTGGAGTGGCCAATATCATGATCAAAATGGTTTTTGGCAATGTAAAATATGAGGAATAACCTATGTCATCACGACACATGCATAGACCAATTTCCTGATCACTTTAGATCATGTTTATGAGTTATGGTGGTTCATGTGATTGACAACACACACATCTACTAAATCATACGAGTCCTAAACAAGATAATACTAAAAAAATATTTGATACATATGAAATAAAAGATAGAATAAAGACTAATGGACAAAATACTTTTGCAACAAACATATAAAATAATCCTCATACACTTCACACAAATCATGTAAATCATTCGATATCACCAGTGAAATTCACTCAAGTCATCTGATATACCCTTGACATGACATTTGTATCATGCAATGTATTTTGGACACATCTAGAAATCCATGAAATGCCCTTCGAGCACACCGACCAATGTTTCACAAATTCCTCTTGCACCACCATCCAGATATTGTGATGTCTTGTAGACATGTTTTCTATGTTATACAGTGACACTAGTTTATGTAATCTAGGTCTCGCAGAGCCCTATAGACCTACCAATCAGATCCCATGGAATCCTCCAAGCATGTCAACTAGGACTCGTTATGACATATGGAAATGTTTTCTAGGTTCCACGATTCCCTGTGGATATGCCACCCTAGTCTCAAAAATCCCTCTGAGGTCCCCATCTATATCATTAAATGTCCCCTAGACAGGTCTTCCAAGCCATGCAGCTACACTAGAACATGTCATCCATGTCTAACAACATCTCCAAGAGATATCAACATGGATCATAAGACATCTTCTAGATAAGACATCTAGGTCATGTGATGGTCCACATACATGGTAGATCTGATCATTCGATTGTTTCTAGACATTCTTGTCTATGTATTGAAATGACTTCTAGACATGTCAACCTAGAAAACATGATCATTCCTAGGACATGTTAGGCAGACAACTAAACATTTCTAATTGACAACCAGACATGTTAGGCAGAAAACCATTCCATGTGAAGTAGACGTCTCAGGATATGATAGCCTTGTCTCATGGGTAGGATAGGGAAACCTCATTGTGTAAGAACTGATTAGGGGCATAATATGAATGTTCTCTATTCTATGGGAATCCTCAGTGTGTAATCCCTAATTAGTGACATAATATGAATTTCCTACATACTAAGGGAAATAATATTATGTACTCCCCAATCAACAACATAATATGATATATCCTCCATGCTAATAGAATCTATAGTGTGTAAGATATGATCATCAGAATAATATGATATTGCTCCAATATTCAAGAAATATCATTGTATAAGCCCCGATTAGTGGCATTATATGATTTTCCCAAATATCATGGAAAACATAGAGTGTAATCCCTGGCCAAACTGAACTAGGAGAACTATGATTCATGTTATAACCAGAATACATAGGACCCCTTTTAAATTGCGGGATCCATATTAGTCATCCAAAGGGATTGTCCCAGTACATAATTCCCACATCCATAAGTAGTGAGATTGATTTGTTTTTATCCTATGTGTGTTACACTGAGCATAGATCACATGGTAATAAAGAGTTTAAATGATCAAATATTTTTCATCAAAATCCTCTACTAAGATAGGGAAACCTCAGAGTGTAATCCTTGATCAACAGAATAATATGTTATATCATGTATACTAAGGAAAACCACAATTTGGAAGCCACAATCACTGGAATAATATGAATTTTCCACCCCATTATCAGGGCATCCTTAGTGTGTAAGACCCAATCAAACTAATCTATGAGAACTATATTTAATTCCATTACTATGATATGTAGGATTCCATTCTAAAGGCCCAATCTCAAATGGGTATCCACCTCAGGGTAAGCCCTACCATATCTCTGACATTCCAACCATCATTACCCAATCTCTACCATGGGCCGATCATCCTTTCACATATACCAACAGATTGAGAAGCCAAATGAACAATAATCAATCTAATTCCTAGAATAAAAAATAAAATTAGGACACCTTCTAAATTCATAGGATCCATAAGAAATATCCAATGGGATCTCCTAGAAAATAAGTCACGTGAACATATGTAGTGAGACTAATTATATATTATCCCTTATTTCCTACACTAAGCATGGCTCGTGTATTATTTGGGAGTTGCAATAATTAAATTATTTTCTTCATGAATCTCCACCAGTCAGGGAAACCTAAGTGTGTAAGACCAAACTAGTGGAATGGTATAACTATCCCCATATAAGGGTATCTAACTCGGATAAAGTTCTAACAGCGTGATTGAACTATAAGAACTTTGATTCTTGGTATAGCCAGGATACATTGGTTTCCTTTTCAAGGATTGATCTTAAATATCTAGTTCCCAAGTTCCATAATAAATTTCCTTTCCATTTGATATTAAACTACATGTTTTTAATGAACTAAGTTGGTTTTGATTTCTATTATAAAATAGGATACACAGGACCCCTCATAATGGCTCAATCCCATCCTCAGAATATTAACCACTTTTCTGGATGAAAATAAACTCCAGAGTTCCTAGTTATAAATATTTATAATATAAAAAATTACCCATCAATGGGAAGTGGATGAAGAACCTTGGATAAATATAGATGTATTCAAAAATAATATATCATATTCATATAAAAGGGATTAAAATATGGTAATTTTTAGGGTAATCGGTCTCATATTGGGATTAGGAAGAGATTATAGAATATATATTAAATCTATAAGAGAGTCCCAAAGTAGGTAAAAAATACCCCCAAAGGGTGTGCCGAACCTGACCTTCCATCCTCTCAACCAATGTGAGTTCCTATGAATCATTGGGTCTAAAATCCCAAAAGACCACCTACCTTTGGAAAGTAGGTCCATACCAAGTTATAAACGAGGGATTAAATAGTAGTTTCAATTATAGATAATCAAATGGTAACCCCATGAATGATTGTGCACAATACTAAACCCCCCCCCCCCACAATCAATCTTTCGATCCAAATCATCCACATCTTTCTAACAAAACAATGGTGGTGAACCAGATAAGAAATCATTTAACTACAATTCCTTCTTCGCAAGATAAAAAATATAGAATTACTAGTTATCATCAATCCATTAATTTAATATCGAATGGGTTTCCCTTACCCTCATTCATGTGTAACAAAAATGGTGATCTTTTTGTGAATATCTCAAATAAAAAAGATGATCAGTTGACTGTTCATTAAGAATTTTTTTAAAAATTCTATTAAAACAAAAGTGGGGAAAATGAAATGAATCATATGGGTGATCCTCCATAGCTGAGGTTTTTATAAAATATTTCTATACTCACTCTGAAAAGTTGAAACAAGTAGAATTGGTAGATCAGGAATAAAAAGAAAATTTTGTTACCCATGAATGTATGATTGAAAACATATCATTGCTATGATGATTCACTGATCAAAAACTATGTTCCTTTTTGTCTTCATGACTACAAAAATATATCTTGCAGACAAAAACCAAATCTGACTAGTATTCATTCAACAACAATTATGGAAAATTAACTGTACTCTAACCCCTTTGGGCCTTAGAAAGACCTCACCTTCCCGACATCTTCAGCATAGGTTGATGAATGAAGTAGTCTAGGAAAACCATCAATATGGTACTATCCCGACCATTGAGGAATACCATAAGGGTTTTTATGTACGAAAATAATGTGTCTGTGTCATCCAAAGAAATCTTCCATAAAGATAGGGGCACTCATGGTCATAACTAATTTCTTAGGAATCTTATCCCAAGAGTGTGACAATAGACACCTTCAATATCTGATGATGGTAGATCATAGAGGCAAATACAACTCCATTTAGGTTCAAGGGCTACCTATGAGGTCTCCTATAAGCCTCCATCAACGGTTCCGTTTTGTATATACCCTTTAGATTCCTGCTGAGGGTATCACACAACACACTTCCACCTCTGATCCTAATTCACAGGGAACAAGGAAGATACATCAGACGCTAAAGGCTCTGTATAATCATGGGAGGGATCACATCCCAACTCTTACTGATGATATGTACCATAATATTATGACAATAACTAGTGAGATGGTGTATATCCTTGTTCACTTGGAATAATACTGTGAGCATGTTCCAGAAGCTAGCATAGGGGAGGTTCATATTCCAACCCCCATGCATTAACTCCATCGGCATATTCCCATGGCACAAGGAGGATAGAAGCTGGCTCATATCCTGGATTCAATTAAATATATCTTTATATATATATTCGATATAGAAAATGTTCAGGCTTATATTCTTACACACACTTCGCTAAAATTCTATTACATCATAGCAATGGTTGAATAACTCTTACAACATATTCTGTCATGGGTACAAATATAGGGACATGCACATATTTCAATCCCTATAGCATGGGTAGCACAACACTTTGATTAGTATAAACAAGTGGTTTCTCTAGAGTAAGTGCATATTATTACTCATGTCTTGGAGTATTATTAACATATTATAATAATATATGAGGTGTTGTACTGGTCTCATATTATCATTCTATTCAGGGATCACCACGTGAGAGAAGAACACGCTTCAAGTTAGGAAGATATCACTATTTCAAGAGCCCAATGAAATATTCCAATGTCATATAATTGAGATCATATTCCTGTTTTAGTTGGAGATCACCAAGTTGGAGAAGAACATAACTCGGGATAGGCTCAAATTCTTATCAAATAAGACTAGTGGAAAACTCCAAAGGCCCAAGATTGGGATCATATCACAGTTCTAGCAGGTTTCATCAAGTGATAGTGGAACATGCCTTAGGATAGGCTTATATTACTATCAGTGAATCTTCTAGGTATATTTCTATATATCATTGAAGTCAGATGCATATTCTAACTTCTGTCAATATTTGACTTCATCAACATCCTTCTGAGGCTAAACAGGATGAGGTTCATATCCATTCTCTCATTCAAGAGGACTGTTGACATATTTTGATAAGGAATTCATATTCGGACCACAATCTTATTCACATTCCAAATTGGGCTCACCAAGTGGGAGTGTAATATGATTAATGACATGCTCATATCCATCTCAAAAAGGACCAGTGACATATTTCAATGGTTCTGGATCGGGCTCATATCCCCATTCTGACCAAGGCTCACTATGTGAGATTGAAACATTCTTAAGGATAGGATCATTTCCTGTCAATAATGAAGAATCTCCTTAATATATTCTAGTATCCTCTCAGAAGAAATATCATACTCCCATTACACTAGATTGTTATCAACCATGTCTGGTAGCCATCATACAACATTCTAATACCCCTTCACAATTATAAAAGGTAATTTCACATATTCTGACCATGATGAATAATGAGTCACATATCCTTAATATGATCAATGCCAATGTCCTTGATTTTTTTTGATACTCATTATCAAAACTTTAAAGTTCTATCAACACTTAAAAGTAATTAGAAGACAGTTATTTCTTAAACAATTCTCTTCATGGTAGTGTGGAGTTGGATCATATGGACTATACTCTAGACATCCACTATGTTCAACCTCTTCTTGGTGATATATCTTAAAGGTAAGGAAATCCTCCCCTTTCCTAAACACATCTATATATAGAGGTTCTCATAACTTGTAATCATTTATATATAGTGGTACCCAAAACATCTAGATTAACTATATATAATTCCACATCAACTTCTAGAAACACTCTACTCCTATTAGTAAGAGACCCTAATAAAATCATCATATGATCAGAATGGATGGATATCTATAATTTGGATGATGAGGAAGATTATGTGGACATATTGAGAGATTTATATGGAATAAACATCCCCACCATGTTCTAGACCCTTGCTATTTCAGACCGTGAGATCCCAGATGAGCTAGAAAAGGAGTGCATGCCTTATCTACACCAAAATATTTGGGAAACTCATCAAAAACTTAAGGACAACCATGTACATTATCTAGGATGTGTGGCTCATATTCTTACCATCAAGATACTCTATTTTTATATGGACTTGTCTACTATCTCCATAGGCTGGGACCCAAAGTGGGAAAATCATAGTGAAAATATGCTACACTCTTGCCACAATTTCATCATATATATGTAGAAATTAATATTTTATTCCTCTTCACATGTCTGTATTTGAGGATGGGGGAATTTA
The DNA here is from genome assembly GCA_963277665.1 of Viscum album. Classification (NCBI taxonomy): domain Eukaryota; kingdom Viridiplantae; phylum Streptophyta; class Magnoliopsida; order Santalales; family Viscaceae; genus Viscum; species Viscum album. The sequence goes on from OY728125.1 coordinate 1,716,117,239, forward strand.
TAGATCATTACACATCACCACACCCTAGGAATAATAGAATACCTTAGATACGACATATTATAATGTCATTTCCTCTAGGGGAATCAGGGGGTCGGGTAACACATGATCCAGTTAGTCACTATAATGAAATACTCCTGCTTTAATGGTGTTAAGAATTTATGAATAGAGGAATAGGATGTCTAGGGTATTTTTGAATGGGTACCCTAAAAAACTAGAATTACTTTCAAACATAAAAGGCAATGTTGTGCTCAACCCAATGGATTCTAGTAGAAATTGACTCTCGTTATGGGATACTGTTGCACCCATATCCTACATGATCACAACTGTGTCATATAAAATAATATGTTGTAGAAGCTAAAATAGTATTCATCTAGGGGAAATCCTATCCCTTTGGGTTGTAGTAATATCTACCACCAACTCCACCATATTGGTCATAAATTCCCAAGAGGATTGAAGACATGTCGGTAGCAGCGGCAAAAAATCCAACGCCACTAAGTTGGGAGAATTTATATCTCAATCTCCATCTCCAGGTTTATCATCCTCATGTGTGGTTGATTATCTATTATAGACTATTCAAAGGTCTATCTCTATGCTAATTTTTATTGTGGCACTCTGGTTGAATCCTCAGTGATGGTACAAATTTTAGAGTAGATTTTTTTTAATTAATTGATATTTTTTATCAGTGGGGTTGCTTGCAGAGAATAGATGAAAATACTGATTAATAATGATTGATTTAAAAAAATTATAAGGCTTTTAGTGATTTAATAAATAATGTTTTATTATTTTAATATCCATGATCTTTTCTATATATTTTATTATAATAACATCCACTTCACAATATTATTTTTTATCAGAATTCCCAATTATTTTGGATTTAATACAGGCCTTAACTAGGGTATTGATATCAATCAGATATTGTGGATGGAAGGTTAAATATTTACTAAACTCATGTGTACTTGTGTTTAAAATAATCAATTTAATCCACATTTCAAACAAAACATGTCATTAATCTATTACGTTTTAAGTTCAACATACAAAATATTAATTTAAAGAATATTAATTGAGAAAAATATCTCAATCACCTAACATTCCCCATATTATGAATCACCCCAATGGTATAATAACTCAAAAATTTGGGTGTTAAATAATCTGGTTGTAGTTTTTATGGATCAGAATCAAAAATATAATAAAATGAACATGACAAGAAAAGAGCGGTGCACCGCACACACACACAGACAATTAAAATAATTAAACACAGACTTTCGATTGAATGAGAAAGAAAAACAAGGGAAGGTTTAAAATTCATTTAATCTATTTTAATACCATTAATATAAAATAATAAAATGTGGATTAGAATTACATATGATGATGAAAAACATGAATTAATATTTAACTGAAATTAAAATAAACATAAATGATTAAAATTTAAAATAATGGAAAACAAACACGAAATGAAAAGAGGAGGAGAAGTAACTCTTGTTGAAAAAAGATCAAGGAAATTCTAATTAGGACCATGGAAAATATCTATTCCTGCTAAAACCCATCATGATGTTCTGAAATTCCCACCCATTTTAAGGTGATAATGAGTATCTATTTATAGATAAAGGGAGTGCATTTTTTGCAATCTAAAACTTTCCATCAAGTTGGATTTCCAATTTGGCCACCCATATAGCTAAATCATGAGATATTGTCTTATTTATGTTATATATATAGATGTGGAAAATAAAACTACCGAATTTTGAAGCCATTGAACTTTTGTAACCATTTTTATGGTTGTTTTGGTAAATAATCTGCTTCTTTCCATTGGTATGCACACTTTTTCAGGGTTCACATTGTGAAGGGGGTTTTGGACAGGAAGATTCGTGAAAATATAAACCAATTAATTTAAAATGTCTTCCACATATATCTTGGCATTCACACTACAAAATATAACATGAATTTGATGTCAATATAAAGAGAAAAATCATGTATTGTGTGTAACTTGTAACTCCCAAACAGAATGGTGAGATGAACTTCAAGACATCAGTTGGGCCCCATATTTTCTGATTTAGACCATGTAATTTTTATCCAAGATTTATATTGATGTATTGGAAAATATCTTGTAGATTCATAAAAATTTTCTTCTTAATTGAGCCATAAAATTATTTCTTTATGGCTAGCCTAGTATTCACCATAGATTTGGTGGGCCTTCTTGTGTTGTCGATATGACCATTCAAATGAAAAAATTGGGCTAAGATCACATATAATGATACATTTTAATTTTAATCATAAAAACTAATAAATAATAATCAAATAATTTCTATTCGTATGTTAAAGGATATTATCAAAACGGTAAACCGAATTTTAATTAAATTAACTCTAACAATTCTCTTTTTATGTGTTTATGATAAAAACATGAACATTTATTGGAAATTAATAATTTTTAAGTGACAATTATATAGTGGTAGTAATTTAAAATCATTAAAGAATATAAAATATCAACATCCCCATAATTAGTCCTGTTCATTTAGTCATTTACTACTCACCAATAAATATTAATTTTTTTTGTCTACTAATGGGGGTCTAGACTATTTCACTCATCCATAAGAAATTCCACCACATATTTTTATATAAATAATCTTAAAAAATCAATTAATTTTTCATAATAAAAATAAAAAATGGAAAATGTGGTCACTCATAACTCACTCCTCTCGAGACAATAATAATTTATTTATAGAGGTTCACTGATTCACCAACAAAAATTGAAATCATAATGTTTGTAAGATATCTCAGCTTCCATTCCCTATTATGAAGTGGAAAATAATCAAGAGGTATTTTAGGGTATATTTAGTGTCTATGGGATGGTAGGAATATAATGTCCAAAATACTAGAAAAGAGGTGTAAAACACCAACATGGGAAAAACATTGCACAATTTTTTTTAAATTAAATATGAAAGGAAATAGAAACACATATTTACAAGGGAATTAATGTGTGAATGAAGAAACAATTAGAGGAAAATTGGAATGGGTTAAATTGGTTAAGTATTAAAAAAACACATAACTTCTCCTGATGACATAAATGTTCTTTTTTTATTTTTATTTTTTATTTTTTTAAAGTTGAATATAAAAAAATTTCACCCTAATATCCCAACCCCTTTTTGATCTCTTCACAAAACTAATTATAATAGTTATAATAAGATCAAGGGTTAAGGAAGAGTGTTTTTTGACCTTCCTATGGAATAACCCAATATTTTTTATTTTATTTTTTTATTTTATTTTTATTTCTTTTGAACACTTTTCAACAACATGTACAAAATTATATAAACATTAACCCATTCTTGAAGCTCACTAAATGAAAACATCTCCCTAACACTTCAATAGATGTTTTCACTCAAGCATATGATAATATAATGAAAATCAAGGAATGGATACCCAAAATGAATAAAATTCCTCATATACTTAAATTTCAATAAATCATGTAATGAAAATCCATGTAGATATTGGGTGGGATAAGGTTTTGGGATTGTAATGTGGATATCAATAAAAGTGTTCATTGGCTCGAATGGTCTTCCAAAATTAGGAAAATTTATGTATAATGGTAGGATATATTTTTATTTTGTTTCTCATGTGGGTTAGAAAATACCTTAATGATATTAATTTGTTATAAAGTAGGAAATTTAGCTCAAAGGTCTGTAATAACAGGACTCACAATCAGCACTGAAAACATAATGATGGTTATAGGTTAGCTAATAAATAAAGCTAATTTTGATTCTCATGGTTGGGGAACAATCATTTTAAAAATCAAAAACTAATCATTAAAAAATCATTGCCTTTGGGAAAAGATTATTTATTTAAATTTATAATTAAAATGTAAATTTATTGAGATTAAAAAATGTATTTTGACTCCCTAAATTGGTTAGACAGAAATTCAAAAGTGGATGGTGAGTAATTATTAATCCTTTTTTGTATTTTTAGTTTTTTTACCATTTTATTAGTTTTTTTTAAATACACACTCATAAAAAATAAAAACAGTAAAAATAGGTTTTGATTAAGAATGCAGTAAATATGGGAGTGAGGGAGGAAAGAGAGAGGGAGATAGAGAGAGAGAAACGTTAAATGGAAAGATGTTTCCCCTAGTATAGATTTTTTGGGTCTCTATCTCCATATATTGGTGGGTTAGTGGAAGTTAATGTGGTTCATGGGTCATGTGTCCTCTTTGGTGAAGATTTTTAGAATTTCCATTACCAATAAGAGGGTCAAAAACAATGGTCATTATTTATTTAATGAAAAACTAAAAAGAAATTAAAATTCCATAAAACTAAAATAAAACATGGGTTTCCTCACAAGAAACACTACATTTATTTTTCTATATTTGGATGGTTGTTGTAGACTAACCATAGTTTAATGGATGCCAATATATTATATCAACTCTAGTGTCCTTATAGAGAAACTTCTCCTTTTGGGAGGCTCAATTATTCATTGGAAAATGTCTTCCAATCCTTTTTGATCTGATTGAAGTTCAATGGGGGTGGAAATAGAATATGGGGATCCTCCCTTTTTTCTTCAACATGAAGAATGATGCTATCCACAATGTTTTGGGTTTCTATGCTTTGAAATTCAGGAAGTTTTTTCAATTCTAATGGTGAATTTGGGTGTGGTTCAGAAAATATGAAACTTGAGTATAAGATCCAAATTGTTTTTAACTCATTTATTTGATCACATTCCAAAGTGGAGTAATGGAGATAAAATGGTACATAATATTGAATATATTTTTCTATATCCTTAATATAATTGTTGTTTTCTAAATAATGTTCATTTTGAACCTCACTAGTGATCAATTTATTAATTAGGGAACAAACCACAAAAACATCACTTCCATCGGGACAAGATAAACACATTGGATAAAGATTCACCTCACATATAACGTAATTTTTAGAATCATAGTTGAAAAATAATGAATGTTGGATAATCTAATTTTATTAAAAAAATGATCATGCTAGTTCATTTTACTCATTATATTCCAAGTTGGAGCAATAGAGGTCAGAGGTGAGATATGATTCTAAATAGTTTTCAATATCCTTTATATCGATGAAGGTTAGATGTGAAATGTCAAAATCAGCATCTCCATTTGTGAATTTTTTATTGGGTATGAAACATTATTTAACTTATTTATGATAATAATATCAATAACATGATGGATTAGGGTTCAAAACATTCTCATACATACTTTGAGAATAATAGATAGAGAATAAATAGTGATTCTATGATGGGAATCAAATATAATGAAAAATATTGAACTTGACTAGTTGGTAACCAAATTCCATGGATAATATGCCATCATGTACATAAATATTGGTTCTAGATGTCATGAGAAAATGTCTTCCTATAATTAGATGAGATTGTTAAGAATTTGTCTCACCTTTCATATTAAGGACATAGAGGTCAGATTCGATGATAAGATCATTTACCCAGATAAGGGAAACCTCAATTATTCCCTCAGGAATAGTAGTGCTTCAATTGGATAATTTGATGAAAATAATTATTGGGTGAAAGTGACTGATGATAATGTTGGAGAATATATATTTGATAATGAAAATTACTGAGGTTCATAGGTCTATGAGTGAAACATAGATGTTGGAACTCCCTATTTGGAATGGAACCGTAAGGGTCCGTAGATCTTTTCAATTCATAGGAATGGATTTATGGGTTGAAACATTTTCCATGGTACTAAGATGCCGTTTATGGGTTCACAATTCCTTAAGAATATTGGTATGCATAAGAATTTTTTTGATGGAATCTAAGAGTGTAATGTTCAATTAAACACATATAAACATGTCTAGTATTTTAGAATCAGGTTCAAAGTGCTTCTTCGGTTTAGTGATGGCTTGTGGAAAAGGAATTGGGGTTTTAGAGTAATGGAAGGAGGTGAGGGAGTGGTCGTAGGTTCTTTTTCATGGTTTTTGGTATTTTATTTTTCCAGTTCCACATTAATAGTGGACTTATATGATTCACGATGATGAAAATCAACTATTCTTTCCTCTTGAAGTAAAATTGCACTTACATTAACCTTGTTGTTGGGCAATTCTTGATCATGGATTTGCAAAGAATTAGATTGTTTCTACTGGATAATATGGGGTGCAAGTTGACCAATTTTTGGCTCATTTTTTTTGAGGCTATAATGGGATAATGGGGAATGATCTTCCAAAAAACATTCCCATTGTTTATGGGAAAATTAGGCATGTCTCATATTGGTATTGCCTTGATTTTGGTTCTTGGGAATGTGCTTGTATTGGGTTGGGAACTCAGAAAGCTCACATTGATTGTGAAAACTAGGAGGATAAGGAGGCTTGGTACTTTGAGGATTAGGAACAAAATGATAAGGTTGTTGAATGTTACGTCCACCTTGACTATATGGAAATTGGTTTATATTATTTGGAGGAAATTTAGGGGGATGAGATATTAGACTACGTTACATTAATCTAGGGTTATAGGTAAAATAGAAGTGTTCAGAGTGGATTTGGTTGAATTTTCCAATGAATTGAACTTATTTTTGAGGTTTGGTGTACCTCTGAGCATATGTAGAATTGAGCTCCATTAGACTAGAAGAGATAGATGGTTCATCATGAAGTTGTGGAAATGGTTTTGATGGATGATCTAGTGAGATATAGATTCCACAATTGTTGATAAGTCTATGGAATAGAGAATACAGATAAGATAATGTTGGGACATCGGTATCCACAACTAGTTGTCTCACAATACCTATTTGTTTAATCCTCCACTCGTTGATCTTGTTGGACTATATAGACTTATTCTCTTGGACATTTTAACTTGATCATATGATCTAGTACGAAATTATTGTGTGTTTTCAGCCATATTTCTTATGATATCTCATGTAGCTGTTGGAGGTTTTTCAACAAGAGAACTACCACATGTGGCATGAATGAGAGTTCACTCCATAGGAAATAACCCCACATTGAAATATTAGACCAAGAGTTGGTATTATATTTGGTGTTGTGGGAAGGTTTCCAGAAGCTTTTTGAACCTCTACCAGTATTCATGGGGTGATTCATTGATGAATTTATGGATTCTAATTACTTCCATTCGGATAGAAGTGGTTCGAGAAGTAGGGAATAATTTATCTATGAAGAGTCTATTCATGTCATTCTGTGTGGTTATGGAACTATGAGTGAGGTAGTAGAGACATGACTTGGTGGATTTAGAAAGGGAGAATGTGAATACCTAGTTTTTTATTTGTTCTTTAGACACCCCTTCATTATTCATGGTAAAGAACACCACTTGGAATTCTTTTAGATAAAGATGTGGATCCTCATTATCTAGTAAATGGAAATGAGATAAAAGACGAATCAAATCTGATTTGAGTTCATAATCAGCCTTAATAATGGGATATTGAATACAAATGGGTTTTTAATTCATATCTAGATCAGTGAGACATTTTATGCTTTGTTCCCTATGGTTTTCTATATCAAGAAAAACTAGGTGGGAAATGAATGGGTCTAGAGTTATTTGATTATATCTAATGTTTCTCCCAAGTCGACAAAGTGTTCGATTGATTTCTGGTTCAAACAAATTTAATGGACTGTTTGGGAGGATATGAGGCATTCAAAGATGTTTGTAAATTATGAGAATCCATGATTTTCAATGTGGTTTTTTCCATTTATAATTTTTATTAGAAGAAAAGTTTTACTCTGTGTTTTTTCATATTTTTTGGTTTTTTTTATTTTTTTTATTTTTTTGTTTTTTCTTATATGAAAAACTATAGACTACTAGTTTCCCCATCCCAGGAAATGGATACATTTGAAACATGACCGATTATTCACTATCGTTCATTCAATGGTCTAGTGTTCTACTAATGTGTATAACGGTACTTGGGTCGAATCCTTGACGATGGTAAAAATATTAGACTCAATTGTTTTTAATTGATTGCATTTTGATTGGGGGTTGTTTGTAGAGATTAGATGAAATGATTTATTAATGATGTTTTATTTAACACCTTGATAAATATTGGAGAGATTTCATCATTAGATAGTTATGCTTGTGATAACCTTGAGCTTTGTTATATATTTCATTAAATTAACATCCACTTCACAATATGATTTTTGATTGTAATTCCCAATTTTTTTGGATTTAATCCAAGCCTTAAATAAGGTATTGATCTCAATCAATTATTTTTTATGGAAGGTTATATATTCCATTAACACATGTGTACTTGTGGTTATAATAATCTATGGAATCCACATGTCAAAAAAACATGTCATTAATCAATGACATTTTAACTTCAACCTAGACAATATTAATTTAAAGAATATTAATCAAGAATAGTATCTCAATAATTTAACACCCTCAAAATATGACTCATCCAAATGGTAGATTTACTAAAAAATATGGTTGGTTAATAATCTGGTTTTAATTTATATGGTGTTGAATTAAAAATATAATAAAATGAATGGGACAAGAAACAAGTTGTGCACCGAACACACACACGAATGATGAAGAGAATTAAACATGGAATTTCGATTGAGTTATAAAGGTAAATAAGAGAAGGTTATTAAACATAATAAAAACTATTTTGAGATCATTAAAATTAAATAATATAATGTGGATTAGAATTATAGATGATGATGATGAAACATTCATTAATATTTAATTGAAATGAAAACAAAAATACATGATTTCAATTCGAAATAAAGGAAAAAACATGAAATGAAAAGAGGATGAGATGTATATCTTGGTGAAACAAGATCAAGGAAATTCATCCCTTGATTTTGGAAAGGCTCTAGTCATGCCAAACCTCCTCTTTAACTGTTGTAATTCCAACCCCTTTTAAGGTGAGAGTGAGTATCTAATTAAAGCCAAAGGAAGTGGAATGTTTTCAATAAAAAACTACCAATCAATTTGGCTAGCCAATTTTTCCATCTCGAAAGATAAAACTTGAGATATTATATTATTAAAATCTGTAGATACAAATTTATAAAATAAAATCACCAGATTTTTTGATCAATATACTTTTATAGAAAATATTATGTTTGTTTTAGTAAATAATGTTCTGATGTCCATTTGTATCCACAGTTTTTCAAAGGCCACATCGTAAATAAGATTTTGGATAGGAAGATTCCCTCAAATTCAATTTTTTTTATAAAATTTCTTCTCCCTATATATTTTATTTCTCATCAAAAAAAACTAAGATCAATTTGTTGTCTATATAATGAGAAAATTCTAGAATTTTGTGCTACTTTTAATTCCCATACTAAATGGTGGGATGGACATAAAAACATCAGTTGGGACCCTTAAATATTGATTTGGCCATTGATTTTTTTACCATATGTATATGGATTTATTACAAAAAAATGGCAGTTTCATCAAATTTTGCTTCTAGATTGAGCCCAAAATTTCTATCTTCATGGCTGGCCCAATTTTCATCAAGGATTTTGTTGGACTCATTGTGTTGTTCATATGACTGTTAAATGTCCAAATTTTCCAAATATCACTTCTATTTATATGTTACAATTTTAATCCAGAACAATACCAAATAATAATAACATAATTTAGATTATTATAGTGATATATATGATCAAAATAGTAAACTATATTTTAATTTATTGAACTTGATGAATAATTTTATTATGTGTTAATGATCAAAACATGAACATTGATTGCAAATTAATATATTTTAATTGAAAATTATATGATTGTAGTAAGGTGAAGTCATGAATGAATATTCAATATCATATCCTCTTAGAGGGTCCTGGGTAAATCAATGATGTTTCCAGATCAACCTCAGTTTGTTGGGATGGGGGTATTTATATCTTAATTCCCTTCACAATAGTCATAAAATCCTAAACCATAAGCTTTAAAACCTCAAAAAAATGATCAATTAATGCTAATTGTGTCCCCAGATAGGCCCTATCCCTTAGGTTTAGGTTCATTTTCATCATCATCATCATCACTATAAAGAGAATCAGTATTCTCAAGGTTGGGATATAAATATCAAAAATCAACATGCATCTGTTCCGTCCCTCATAAGATAAACCTCTATTATTCATGGGCTATTGGATAATCACGATTGAATGCTCTCTTAGGGTCACTACTCATAGATTAATATGGGAGTAGAATATGGAAAAGTAAATAAAAACCCACTGGGGTCGCATACCACAATAGACGAATATGGAAAAGGGTTCGAGAAACAACCCTAATACAGGACGTGCAGAATCATCCTATTTCATTGAAAGTAATGAAGAAATACCATTGCACGATACACATCTGTGAATGTCATCACCATCAACACAATATAGAAAGGGGATCAAGAAAATTATTTAGAGGGACAAAATGCAGAAAACATGCCCCGAGATAAGGATCTAGATGCACCTACTGAGGCTATGAATACTCGGAACCAAAGGAGGATCCAAAACATGGAACATCCAAATATCAAGATCCCACCAAAATGGTGGAACACTACCAAATATATAGTTAAATATGTGGCTACATCTTAATAACATCCTTGAATATTCATAGTTTCTTTCACGGAGGAATGAATGTATCAATATGAGAATGAGTAACAAAATATCAGACAACATGACGTGGAAATCCTTAGGGGAAGTATTTCCAATATCTATCTTCTGTATAAAAGGGAGAATATTCCTACTCTAATACATCTAGAAATAGATGTTCCACATAAAAGAGCATGATCTGAGTGTCTAACCGACTCCACATCCAGGCATCCGGTCTGTGTAATTGAGGATGTCACGACCCGCCCTCGGGGTCTGTGCCGTGACTACCCCAAGCCCGCCTTCCATAGGCCAGGGGCTGGCGACTAGCACCAAGGCGTAAATCCCGGAAAAAGGGAAGGCATTGCCTTTGTAAAGTAAACAAACACCACAGAGTAAGCAAGCGGAAAGTAAACACTAAGCAAAAGTAGAGTACAACTGAAAGTGCGGAAAAGTAAATGGGCCAGTATACAAACCCAAACTGAAAGTAAAGTACAACTCGAAAGGGAAAACAGCAACTGAAAAGTAAAAGCCGCTACGCCGAGCTATCCACCGGAAATCCCACCTGAAGGGTGGGTACAGATAGCTCCACTGCTCCACGGGTCCCGCCGTCCGCTCCGAGCACGTCCCGCCCAGTGGTCCACCTCCGGGTACCGTCCCGCTTTGCAAGCCTCAGCTAAGGTCAACGCTGTCCGTCGTCTGCAACCAACACAACGTAGTGCGGGCAAGCCCGTGCAGGGGTGAGTATAAGCTACTCAGTAGGGACCCCGAGACCCCTGAAGATCTCTCAAATTCACAAAGGATAAACCACGAAGAAAGGAACAATCACGAAGTAATAACCGACACTGCTTAGGTATATGCCCATACATATACCTAAGTCATCAATTTCAAATATGCTCCAACCTCCGAGCACAAGTACAACTCAGTCCACACAGGAAAGTAAACGTATTCCACACAGGAAAGCAAAACGTAATCCACACAGGATTGCACAACACAATCCACACAGGAAAGAAAAACGTAATCCACACAGGATCGCACATCACGATCCACACAGGAAAGCAAAACGTAATCCACACAGGATCGCACAACACAATCCACACAGGAAAGCAAAACGTAATCCACACAGGATCGCACAACACAATCCACACAGGAAAGCAAAAGGTTTCAGCTCACACAGGTATACTTCTTCAAAGGACGATAAAGATGATCTCTGATCCATCTAAGTCGTCGGACCCACGAAGGATCGATAGGTAACTAACCCCCGCAAAGACCCACACAGGATCGGTAGGTAACTAACCCCCGCAAAGACCCACATAGGATCGGGCCCACACAGGACCTGTAGGCGCTGGTTCACACAGGACCGCTGAGCGCAAAGACCCACACAGGATCGGACCCACACAGGATCGGCCCCACACAGGACCTGTAGCACTGATCCACGTAGGATCGCTGAGTGCTGTAGTCGTCGTCGTCGAATCCACACAGGATCGGTAGTAGCAGTAGTAGTCACAGTAACATTCGCAGCCAGCACTAGGGTTCCCGCACACAGCAAGCTCGTTCGGAGGGTCCGCTCCACGAGCCGAGAGGCTGATACATCAACTGTCACAAAGTCCAGAGTTGATGTATCCAAAAGTTCTGTATCGTCAACAGGAACTCAACGCAACAGACGGCGCGTCGATCGGACGCCCGGTCTGAGAGTTATTGGCATTTTCGTCCCCGGGGCCCGGTTGGTTTTTAAGGCAAAACCAACCCGACTGTACTCCACCTGCATCCAAACCTCGGGCGGAGTATGCCAAAAGATCCGTCTCACTAAGAGGAACACAACACAGCTGACGGCACGTCAATCGGACGTCCGTAGCTCAAGATATGAGCGTTTCCGCTCCGAAGGCCCGGTTGGTTTCGTGAACGAACCAACCCGGCCGAACTCAAAGTAATCCGAAACCTTGAGTGCGATATACCGAAACAACCGTCTCAATCCAAGGATCGCGTTTCCGCAGACAGTTCGTCGATCGGAGGTCCGTGGCTCAAGATATGGCCAAAAGACCGAAACCGATTCGAAACGGGGGGTCCGGGTCCGGACCGACCCGGCCCGACCCCCCCCCCCCCCCTGGGTCGGCCCGAACCGGGTCGACCTGAACCGGGTCGACCCGACCCGGGTCCGACCCGGCCTGGCCGGCCGGCGGCGGCGCGGCGGCGCGGGGGCCGCAGCGGCCTGGCGCCGCACGGAGGCTGCACGCGGGGGGAATCAATCCCCCGCTTCTTCAAAAGGCGGCGCGGCTATGCCGCGCCGTTTTGTCAATCAACGGCCCCCCTCCTGGGGGCCCTCTTTGAAGAGGATCCGGGGGAGCCGCCTGCCCCCCCCCCCCCTCAAGGAAACCGCGCCCCCCTCTTTAATGAGGGGGGTTTTGAGCTGGCCGGGGGAATTTATTTCCCCCGGCCTTTGACCTTCCGGCCGGCCAACTGCCGGCCGGTTTTCTCCAACGGGACCGGAAAATCCGGTCCCCTCTTCGGCTTCCGACACCGGCGGCCCGGCCGCCGGTCTTCTCATTCCTCCGCGGCTCAGAACCGGCCGCGGTGTTCGTCGTCCAGCGCGGGGCGACAGCACCGCGCCCCTCCGCCGTGCCTTCGATTCCCCTTGATGCGGCGCGGCGGCGTCGCGTTCTTGGAGATTCTTCCATGGCGTGCGCGCGACGGCGTTGCGCAAGATAAACATACAATTATCCGCGTGGTGCGACGGCACCACGCCACCTTGCTTCCACCCGCAAGATAAAACAACATGAACGATTGAGGGGGTTCGGCCGTATTCATGCGGTCCGGCCCCCCTCACGTTAAATAATAACACAACTTAAAATATTCAAAAGCCTCACGTTAGACATGCGTGATCCACGATCAAGAATAAAATAATTAAACAATAAATCAACAACCCCTACCTTGGGTATAAGATCGAAGATTTGTCAACGTCCCGCAGAAGACAACGTCGCGGAGGTCGGGCGTCGCGGTAGTCATTCGTCAAATCCGATGACGAAGAGGTGCGTCCGAAGAGGCACGTCGTTGGCGAAACCTTGTACGCCGACGAAGGTTGTCCGAGGAAGAAGCGGTGTTCCCTCTCGTTGACACGGAAGACGAAGAAGAGCGGAGCGGCGTTCTTCGTCGGAACTTGAGCGTTCTTCGTCAAAGTTGAAGAAAAAGGAAAAAGCTCTCAAAGCTCTCAAGTTTGCTAAAGAGTTCTAACCCAACAAAAAGAGAGAAGAGCTTAATTTAATCATAAACTTAACACAAGAATTTCAAAGGTTTGAAATTCAAAAAGATTAACTCCAAAATTAAACTCACTTATTTAATATACATGAGTTGTATAATTAAATAGAAGTTAAGTTGACAAGCCTTTAAGAGGGAGAGAGGGGAGTTAGGGAACTTGAAAAGTTTAGGGTTCGTGTGGGCCCCACCACACTTAATCCTCTCAAAGGAGGTTAAGTGGGTGTGGGTACCACCCCTAAATTCCTTTGGGAGAAGTTAACCCACAAGTTTAAATTAATTTTGTATTTCACAAAATTTATTTAACTTAACCTAAAAACCCAAAAACTAACTTTCAACCCGCAACAAACGCAACTTCCGAAAAGGTCTCTTTAAGCGAAAATCGGCGCTGCGAGTTCATCGGTGCCCTCGGATTTCAATTCCGAGCACCGGATCAAAAGTTAGGAATTCCCGCTCGTTCGTTCACTGAACGTACCCGAGCCAAACTTCGAAAATTAATTCCGGGCACTCCGGGCCTCGGAATCAAGTGCCGTCTGAAACCGCGCTCTTGTAAAATTCTAAAGAAAATTAAGAAAAAAAATTTCCCTTGAATTTTACGGGTCTTTACATTACTCCCACCTCAGGGCTTTACGTCCCCGTAAAGATACATCAAAAACTAGGGAAACAAATGAGGGTACTGAGCACGCATCTGAGCCTCCCGCTCCCATGTGCTCTCCTGGAGATTCCCGTGCTGCCATCTGATTCGCACAAGAGGAATCGATCGCCCACGCAGGACTCGCTCCTGTCGATCCTCTATCTCCACCGGGACCTCCGTAAAAGTCTCCCCATCATCAACGTCAAGCTCCCCATGATCAATGATGTGCGTCGGGTCGTGCACGTATCTCCTCAGCTGAGACACGTGGAAAACGACGTGCACCCGGTGCAACTGAGGTGGTAGAGCCAAGCGATAAGCCACCTCACCAATCCTGCTGAGAATCTGGAAGGGTCCGATGAAGCGCGGAGATAACTTGTCGCCTCGGCCAAATCTCCGAATACCACGTCGAGATGAGACCCGCAAGAAGACGTGGTCGCCATCCTCGAACTCCAGTGGCCTCCGCCTCCTGTCAGCGTATGACTTCTGCCGGCTCTGAGCTGTCCTCATCCGCTCCTGGATGACCTGGACCTTCTCTGTTGTGGCCTGGACCATCTTCGGTCCCACTAGTGCTGACTTCCCAGGGTCTGTCCAGCACAAAGGAGATCTACAAGGTCGGCCGTACAACGCCTCATACGGTGCCATCCCGATGGTGGAGTGGTAGCTGTTGTTGTACGCAAACTCCACCAAGGGTAGGTGGTCCTCCCAGCTACGACCAAAGTCGAGGACACATGCGCGGAGCATGTCTTCGAGAGTCTGAATGGTCCTCTCTGTCTGACCATCCGTCTGAGGGTGAAAGGCCGTGCTCAGACGTAGCTGCGTCCTGAACGCCTCCTGTAATCCCTTCCAAAGCCGGGAAGTAAAGAGAGCATCTCGATTGGAGACGATAGATGATGGCACGCCGTGGAGCCGCACAATCTCCTAAACGTAGAGACGTCCCAAGCTCTCTACTGAGCCCTGCTCTCTGATGGGTAAGAAGTGTGCCGACTTGGTGAGTCGGTCAACAATCACCCAGATGGAGTCGTGACCTCTGGAAGTGCGTGGAAGTCCAGTAACGAAGTCCATAGATATGCCGTCCCACTTCCACTCTGGAACCTCCAAGGGTTGTACCAAGCCCGCTGGTACCTGATGCTCAGCCTTCACCTGCTGGCAGGTGAGGCATCGAGAAACGAACTCTGCTACAGCCTTCTTCATGCCCGGCCACTAGTGCTGTCGTCTGAGGTCCTGGTACATCTTCGCCACTCCAGGATGTACCGCCAAAGGAGAAGTGTGAAACTCTCTCAGTACTTCCTCTCACAAAGCGACTGGTACCATGACACGTCCTCTGAAAGGATGTCGTGCTCTGCTCCAAGGGAGAAACCATCAGGTGCCTGTCCCGAGGATATCTGTGCACGCTGTGTCTCACAGTCAGCGTCCCCACGCTGTGCCTCCCTGACTCGCTGCAGTAGTGGAGGAGTGACTGTGAGAGACTGAAGGAAGGCTGCTCTATCTCTATCCACGAAGGATATCTGCAAAGAGGCTAGCTGCAAAGATTTCTCCTTTGCCGAAAAGTGAAATCTGGTCTCATCCCCTGGATGAACCACGTTCCTTGCCTAATACAGTCAATCCCGTCAAGATTAGTTAATTTATGACATGGATGACGTCGTAAGGCCTCGACGCTGCTACCAAGAGATCCAACTGTCACTCTCGCCTCCAAGGGTCGAGTCACACTGTCGGCATCAGTGTGAGGTTACTGGGTCTCCTCCAGTTGAAATCTCGAAAGTGAGGGTCAAGTCAATAGTTTAACCGGGACCACTCAGTATCAACCAAACAAAGGACAGTAAAGCAAACAAGGATAAGTGTCTTTTTATTATTGCAGCTCATAGTACAAGACACGAATACAATAGCAAAATGGAACTAGAAGTACAAGGGACGTATCCACTAGTTCCTCTTCTGTCCACCTGCTCTCGGAGCTCTACTGCCTTGTCCACTACTCGGCTGTTGCTCAAGCACTCGCCGCTGCTTCTGTCTCAGTGGCTCCTCTAACACCCGCTGATCAATCGTACGAGGAGTCGGACAGTCACATGCCAGGTGACCCTTCCCGCCGCAGGAGTAACATTGTCCGTTTTTGGCACGCCTGGCTCTGACCCCACCTCGGGTGCCCCGCACCACCGGTCCTAAAACCCGATATCTTCCAACTGCTAGCCTGGTCCTCCTGGACCTCTGCATCATCTGTCTACTGCCCACAGATGACTCGGCTACTGATCGAAAAACACGCGGCAAGGGCAGAAGCTCCTGTACATGCTCGGGGTGTAGAGCTACTGGCACAAACTCCACCCTGAAGAAGTTCTCGAAGTCTTCCCATGCGAAGGTCATCCCGTCGCAAAACTGAAACAAGTGGCTCCACCACCTGCCTGCTGCTTCCTGAAGGAGGCTGGCAGCAAAGATCACCATGAAGTCTGCCGGCGTCCCCACTAGCCTGAAGACTCCCACCACAGCCTCCAGCCAATCCTCAGCCGCCTGCGGGTCCGTCTCTCCCCGGAACCTGGGTGGCCTCTGGCGCTGGAACTCGTGCAGCGCACTCAAGTGGCGTGCATCGCCTACTGCTGGGGCTGGTGGCATCGATGGCCCAACGTATGGTAGTATTGCAGGTGCCTCCGTTGGTGCCTCAACTGCAAGAGGGCCCTGTACCGAAGCCTAGTCGCTCGGTGGGCTGTCATCACACTCGACTCTCGGAACCCTAGCTGGCTGCCGTCGTGGGGCCATCCTGAAAAGAAACAGGTGCGCCACGGTCAAACAGTATACCTGGTGAGCTGACACAAAGAAATCACAAAGAAAACTTTGAAACACACACGCAATCAATGTTTTCGTGCATTAAGTCGGAAATCAGAAGTCAGGGTCCTGGTGTACGGATACGTCGGCCGCCGCACCAACACTGGACTCCCTGGACTGATAACCACACTCAATACGCTAAACATTATTGCTTCACATAAAAAAGAACAGAGTTCGCGGTAGAACCGAAGCCCTCTGATACCAATTTGTCACGACCCGCCCTCGGGGTCCGTGCCGTGACTACCCCAAGCCCGCCTTCCATAGGCCAGGGGCTGGCGACTAGCACCAAGGCGTAAATCCCGGAAAAAGGGAAGGCATTGCCTTTGTAAAGTAAACAAACACCACAGAGTAAGCAAGCGGAAAGTAAACACTAAGCAAAAGTAGAGTACAACTGAAAGTGCGGAAAAGTAAATGGGCCAGTATACAAACCCAAACTGAAATTAAAGTACAACTCGAAAGGGAAAACAGCAACTGAAAAGTAAAAGCCGCTACGCCGAGCTGTCTACCGGAAATCCCACCTGAAGGGTGGGTACAGATAGCTCCACTGCTCCACGGGTCCCACCGTCCGCTCCGAGCACGTCCCGCCCAGTGGTCCACCTCCGAGTACCGTCCCGCTCTGCAAGGCTCAGCTAAGGTCAACGCTGTCCGTCGTCTGCAACCAACACAACGTCGTGCGGGCAAGCCCATGCAGGGGTGAGTATAAGCTACTCAGTAGGGACCCCGAGACCCCTGAAGGTCTCTCAAATCCACAAAGGATAAACCACGAAGAAAGGAACAATCACGAAGTAATAACCGACACTGCTTAGGTATATGCCCATACATATACCTAAGTCATCAATTTCAAATACGCTCCAACCTCCGAGCCCAAGTACAACTCAGTCCACACAGGAAAGTAAACGTATTCCACACAGGAAAGCAAAACGTAATCCACACAGGATTGCACAACACAATCCACACAGGAAAGCAAAACGTAATCCACACAGGATCGCACATCACGATCCACACAGGAAAGCAAAACGTAATCCACACAGGATCGCACAACACAATCCACACAGGAAAGAAAAACGTAATCCACACAGGATCGCACAACACAATCCACACAGGAAAGCAAAAGGTTTCAGCTCACACAGGTATACTTCTTCAAAGGACGATAAAGATGATCTCTGATCCATCTAAGTCGTCGGACCCACGAAGGATCGATAGGTAACTAACCCCCGCAAAGACCCACACAGGATCGGTAGGTAACTAACCCCCGCAAAGACCCACACAGGATCGGGCCGACACAGGACCTGTAGGCGCTGGTTCACACAGGACCGCTGAGCGCAAAGACCCACACAGGATCGGACCCACACAGGATCGGGCCCACACAGGACCTATAGCACTGATCCACGTAGGATCGCTGAGTGCTGTAGTCATCGTCGTCGAATCCACACAGGATCGGTAGTAGCAGTAGTAGTCATAGTAACATTCGCAGCCAGCACTAGGGTTCCCGCACACAGCAAGCTCGTTCGGAGGGTCCGCTCCACGAGCCGAGAGGCTGATACATCAACTGTCACAAAGTCTAGAGTTGATGTATCCAAAAGTTCCGTATCGTCAACAGGAACTCAACGCAACAGACGGCGCGTCGATCGGACGCCCGGTCTGAGAGTTATTGGCATTTTCGTCCCCGGGGCCCGGTTGGTTTTTAAGGAAAAACCAACCCGACCGTACTCCACCTGCGTCCAAACCTCGGGCGGAGTATTCCAAAAGATCCTTCTCACTAAGATGAACACAACACAGCTGACGGCACGTCAATCGGACGTCCGTAGCTCAAGATATGAGCGTTTCCGCTCCGAAGGCCCGGTTGGTTTCATGAACGAACCAACCCGGCCGAACTCAAAGTAATCCGAAACCTTGAGTGCGATATACCGAAACGACCGTCTCGATCCAAGAATCGCGTTGCCGCAGACGGTTCGTCGATCGGAGGTTCGTGGCTCAAGATATGGCCAAAAGACCGAAACCGATTCGAAACGGGGGGTCCGGGTCCGGGCCGACCCGGCCCGACCCCCCCCCCCCCCCCTGGGTCGGACCGAACCGGGTCGACCTGAACCGGGTCGACCCGACCCGGGTCCGACCCCGCCCGGCCGGCCGGCGGCGCGGCGGCGCGGGGTCCGCGGCGGCCTGGCGCCGCACGGAGGCTGCACGCGGGGGGAATCAATCCCCCGCTTCTTCAAAAGGCGGCGCGGCTATGCCGCACCGTTTTGTCAATCAACGGCCCCCCTCCTGGGGGCCCGCTTTGAAGAGGATCCGGGGGAGCCGCCTGCCCCCCCCCCCTCAAGGAAACCGCGCCCCCCTCTTTAATGAGGGGGGTTTTGAGCTGGCCGGGGGAATTTATTTCCCCCGGCCTTTGACCTTCCGGCCGGCCAACTGCCGGCCGGTTTTCTCCAACGGGACCGGAAAATCCGGTCCCCTCTTCGGCTTCTGACGCCGGCGGCCCGGCCGCCGGTCTTCTCATTCCGCCGCGGCCCGGAACCGGCCGCGGTGTTCGTCGTCCGGCGCGGTGCGACGGCACCGCGCCCCTCCGTCGCGCCTTCGATTCCCCTTGATGCGGCGCGGCGGCGTCGCGTTCTTGGAGATTCTTCCATGGCGCGCGCGCGACGGCGTCGCGCAAGATAAACATACAATTATCCGCGTGGTGCGACGGCACCACGCCACCTTGCTTCCACCCGCAAGATAAAACAACATGAACGATGGAGGGGGTTCGGCCGTATTCATGCGGTCCGGCCCCCCTCACGTTAAATAATAACACAACTTAAAATATTCAAAAGCCTCACGTTAGACATGCGTGATCCACGATCAAGAATAAAATAATTAAACAATAAATCAACAACCCCTACCTTGGGTATAAGATCGAAGATTTGTCAACGTCCCGCGGAAGACAACGTCGCGGAGGTCGGGCGTCGCGGTAGTCGTTCGTCAAATCCGATGACGAAGAGGTGCATTCGAAGAGGCACGTCGTTGGCGAAACCTTGTACGCCGACAAAGGTTGTCCGAGGAAGAAGCGGTGTTCCCTCTTGTTGACACGGAAGACGAAGAAGAGCGGAGCGGCGTTCTTCGTCGGAACTTGAGCGTTCTTCGTCAAAGTTGAAGAAAAAGGAAAAAGCTCTCAAAGCTCTCAAGTTGGCTAAAGAGTTCTAACCCAACAAAAAGAGAGAAGAGCTTAATTTAATCATAAACTTAACACAAGAATTTCAAAGGTTTTAAATTCAAAAAGATTAACTCCAAAATTAAACTCACTTATTTAATATACATGAGTTGTATAATTAAATAGAAGTTAAGTTGACAAGCCTTTAAGAGGGAGGAGGGGAGTTAGGGAACTTGAAAAGTTTAGGGTTCGTGTGGGCCCCACCACACTTAATCCTCTCAAAGGAGGTTAAGTGGGTGTGGGTCCCACCCCTAACTTCCTTTGGGAGAAGTTAACCCACAAGTTTAAATAAATTTTTTATTTCACAAAATTTATTTAACTTAACCTAAAAACCCAAAAACTAACTTTCAACCCGCAACAAACGCAACTTCTAAAAAGGTCTCTTTAAGCGAAAATCGGCGTTGCGAGTTCATCGGTGCCCTCGGATTTCAATTCCGAGCACCGGATCAAAAGTTAGGAATTCCCGCTCGTTCGTTCACTGAACGTACCCGAGCCAAACTTCGGAAATTAATTCCGGGCACTCCGGGCCTCGGAATCAAGTGCCGTCTGAAACCGCGCTCTTGTAAAATTCTAAAGAAAATTAAGAAAAAAAAAATCCCTTGAATTTTACGGGTCTTTACAGAGGAAGTAAAAAATCATTATGACATCCCCCTATTGATGTGACAACCTCTCACTATCCAGTGAATAATTCAGTATTTGAATGAATTGAGAATTGGTAGGAGTCAAAAACTAGGTCACCACATCAGTACATACCCATTCCTTGTAGACGGGAGGTAGCTCAAACAATAGTACCTATGGAAATTTCTTAGTTCCATCAAGTCCCTGAAAACACAATTGGAAGCCATGGAAGGGAGATGTACACCTATATAGCCTGAGAATAATCCATATCACAATATGGTGGATGAAACATCCCCCCACCCAATTTTGAAAATCCAACCTTATATACATTTGATGACATGGGATACCCCAAACAATATCTCAATCACATTGTAACCCGATGTGGTCTGGTGATGGGCCCTCGAGATTAGTTGGAGGTGACCATGTTGAAGATATTTTTATAGAATCTGATAGATTCAACATTTTTTTGGTATATAATCCTTCTAGTAGGATCCATTTTATTATACAAAGACCTTTATAATCAATTCTTTTTCTACTTTAGCTCCACACTGTGGAAAATGACAACTGTACACCTAATAAACTACATGTAATGGGAAAATTAAAGGGTGGATAACATCATATCCAGATGAAAGGGTTAAACAAACTCACTCAAAATTCTTCTATCACAAAACAAATTGGTAAAAATATACATTGAATACCTCTAGGATGAGTTGTAGACACCACTAATCCTAATCAAGTATCTAGGTGGGTTCCATTTGTTTGTAGAAATGTCCCAACATTTGGAAGATTCCATTAATTGAACCCAAGATAAATCTATACACGTTCCTTCATCACATCAAAAAAGAATTAGCAAGGTATATACTATCTATTTTACTATAAAACTAGTAGTAGTGCCTAACCAAGCACCTGAGAAGGTCCCAAACTACCAAGCACCTCTTATCGAGTGGAAGAAATAAAAATATCATCTAGGGTGAAAAGAATATAGAAATAAGGGTCACCCAATATTAGAGGAATGAATAAATAAATCCTTCTCATTTTGAAATAAATAATTCCCCAGTTATTTCTATATATCCATGGACAATAACCTACACAATCAATCACAACCCATGAAGTCCAATGAGGTCAACCTCAGAGATCATCCAAGCTACCACCCTTTTCATAGAAGGTTGGGTCATAATATCCATGATTAATTTGTCTTCAAATAAATCCTCTGAAGCATGGATGATTTTAAATAGGTGATGTTGGATAACTCCACAACATAGTTCGCCTACACAATCATTTCCTAGTCTAAAAATGAGGGTGATTGATAGAAATTTCTAACTAGGTGTGGATATAATTTCAACAGCTGGATGGCTTAGAAAGAAGTTGATTGAGTTCATGCCACCCTGAGAGCACAACTATGAAGAACCACAATAGTTCTACCACCTAGTAGGGTGACATTGAATATGTCTCCTTAAGGTGGAGGTGGCCATCAAACATAAGAACATAAATGAGAGGAAGAGTCATATTCTACCTCAACAGAATCTTTGACTCTTGTACATTTCATCATTGCAAAATACGAAACATGGTAACAACCCCACCAAATTGAGAACTCATCAGATGAATAGATCATATTTTTTATATTAGCATGATACACATGGAAGACCCATTCTCCAATGGTGAATATTCCTCTGAATATGATTTCCCCACACCTAACTGAGAAACTTGAGTCCACATGTATAGTAATCGAGGATATAGGGGAAGCACAAGCATGGTAAGACCAAATATTTTAGTCAAGTCCATACAAATGATATATATATATATAGCTATAAACAAAGTTAAAACACTCCATCAAGACCAATAGAGGCATAGAGGTGTCTTAGAACCCTTCAATAGTCTCCTCTGCCCAGTTGTCTTACATGACCACCTAGAGGGGGGATGACTGTCTAATCAGCCTAGAAAATGAAGAAGGATAGCATGACACATTACAATGGTAGAAGATTCTCCTTTGACTACTACAAAAGTACCAAGAATTTATTCCTCAAATTCATATGCTCTTGAGTGAAATATTAAGGACAACCCCCACATTGGAAATCATCGATCACTAGCATAAAATTATGATATTCTGAAACAGTTTTCTAATTTCCCAACCATGATCTCAACCCTTCATGCACTCCATCATTCAAAATAACTATAGGATGCACTTGATGAAGACCTTTAGAGCCCACAAGAGTTTGATAAAAAAATTTACTACAACCATGGTCTATTGTGTGAGGACCATTCCAGTAGAATTCCATGTCATTGTCTTGTTCATAGATAAGGGTCAAGAAGAGGCCCTCTAGGGACACATCCAATGACTATATGTTTCTAGTAGAATCAATAATATTGAAATTCAAAGGTATCTAATTTAAAATGGTTTAAGATCATTATAAACCCAATTAGATTCCTCCAATTATTGGGTTATAAGGAAGGGGATTTGTCCTCACAAATATGACCATTGAATGGTGTGATAAGAGCGAGAAAATACCTTTTAGGAAGATCAATCCCAAAGATCAGTTTTGGTATCACATATATGATACTGATTTTATGGTTTTCTATCAAGAAACTTCATACAATTTTATTCTCTGAATTCCTTAGGTCCATTTTCACATGGTGGTACCCTCAACATTCCATCAATGTATGAAATACCCCATAAATGGAAAGGTCAACATATTAAATGGTGATAATGACCCCTTTGAGACTTGTTAAGCCACCTATTATGAAGTATGATTCAAGAAAAGTGATGGAAACATCCAATGGTGGATGATGATATATTGTTTTCAACCCCCAATGGCTTGGGGACCACCATATGAATCCCAATAGTATGCTCAATAATGGATATGTGATCCTAAAAAATCTAGATGGGGTAATAATCTTGATCCAGGATGTCTAGTCCACTTTTTCCTATAAAAATAATATAAAAGAAAATAATCTCCAAAATCTCTCAACAACGACTTTGCTAGAAGGTGGTGATAATTTCTTCTCTCAAGACATCTTTCACCTCGATAGTGAAATAGATGCCCCTACATGGCCATCATCATCTAAAAATTACTATGAAAACTCAAATATGTAAGAAGAATATGATTTCTTATAGAATTACCCTCCCACATTCTATGAAGGTGTATCCAACACCATTGATGAGCTCATATAGCTAAATCTGGGAATAGAAGAAGTTACACAACATACATATTTTAGTACGTCTATTCCCCTAAAAGAGTAATATTTTTACATTTAATTTCTAATAAAACACATATATGTGTTAGCTTGGAATTATATAGATATTCCTGGGATGAATCTTGATGTATATATGCACCATATCATCTTACTCAATTACCATCGAGGCTTCATACAAGTGTCCAAGAGGATACACCCCTTTCATAATACAAATTTTGAGGTAGAGGTTAACAAATGAATCAATCCCAAATTTTTATAAGAAGTAAAATACCCAAGATGGCTCACCAATATTTTCCCCATCAAGAAAAATGATGGGTATATTTGGGTATGCATCAATTTTAGAGGTATTAATCGACACTACCCAAAGAATGATTTCCCATTTTCGATCACATAAATCTTGATCGATGAAACTTTTGGATGCCAATACCTTTCAAAAATTAATAGGTATTCATGGTAAAATGATAAAAATATGGCCCCTGAAGATAAAGAAGCCATTGAATTTAGAGCACCACAATGGATCTTCTTCTATCAGGTTTTGCACTTTGGCTTAAGGAATTCTAGTTCTACTTAGAAAATCACCATGCATCATATCTTTAATCCCTTTTTGGGAAAAATTGCCTAATTTTATTTAGATGACCAAACATTAAAATATCATTAAATAATATTTTAAATGAAATGAAAATAGATCCTGAAGGTCAATCCATTGAAATTATCATTTGGGGTAACATCAAAGAAGTTATTTGGATTTTTGGTATTTCATTGTGGCATCAAGGACGATCCAAAATAGAATAGTTCAATTTTTTCAATGTCACCCCCATAAATATCAAAAAATTGAGGGGACTCTAAGGGAACCTCACCTAAATTCTTTGTTTCTTAGACAATTTGTCCAAAAAATATATCCCTTTCATCATGATAATGAAGAAGGGAATCTCTTAAAAATTGGACAAGGACTACCATGAAGCATTCGAGAGTCTCAAGCACTACCTGCTGCACTAATTGATCCTAATGAAACTTATCGAGGTAAATCCACTCATCTTATATGTGGAAGCTATGGAACACTCACTTGGAATCCTCCTTGAATATAATAATGATGTGGGGAGTGAGAAAATGCTCACCTACCATAGTTGAACGATGCTAGGTATTGCGACCTAATACTCAGATGTCGAGGAAAACAAACTCACACTCATATTTGTAGTGTGGAAACATAAGAATTAATTTCATCCCCACAATGTCTATATGGTCTTCTATATTTATCCACTGAAGTACATCATTGGTTTTTCCATTTTTACCAGCCATCTGGCCTGATGGGTGGTCAATCTGAAATAGTATGAAATCTAATTCATGTCCCTGAAGGCAATGAAAGGGAATTCCATGGATGATTTCCTCATGGAACATCCTACCCCAAAAAGTACACCACTGGACACCGAACAATGAAATGAAGAATTTTTTTATTCCAATGACACTCCCCAGACATGGGAGGTGTATTTTGATGGTGTCTCCCGATGTCATATCAGAAAAAGGAGGGAAAATATGAATCTCAATTAGACTAGCATAGGGATTTTAATTGTTTCTTCAGAAAATAAAAATTAATCTACACTTTCTCAATATCTAAAGGCTTCACAAATAATGAGGTATTTTACCAATCCCTCTTTATTGTATTATAACATTTTCTATAGCTGTAGGTAGCCTACCTAAATATCAAAGGCGATTTGGAGCTAGTGATAAAGAAGATCAATAATGAATATGTCATAAAAAAATAATAATTAGACCCTCTCACTTTCTATGTGAGGGGACTAATGGTAGAGTTCCATTTTGATCCCACATTGCATCATGTTCCTAGATTAATTCTTGCACCAATGCTTTGTCTAATACAACCATAGTATTGGATGAACCTAATTAGGAGGAATAAATCTTCCATTTAACACAATGAATAATTATCTCATCAATCATCATCTGTGATATGGAAGAAATAAATTAGGTCATCACTGACCTAGAGAATTATGAAGTAATATCCACCCCTAGATGGATGGAGCCCTTAATTAGTTATCTCCAAAATGGGACCCTCTTAATGGATTGATCCAAAAGGGAACAAATTTGGTGACTTAAATTTAACATTACCCTATGGGATGGTACAAATGTGGAAAATCACTCTACAAGTGGGGATTTGATAGAATCATCTTATGATGTATAGAATAAATATAGATTCTTGTCATCAAGGAAGAAGTACATGTAGGCTCCTACGATGCTCGTCAATCTGGAACCAGACTCTCCCACCAAATCATGAGGCAATGTTTCTTCTAAAATACCATGATACATGACTATGAGGTTGGGTTTCTATGTGGAATTATCTAGGAAATTTCATTTATTCCATAACCAAAGAATCATCACCCATCAACCCCCAAAATTGAAATATATAGATAAATATTCCTATAAATTTTTCTTGTTGGGAATGAATGTTGTGGGTCCATATCCTCGAGACACAACTATGCAGTTCAATAAATCTTTACATCTACTGACTACTTCTCCAAATTGGCTGAGGAAATACCATTCATGTAAGTGGGCCTAGAGAATATCATAATCTTTATAAAGTCCCATATGTTCACCTGGTTTGGGGTCCCTCACACAATGTTGAAAGAAAATGGCACTATCTTCTATTCTATAGTGTTGAAAAAATTGTACCAAGAGTACATCATTGAGTCCAATCACTTATCCCAATATCACACAACAAAAAATGGACTAATATAGGCCTTTAAAAAGATTTTTTCAAATATAATCTAAAATATGGAGAATAAAAACAAGCAGTCATGGATGGAAAATCTCTTCCATGATTTACGGGCCTACC
Organism: Viscum album; assembly: GCA_963277665.1. Classification (NCBI taxonomy): domain Eukaryota; kingdom Viridiplantae; phylum Streptophyta; class Magnoliopsida; order Santalales; family Viscaceae; genus Viscum; species Viscum album. The sequence goes on from OY728125.1 coordinate 1,716,144,247, forward strand.
ATACCAGCCCGTGTATTACTACACAAGAAACTCCTTACTCATTGGTGTATGGAACTGAGTTTGTATTTCCAATTGAACTCTAGTTTTCCTTACATAGATTATCCATTTTCGGAAAAAAAATACCGTATGACAAGAAAGTGAAAAGTAGGTTGGATAAGTTGGATCATCACAAGGAGAATAAGTTATGTACATTGAAAAAACTTGAAGTCCCTCATAATCATATTTCACGGGTCTTCAATAAAAAGGTATACTACTATTTATTTCTCTAAGGAGAACTGGTATTGTTTCTCCGAACCAAAATGATACCGGGAAATAACAACCCAAAGATGGAACCTGAATGGTAAGGTACCTATATCTTACATAAGGTATATCATAATTGATCTTATTAACTCAAAAAATATGGGGAACATTTCATGCCCCCAACAAGGCAATATTTCTTAAGAAATACATTACATATATTCCATCAAGCATCTCCCATCCTGGTAAAATGTCATAAAACTATGAAACCAATGTATTAATCATATGATATTAAAATGTATGGAGCTCAACCTGGTAGAAATATGAAAAACTACATGATGTCTTACTTCCAAACAACATGATGTTAAAATGTACGAAGGATGTCCTTGCCGCATGATGTTAAACTACACTGATCTGCAACATTTCTCTTCTTTCAAGTTTGGTAAACCACTTCATTACCTTAAGATGTTAAACTATAAGGCTGATGTCCTTACTCCATGGAACCAAACTACACAATTTTCTATAACAACATACGAATTCATTGTCATGTTTATGAGATGTTTATAGATACCATGATCTTATATATTTATCCAGATAGTGCGTGATAGAAAATTACATTTCCCTTTCATTAATTTCCTCTTTATGGTGAGAGTAACCCTTTCTATTACATGTTACTCTCACCTAGAATAGATTACGTGATATTATAAATTTCATTCAGGGCTTCCATTCATGGAGATGGAACACCAGCCAAACATAATTATTGTAGTCCAGAATGAAAGAACCTAAAAGGAACTCCATGATTCCTCACTATATATCATTAAATTGCATGGTTTATGTGTCCTTCATGAAATAAAACTACACATCCCAATGGACCTCACCTCAAAGGACCACTATTGTTGGTGTTTTCATGAATCAATACGTCCAATCAAGAACTATGCGTGACTTGATTATTTTCTTCACATGATACGTAGTGATGTTCGAATATCCAACCATGGGTCCAATCATAATAAATGAACAAAAAATCCCCCCTCCCTACTTGTGGGTCAGACCAATGTAGGGGGATACTGTTTATGAACAACTATTCTCTTGATTACTATTACAATGATATATTTTGTGATGCCCAGACATCCATTCTTAGGAACATCCACAATCTTACGTTTTCATATCTGGGAACATATTTCCATGTCGAATGATGTTAAACTTTATGGTCTCTCATGAACTTTTTGTGGCTCAATTCTAATCATCACATTATATTATGTGAAACATATACCTCCAGTCCTTTTCCAAACTATAATAATCGATGTGAACAATAACCTCTTTTACATATGGGTTAGACCTTCATAGAGAGTTTCCCATTAAATAACTATGTGTTGCTTGATTACTTACATAATAGGATGTATAGTGACTCTGAGGTCTCTAATATTGGGTCTAGCTACATCAACCAATAGAAGAGAATGCACTCTAAACTACATAAGGGGTAATTAATAAAAGATCATTTCCTTTTCACATGAAATTAAAACTGCACAAAAATTATGGCCCCGCTACATGATGTTAAAATATATAGGTCACCATCCATTATTTTCCCTTTTCAAAGGACCACAAGAGACTTACCCCAGTCAACCAAGGTACATGGTTCTTCCTCTATCTTTTAATCACCTCAATTCATAAATCACACTTTATGTCTTGAGTGACTTGGTATAGTGCAAACAATTCATGTCCCTAATAAAGGAAAAGAGATATCTCTTTTTGACCAATATATCGATTCATAAAGGGCTCAAACACACCAACCATAGACATCATGTCCCTATATGATCAGATATATGATCCTTGTGAGGATTATGTCACTGTTATAGGACTTGACATGATCGGGTTTTATGGGTCATCCCTGACACAATTGTCCCATATTATCACTCATGACATGAGAACCATAAGCTATGATTTACAATATATTCATCTCCTTCTCAAAATAATATTTAAGTACTCTTGACCATGGGCATCATAATTAGGATCTTCTGAAATATTTTCCTCTTATTTGGTCTGTGAGAATCATGAGAATAACCTTCCTACACATTTTTAAAATCTATATGAACTTTACCATGTAACCTCTAATGGACCTAATAGAAAGACACAAAACTACTAGTGAAGGAGACACAAAACATGTCACGTTAGAAACCCGAAAAGGGTGGCCTAAGAAAATTTCAAGTCTCTGCTTGCTAATCTATTCATATTCAGAGTTTAGGAAATTGATAGGGAATAAATAAATAAGGCACAAAGCACATAGTGCCTAAATTTTATCCATAGTTAAATCTAAGATACAATATCCATTCAACCTAGTCTAGGAAAAAGTTATAGTAATGGTTGGTCAGATCTCCTTTCAATGATAATTTGTTCACTATTTGGGTTTTTTTTGGGTACTTGAACCATTCATGAATATTTCACATTTAATAAACCACATTTCTTTCTTTGAATTATGAGCTTAAAAACCCATTTCCTTGAGTTTAGATAATTCTCTTGGAATTCCATGGACCTTGGGAATATTTTCTCTTGGATCTTCTCCATATAAAATTGGTAACTAGGACCGGCTCCTCTGAACATACCATCAGATCCCCAGAAGGACCCCATAAATACAAGAATTATTTCCATAATTGTAATGAGTATTAGAGGCTCATTCCATTACCAATGTTTGACCTGTACCCACCGGGTACCACATCCAGCTAACTCAGATATTTTTGGACCATGATTTATAATCCCCATAACCAAGCTTTTAAAGATTATTGGGAATTCTTGATGTTACGTCATTGTGTATTGTAACCATTCACAAAGAATGAATGTGACATTCCATTCCAAATCCTTTTAATGGCCCAAACCCTATGACCCAAAATCACAGAGTGTAGGGCCCGATATTTCTGATGTAAAATCTAGATTTCCCTTGGGTGAAATAAACCTTCTTGTATAGCCTTCCCTACATTCCCAACATCCTTGTCCAGATGTTTGATTCTTTATAAATATTTTATGTCCCTTGGAAAAAAAATTGACGCCTCTGTTTGACCATGATATCAATGTATAAATAGCATAAAACTTCTATCTTGAGGCATCTAATCATTATAGGGTAGGATCTCCAATCCTTGTGTGCCTTAGTGACACTTTGGAGGAACTAAAAAAATAATTTGTTTTGGGTTCCCTAGATATGTATATCCTATACTGTGATTCATCAAATCTAGTGCATGGACACATGATTTAAAAATTCCACCATCCAACTATCCAGGTGGAATCAACAACATTATTATTTCACCCTAAAAAATATTACATGCATAATACTCTATGGCCCTAGGAATAGAGTGGAGAAACCTATATTTTACCATGTTATTGATGCATGATAGGATTTGATGTAATGGCCAGAGGCATCTCCTCTTTACAAGAAAGGATCTCTTATCCATGTAGTCCCTGGAAGCACCATAGAGGAGGTCAGAACATTAGGGTCTCTTGAGTTATCACAGACATGTCTTCCCTATATTCCATATTCATCAATCAATTCCTAGTGAAAATAATTTGATCTACATGCAATCTAGAAGGTATGATATTAAGGAACCTAAACTTTAACAATAGAAGGTCCAAGTTAAAATACAACAAAAAAAGAGTGATAAAAGGTCCGATCTAAAAGACCATAAACTACAATAATAGATGGTATGCGCTAAAATACCACAAAACAAATAAAAATAGAAGTACTGAGATGAAAGACCATAATCTTTATATATGGAAGGAAGGAGCAAAATGAACCTAAACTACAAAAAATGATGGATCGAGATATATGACCTTAAAGTAACACAATAGAAGGTCCGAGATTAAAGAAAACAAAGTATATAAATATATGTTGCAAGATAAAATCCCTTTATCTATAGTGATAGAAAGTCCGAGCTAAACTGACTTAAACTATAGAAATAGAATTTCTAAGATAAAACACTATAAACTACAACAATAGGGTCTGATATAAAAGTCCCTAAAACTATAGGAATGGATGGTTCAAGATAACAGGCAATAGAATAATGCACATAAACAATATATTTTGTAAGTTTGGGAGAAATATAAAGAACTTAAGGCCCACCATATGACCTTAGAAAAAATAATGCTTCACTCACCAATTCCATTGACGTAGAAAAAAGATTGTAAAATATCCCTCTGAGTCATATGTTCTACCCAAATTATTTTTATATGAATCCAGTAATATCAAAATAGCTGGAGAAAATATATTAATAACGAATCTCATGTTGATGGGAATTCATGAGAACTTATCAAGAAGCATTTATTAGAATTCAAACATTAAAATGTAGGTGTTCAGGTTTATATGATATTATGAAAGGGATAGGTATCATTGATGATTCAAGAAATTTCAAACTAATGAAACAACAAGAAAATCGTGAATGAAAGTTGAATGTATAGAAATATAAATGTTCAGAATATCTATTCATTGATAGAAAGAATGACGGTTGAATATAAACAATTTGGAGCCTCTCTAAATATTCAATAAAAATATAAATATCAATGATCAAATTACATTAAAATATTATCGGTTGATATAAGCAAATCCTCTAGTGTTTGATGGGAAGCATTGATAGAGCATATAAGTGTCTCCCATAATTCTTTTTGTAGTTATTCCTTTGGATGAAGCATCTCGATGAGAGTAGAAATATCCTCAACTCTTTCATGAGTGGTTTCTAATGGATAAGATAATGTTGAAATAACAAACCATGATTGATCTATGATCTCATTACATCTCTATACATGTATGGTCAAGAAACCCATTTGGTTGTCCAGCTGTAATATAAACTGATGGATCTTATCCAACACCTCTGAAGTTTCCGTCATATGTTCGGTCATGGGATTACAATCTTTGAGATCATGAAATACCCTCTCATTGGAATCCATCTATTTTCATGTTAGGGTGATATGTCTCATGAATTCATATAATGGATGGTGGTCAAATCCACTCTCCCACAAATCATAAAATAGATTATGAAGACATTATTATTGATCATAAAATGTTTCTAAGGTATTTTTGGAGATCAAGATATGAATATGATACCAAATCAACCTATTAAATCTTTGATCCACATTTTATAGCTCCTGGAGGGGTATGTCATAAGGAGGAATAACTCGATGAGTAGATGAAGAAGTTGGAGAGGAAGCCCCATATATTCAATTATCATAATGATAATCATCTCTTGGTTGTGACAAAGGGATAGATTCATCACATGATTTTCCCAACTAATTTCATGGTCATCACCTAGATGGGTATGCATCCTTGAAGACTCACCCAAGTCCTAAATCAACTCCATCATTACTATAAACTGTAGGGTTAGTGAGGTAAATGGCTTATATATATTGTATACTAGTTGGTTCACTGCACTACCTAGAAAGGTTTCAACCCAATCCTAGGCATAATCATATTAAATTAAGGTAAATTCATTAATATGTGGAAGTATAAACTCATCATTCGTATCATCATGCGCTAGTATCAGCAAAACTGGTGGATAATCAATGAAAGTCTCTCTCCCTCCACGCTGGCTGAAGGAAGAGGAGAATCCCTTTGGATGAAGCCAACCTAGCTACAGGAACCCATCCCAAAGGGAAATCATGTATGAACTTTCATCATGAGTGGCTCCTTCATTATTAATAATTTCCTTGGTCAGTTTAGGATACAGGATGAAATAAAAGATATAAGACTGAATCAACATATCTACAACCTCATTAGGGCCTAAAAAATGTAATCAATCCCAGATATGACCAACAACATTGGACAAGATAATGCATTAGGGATACCAATTGTAATATGTTGTCTATATTAGTCAAAATACTTCCCGACCCTAAAGAATGAAAACTATAAAGGACCACTTATCCTATATGGGATTCTTCCCTACTAGATGTGGCCTAAGAGATACTAAAGGCATGTAAGAGTCATCACCACCAAATTTAGGGTTTGTTCCACTACTAGACAGACTTCCATCACCAGTATAATAACTCAAATTCTTGAGCATGCATATTTATATGGGAGAATCCACCCACTTAGGAATATATCCACGAATCATGCTGTCCTAAGGCTCAATGATATCTAAATCTTCACTCAGTATCCTCATGTTGTATTCCCTATAGTTTTTAATATAAATCAGTATAAACTGATATTATCATGAGCCTATAAATAAGGGAACTGATGATGGAATATAGAAGTTGGCAGAGATCCACTGTAATAGTGGAAGAAATTGGTCCAATCAATAAAACAGATGGGTAAGTGCATAGTCAGCTCCATTCTTAACTTCTCTTTAAAAATGATGAGACCTTATCTTTCCAAGGATGTATTTTATGTGGGGTCATCCCAGACATCCAATGAAGGAATAAATCCATCTTTAATTTCCCCAATGGGGATTCCCTTCCCAGTCGATACATATCCCAGAGGCTAATTCCTACCTTTCTATGGGATAAATGGAATGAATTGGTACTAGTTCACCAAATACTGACCAGTTCTCCAAAAAAATAATACTACTGATAAATTAAAGACTGTTAAAGCCATGATGCTTCATGAATATGAAATATAAGAGGCTGATAAATATATTCTAAGCAGCTCTACCTAATCAAAAACGGACGTGCCTATTCATCAAAGAAGTTACCTCTGGGGAAAAATCTCATTTTGAGCTCAATACACCACCTAAGTTGTTAAAATATGATTCCAATATGATTCAGTAGCTTTGAGTGATGGGTTGGATGGAAAACTCATAGACATCTAGACCTTGAGGGGAGTTTTACAGCATTTAACACTACCCATGGGACTTTTCTACGACCTTTTGATAATCCATCAAAATCATCATGTTAATGCAATTGAGGGAAGTTGACGCCTAGTGATATGATTGATTTTAGTCTGGATAAAGGATGTAAACTATATCTAACATGGAAAATACATATAAAGAAAGTATTTTTGATAAAGGATAGTTTTGTAGTTCATATGACAAAAGTATTTTCATAACACCATTATCATAATTCACATGATATCATGGGTGAATATTATGGTTTCTTGAAATCATGTCTCTGTGATTATCTGTAGTTGAGGAACTATGATGAGAACCAGAATCCATATGAAAAAATGTAAGTGGCATATTTTAGACGTATTAAAAAACATATTTTCATATGAAATGCACAATTTTTGTATCCTCATGCAAATCACTATATTCATCATGGTGATTTTTTATTGCATAAATAACTCATGAATCACCTGGATCATGAAGATCTTATAGATCGCATAAACCCACATAACACCACATAACCACAAGACTTGTTATATGACTTGTGATCGCTTGACCTTGACATGGTCACATGATATGAATAATAGTCGAGTGATCGGATCACTAATTCATCAGATCTTGTGAAACTGAAAACGATGACTAGATAGCCATATCTTCAATGTTCATGAAATTAATGAAGATTAATTCATAGTTTATTCGAACAAACTATTGGAAAAAAATAGATCATGTGAATAAGTTCTCACACAATATACTTGGAGATGGATCTCATAATTAGTTAATGTGGGAGAGTAATACGATGAAGGAAGATCACAAGATCTCTATGATTTGGATACCTTGTGAATGAGCCTCCCTTCAATCCTCTATTTATAGAGGCTTCCATGGAATTCCAACATCACCCAAAAGACCTAGAGTTTCCCAAGATAACCATTGACCATAGCACTAATTCCTCGGGTGGGAAATTAATTTCCATAGAATCGAGCCCTGTTCATGTAGATATCGCTTCTGAGTGGGGAATTTGTTGAACCTGCCAAATGAGAATCTAAAAATCATTAAAGGATAGAATACATGAATATGTGTTTTATTTTCCCTACAAATAAAATAATGAAAATGTGGCTAAGACGTGTGGATCGCATAACCTACAATAGAACATGTGATCGAATGACATTTGGATGTTTATGTAGGTTCTTTATGTATAATGAATAACATGATTAGAGACCACATAGATCCCCTTTGAGAAGACCTACTTAATTTTGAGAAAGCATCCAAGGAATTCACTAATCATGGAGCGACTGCCATATGAGTTCCTCCGAATCATGTGACATTCCAGTCCACGGGTTCCTGAGAACCATCCAAAAAATACTTTTAAAATAATGGGGACGATATCCAAAATATGGGATCTTTTTGAAGTTTTAAAACATCATGTGACGTGGTCATAGAAGTTTTAAATACACAACTGAATCCCTAGTGATGTGTCCTCATTGTTGCACAATAGCCTTCTAGAATATCACTTTGATTGTGCAAATGGAATAAGACATGTTTTGGTAATCTTATTCTCAGTCTATGTCTCTAAATACAAACAGAAGGGATGGAAATTATAATGCTCATGAATCACCACATGACCCTTTATTTCTCATGTGATGCATCACCAATGGGGAGAGTGATTTTATTTGAATTTTTTTCCATTTCACGAGATCCCCAACCTCTGTGAAATAAACAAGTAAATAAATGTTTTTATAGTGGATTCCCTAGACCCAAAATGAATATTAATTTTTATTACCTTATCATGTATACAGTGATCTATTCATGATGTTTGCATACCATTATAGTGAAGATATTTTTTGCGTCTAGTATTTATTGTTAATTATTATAGATTAATTTTTTTATCAAAATTTTATAGAAGTTATTAGGCTAAAATGTGAACCTTGAGATACTATGGCATTTATCTTAAAATGAAGTTTCTATGGCTTGGATACATCATAATAAAAGGAAACATTTGATTTCTGACTATCAGCTTCCTGGGGCTCTTGATCATAGAGACTTATTCTCTTGATGTTCGCAAATAGTGATCTCTTGTAGTGAGATCATGAGGATAGACCCTCCAATAGGAATGCCGCGTGTGTTTGGTGTCATTTCTTATTCTTATCTATAGACATGTGTATTCATTTATCAACATCAGATGATTATCAATGTGTTCTATTTGATTGTGCACTTTAATGACAGGTAAAAACCATGGTATTTAAATCATGGTGAGGTAGCTTATGTTGGGTGCATCATTGGTTGTATGGCATTGGTTGAGTGGTCAAGAAAGGATTTTTCACTTCTGAGATGAGGAAGTAATATATATTGGGCCTTGTTGATCAGGATGGTAGTATCATTATAAATCCTTGGCCAATGTAGTTGAAACTTAAATCCATCTAGTTAGACCAGCCAACAATATAGCAAGAAAAGGGTGATGATAGAAGTGTGCATCCTTCTTTGTGAGATATCTAAAGATGAAGAGATTACAATACACAGTGTATGAATGTAGGTTGGTTGTCTTTGCTATGAATTTTTTTATTTCGTTAGGGGTCTTGATGGGTTTCTATAATTTTCTATTGGTCTATGTATTTTATTCACTATGATTGTGTAAGAACGCAGACCTTCTTTTCAGGTATGTTTTTCCTTTTCTGGTCGTTTTTGGGAAAAAGAGGAAAATCTGGAAATTTTCTAAGTACATGTCGTGTACTTTATAAGTACACGTCATGTACTTTGATGCTGCTCGAGGCCGTGTGATGGTCGTGTCATGGCCACACACACAACCATGTAGGGGTGACATGGAGGCCGCCTAAAGTGGAGTACAGAAAAGCCTAGTATACACCGTGTACTCCAAAAGTACACGTCGTGTACTTCCTTTTTTTCATTAAATGGACCAGGGTCGCGTCTTAACCCCAGAACCGTCTTCTTCTCCAGCTTCTTCAACTGAGAGTGTTCTGTACGGCCATGGATCTCCTCTGAGCCCCCGAATCTCTATCCGTTCTCCGAATCAACCATCGTCGATTGCGTTGGAACTGCAGCGGTATGCTCTTCCCTCTTCTAGAGCATCGTTTTCCAATTCCTCCTCTTTTGCGTGTTATCATGGGTTGAACGTTTTGTGTGTTTTCGTAGATATACGACATTATAAGGAGATTCAAGCCTCGTAGTTCGAGTATATCAATCTCCTAGCATCAAGGTAGGTGGTTTGTGCCTTTCCGTTCAAAGTCATTGAGTATTATGTGCAAATTCCACCAATACCCTTGAACGGGGTATTGTGTGGTTACTTTTTTGCCCCTGTTGTTTTCCTGCCTTTCTTGTATGCTTGTGTAGAGGTAATTTGGCCATGTATGAGGATAATTGTTATGATTGGATGTTTTACCCATGCTTTGTTCTGTTATGACCTTTTGGTCTTGTTCAGCCTTTGTCCATTATACCTGTTTTCTATGCCTTGTGACCCTAGGATGGTGTATTTTTCCCTCACATGCTTGTATTGTAGTAGAATGGTTAGCCAAGTAGTTTTGTAGGATACTTTGTCCATATATCATTATTATGCACTGACTGGCACGGGGCCATAAGAACCCGGTGCTATAGACTATAAGGGTATAGACCGAGTGAGATTACTCAGAGAGTCTTGGATATTATAGACTATAAGGGATAGACTGAGTGAGCTTCCCAGAGAGTCTTTAATATTATAGACCATAGGAGGATAGACTGAGTGAGATACCTCAGAGAGTCTTGAGCTTTATAGACTACAAGAGGATAGACTGATTGAGATTCCTCAGAGAGTCTTTGTTGTTGAATTTCCTTAAACCATTCCAGTTTATAGGAGGAATTGACCGAGTGAGATTCCTCAGAGAGTCTCTAGACCTTGGGGATATAAAGGTAATTGACCGTGTGATCTTCCTTAGAGAGTCCCTGACTACCCTAGACTATAAGGGGAATTGACTGAGTGTGCTTCCTCAGAGATTCTATAATTTGTATGACCAAACCAGAGGGGTTAGGATGAGTTTACTGCCCATAGGGTTGTTGGTACTTCTTGGATAGGACCAGAGGGGACGGTCGTGAGTACTCCCAGAGGGTTTCCTGTTTGTGGTTAGCTGTTTGATTCCTTGTTGCTTGTTTGGCCTGCAGATTGTTTTCTGCTATGTATTTCTGTTTACTGCTTATGGTTTACTGTTTACTGCACTTTACCTGCCATATACTCACTAACTGTTAGGCACAGATCTTTGGGTGGTTTCCTACTGGGATTTAGTCTCACACCATGTTTGGGTCATGCTTTTGGGCCCAAAAAGATTATATTATTGCAGGTATAGATAAGGGAAAGCGCCCTTCTACTTCAGGTACTTGACTTGCATTGGAGCAGGAGAGCATGGGACCAAGCCGAGGCTTGTGATGCTGAGGAGTTTCTTATGTTTTTATTTATCTTTTGTACTTTGGTTTGGTATTGTATTCAGCATTGTGACTTGTTTGGATTTTTTCCTATACATATATGTATCATGTATCATTTCATATATATATGTGTGTGTGTGTGTGTGTATGTGTTCTCCAGTTGTTTATTGGTTTAGTCTTCCGTTGTTTACTGTTGTTGGATATTTACTGCTTCCACTATTTCATGTGTTGCTTACTTCCACTGTGTACTCTGCCAATGAGGGCATAGTTTCCCCACTATCACACCCAAGGCCATCACTGTTAGTTGACAGCCTCTGGCATTTGGGGAAATTCGCTTGAGGCCATGTGACCAACCAGGTACGGGGCACCTCTGGGTGGCTTCCAGAACCGGGATGTTACAAAGTGGTATCAGAGGATTTCTTTTCTCTTTTCTTACTGTTTGGAGCTTTTATCCAGTGATAGGATGGAATAGGTACTTGGTAATAAGTTGTTCCCTAGAGTAGCTAACCCGTGTACAGGGAAAAGACATACTACCTCATTTGTTTAAATTTTACTAGTTTTCAATTTTACAGTTGATTTGATTTCACCTGGAGTGACTCACATGATGTGTGTTGTTACTGTTGATATTATTGAGGTTCTATTTCTGTTTCAACTCGATGATATTAGGGTATGTCATCTCATGCATCATATAGGCACTTTATATAAATCACATTTCATGCATTTTTTCCATGCCATCTAGGATGCATTAGTGATTGCATGTTGTTGTGATAAATGATGTGTAAAATATTCATGTTGTTGTGATAGTTTCCTTGATAGAAATACCTGATGTTTGATAGGAAATTGTTTGTGTAGAGATTTACTGGAATGAACGCAAAATTTTTATTCTTTAGGTGTTATGGGCCCTCATGAATCAGAACTTGGTGGATCATTGAATTGTTTTTATTGTATATGACATGTAGGAGATGCCAAGATTTGATTCGCGGGGAGTGTGGGCCCTCATGAATTGGAATTTGGCACCTTCATGCTTGTGTTTTCTATGTTTTCTGGGCTTCGGTGTAGTTTCTGAGCTACTGCCCGGAAAAACCCAGAATACATGGTGTGCACTTTATTAATACATTTCGTGTAGTTTTCAAACCATGTTGATGACTGTGTGCACAGAAACATGGGGTTGTGAAAAAACTTCAGGAACACGCCGTGTACGGTACTTACATGCCATGTTGTAGTTACCGTGTGTCTACCCGTGTGTCTACCCATGTGACTAACAACACGGATGGATGAGACTTTTACTTTACATGTCGTGTCCTTTTCTCACACTTCATGCCATGTAACCTAAGTACCTGGTCGTGTCACGAACAACACAGGTTGGGGAAATCATTCAAGTACACACCGTGTTCCTGTGGAACACGCCGTGTAGAGTGAGTCGTGTAGCCGTCCATGTAACTAACAACACAGGACATTGAAACCTTATCTAGTACACGTCGTGTGGTGGTCATACACATCGTGTAGTCTAGGATTAAGAGGATCGTGTGGGTTAGCCGTGTAAGGAGGCTCGGGCAGAGGAATAGAGTTCAAGTACATGTCGTGTGTGGGGACAACACGCCGTGTAGTGGGGGTGTAACACGACCGGTTGGAACAGAAGTGCACGCCCATGTGAATGTCTTAAAAGAACACGCCATGTAGTTTTATACACGTCATGTAGTCATGTTTTGTAAAACTTAAATGTTTTTTTCTCCTGTTCCCCTTTGGAGTAGTGAGCCAGGGTGGTTCGACATCCAGAGCTAGTGTTCCTCCTACTGATAGCAGGAAGCGTCGTAGGGAGTTTTCTTGAGGAGATCAAAGTAGGCGTAATGTATCTTCGGGCAACCAGGTTGTATGCTACCAATGTGGGGGGAGTGGGCATACTAGGCCTCAGTGCTAGAGAGACCCGATGGAATGCCGATCTTGTGGCAAGATGGACCATCTTCAGCGTTTCTGTCAGATCTTCTCACCGGCAGCTGGTGGTAGGGGTTCTTCTATGACCCCGCGTTCAGGATATGCATCGTCAGTTTCTCACCAGTCTGGGAAATGGAGTTCTTCCGGCCTTTCGGGCCGAGGTGGAGGTCACGGCCGTGGTGGTCAATCACCAGGTTACCAACGACAGTAGAGTGGATCAGCTCAGAGTGGTCAGGCAGGGTCACAGGGCCGCGGTACAGGCCAGAATTTTGAAGTGGAGTAGACCCATCATGAGCAGGATCCTGTCCCTTCTACAGTTCGAGGTATGATCTTAGTAGCCTCAGTTTTATCTTCATCTCTTTTTTATACTGGTGCTACGCATAGTTTTATCTCTGTTGCTGTTGTGGAAATCCTTGGGCTCTGCATATTTTCCTTTGCCGATACTTTGACCTTAGACACACCGTTAGGGACTAGAGCGGTTAGTTTACATCAGTGCATAGAGTGCCCTCTTGAGGTTTCAGTGTGTCACTTCTTATGAGACCTCTATGTCCTAGAGATGACGAGCTATGATGTCATTCTCAGAATGGACTGGCTAGTTCCCTTCCAGGTAGTCGTCGACTGTTATCACCGTAGGGTGAGTTTCGTATCACCAGAGGGTGGACCCTTTCTTCATAAGGGTGATTGGGATGTCTGAGTGAGAAGAGCGGGTCCAGAGCATTATGGGTTTGGAGAAGTTACAACCTAGATTGCTAGTCTTTATCTGGATGACCAGGGGAATTCATAGTTATACTTTCCTCTGGTGGTGGATCGTTTTAGGGATGTCTTTCCAGAGGAATTTTTAGGGTTTCCTCTAGATCGTGAGGTAGACTTCTCGATTGAGCTCGTGCCAGGAGCGGCACCAGTGTCCATTCCTCCTTATAGGATGGCTACACCTGAGTTTCAGGAGCTCAAGAAGCAGTTGGAGGATTTGTAGGTGAAGGGTTTTATCCGACCCGACACTTCTCCTTGGGGTTCGCCTGTCCTATTTGCGAAAAAGGCAGATGGTACTCTCAGGCTTTGTGTGGACTATCGGAAGTTGAACCAGTTGACGGTCAAGAACCAATATCCCTTACCGAGGATTGATGATCTCTTTGATCAGCTTTGAGGATCCCGGGTGTTCTCGAAGATTTATTTTAGGTCCGGTTATCATCAGTTGCGCATTAGACCATCTGATATACCTCTTACATCATTCATGAGTAGGTATGGTCTATACAAGTATATGGTTATGTCATTCGGTCTCATGAACACACCACCAGTTTTCATGGCACTGATGAACCGAGTGTTTCATCCATACTTGGATTCCTTCGTGGTGGTTTTCGTGGACGACATCTTGGTGTACTCTCACACTCGACACAACCATGCTACCCATCTTGAGATCATTCCGAGTACACTAAGTGAGCATCATTTATATGGTAAGCTCTCAAAGTTCCACTTTTGGATGGATCAAATTCACTTCTTGGGTCACGTTATATCAGAGTCAGGAGTATCAGTAGACCCAGAGAAAGTAAGAGCTATAGTTTCTTGGGAGCAGCCAAAGAACGTCTTTGAGGTGTGGAGTTTTCTAGGGCTGGCTGGATACTAAAGACGTTCCATACAAGGCTTTTCACGTCTATCAGCACCACTGACGAGTCTGACCAAGAAGAGTGTGAAGTTATTATGGTAAGATTCCTGTGAGTCAGCCTTTTAGGAGCTGAAAGAGAGGTCGAATTCAGCACCGAAACTAGTCTTTCTAGAGTCGGGCAAGAGCTAAACTATTTACTATGATACCTCAGGTATCGGGCTGGGAGTCGTGCTTATGTAGGGAGATGGAGTCGTTGCGTACGGTTCTCGGCAGTCGAGGTCACATGAGAGGAATTATCCGACGCACAATCTAGAGCTAACAGCTATTTTTCATGCTTTGCGATGTTGTAGACATTATCTTATGGGAGAGTATTTTGTGGTTTTCACTGACCACAAAAGTCTCAAATACATCTTCACTCAGCGTGATCTGAATCTGAGACAGCGTAGGTGGGTCGAGTATCTTCAGTCTTTTGACTTTGAGCTTGCCTATACGCCTGGGAAAGGCAATGTTGTGGCTGATGCACTGAGCAAGAGGACTCAGATACAGGCAGTTCAGGAGGCCAGCAGTGAGTGGAAGCTTATGGCTCTGTTCTCTGAGATGCATTTGGAGGTGCACGATGGTTAGGGGCAGATGTTTCTTTCTTCTGTGGTTGTTACCTCTACTCTTCTTGATCGAGTACGAATGAGGTAGCTATCAGATTCTGAAGACCTAGTCCTATGGGAAAGTGTGTCAGGACAGAACCCTATTCCTGGGTGGACCATAGGCAGGGATGAGATCCTACATTTCTAGGGATGTGTATGGGTGCCAGCAGACATACGTGAGGAGATGATGCAGGACTTTCATTCCTCAGTTTGGGCAGTTCATCCTGGCATCACCAAGATGTATCGCGATCTTCACCGTCAGTATTGGTGGCTAGGTATAAAGAGGGATGTTGTTGGTTTTGTCATGAGGTGTTCCACTTGTCAACAGGTGAAAGTGGAACATCAGCGACCATAAGTTCTTTTACAGCAGTTACCCATTTCAGAGTGGAAGTGGAACGACGTCGCGATGGACTTCATGACTGGTTTTCCAAGGTCGCATCGAGGGAATGAAGCAGTATGGGTTGTCATTGACAGACTCATGAAGGTTTCTCACTTCTTGCTGATCAAGGAGACCTTCGGTGTTGATGAGCTGGGGAGGTTGTACATCCGATAGATTGTACGTCTGCATGGAGTTCCACACTCTATTGTTTCAGACAGGGATACACGTTTTACTTCTCGGTTTTGGCAGGGGCTTCAGAAGGTTTTGGGTACAGAAGTACTTTTGAGTACATCTTACCATCCCCAGACTGATGGCCAGTCCGAGCGTACGATTCAGGTGCTTGAGGATATGCTCCGAGCTTGCATTATGGACTTTGGAGGTTCTTGGGAGAAGCATATACCTCTTGTGGAGTTTTCCTACAACAACAGTTTTCAGAAAACTATTTATAT
The DNA here is from genome assembly GCA_963277665.1 of Viscum album. NCBI lineage: Eukaryota > Viridiplantae > Streptophyta > Magnoliopsida > Santalales > Viscaceae > Viscum > Viscum album. Next base: position 1,716,160,674 of record OY728125.1, read on the forward strand.
GGAACCTTACGAGGCTTTGTACGGTAGGCCATGTCGATCACCCTTATGCTGGCTGGAGGCCGGAGAGGAAGCTTTGCTGGGACCTCATCTTGTTCAGGAGAACTCAGAGCAGATAGAGTTGATTCGAAAGAGGATGGATACAACACAGTCTTGACAGAAGTCTTATGCTGATCAGCGGAGAAGACCTCTGGAGTTCGAGGTTGGGGATCAGTTTTTCCTGCATGTCGCACCGAGGTTGGGACACAAGAGGATTCAGAGACAGGGTAAGCTTTCACCGAGGTACGTCGGGCCGTTTGATGTGTTGGAGAGAGTTGGTCCGGTTGCCTATAGGTTGCAGTTACCTCAGAGGTACTGGTCTATGCACGATGTCTTCACACGTTTCTCAGCTCCGACGATACTTTTAAGACCCGTCTCATGTCTTTCAACCTGAGGAGGTTGAGATCGAAGCGGATACATCATTTGAGGAGCATCCTATCCGGATTGTCGATCATAGTACAAAGGTTATCTGTGGTGGGTATGTTCCTCTGGTATGGGTGTTATGGCAGCACGGGCGAGTACAGGACGAAACTTGGGAGAGGGAGGCCGATATACGATCACAGTGGCCGGAGCTGTTCGGGGTTTCTTCTTCTACGCCTCGCTAGGGAAATTTGGAGATGAATTTCTTTAAGGGGGGAAGTTTGTAAGAACCCGAACTTTCTTTTTAGGCATGTTTTTCCTTTTCTGGTCGTTTTGGGGAAAAAGAGGAAATTTTTGAAATTTTCTAAGTACACGCCGTGTACTTTATAAGTACACGTCGTGTACTTTGATGCCGCTCGAGGCCGTGTGCTGGCCGTGTCAAGGCCACACACTCGGCCATGTAAGGGTGACATGGAGGCCACCTAAAGAGGAGTACGAAAAATCCTAGTACACACCATGTACTCCAAAAGTACATGTCGTGTACTTTCTTTTTTTCATTAAACGGACCGGGGTCGCGTCTTAACCCCAGAACCGTCTTCTTCTCCAGCTTCTTCAACTGAGAGTGTTCTGTACGGCCGCGGAGCTCCTCTGAGCCCCCGAGCCTCCGTCCTTTATCCAAATCGACCGTCGTCGATTGCATTGGAACCGCAACGGTAAGCTCTTCCCTCTTCTAGAGCATCGTTTTCCAATTCCTCCTCTTTTGCGTGTTATCGTGGGTTGAACGTTTTGTGTGTTTTCGTAGATCTACGACGTTCTAAGGAGATTCAAGCCATGTGGTTCACGTATATCGATCTCCTAGCGTCAAGGTAGGTGGTTTGTGTCTTTCCATTCAAAGTCGTTGAGTATTATGTGCAAATTCCACCAATACCCTTGAACGGGGTATTGCATGGTTACTGCTTTGCCCCTGTTGTTTTCTTGCCTTACTTGTATGCTTGGGTAGAGGTAATTTGGTCATGTATGAGGATAATTGTTATGCTTGGATGTTTTGCTCATGCTTTGTTCCGTTATGACCTTTTGGTCTTGTTTAGCCTTTGGCCATTATACTTGTTTTCCATGCCTTGTGACCGTAGGATGGTGTATTGTTCCCTGACATGCTTGTATTGTAGTAGAATGGTTAGCCAAGTAGTTCTTTAGGATACTTTGGCCATATAGCATTATTATGCACTAACTGGCACGGGTCCGTGAGAACCTGGTGCTATAGACTATAAGGGGATAGACCGAGTGAGCTTCCTCAGAGAGTTTTGGATATTATAGACTATAGGGGATAAACCGAGTGAGCTTCCTAGAGAGTCTTGGATATTATAGACCACAGGAGGATAGACCGAGTGAGCTACCTCAGAGAGTCTTGAACTTTATAGACTACAGGAGGATATACTGAGTGAGCTTTCTCAGAGAGTCTTTGTTGTTGAATTTCCTTAAACCATTCCAGGCTATTAGAGGAATTGACCGAGTGAGCTTCCTCAGAGAGTCTCTAGACCTTGGGGCTATAAGGGGAATTGACCGTGTGATCTTCCTCAGAGAGTCTCTGACCACCCTAGACTATAAGGGGAATTGACTGAATGTGCTTCCTCAGAGAGTCTATAATTTGTATGACCAAACCAGAGGGGTTAGGCTGAGTGTACTACCCAGAGGGTTGTTGGTACTTCATGGATAGGACCAGAGGGGACGACCGTGAGTACTCCCAAAGGGTTTCTTATTTGTGATTAGTTGTTTGCTTCCTTGTTGCTTGTTTGGCCTGCAGATTGTTTGCTGCTGTATATTTCTGTTTACTGCTTATTGTTTACTGTTTACTGCACTTTACCTGTCATATACTCACTGACTGTTAGGCACAGATCTTCGGGTGGTTGCCTACTGGGATTTAGTCTCACACCCTGTTTGAGTCATGCTTTTGGGCACAAACAGATTATATTGTTGCAGGTATAGATAAGGGCAAACGTCCTTCTACTTCAGGTACTTGACTTGCATTGGAGCATGAGAGCATGAGACCAAGCCGAGGCTTGTGATGTTGAGGAGTTGCTTATTTATTTATTTATCTTTTGTACTTTGGTTTAGTATTGTATTCAGCATTGTGACTTGTTTGACTGCTTTTCTAGACATATATGTATCATGCATCATTTCATATATATATATATATATGTGTGTGTGTGTGTGCGCTCCAGTTGTTTACTGTTTTATTCTTCCGTTGTTTACTATTGTTGGATATTTACTGCTTCTGCTATTGCATGTGTTGCTTACTTCCGATGTGTACTCTGCCAATGAGGGCATAGTTTCCCCACTATCACACCCAAGACTCTCGCTGTTAGTCGGCAGCCTATGACGTTCGGAGAAATGCACTTGATGCCATGTGACCAACCGGGTACAGGGCACCTCTGGGTGGCTTCCGCAACCGGGACGTTACAGATTGAGATATGAGCTAAGAGGGTCACACACAATTGCATATTCAATAATCTGTCATATTTAATTGCATAGGTAAATCGGAAATGGGGAGCCTGACAAAAGGGTCTGAGTGTTTTCCATTTTATCGATAACCTATAAATAAATAAATTAATATTATTCAAGTAAAGAATAATTGGTACTTGATTTTTTTATTTAATGTATTTCCAATTTAAGTAAATACGAGGAATAATAATAGTTGAACAAATATAATTTTAATATTCCAAGTTCGTTTATTATTAATCAAGAATTATGAGTTGAGTTAAATGACTCGGTATTATCATAAAATATATTTAATATTACATGTATTTGATAAAATAATAAATAATATTTATGCAACAGTTTAATTCATCATAATTATTTATTTATTTCTAACATAGTGGACATTAAATATATGGGGGTTGGGGAACCCATTTCGGGTATTTACACCATACACTATAAATAGAAGGTGTGAGGCTCATTCTATGTACTATTCATGCATTTGGAATGAGACTCTCTATCTCCTACCACTATCTACAGAGAGAGTGTCCCACATTGGGTGAACTATCCAAGATGCCTTCAAGGATCGAAGGCATATGACCACAATGATCACCGAGATGTCGAAGGCTCCGTCGGATCTCCATGCTAGCACCTGGAATTCAACGATCAATGTTCCTATGGATTTTTGAATCATGTGTGGATGATATAAATGAGTTCGACTTTAGATCCATCAAGAAGTGATCACCAATGACAAGCATATGTCAACTACAACTTTAGATCTGAACAGGTTTGTTTTTAGTTTATATTTATGTGCATTAAATAATTTACACGAGATCCTCAGATGGTATTGGGGCTCAGATCATTGGAGATGACATGTCTCATCATCCTGATGATCAGAATTTTTGAAATCCCTATCCGAACATCTACTGGTGAGACCCTGGTACTTTCAATTTGTATCAAAGAGAGCATCTAAATTATCTGATCCTAGAAATATTATGTTGCATTTAATTTAAGTAGAGTATTTAATTTCAGTCCCAAATGGTTCTGACCGTGAGTCCATCCGAAGTCATATGACCAAGTTATGATTATCATAAAAACCTTTTAGGGATTGTTTTTAGCTTGATTTCAGGTATTAAAAAGTCCTCTTTTGCTAGATGGAGTCATTTTTTATGATATCCGGTTAACCATAACTCTTTGGACTAATCACCATGGCCGCAAATATTGTTTTATGGCCAAATTCATTTCACCAGGAGTGGATGTTTTATTATAATATTTTGTTTTATTATAATATTAAAATTATTTTAGAATTTGATGTAGATTTTTTAATCTATTGGTTTTTGTTTCTGCTCGACAACAAAATAGAAAAAACTTAACGGGAGGCGTGTGTGACCGGACAATGAAAAAAAAGAGGTGCAGTGTGGGAAATGATTTTTTAGTCTACAATTATAATGGGAGGTAGACTATTCGATCAGAAGAATAAAAAAAAGGGTAAGCTAAAGGGGACACCCTGTGGCTTCTTCAGGAAGCCACCCGACATCCACCTCCCTCTCGGAAGCGCACCCCATAGCCTGACTGCCCTCCTCGGCCAGAACAGCTCCTCCCTGGATACGCCAATGATCAATCGCACCTGCCTTTGTCAGAGACCTCCTGGTTGAGGCCGCATCACTAGGCAGTCCCTCTTCCACATATGGCAGGTAGATCTGATGACCCTCTCATCTCATCTATGGCTGTGTGCACTTCCACCGCGACCCTGCCTACTCGAGCACAAGCAAGCACCAGCCATGGCCCAAAGTCTCCTATCCCGACCACCGATATTCTGCCGTGGCTGAGCCACCAAGGTCGGCCACAACCACGCTCGCCGGCGCAGTCTATAACCCCTACGGCTGCTTGGCCGCGCCACCCCCTCGTCTGAACCGGAGACCCAGAACCTTGCTGGCTGTCCGCACCATAAAGTCGGCTGCTGCCTCAACTTCCTACCGGACCCCACTCTCCCAACGCCGACCGGCCTCCTTCCCTATTGCTGAAACTGCTCTAGATGGTGCTCTCCCAACCAGTTCTGGTGTCACACATCCTTCTCGTGGTCCGCGGACCCCGACGAAGCCAGTAGCAACCTGAGGTAACCCCGACCGTGGGTTCTTTTAGAACTGAACCGCCCTGCAGTGTGGCAAGGAAGGTCTACTCAACCTGGAACGAGTCTCGGTGAACCCCACTTGCCTTGAATAGCCTAAAACGGGCTTTTATGGGCCCAAAACGAGTTTATACAGGTTAGACGCGACCCGCTTTTGGCCTGCGGGAGGTTTTGGGTCCCGAATAATTAAATTAATTTAATTCTAGAATAAAATAAAATTAATTAAAATAATAATTTTGACTAGGAAATTATAATTTTTATACCCAGATGAAATTAATTTAATTTTTGAATTTAATTAAATTAATTAGTTAATTTATTTTTTGGAATTAAAATGCAATTAACATGGGGCCAAATTTAATTAAATTACATAAATTTAATTAATTATTTAATTTAACTAAAATAACCTCATACTAAAATTATTGCAATTTAATTTTTATCGCCCTTAATTATACCCGCAAATTGTCTTGAGCACCGATCAGTGTATGTCTGCATTTTTTTAATTAATTATTTTTAACTGTGCTCGATGTGTGTAGTTAATTAAGATGGTCATAACATCGTCGTTTCTTTTAGGTTAATATGTACAAGGGTTTGTATGTCAATCAAGGGTTATATGTACATTGGAGACCTAGTCCCCCTCGCATGTGAGCGGGTACACTTATACCTTAACAAAGGATATGAATGATGTGAACCACACCAAGACGATGCAAAACACCCTAAGGAGGGCGGCATAAGACATATGAAAAACCAAGTTGAGGTGATAATCTAGATGTGATGTGGACCCTGCCAAGATGAGGAGGTACTTCAGACATGATGTGGACCATGCCAAAACAAGGCTATACTCTACATGAGCAGCGGACATGCTGGATTGGGTCGATCTGCATCATGAGTCAAGCAACAACTCAGGTGTGATACCTCTAGGTCGTTTTATTTTCTCAAGACAATTCATGTAGTAGTTTTCCTTTAAGCATTTATTTAATAATTTTTTGCATTTTATACAAATGGGAAAATACATAAAATAATAAATATTAGAATGTATAAAGAAGTGGTGAGTGTTTTTTCTCTTAATGTTCAATTGTGAGCTCCGCAACATAATATGAACAAGATTTATAGAAAGTGATTACATTAATCGATAGAAAAATAAAAAATCCTCAATGAAATACTCAATCCCAACCGCCTTCCATCATTTAAATTTGGACAAAACCGGGTGTTTGGGGTGCTCATCATCCGAAGTTGAGGGTGCCTCTTACCACATAGAGTTCTTATGAGATCGATGAGCTGAATTTACTAAGGTGGTAGTAAAGATTAGCCAAATCTGACTTCCTATCATTTAATATGCAAGTATTTAGTAAATCAAGTAATGATTTTAGAATCTATGACCTCACTCAACATATCAAGGAACCACATGTTAATGCGGTTGGACAAACAAATGTCAACCTTGAACCCTCTGAGTAGTGACATAGCCATAGAATGTACAATATGAGGGGAGATTTAGGGATCCTTTCCACTAGAATAATCAAGTGACAGAGTATTTTGAATCACGTACAGAGGGTTCCTAGAATTTGATAAAATAGTTGGAGACATTTAAAAATTAAATTAATCAGTAATGTCTAAAATAGTAATCAATATAAAAGTAGAATTTGTTATTTTTAATTTTTTAGAAAAAATGGCACAGAATACCAGAATATAAACTTTTCTAATAGTTGGACAAATAAAATGTCCAAACTATCATGATTTTCCAAGTGTAGTAAATGCTCTTGTGCACAATACTACCCTATCAAAAATTCAAGGTGCTTGTATACCTATACCTATTAAGATACCTAAGGAAGCGAGGGTGAAAATGCTTATAGGAGACTTGTTTATATAGCATTTGATGGTTATGTCCTAATTTTGTCAGCAACATCCGATGCTTTTTGTGCTCACTACATCTGTACGTGGATGATATAACATGTAGTCTTATCTTAAAGAAGTTTACAAGGAGAATGTGAAGCAAGATATGAGTGTGATTATTCCACTAACTATGTGTAAATTGGAAGGCATATTATGACCTTTCATGTCATCCCATTCCTACACCAAATTATTCTAGTTTTGTTTTTGATTACAAAAAAAAAGGTTGGTGTAAACACTTTATTAAATTTTAGGCAAGGTTCACCAAACAATAAGAATATTAAAGAAAATATAATCATTATTTCTTATAGATAAGAAGTTGAAAGTCATGGGGAAAAGGCCAATGGAATGTGAAATGCCAAAGGCACATCCACAACATCTTTCAATGAAAAGAGGTTGTTTATTTAACACAAGGTTATTTTCTTCACATAACATGAAATAATTCTATGGAAGTTTAAATGCAATGATCTAAATTAAAGTTGAAAGTACCCGCTTCTTCATTAGTGCATATTCATTATATATAAGTTTTATTTATGACATAGTTCTTTGGTATTGAATAAAATATTCCAATAAAATATCTATATTTAAATACAGTAACAAAGTATGTATATAAACATTACAATAAGTATGGTACATTCCCTAAGTGTATGAGAAAGGTTGATTCCTATGGGAGTGGTGAGAAGTACACGATTTCTAATTGCCAAGCGATTGATTCTAGTAGAAATTTCATTGAATATTGCAAAAAAATAATAATCTTATGTGTCCTATGGAAATAAACAGAAATTATTCTAGGTTTCTAAATGAATGTTGTTTCTAATGATTAATACTCAACCAATAGTTCAGTGATTCATGAATCATAGTTAATACCTGATGAATATAAATCTAATACTTTTATGCATTTGTGGAAAGATAATTATTTTTCAAGAAAAACTAAAATAGGATGTCATGGATATACCTAGTATGGTATCTAGACTCTATAGAGCTAAACACCTTTGGTATTATAGATGTATTTAGTTTTGAAAAATAAACCTTTAGAAATAATGGTATGTCCCAATGATTTTGGAATTAGTTCAACAAGAGAGAGTGACCTATTCCAAGGGAAAGTTAGTGGTAAATATATTTAATGAGATTCCTTTAATTAATTACAGAATGTGATAGCGATGTATATGCATGGTCAAAATATATATGTTTCTTTGGGCCCACATGCTGAAGTATATCTCGACCAAGTGTTTATTGATCAATATAATGCATCATGGAAAAATTCCTAAATACACATTACCTTATTTATATCACATCATTGATGCTAATAAGGATGATTGATGATAAATATCAAATGTTAACATTGGGAAATAAAATGTAGTGTGGAAAAACTACTAAATTCACATTTTAAACACCAGAGTCATGATGTAAGTAGTTTCAATATTGTAACTTGCAGAAACATCTATTACATTTCAAGATGTACTATGAAAAAAACGACAAAAATTCCATAACCATATGAAAACAATAATGGAAAATGGATACCACATGACTCATAGTATGATGGAAATACATTATTTAATTAGACATGTGTTTAGATGCAATGTGTTTGTTAGTATATAAACAATATTGCATCAAGGAAAACAAAAATGCATCTAAATTAATAATCCTAAGTGTTTCTTATGATATTACACAAATCCCTAAGTTAGAAAAGTGGTTTTCAAGTGATAGAATAAATTTCTATAAAGGTCAAACATCTCTATTAGAGATAGTGGAAGAAATATTGACTTAGGTTTAGTCAATTCCATAGATGAAAAAGTAGTTGGCATAGGATCTAGTTCGAGAAGTTCATGTGGAACATGAATGTTCTTGAGACACATACTACATATGAAGGTTAGAAACATAGTGATGGTTTTATATTCACCATGGCCGATGATACATTATTTAGTGAGAATAATAATTCCTACATGTAATCACCAAATTGAAATTATATAATATTTATAAAACCAATTAAAATTCAATAATGGATTCAATGTTTCAAAGTGTAAATGGGATTGTTAGTTTGAACACGATAGTGGGAATTCTAGTGATATGATACATGGATAGTACATGCCTAGTACCGATAAGGATCGATTGGTTATACCAAGTCATTCTACCTAAATCCATTAGAATTTTACTTTTTATAACTACTTTTATGATCATTTAATTTTCTATTGGATTTCAAGTCCATATTTCATGGAAGGTGTCTATATGATGTAGCCAAAAAGGGATGGTGACATCAAATAATTCCCATAAGGGTACATGTTAATTAAATATAGTTTAGGATCCAAGTTAGCATATCGATCATAGAATATTCATTTGGAATAAATGTTTACCATGTGTTAACCAGAGATTCGTGGGATCACCATTGTTTTCCATATTTAATATGTTTATAAACATATGGAAAAAATATTGATCTTATAGATAGTTATGACCAAGTTGATTGTAATTCTCTAATGATTGACTTTAAGTAGAAACATATGTTCTAGAGAACATTATCTAATGAGGTAGGTCTAAAGGTTTCTTATACCTAGTCAATCATACATATATTGACATTGTATTTAAAAATAAAAGTTGTAACAATTCAAGAGTAGAATTGTTGATGGTGTTACATTGCATAAATCTCTCCAAGTAGACATGAAAATGCGTTGGTGGATATTAAGTGGTGATTTGAATTCCATACAATTTGGTGATGGATCAATCATGTATTGCATGATATTTACATAAATTTATAATGCTCGTATATACATAAAAGTAGGAAAATATTAGTCATATCCAGGGAACTTCAAGTGAAGAAGTCAAAACTATATAATTGTACAAGGGTTAGTAAAAAAATATATGTACCTGAAATATGGAGAAGAAGGGATAATAGTTATGTGGGGACACAAACCAGTCTTCCATTGACCAATATGATCTAATATCATAGTTAAGATAAGGTAATGATGGAGATAATCTCATATAAGATAGTGATATCCATACCTAAACATACTGAGTATGTTGCAGCTTCTGAGGTAGCTAGGAAGAAATTAATAAATATAATATTTTTTCCAGTTCATAGAATCACACCTACCAAGTAATGTTTTATCATAGCGGAAATTCTGTTACTAGTACTAGTCAAGATTTCATGTTTTGATAGTGAAAAAAAACCCTATACTCATGGATACAATCTCTTGAGAAGTTTTACTCAAGGAGATGAGGTCTCATATATAAGAATAGCCACATGATGGAAATTTGGTAAACCTTTTAGATAAATCCATTACGTATAAGAAACACTTTTTTATCATGTGAGAGATTAGAAGGTGAATTATCATGCTGAATCTAGTTCAAGTGGGAGTGTTGTTATAGTGGGTTCCATAGACCCAACATGAACAATAATTTTGATTACCATTTCATGTATATTGTGAGATATGAATGATATTTACTTACCATTATAGTGTGTATATTTTTTTGTCCACTATTTAATGGTAATTTTCATTGATTAATTGTCATATAAAATGGTTATAGTATATCATAGGCTATAATGAGAACCTTGAGATACTAAGACAATAATATTATAACAAAGGTCCTATGGTCTAGACACATCATACTGAATAGACACAATTGTTGTCTGACAATCAGGTGTTGTGGGATCATAAGCATTGAGACTTATTCTCATGAAGTTTGCACTTTCTGATCACTTGTAGTGAGATCATGAGGAAAAACACGCCAATAGGAACACTATATGTTTTGGGTTTTATTGGTTTTTCGTATCTACAGACATGTTTATTGGTCTCTTGACTTGATATTATTATCAATTTGTGTCATTCAATTTCATACTTTGATGAAAGTAAAAAACAATGATATTAAAATCATGGCGATGTAGATTTTTTTGGGTGCATCATTGGTGGTATGACATTGGTTGAATAGTCAATAAAGGATTTGTCTCTTATGGGTTGGGGAAGTAATATATGTTGGGCCTTGTTGATCAAGATGCTAGTACCTTTATAAATCATTGGCCAAGGTAGTTGAAAGTTAAATCCATCCAGTTAGATGAAAAAATAATAAAGTAATAAAAGGGTTATGGCACAAGTGTGCATCCAACTTTATGAGATATCTAAAGACAATGAGACTACAGTACACAATGCATGTCTGTAGGATGGTTGTCTTTTCTATAAATTTCTGTATCTCTTTAGGTCCCTGGATGGGTTGCTAAACTTCAATAATGGTTTATGGATTTTATTCACTTCTTTTAAGATAAGGGCCTAGAGGTTCACACACAATATAATATTCATGAATCCTCCCTATTCAGATGCACACATATATCAGACATGGTGGGACCCACCATGAGATTTGACTGTTGTCCAAGTTATCATTAATTGATAAATAATTAAATTCATATCATTAAAGTAATGGATAATTGATATTGAATTTTTTTATTTAATGTATTTAGAAGTTAAGTAAATATGAGGAATAATATTAATCGAATGAATATTATTTTAATATTCTAGGCTGGTTTAATATGAAATGGTAATTACGAGTTCAGTTAAATGAATTAGTATTATCACATAATATATATAATATTATAAGTATTCATTAAAATAATAAATAATATATATGATGCAATTTAGATCGTTATAATTATTTATTAATTGTAAATATATTGGACATGAAATATACGAGGTAGGGGATGTAACACCCCAACCCTAGATTCCCAGAGTCGGTGCATTATTTTAATACATTGGCATGATTACAAGGAATCAATTCCTGAAAGACCGATCGGTTTAGCAGTCTTGGAAAATAGATTGCATACATGAGCATTACATTACACTTTATAACATAAAACACAAAAAAATCCTTTGAGAATTCCATTGTTTCCTTAGCATAACCCTACATCTCAAACATAAAACACTACTTGGGATCCCGAGAAAATAAAACATAAGAAAGGGGTGAGCTCAGATGCTCAGTAAGGGTAAATAATTTAGCGGAAGCTATAAACTTTTAAGGCAAGATGTGTAATAAAAACAATAGTCTTTTAAACATAAACTTGAACATAATATGGAAAAAATAAATCAAACATTACCATATAAACATGCACATGGATATTCTACTAGCCGAATAATCACATGTAATAACTAATTTCATAATGAGGGAATGCCTAATACCAGAAATCATTACCACATAGTCAAGGCCTTGTGCCAAGACTACAAATAAAATATTTTTCAAGGCCTTGTGCCGAGACACTAGTTTGTCTCATGAGACCTACCGATGCATCGAGGAGCAATAGCGGGCTCCACCCGTCACTTCCTAAGTCCACTGCATTCCTCATATGAAAAGGTTAAAACATAACATAAACATTCGTATTAAAACTAGCATATGAAATGTCAATACTTTATCTATAAACCATGAACGGTATAAAAAAACACATCCAAAATCAAACACATCACAAATCCTTCAATATAATATGGAATATTTGTATCATAATAAATCAACTTCAAACAAGTTTAAAATCCATCAAAGGATGTTGACATAGATGAAAATGATTTGTAAAACTCTTTGAGAGAAATATCTATTTTTCATGAAAACATTTAAAAGTCACACAATTTAAAAAGGAAGACATTTAAAGAAATTTTTGAATCAAAGTTTCCCATACCACTTTGAAACTTTTCAAAGGAATTAACATTTTAAAAACATTCATGTCCATATAAATAAATCCTTAAAAACCATTTTGAAAACATGGACATTAATGAGAGCGATTTAGAAGAATAAATATTTAAAACATTTAAAATGATGTTTTAGTAAAAAGTCACTTAAAAATAATCCCTTTGAAAACTCTTTTATGAAACATGGACATGGATAATAAATATGTCCCAGTAGATACTTACATAAAAACAACCTCGGATAATAAACAGATTATGAAAATAACCCTTACCTTGCACTTTACTTTGGTCGAGGGTACGTTTAACCTTCTGTATAATGACCATTGTATGTTATTAGATTATACCAAAACCATATTCATATTTATTATATCATACATGATTCATTTATGACTTTATAATACCCAATTAATAATAATTTCCCTGTTAAATTAACATTTCGGGTAATAATCGCTTTCTTTATCGTACATGTTTTAACTTGTTTTTCTTGATTGTATCACTTAGATCATGATTTAAATACTTAAATAATATAAAAAATCATATATATTTATAATATAAATATGTATAATAGACATATATATGAAATGGAAAACACCATTTATGGATACGGTAGACTGTACGTACGCATAAACGCTGTTTCTGTTTTCATATCGTATTGCACGAAACTAGGTGAATAAGATATATGTAAGTGAATATATATATATATATATATATATATATATATATATATTTATATCTACAATAGAATTATTATGTCATATATTACATACTTATTAACGATATATATTTTATAATTATCGTTGAATTAATGGTGAATGTGGAAATGAATCTCATCGCATCGTGGAGACGGTAATCCGTACGTGCGCACGAGCGACAATATCATTATATTGATGGTGAAATAATATGTAATTGGATGGAATATCATATATACAGAATCATTAAAATGTTATATTTATTATTTACATCAGTTATACTCATTATTATACCCATCCAAATAATGAAGTGTTTGAATAACAAACTACACCACGACGGGGAGACGGTAATCCATACGTACACACGTATGGTGACTTTGTCATTTATAGGATGGATAGAATAATGAATATGATTATTAAATTTTTATAATAACATCAATATATATAGAATATACTGGATTTATTATTTTAGAATAGAAACAACAAAGAAAGAGGAAGTGGAAGAATAAAAGAACTTGAAAGAGGGTGGTGAAATCATTACCTATTCTTCGAGTTCTTCCTTTTTATTTGATCAAAAGGGCTCTTTAGATTGGATTTCTGACACATGAATATTTTCTTTCCTTTTACAAAAATTTTTAGAGGATAAAATTTTGGATGAAGAAGGTGTCAATGATATTTTTCACACCTTATTAGAAGTCACTGGGGGGACAACTAGATGATTTAACTATTCCATTACGATACCTTGAATTTGATTGATTGCATTTATAATCATCAAATAATTGCAATTTTATGAAAATTTAATTGTGAATTCCATCCATTTGTTCTATTTATTTGAAAATTTAGTATAAACACATGCCACTTATGCCGGTGGCTTGCCTAATTTTTCTTTTCTAGAATCAACCGTCTTTGAGATGACGTCCTTGAAAAAAAATCACTCCTAAATGGTGTTCGAAAATGTTGAGTGGAAGGGGAAATATTTTGGATGATCACTAATGATGATCTAATTAGGAATTTTGAGCTTCAATAACCTCACAAAAGTGTTCTCTATGGCTAAAATGAAGTAACCATGGACTTGTTCATCTTAGAAGGAATAAATTTTATTCTTCTGGTCCCATATAGAAGGCATTTCCGATCCTTCCCCTCATCTTGTAGGGTATATTTTTGTTTCTTCCATCTAAGAGGATGAATAATGCGATATTGTGTGGGAATTAGAGCTATATATTGTGTAGTATCCATGTCATGTGTAAAAGTTATAGCTTCTAATTTACACATTCTCTTCCCTTGATATGTCAATGTTGGTCAAGGGTCATATTTGGTTACAAAAAATAAATCTTCTTATCCTTGTAAGATCATGAAAATTTCATGAAATACTCATATATATATATAACCGGGATGAGTTTAATTTTCATCTCTTTACCCCGATCCTATATATTTAGACCTGATAAATCCATAGGGGGGATTAGAAGATTCAAGGAGTGAGTTAAACCCTTCCATATAGTAATGAAATTAGAGACTCTATCATTATCAAACTATTTAAAACTAGAGTGGATAAGGGTTATTATCTTTCATGATGTGAAAATGAATTAGTAATTAAATTATCAATGAAGGAATTCTCATCACGTGATTAATCTGGTTGGTAGACTGCTATACCAAAATATTGTTGTTCCTATATAGTTTATATGAAATTCTTGGGTTTGGCTATTTATTGTTTCTAAAGGGTACCCACCATGAAACTTAATAGAGAGAAAAAGTTTTAAAATGCCTCTATAGGTACTATAAGCCATTAAAATATGGAAACATTTGATTCCCAATGTTAGGTGTGGGGAGAGTAATATCTACCCATCCAGGATAAGAATTTCACTCTAGCTGCACTGGTTCATACTATCCTTCCATACCTTTCAGCAGAGATGATAGTGAATCAACAGTGTGAATGAGTTCTGATAGGGAATTTGGTTATGTAGGTACTTGATTGGGGGTATAAATAAGCTAATCTTGACATTGTGGGTATGCCTGTATTTGTGGATGGGAACCATCATGTTTTTTATTAGTGTAATTAACATGAAATAGTTTCTATTGAAATCATAATAGAGGGAACTCTAAAAATACAACTGTAATTGTATCAAAATAAATTTTTTGAGATCCTATATCGAATGGATGTCTTCGATCAACTTCTGGTGTCATGTCGGGGCCATTTTATTGAGGTAAATATATTTAAAGAGAAGGGTGAGGCTCTACTAAAAGAATATGACCATCATGAATATTTCATTTGAGTAATTTAACATTAAGCCTTTTCAACTCCTTCATTTCCAACTCATAAAAAGAAAATATTTCCTCAATTTTAGGTGGTTAAATTTCTTTAGAAGTGAGTGGTATGTAGCCACACCTCTTCCCTTTTATTTATTTGATTCCCACTAAAGTGGTGGTAGTTGATCATTTGAGGGTGTTCCCAAATTCTTATCTCGACTTTGATTTATAGTACGTACACCTTCCTCAATCATTTCAGTGTGGAATTTGTTTCGAATAGAGAAATTCTCCTCTTAGTCTTCTACATAGGACTCATGTTTCATAGCATCTACAGGGTGAGTGTTGATGATATTTATTGATGCGTAGTGCCTTTCACACATCACGTCACCATTAGAAAGATAAGATTATTGGTCACCCATGGGGAATCTGTTGGGTAAAATTTCATGATCCTCAGGGGTGGTTTCCTACATTATGGGTATCATTGTATTGCGACCATTATGAGGCTGTATCTTCTCCTATTAGGATTCCATTGAGGCTATTTTTGGAATTTTAATATGATGAGTTTCCCCAAAAAATATACTTGTATGCATTCCTCAGGAGATAGATGGGTTACACTTTGAGACAAGTAATAATGGATCATTTTTTGAAGAAAAACTCAATTAGGAAAAGAGTGATATTAACCAGTGAAGGGGTTGAGGTAAAAATTCCTATGGAATTATAATATATATAAATTTTAAAATATTTGTAAAAATAAAATATATTTATTCAACATCATATGATACATGAAACCTAAAGTTTAAATGAATCATAATAAAGTATAACTCTATAAATTAGCTATTAAATTAATGGGTATGAATAGAAATATCTTAATTAAGAATAATATATGTCTTAAAAATGTTTAAAATAAATCCATTTCTTATTAATTGGTTATAAATGAAAATAAAAATCACTTAAAAGTAAAATAATTGTTTTCTGAAAAATAGTTTTATGTGTATAATGTGTTTTTATCTTAATAAATTAAATTACTCACTATTGGTGAATGATTTTAATTAAATTTATGTATTATATATTAAATAAATTGATTTAACATTAATATAATATTTGTTTTCTTGGAATTAGATAATAATAAATTATGTTTAATCCTTAAAAGCTGTATTTTTTTTCACAAAGCTGTTTCTTAGAATTTTGAGACCTAATTCTAAAATTAAATTTTTACAATTTTAGAAATTTTATTTAAAAATAATTAAATTCATATTTGAAATCAAAATTTCAAAATTATCTTAGGCTGAAATTTTGAGAATTCTTTGAAAAGCATAATTTTTCTATGAATAGTGATAATTATTGATTTTTATTAAACATTATATTTTCATTTAAAGAATTTAAAATGGTCCATTTTGTTTTAAAACGTTTTTAAAAGTAAAATTAGGTTAAATATATTATTATTAATCCAATTTATTTCATTGGAATAAAATTTATGTAAAATATTGAAATAAATCCTTTTTAAACTTAAGAAAACCTTCTCTTTAGAAAACCAATTTTAATCGCATTTGCAGGTTAAATTTTAAATTAAAATTTCCCACATATGTGAATTGAATTTGATAAAATTTATAACATATTTTGAATCATAAGAAATAATATTATTCAGTAAGGTAAAATTATTTTTTTTATAATGAATAGTAAAAAAAATAAGAATATGTTAGCATGATTAAGGTTAAAACATCTTTATCGGGGGTTGGGGGAGGGGGGTTTAAAAAAATATATTAGGGTTAAAATAAAATGAAAAAATGTCAAAATTATATATATGGGAATATTTAAAATATTTATCATCAATTTTTTTGGAATGATCCATTTTGGATGCATTTTTTGTGAATAATACATTAGTATTTTTTATTATTTTTTAAAAAATGTGGGGCCCCTACCCCACTTATAAATTGACACCCCATATATTATAGTCTCCAAACTTAATAAGAATTTTGTATAAGATAATAATTTCTTAAATCCATTCCTTTAATCCCTCACCATGATTTAGAGTCATTGGTTTTATCACAAAACCATCCTAGGGAGGATTTAGGTGTAAACCTGAAGAGGTTATTTGAAAAAAAGGTATAGTTATTAACAATGTATTTCTGTTTTATTTATTCCTCTAACTCCTTTAATTTTTTTCAAACATTTATAAAAAATAACACCACTATCTTCCATATATTTTTATTTTATTACTTTAATGTAATTTCCTTTATACATATTCTTTTCTATCAAATAGGAAACAAAACAATCAATCATGTTCACGGTGGACTACCGCCTCGTGAACCAATGTAATTCGTTTTCCATCACAGCCTCTCACAGTTGTATATAATGGTAGATATAATGAATACATATGATATTTATGACATAATTATACTTATGGAATTATAATTTCACATCTACCTTGTAACAACTGTAGCCCCAGTATCCTAGAGATGAAGTTTACTTTGTTACATTGGCATAAGATACCAAGAATCACATCTTGAATGACTGAATAGTTTAGTAGTTTTGGAAAACAAGATACAAACATGATTCCCATATTTTATTTTAATATATAAATTATAATTTTTTTTGGTAATATAATAATTTACTCTAGCATATCCTTGCGCATCATTCATAGTACTCTTCCTAGATTCATGGGAATGTAAAAAAAATAAGGGTGAGTCTATGTAAAGTGGAAGCTATCATGAGTAAATGAATAATAATCAATATGGACAGGGAAATTTCTAAATGAATATTCAATTAAATAAATAACTTTAGTTTCCTGATCTTATAAGGAATAATCAATATGGAATGGTAAATAACTGAACACATAATAAATTTAAACTACTTAACTATCATGAATAGATAAGGATTAATCGATATGGAAATGAAAATAACTAAACAAACATTACATTTAAACAAATTAACTATCATGAGTAGATGAGGATTAAAAAATTTGAAATTGTAAATAACTGAATACACATGACATTTAATCAATAAAATAAGAATTAAATGTATCTATAGAATGTATCATTGTTGAAATCTCACAGATAATAATTATTTAATTCTTCATGAGGTAAATTCTTAATTATTAGATGTTTTCATATTAAGCATCATGATACCAATACCCTCATGGCCATTCATATGGTGGATTAAAATGAAAGGTAGAAAACTATTTAATTATATCTTAATGATTCACCTCATGAGACTAATGATGCATTGAGGGTATATATAATTATGACCCCCAACCATTACTACATGTCCATATAATTCCTAATATATCAAATAATCAATTTAATTCATAAATAATGTGACTTTTCATCAAATATCCATATTAAGTTAAAATTAACGATTTATCAATATTTACCTGAATAATCAAACAACTTTCAATATGGAACACCTTATGTAGAAATGATACATGGTTTAAGTAATAAAAAATAATTGATAAATTATATTGAAATTTTGAGTAAATTTAATGTCTAATGATTATGTTAAAGTGAATATTTCAAGCTAATGTTAAAGACTACAAAAATGAATCAAGAAGGTGAATGTCAATTTATTAATTAGTAGAAATGATTATAAACCATATATTGAAGTAATAAGGATGGTATTAATTAAACACATCCCTATTCAAGTATAATTAAAATAAAGGGTTGTTTTTGTGGATGCGTAAAAATACCATAAAAATGTCATTAAAATATTCTTGAGGAAAAATCATTTTTTACTTTTGAAATAAATTTTTAATCTAAAATTTCACAAAATATTATAGAAATGAATCTTTTTAAAAATAAATTTACAAATATATAAACTAATCTTGAAAATATAGAGTGGTCATGATGGCTAAAAATTACATACATGTTGTACATGTTTAAAAATTATTCCTTTCACTTTTTTAGTAAAATACAAATGAGCCATGTTTAAAAAACATTATGAATATTCATTTAATTTTTTTAATGTAAAACATGGGTAAATATTTATTAAATAAATTATTTGGATAATTATAAAAAATTATAGAAAATATTTTTAGAAAATATATTTTATAATAAAAATTATTTTCAACCGAAGAGAGAAATGAAATCAAATTTTATTAAAAATTTTCCTCAACAAATTTATGTATCAAAGAGTAGGAAGATGGAAATATAACTTGAAAAATTCATGAATAAATATATTATAATAAACATAAAGGTTTTTATAATATAATTATCAAATAATTTCTTTTAATGTAAATTCAATCATAAAAAATCCCGATTATAATGGGATTGTGAAGTAAACACTTACAAAGATCATATCATTGAAGTGAGAATTCACCACTGAATCAATTATGTGTATAAAATCTAAATACAGATAAATAATATGGATATAAAACATAATATATTCAGAAGTCAATATAGACATAATAATATAATATCAAAGACAATGAAGAAGTAATATAACCCAAGGAATTGACATTGAGTTATGAAATTATTTACAGCTTGGTAATTTTCAATTCAAATCCCTTTGGATGAAATAAATTGTTATTTAAACATATAATAACATGAATTATGAATGAATAATGATATTACTTGTCAAATGGGAATTATATATAGTATATTAACAAAATTAGGTTCATAACAATACAATATGCCTCAATAAAGGGAAATTGAGATGAAGTGCATTGCCTCACGCTTCCTTTTGGTTGAATATTCTTTATCCTCTAGTATAATGGTTATACGATTATTATTAATTTATTCATGAATAATATTACTATTTATAATATCATATATTATCCACTAATAACATATTATCACCCATTTGTTAATGATTCAATATTAATTTAATTATTTTTGGTGTTAATTGCCCTGTCTTCTCATGCGTGTTTTGCCAAAAAAAATCTGGTTCTTGTTTATAGGATATATACCCACCATATCAAGAGTTATAATAATTTTATTAAATTATTTTTTTTATCATTTTATATATTTTTATAATAATTATTTAAAATTTAAAATGGATAATGAATCACATCGCTTCGTAGAGATGGTAGACCATACGTATGCACGAGAAACCCTATCATTTCCTCAACAGATGAAAATGTAAGAAAGTAGGATATATATTAATTTTATAGAAAAAATATAATTTTATATATATCACATATATTAATTAAATTTATTATTATTACATTCCATGTAAATAATAATTGAAAAACGAATCTCATTGTTCCGTGAGGCAGTATTTCACCTTACACACATGCGACGTTATCATAATTTAAACGATATAGAAAGTAAGAAGGTATATGTGATATTATAATTATAAAAGTATAATAATATTAAAAATATCATATAATTGATTTTAATTATTCATCATATCAATCATTTAAATGTGGTGATGTAAAATAAGGTACATCGGTCCGCATGGTGGAAGTGCGCCACACACAAGATCGGTGGTTTCGTTTCCCATTTGATGAAAGAGGACATAGATATAGGCCATGATCTGAACATAATAAAATATCAGTATATTTAATATATATTTTTATTATATAATAATGTTTTAATATGATTTTAAGGAGGTGGGAGAAGAAACAAAATGAAAACGCTCGTTTAAGAATGTTCACTCTTCTTTAGGAAACCTTTTTAGGTTTTGAAAAAAATCATTCCTATATAAAGTTTTTGATCCAAAAGGGATATATTATGTTGATAGGGTAGTATGAGAGTTATTTTGATAGGTATTGGATGAACCAAATTGATTTTAAGTGTTAATAAGGGAGTATAGGTGGTGGCTATTTATAAGTCGGGGAGAGAACACACATGGAATTTTTGAAAATATTCAACCACACCAATGTTTTTATCATAAAAAAAATATTAAAAAATGGGACATTATATAACCATAAAGGTTATTAGATCTAAATATTTTAATAAAATTGGTTTTTTTAAAATTTGGTAGGTTACTTTAACCATTATCTATTTAGTTTAACCCCCTAGTAAATCAGTTTTTACCTTTACTGTGACAATTAATTTTTACTGCATTTAGTATTCATGATGGTAAAAAATTAAGTTGAAATTATTAGATGATATAAATTATTATGATTAAAATTATTGAATCTAATTTTACAAATTCAATTAATATATGTGGTGGAATAATATTTTAAATTATACCCACAGATGAGATGAAAAAGCAGGTTTCGAAAAATAAAATTCTCATAAGTGTAGAAGGATTACACATCATAATTCAATACGAAATTAATAAAAATTAAGTAATTTTTTTAAAATTTAATATAATTTAGATAATATTACTTTACATAAAATTTATAATATAAATTATCCTTATAAATTATTTAAATTAAAATTAAGTTTTCATTAAAAATTAGTATTTTTCATTATTCATAAAAAAAATAATTTATTAAAAAAATTATAAATAATTTAAATAAATATAATTTTGATATTAATATATTAAAAATGAAAATAATTTTATCAAATACATTTTATAAAATGTTAAAAATTATTTTTAAATTATGTGTACAAAGCGCAACTAAACCACATTTTAGAAAAAAATATATAGTATTTAGAAATCATTTATTTTTAATTTTAAATGATTATTATTTTATTTATAATTAATATATTTACATTTATTTTATTTTTTACATTTATAAACCACAATATCTTCCAAAATTAATTATTATTATTCATATGCACCAAAATGATGATGAGGTTATAATGATCATGTTTAAATAATATTGTAATAGAGTATTTTCATTTAAACCCTTTGTTGTGTGCATCATAAGCTATCAAAGAGATTAAATTTATTTAAAATGATATATAAGGTAATGTCTCTAGGTGTTACAGTCTCCTATAAGCTGGGTTTTGTGTTTTATACATGATATCAAACATGATGTCTCTCTTTTAAAATCTCAGGGTGTCACAATCTTCCCACCTTTAATAAATTGCATCCTCGCGATTTAAATTTTACCCCAGTAATCAAGGTTTTGACATTTGGAAATACCTTTGTTGAAAAACACACATCGTAAAAGGGTTAATAAAACTTCCTCTTAAAATAGTTAAAGAGAACTAAGAAAGGTCATCATGAATCAAATATAACTAGGTATCCAAGTAGGAGAACATTGGTGGAAAGCGAAGATATGGACATGGAAAAAAATTATAAATAATAATAGAGAGTGATAGAGGTCACTAACCACAATAAATTGAATGATCAATGGAATTTTAAGGACAAAAAAACAATAAAAATTTGATTATTTAAAATAACATTTGATTTATTAGATATGTAGGTAACATGATAATTTTTTTCAATATCTTTTCCTAAATTTGAGGAATTATTTCATGGTCTAAGAATATTAGAAAATAAACTTAATTTATATATTTCTATTTCATAGGCACAATTTCATCCTTTTTTTGTTCCTTGAAAAATTTCCAACTAATCACTTTCTCAATGAAATGAATATCTAAAAATGAATTTATTATCCTTGAATAAGTAAAACTAAATTTTAATGGATCATAACATCCATAAAAGAGTGAAAAGTATTTTTTTTATCTCTTTCTAACCATTTTCCAAAACTAATATGGTTTTCCCGAGTTTGTCAATACAATACTTTAATCTCTAAACATCAACAATAATACAAATGGTACTACATTACAATTTATTACCAAAATCATTTAAGTAAAAATAATGACATATTAACCATATCATCACATATCCTAATGGTAGGTTCTAAACTATTATCATCATTCAATTGACTTTTTAAGCATCATGGCCTTGCCAGATGCCATGGCTTGACACCTAACATGAAGGTTGTACTTTTTATAAAAAAAATTAGTATAATTACTATAAAGTTACCTAAGGGAAACAACCCAAAATTAACTAAACATAAAAAACTAGATAAACGATAATGGTTACTAATACTTTTAAACTTATACCCAAAGTAGTAAGGGCATTCTTCCTTAAATAACTTTTTTACTAAAACATATACTAAACGAATGGATCATATTCAAATAGATGTGTTAAAAAACATATTTAATCATCTTAAACTACCATAATATAAAACTTATAAATGTATATTTATTCTATTATAATCATGAATAAACTTCACTTATCAACCTAAGAAAATTTTGGTTTATCCAAGCTTATTCACATCCATCATCTATTCAGTCGTTAGTAATGGTTTATAAATAAAATGTGAATTATCCTAAGTATATCCCCCAATATTGTAAAACAAATGTATGATGTAAGACCCATTTTCATATATTAAGTCATGATCGAGTCATATCTGAAGATCATTTTTAAGAGTTTTTACCCATAGTGTAACATCCCTGACCCATAAGCCACTAAACCGGTGCCCCGAGCTGAGTCATAACATGACCTCAGGGGCGCCTCCCTATATACTAGAGGTTTATGACAATAAATGAGGGTCTATATTATATGTGGGATGACTATACCCTCTTACTAGAGTAATAAACAATATAAAACATATAAACAACGAAGATAACATGGGCTAATCAGTGAAAAGGCATAAATAACCATTTCTGAACCGGGTACAAACCACAACCAATAGTAATTATGTCATGTCATACTATAATTCCAAGTGAACAAAACCTAAAGTAAAGAAAAAAATAGTAATCCCCAAATGGTCCTGACTCTTTGTCTATAACATCATCCATGCATGTCCCATGTTCAACTCAACTCCCTAGCATAGGGCCCTTGCCCTTGTCCTGAACTGCAAGCATAAAATATTCTTGGGTACCCAACTGTGGCTTGAGCATGGTGTGATTAAAAATAAGTAGTCCCTCACCAATGGTGTCTAGACATATCAAGTATAATAGATAGTTTATGAAATTATAAATAAATAACAAGAAAAGGAAGGACAATTTGGGGGCCACTAGTTATCAATATCTACATAGCTATCACTAACCGTGGTGCCAATTCATTATATCTCTTTCATTAATAGTTCATCATCAATCATGAAGTTTATAAGTTAGGAATTAATATAATTCATGCATGATTTATGGAATTTATCATCATTAATATGGGAATAATCAAGTCCCTAACTCACTAGGGATAGCATATCAAAACATTATAACATCCTCACCTCAAATATTTAGTCCGAGTAAAATGAAACTATAAGGGGAATAGAGTACTATCCCCATCCCTAACTGATATATTGTGGGTGGAGTTAGAGAATCAGTCTAACTCGACTCATGGGAGGAGCCTCAATCCTTTAACCCACACCTTAATCCATGTTCACATGCTTATCCATCCATTCCCCATAAATAACCCATATCACAACCAAACACAACCAAGACATACAAAAATCATAACCCATAACATTCAACATGGTAAATCATATTATTCCATAACCCATTAACACATTTTCCATTACATCACTTAGTCTATATATCCCAATTCATATTCTCAAGCTTATCTCACTAAGCATATTCAGTAATTCACTTATGTCAATCCATTATACATATTCATAAATTCCCTTATGAAATTACCTTCAACATATTTTCCCATTTCACATACTATTATAAATTTAGTTTATTCATCATTTCACATACAGTAACTCACTTAGGCATATCTAACATATTTCATAAGCCTCATACCCTAACCTCAATCAACTAATACCTCATTTGGTCTTCCATTAATATTATCACATACTCAACAAGGGATTTATATGATCACACAATAACCTATAACTTACTTAGCTAATTCTACATTCAGAATGTATTAGCACACACCATAGATGGCCATAAATGTGTCAAATCACCCCCAATGCATCGCTTTATGACCATGAGGGTTTCCATTCATCATTTAAACACCAAAAATCCCAAATCTTACCAAGAGGTTCAAAATCACAACAAGAAGTGACAAATGACAAAGATGGACATGCAAAAATCTACAACAAAACTATGGGATAAAACTTGTAAACTAGCTACCTAAAATCCATTGGCGAACACACTCCCAAACATGGCCTTAGATCTGGATTCAACCACCTCTTAAATGTTTGAACTATATTTCCTTTAAAAGGAATGTTTTTGTGATTTGAAATGATATGGGATAAAGATTCAAACCCTAATTGAGCGGAGGATGCAAGGAGGAGATTAGACTTACCTGGAGCTTCGATCTGTAACTAACAGTGCTCCAAACTGCCTAGAGATGAAGGATATTCACCTTTGGAAGTGTTTGAGAAAACTTGTTTGTAACTAGGGTTTAGGGGAGGATAAAGTATGAAAATAATGAGTGATGATTTAAAATCTAATAGTGGAAGGTTTATATATTTCTCAACTTTATTAGGCTGCACAGTTTACCTACAGGTTTTTCCAAACAGTGAGTGATCCACTGTACCAAAATCACCCCTTCACATGGTTTCTTGGAAATTCTACACAGTTAGCTTACCCATGAAGTAACTATGCACAAGCTTCTATCCAAGGATGCACGGTTACCTAGGATTCTATGCATGGTTTTCACTAACCGTTCACAAACTGTGGAATGTACCAAGAAATTTATTTTTCCTCCTCTTTCGTGCCCTGAATCCCTAGAAAACCCACGAGGTTTCTCATGAACTTTTTGACACAATTTTTTGATCAAAAGAAAGGAAAAAACTAAAACAAAAAGAAAAAAATACCTTACAAAAAATATCAGACCTTACAACCTCTCTACCTTAGTATGACTCGTCCTTGATCCCCTCTTTCGGAGCATCATTGAGATTTAGAAGCAAAGAGTATAAGCCACTGGACCTGCATATCAAATTCTTACTACCATATTTCTTCCTGAAGTTTCCCATGTTTCTATAAAATCTAAACCAAGGTCACAGTCTTTCTCCACAATACATTCTCACAACAATCCACAAACTAACTGAATGCTCTTTAAGAGATGGATTAGCCTCCAGCTCTACATCCTCAACGTTTATCACATGAGATAGATCAGTTTGATGCTGTACGAGTTGTGAAACATGAAAAACATCATGCATTCCACTATAACATTGTGGAAGATCCAATTAGTAAGCCACCAGTCCGCTCCTCTCCACAAACTCAAATAGCCCCACATATCTAGGTTCCAATATTCCTTGTTTCCAGATTCGATGGTGACCCAACCATGGAGACACCTGAAGAAAAACACTATCGCCTACCATGAACCCGAGATGTCTATGATTCTAGTATGCATATGAAATTTTCCTACTTTATGATATTTCCATCCACTTCTGAATCAACCGACCCTTCTCATATGTCTCCTGCACAAGACTCAATCCTAATAGCTTAGACTCCCCAACTTCTAACCAACACAACAGAGATCTACATGGAATCCCAAAGAGTACGTCAAAAGGAACCATCTAAACCTTAGCCTGAAAACAGTTGTAAGAAAACTGAACTAGAGACAAGTGAATTTCCCATGAACCAATGAAATCTAGAACACAGACTCTCAAGATTTCCTCCAATACCTAAATTTTACACTATGACTATCCATACATATGTGGGTGATAATCCATAATCAAAATCAGTTGGGTACTAAGAACCTTCTATGGCCCCTGTCAGAAGTGTGATGTGAAACAAGGATCACGATCCAAAACTCTAGTTCTCAGAACACCAGGAAGCTTCACTATCTCTCAAACATATAACTCTCCCAAATGATCAACTGTGTAAGTTTCTTGGATCGGTAATAAATGAGACACTTTATTCAACCGATCTATAACCACCCAGATAGCATCATTCATCTGAGGAATCCTTGGAAGACCCACTATGAATTCCATCATTACGTCATTCCACTTTCACCTTGGAATGGACAATGAATATAAAAACTTACCTGGATGATGATGCTCATCCTTCAACTGTTGATAGGTAAGGAATCATACCACAAAACCCACAACCTCTTTCTTCATTCCTGGCCACCAAAACAAATGATGAATATTATGTTACATTTTCATCAAGCCATGATGTAATTCCAACTTTTAGGTATGGAACTCACGCATCAACTCTTATCAAATAGCTGTCGGCACTACACATGGCCATGAACATAGACAACTCCAGCAGCACCAATATCCCAACTAGAAGGTGACTCCACACCTTTATGAATTTCCATCATAGCCAAACACTCTAGATCCTTTAGATGAATCTCCTTTACCTGGATCAAAAGCATATAATCAATTTCTATAGACATAAGGTTCATTTCTCCATGCCCATCATGCACCTCTAGGTGCATCTAAGAAAAAAAAAGTCATCATCCCCTACATAGAGTTGGATTCTTGAACCACCTGATTCTGAGTCTTCCAGCTCAGAGCATCTGAAACACTATTCCCTTTTCCTGGTGTATAAACAAACTCAAAATCAAAGGATTGCAGGTACTTGACCCACCTTCGCTTCCAAATATTGAAATCCCACTGAGATAATATATATCTAATACTTTTATGACCAGTAAACACCACTAATAATTCTCCCAACAAGTAATGCCTTAAACACTTTATGGAATAAACCAAAACATCTTGCTCAAAATCATGGGTAGGGTAATTTATTTTATGAGGACTCCACCATCTTGAACCATAAGATATAAACTGACCATCCTACATCAACACTACTCTGATTCCCACACCAGACTCATCATAGAACCAGGTTTCCTTCTTACCAAGTTTAGGTAGGATTAGAATTGGTTTGGTCATCAACCTCTTCTTTAACTCTTGAAAAGAAGACTTACATGCCTCCTACCACTAAAAATTAACACACCTTTTTGTTAAGATTTAGATTGGTACTACCAAATAAGAGAAATCCCTAATGAAAACCTAGTAATAACCGAATAAACCGAGAAAACTTCGAACATCGCAAACAGTTCTGGATTTCTCCCAAGACAACATATCCTCAACCTTATTTGGATTTACTAACACACCTATATTAGAAATTATGTTCCCCAAGAAATGTAATTTATCACACAAGAAAAAAAATTATAATAGCTCGGTGTAAATCCCATGCTCTCTTAGTATACTCACGAAGATACCGAGGTGTTTGGAATGATTGTCAAGAGTTCATGAGTACACTAAGATGTCATCAAAAAAGACAACCTTGAATTGATCTAGATAGGGGTGAAATACCCTCTTCATTAATTACATAAACACATTTTGTGCATTGGTTAACCTGAATGACATCACCAAAAATTCATACAACATGTAACTTCTTTGGAAATATGTCATTGATCTGTCAGAAGGTCTCACCATCAACTGATGGTATCCTGATCTCAAATTGATCTTAGAGAACACTGAGGCACCCCTCAATTGGTCAAACATGTCATCAATTCTGGGAATCAAGTATCAGTTTGTAACCATCATCTGATTAAACTTTATGTAATCAACACATAACCTCAATGACCTGTCTGCCTTAGAAAACAACACAGGTGATCCCCTTGGAGGCGTACTAGGTCGAATGAATCCCATTCACTCCAACTCTTCTAGCTGAACCTTCAGTTCCCGGAGTTCTACTAGTTCCATTCGATATGGTGGAATAGAAACGGGTTGTACCCCTTTCAGCAACTCGATTGTGAACTCCACAACCCTATCAGGTGGTAGTCCCAATTAATACTCAAGTAATACATCCTAAAATCAATCCACCATAGGTGGAAAGATATGTTTCTCCACTTATCCATCATTAAGATTAAGGTATTCCACTTGGGCTATGAGTTCTCCCAACTACTGAAAAATTGGCCCTATGAGACCTGCTCAAACATACCACTCACCACAAAAGGCATAAGTGGATCTATCGGGAGACATGAACGTTACCCTATAATAGTAAAAAAATATATGGTCTTGATACAGTACTATTCAATCTATACCCAAGATCAGGTCAAAATCTGACATATCGTGGAAAAACAGGTTCCACAAAAAACAATAACCAGCAACCTCTAAAGCCAACCTATACAATGTCTAATATCCTCAAATCACACCCCTAATGAAGTATCAGTTGACATAACCCCATAAAAATGTTCCATGGATAGAACCAAAATAACCATGAACTGTGTAGATAAAAAATAGAGCGTGGAACCTGTGTCAAATAGAGCATTAGCGAGTGTGGAAGATACAAGAATCGTACCTCAAATAGTAGATAGTCCACCCTTTCCATCTCTAGGTATAGATTGAACTATGTGAAGATGTAAATTCCCTCTACCATGGGATATATCATGAGTAGCCTGCACTACACTACCCAAATGGCATAGATGGTCCCACCCTAGAGTTCCACATCCACCACCTCTACCGGTACAGCCAGTGGAGCTCCAACTACCTTCCTGATATGGGTTGATCAATCCCCTATCCTCACTCAGTATCTTCCTCTGTCTCCCATCCATTCCCGGCTACTGAGGGT
Source organism: Viscum album (assembly GCA_963277665.1). Classification (NCBI taxonomy): domain Eukaryota; kingdom Viridiplantae; phylum Streptophyta; class Magnoliopsida; order Santalales; family Viscaceae; genus Viscum; species Viscum album. The sequence continues at coordinate 1,716,190,459 of OY728125.1, forward strand.
TCTTGAAAAACCTCTATATATGTCCCAACATTACACAAGACCAACACTCGATTGGTGGTTGGGGACACTGACCCCACATATGCTCCAGCCTTCCACACTGAAAAAAATACCTGATCACCACCCTAATGAACCAGCCCTCTCTTCTGACTATTTTGCACACTATCACCCTTTTGGAAACTTCAAAAATGATTCTTCATTACCTCAGAGGTTGTACCACATGTCCGCCTAGTTGGTACCACAAGTAAACCCCTCAAAGCTCCCTTCATGTTCACTTCTGAGATAAGGGCTTGGTCCATTACCTCTACAAACCTCTTCAGACCAAAGATGTTCACCTGGGACCTAATCTCATGCCTAATCCCATCTTGGAAGAATTTTTCAATAGCTGCCTCATCTCCATCAATCATTGGGATGAATCAATACTAGTTAGTTAAATATCCAACATAATCCATCACTGACATAAACCCATGAGTCAAACTCATAAACTCTTCAACCTTCTCCTTCCTCAAGGTTTAGGGGTAGTAATGTTCCTGAAACTTTTCCTTAAAATCATTCCATGACATTCCTTTATCCTATTATGTTTTAACCATAATTTCCCAACAATGCTTGGCCTAGCCCTGTAACATGTAGGATGGTAACATGACTCACTTCTCAATAGGAGTCTCCAGATGATCAAGAATTTTCTAGATAGACTCTACCATGAACTTTGTTGCCTCTATACCACCCTCATTGGTAAAGGTCGGAGGGTGCTATACCTGAAACTCCCTAGTCAGCTCGAACATACTCGAAAAAACCTGCCATATACCCTATTCCATCATCTGTATAAAACAACCATGATTCTCATGGAACTGCTCTTCCCTACTTCCTGGAACCACATGATCCTCTTGCTCCCCTACTGGGGGATCATTCTCAGCAATGTCCTCTTGTCACCAAAACTACACATGTCTTCATGGAGGAATTTCTCTACAATGTAAAACACGATCTTTAAAAAAAACCACAATTCATTAAAAAATACAAGTAATGGTCTTCATTAGCCACCAACAAACCATTTCACATACACCACACAAACTGGTCTGATCATACTCGAAAAACTACCCTCAACCATCCCATCCTTGGTCATGGCTAACATAGGGTAACTAACTCACATGATTACAAGCCTTACCATCTACACCATTTAAAAAATTTCCTCACATCACAACTTACACCATTAACATTTCATTTCACATACCACCCTTTATTAAGAATAATTTCTTATGTATTGTTTAAAAATATTATCCCTTTTTTTCTATTTGTATCATTTCATTAGACTTAATTTTCATCATTTTTAAGAGAGTCAAATGCATTATACCATCTTGTCCCACACACACACATCCCATGTGTGAGTGCCTACTATGATACATGTCACTTATATACATAGGTGTGTAGATTGATGCATGAATGTACAACCGTGCTCCATTCCAGCCATGAGAAAAATATAATTAAACTATCACATCACACCACATGTGCATCACCCAATGGTGAAATATCATTAAATGCAACAAAACATAACAAGAACAACAATTCCCGCCCTGGGTGACTTTGGTTTTCCCCCATATATGGGTTAGCTACTCCTAGGCACGAGCTCATTACCAAGGCCCAACACTGTCCAAATCCCCTTTCTACCATCCCCAAATAGTAACAAGAAGTTAATATACCAACTCTAATACCACTTTTTAATATCCTTGACCCAGGAGCCACTAAATCGGTGCCCCGAGCCAAGTTTTAACATGCCCTCAAACATGCCTCCCCTTACGCCAGAGGTTTCCAACTAGTAGCGATGGTCTAGATTAGATGTGGGAAGACTATAACCTATTCCTAGAGTAAACCACAGTAAAAAACATTTAATCAATAGAGATAACATGATCTAATCAATGAACAAACATAAATAACCATTTCCCAACTAGTTACAAACCACAACCAACATTAATTATGTGATTTCATGCTTCAATTCCAAGTGAACACAACCCAAAATAAATAAAAATAGTGGAATACCAAAACGGTATTGACTCTAAGTCTGAAACATCATCTGTGCATGTCCCATGTCCAACTCAACTCCCTAGAATAGGCCCTTTTCCCTTTTAGGAACTGCAAGAATGAAATATGCTCAGGTACCAAATGTCATCCTGAGAAAAGTGTGAGTACAACTTAGTAGGACACCACCAATAGTGTTTACAAATATACAGTTTAAAAAATAGTTCATGCAAGTATAATTAAATAAAAATCAAAGGAACGAAAATTTGGGGGTCCACTAGTTAATAATATCTACATAGCTATCACTAACCAAGGTTCCAATTCATTATTTATCTTTGATTACTAGTTTATCATTAATCACCATGTTCATAATTTACGCTTTCATATCATTAATTCAAGGTTCATGGAATCTATCATTACATATAAGGGAATAAATAAGTCCCTAACTCACTTGGGATATCATATCACAACAACATAATATCCTCACCTTGAAACCTCAGTCTGGGTGGAATTAAACCATTAGGGGAATATAGCTCCGTCCCCTTCCTTAACCCGTGCATTGTGGGTGGAGTTAGAGCATTAGTCCAACTCAACCCGTGAGAGGAGCCTTTGTCCTTTACCCCACACCTCAAGCCATGTGCACATGATTATCCATAAATTCAACACACACAAACCATATCACAAATAAACACAACCAATACATAAAAAATCATAATCTATAAAAAACAACATGGTAAATAATTTTGTGCCATAACCTATTTTCCATTACATCAGTTATCCATTTAGCCCAATTCCCATTCTCAATACTAGATCTCTAATAATATTAAATAATTCCCTTATTTTAACCCACTATATATATTCATAAATTCCCTTATAAAATTACCTTTAATATATTTTCCCATTTCACATACCAATATCAATTTATCATATTCACCGTTTCACATTCACTGACTCACTTAGGCATATCTAACATATTTCATCAGCCTTATACCCCAACCACAATTAACAAATACCTCATTTGGACATCCATTATGAATATCACAAAGTCAAAAAGGGCTCTACCTGATCAAACAAAACCCTAGAACCTACTTAGATAATTCTAGCTCTAGAATGTATCAGAGCACCCCATAGATGGCCTTAAATGGGTAAAATCATCCCAAATGCATCTCTTGGGGACAAGTAGGGTCTCCATTCATCAGTTATACTCCAAAAATACCAAATAATACAAAGAGGATCAAAAACACAACAATAAGTGACAAAATAAATATGTTCACATGTATAAATCTACAATGAAACTAGGGGATAAAACCTGTAGACCACATACCTAAAATCTGTTAGCAAAAACACTCTCAAACATGGCGTTAAAACTAGATTCAACCACCTTTTAAAGCTTTATCCATTATTTTTTGAGAAAAGAAGGGGTTTATTGATTCAGAAGGATATGGGAGAAATTTGCAAACCCTAATCGAGAAGAGAAATTAGGGAGGAGATTATACTTACTGTGAGCTTTGATCCACAACCGACGATTTTCTAATGGACCAAGAGATGAAAAAGATTTACCATTTGAAGATCTTAGAATCTCTTTTTCATAATTAGGGTTTGGGGGAGGATAAAGTACGAAAATACCTAGTGAGGATTTAAAATCCTAGAGTGTAAAGTTTTTAAATTTCTCAACATTATGGGGATCTAGGATTTACCTGCATGATTTTCCAAACCGTGTGCAAACCTTGTGTGAGACACTTTTACAAAATCACCACTTCACACTGTTTCCTAGGATTTCCACATGGTTAGCTTAACTATATGGTAATCGTGTGAAAGCCTCTATCCAAGGTTTCATGGTTACCATGGATGCTCCGTACGGTTTGTACTAACCATGCACAAACTGTGTAATATGCCTAGAAATTATTTTTACATCCTATTTCTTTCCCCAAACCCTTGGAACACCCTATATCCTTCTCATGAAATTTGGGGAACAATTGTTTTACCAAAATAAAGGACTTAAACAAAAACCTAAAAAACATACCATGAGAAAAATCCCGGATCTTACACCTGGTTACATCTATCCCAGAACCACATCAACATGTGGTATCTTGATAGGGATGTATTTCTTGGAAAAACCACATAATCTATACCTTAAGAAAACATCAGGATGTTATTTTATACTTATCTGAAGAGTCTATCATATGGTTATGTTCCCTAGTATATCTTTTCCTAAATCTTTTTCCCAAGGATTCTACAAAACATCCTCTGGTACCAACTATAATGACCCCAACCCCAGTAGACTAGATCTAGTGTCTACTTTATTAAATTTTCATAAGATATAAGTAATCACATACCAAAGGATAAAATAGTTTATTATTCTTGGTAAACTAGATACTTACATGATTCCCATATTACATTTTAATATACAACTGAAAACATAAGTGGTTTTTTGAGAATATCATTATTTACTCTTGTATATTGTTTAAAATCATTCATAGTACACTTCTTGAATTCCTAGGAAAGAAAAAAAATATGCATGAGATCATATTCTCAATAAGTGTTACATAAATTTGGATCTATCATAAGTAAATGAAGAATAATCAATATGGTATAGTCAATACAGAAAGGTAAATATCAGAACACACATTACCTTTACTAAATAACATTACTATCATGATTAGAAAAAGAATAATAAATATGTAAATGTAAATAACTAAACATAGATTATACTTTTAAAAAATGAATACCATGGATAGAAAAGGAATCATCAATATGGAATGGTAAATAACTGAACAAACATACTATTTAAACAACTTGACTATAATTAATATATAAGGTTTAATCAATATGGTGAGTTAAATAACTGAAAGAAAATTTCATTTAATGAATCCACATAGAATGAAATGAATCCGAAAATAATATCATTAGGAAACATATCAAGGATAATAACAACTAAATTTTTAATGAAGGAAATGCATCATTATTCGATTTCATGATCTCAAGAATCATAATACCACTACAATCAAGACCTTTCACAATACAGTTTTAAGACATCGGTTTCATTTAATTCTATCTTACTGATTCACCTCACGAGACTACTGATGTGTCAAGGGTATTTATAATTCTGGGATAACCTTTCAGTGCATGCCCAAATAATTCCCCATATATCGAATAATCTATTTAATTCATGATTAATGTACCTTATCATAATATATATATATATATATATATATATCAATATTTACCTAGATAAACAAATAAATTTTTATTTAAGACACCATATGTAGAAATGATATAATTTTTAAGAAATAAACCTAGCCATGATAAATAATATAGATAAAATGGGGAAATTTAATGTCTAATGATAATAAGAAAGTGAATATTTCAAGGGAAAGTTAATTATTATAAAAATGAATCAATAAATTGAATTTAAATATGTTCCTTGGTGAAAATAATAATAAAATCCCATAAAATAAATAAATATTATATATATATATAACATATTCCCAATAGATTATAAGTAAAATTAATGGTTTTTTTCGTTGATGAATATAAATTCCATTAAAATGTCATTATAAACAATATGAAGGAAAATATATTTCTTTACTATGAATATATATTTTTTAAAAATAAATGTTTGAACAATATTTTTAAAATACATTTATTTGAAAAAAACCATTGAAAACTATAAATGAATCTTTAAACATGGAGCGGTCATGACGGTAGGAAATTTCACACATACCGTACACGTTAAATTAAATATTACTTTCACATTTTCAATAAAAGAGATTAAATATTTGTTTGAAAAAGGATATGAAGATTATTATTTTTTTAAAAAAAATACATACATGGGTAAAAATTTATTTTATAAATCATTTGGATAATTTTAAAAACATTTTTGAAATCTTTTTTAGAAAACAAGGTTTTGCAAGAAAAGGGATTTTCGACCGAAGAGAGAAATGATGTTATATTTTATTAAAAAACATTAATAATAATATTAAGTACCAAAGAGTAGAAAAAATTATCTATTACTTGAAAGAGTCATTAATAACTATAGGATTAGAAAACAAAATGGGTTTATTTCATAATGATAGAATAATTTATATTAATGGAAATTCAAATGTAAATAATTTCGATTAAATTGAGATTGTGAAATAAAACCTTACAAAGATCTTAACATTGAAGTGAGAATTAAAAAATGAATTCATTATGTGTTTGAAATTTAAATAAAAATAAAACCAGTGTATATTCAACATAATATATTCAAAATTAAGCACACATAAAATCATATAATATCATAGACAATGAAGAAGTAATATAACCCAATGAAAAGAATTTGAGTTATGATATTCTTTACCAATATTTAATTTTCAATTCAAATAACCTTGGATAAAATTAATAATATTGAAACATAAAATGACATGATTTATGAATGAATCTTGATATAACATGTCAAAGGGGATTTATATACACCATAAAAAATAAATTACGTGCATAAAATTACAATATTCTCTAATGAAGGGAAATTGAGATGAAGTACCTTACCACACTCTTCTGTTTGGTTGAACGTAATTTACCACCCAATTATACTGATTTTAATAATGTTAATAATGTATAAAATAATCATATTTATATTTATAATATCCTATATTTTCCACTTACAACATCTTATCACCTATTTGTCAATGATCTTTCATCATATTCATTATTTCGGGGGTTAATTTCCATGCTTTCTCATGTGTGTTTTTTCCTGAAACATACAATTATTTTTTATAGGATATTGATACATCATAAAAATAATTATATTAAATTTATTAATATATTTTTTTATCAATATTTTTTTTGAATCATTATTAAAATTTGAACATGGAGAATGAATCACATTGCTTTGTTGAGACGGTATATTGTATGTACACACATGCGACATTACCATTTATTTAACTGTTCAAAGGGTAAGTAATTAGGTGATATATTAATTTTAAAAAATAATTATCAATTCATATATATCTCATATATTCATTAAATTTATCTCTCTTACATTCCATTTAACGTGTATGTGAAAAATGAATCACATCGCTTCACGAGGCGGTAGTCCACCATACACATGAGAAACATTATCATAATTTAAATGGAATGGAAAGTAAGAATGTATATGGGATATTATAATTAAATATTTATATAAATATCATAAATATCATATACATTAGATAAATCCATCATTAGATCCAGGCTTGAAAGGTGGTGATGGAAAACGAGTTCCATCGGTTCCTGAGTCGGTAGTCCATCGTAGACACGACCAATGGTTTTGTTTCCCATTTGGTGGATAAAGAGATGGATATAGGATATGATATTAACATATTAACATATAATTATATGTAAGACACTTATTTTATTATATAAACATTTTTTAATAATATCTGATAGATTTTTAAGAAGAAATAAAATAAAAACACTCATTTATGAACGTAACCTCTTCTTTAGAAAACATATTTAGGTTTGTAAAAAAATCCATTATATGTAGGATTTATGACCATAAAATGGATCAAGGATATTTTGAGGGATGTAAGGAAGGGATTTGGGTAGTACTTATTGAAAAAAATGTATTGGTATGTGTGAAGAGGGAAGGAGAGGGTGTGGCCTTTTATAAATGGGGGAGAGGACACACATGGGATTTTTGAAGAGATTCAATTAAAACCATGTTTTCATCATGAAAAGCCTCCAAAATGGGTCATTGTAGATCTTTAGAGTTTATAAGGTTGAACTATGTCTATTAAATGTGTTTTGGAAAAGTTGTTTTACAACATCCGACCTTTTTATTACATAACGTTTAATTACATTGTACAAATAGCCAATCTTTTAAAGTTCAGTTTCTTGGAAATAAGAAACATGATACATGAAAACATAAAAAAATATTATATTACACTTGATATGATTCATCATAGGTTTATCCAAAGTAAATATAATTAATCTCATAACCTGGGTACATACATCAAAGGAAAGGGTGAGCATAATCCCTAGTAAGGGAAAGAAAGGGAAACAATTTAAATGTGATCATGAGAATTATCAATAAAAACATGAAGAATATCATAAAGGAATGAGAAAGAGTAATATAATAATAATAAAATTAATCATAACTTGGAAATGTAGCTATAAATTTTAAATGGAACATTCTTAAACATATCCCCAAATTTTTTCACTGAGGTGTCGTAAATATTATGATGATTATTCACCAAGGTATCGAAAAACTTGTTATCTCTAGAGATTATAATCTTTTCCAAATGAATTTGAGAAATATCTGGGTGAATCCTTCACATTTAATAATTAATTTTATCCTTGTATATCATAATAAAATATATCTGAAATTTACTGTGGATAATAAAAGAAACGGGTTTCATATCAAAATCAAAACTTTTAAAAAAATGCTTAATGAAAAGATATTTATATCATTATTAAAAAATAAAAAAGGAAGGTGGGTTTCATGTATGTTAATCCCAGAATAAAATAGTTCATTTTTAATTATAAGTGAATATCCCTATAAAATTAAGAGGTTTGGGTATTTAGAAAATAAAATTAGAGAATTTCTTGATAGAAAGAGAGAAACTTTGAGAAGAAAATCCAACAACATAACAGGTATGAAACATGGATTTAGAAAAAATTTAAAAGAGTGGGGTCATGGGTTTCCCATTAATAAAAAAAATTTCAATAAGGGAATGAATAAAAAGGAAATAAGATAGTGATACTAAAACATTTAGAATCCATATACAAAATAAGTTCGTGAAATGAAGACAAAAGAAGAATATTTCCTTTACCTTGAAGAGTAACTCCTCAAACTCGATGATTGGGACCTTGGGGGCTTAAGGACACACTTTTAAGACTCATTTGGGAGGTAAAAAAATCAATTATTTATGGATGATGAATTAGTAATGAAATATAATAGAGAAATGGGTGCATATTTATACAAAAAGTGAGGGGTTGTATTATTGATTTCCTTGACAACCTAGGTAGTGGTAAATACAAAAACATAGGATTGCCCATGGTATTTTCCCATGATATTGGCCACTTGGGACACCTATTATGTTATTATAATCTAAAAGAGTGGACCAGAATTTTATATCACACAATACATCATTATGATGTCAATAAACATGACAAAAACTCAAAACTATATTTTTACTATTCATCAAAAAAAATATTTTAAAAAATTATAATAAATTCACCCTAACCTAATTTTGATGTCTAGATTTCATATTTTTTTATTTTATCATAATAATTCTATAATTATAAGAAATTTATCATTTAAATGGAAAAGTACTAATTTATTAAAAATAATAGCGGATAGAAAATGCATAGTAAAATTTGTGACACTTGAAAAAAATAAAATTTTCTTATCATTTAAATTTAAATATGAGTGTTTTAATCATACTATTTCATTAAAATAATCATTATTTTTGATACATTAAATTAATATAGTAATTATAAAATATCTAAAAAGTACAATTTCTATTCAAAAAATCAATTTACCAAATTTTTTATATTCTTAGGAAAAAATATTCTCAAAACAAAAATGATGGAATAAAAATTTTATTTATAAAAAGGGATTACAAATAAAGTAACTAACACCCCAAAACATAACCCCTTATAACTCCTACATACAACCTAATGGTGTGGTGTGTGGTGGTGATAAATTCTTGGGGAAACTCTGATAACATCACCTGATTGGTAATTTCCACTAACTTGAAGTTCTTCCATAGGTGATTTCATTCAAGTTCAACATGTTGAAGAACGACATGGGATTGGTCAAGAGTGAATCCCAGGGATACTACCTCCCTCTCATGTATTGAATAATGTGCTTCGTACGACATGACTCTACTATATTAGGTCATTGAATCTTCTTTCTACATTAATTTTTATTGGTCATTTATACTAATAAAAAATAATTATAACATTAAAATCCCTATTAAGTGTATAGTTTCCAACATTCATATGGACCAATGATCATAATTAACCAATGATCATATAATGGTCGAAACCATATTGTCACATTTCAAATTACCCTCACTTCATTATTAAAGTGATATATTTATGTTGAGTATAAAGTAATACATCACACATTTTTATGAAAAATTGATCATTCAAAAATTTCAGGTCGCTACATTCTTTCCCCCATAAGAAATTTGAACCCTGAAATTTCAACTTATCATTTGTATTGAGAAGAGGTGTGGGTTCTTTTTCTTCATTGTTTCCTCTAGTTCTGACATGGTTTCTTCAGGTTTGTGGTTCCTCTACTTCACTTTAATGTGGGGGGGGGGGTATTATTGTTGCATAGAACCTTATCTCTACAGTCTAATATCTCCACTAGATGCACCTCATAAGAGAGTTCGTGTTCCAGTTGTACCATTTCCAGATTCAGTTCATGTAAAGGGTAAAGTATGTACTTTCTCAAGAGAGATATGTGGAAGAAATCATAGACTTGAGCTAGATTTGAAGGAAGTGAAAGATGATATTCCACTACTCCTAAGCGATCATGGATTTGATAGGGTCCAATGTACCTTGAGTTTACCTTCCCTTTCTTCCCAAACCACATGAATCTCTTCCAAGGTGAAATTCAATGGAATAATTTATCTCCAACATTAAACTCCAAGTCCCTTTGATGGTTTTCGACATAGATCTTCTGTAAACTCTAAGTATCCATTATGTGTTATTGAATGGCATGATCCTTTTATGCCATTTCTTGCAAAAGATCAGTCCCAAGAAGATTTCACTCACTAGATTATTCCCAATAAGTAGGAGTTCTACATCACTTTCTATATAGATATTTATAGGGTGTCATTTGAATACATGAACAGAAGATATTGTTTTATGAGAACTAAACTAATGGAATATGTTGATCCCATACACTATTAAATTATATTGAGAATGTTCTCAGAACGTCCTTAAGTGTCTAAATTTTCCTTTCATATTGGCCATCGGTTTAGGGGTGATAGGCCTTACAGATATTCAATTCAGTACTTAGAGAATATTGAAGACTTCTCTATAATTTTTATGTGGACCTCAGATCATGATCTGAAATGATAGAAAGTGGAACTCCATGTAGCCTCACCACTTCCTTTACATAAATCCTATCATTTTGGTCAGGATAGAAGTCTTCCCGAATAGAGATAAAATGGATAGTCTTGGCGAGACAATCCACTATAATCCATATCACATTATTTTATTTTTATTTTTTTTCTAGAGAACAGTGACAATTTCTATAGTGATAATTTTCCCACTTCCATGTTGGTATGGGTAGTGGTTGTAATACCCCTATAAGAATTTGTCACTCCTCCTTAACTTTTTGACACACTGGGAACCTTGTAGTGTAGTCGGTAATATCCCTTTTCATGTTATCCCACAAATAATGATAAAAAGGCCCCTATACATTTTTATGCTTCCAGAATGTATAGAGAATGTTGATATATGAGATTCATCCATTAGATCCCTTTTATTTCAGGAATATATGGAAAACATAGTCTTCTATGAAACTTTAGTACAAATTTTTAATCAATATTGAACTCAAGAAGCTTTCAATTCTTTATAGATTATATCGTTTTCTGTAAAAATGATATTCTCTTCGATATTTCTTAATGTTCTCTAGAAATTAATGTTGACCAATAATTTGGAATAGGGTTTAAGATGTACCTTACCTTACGATTCCCACATCCAATTTTACTAGGTCTTTGATCAAAGGATCTCCCAGAATCCTCATAATTTCTAGCACAACAAGGTCTTTCCTACTTAATGCATTATTGACTTTATTTTCACTTCTGTGATGATAATGAATTGAAAGATAATTGTCTTTGAGAAGTTCCAACCATATACTCTATCTCATATTCAATTCCCTCTATGTGGAAATATACTTCAAAATTTAATTGTATGTGTATATATCACATTTCTACCCATAATGATAGTGTAAACGTATCTTCAGAGAAAAAAACCACAACCAACTCTAGGTCATGTGTACGATATTTCTGCTCATAGGGCTTCAACTGTGTAGATTAATAAGCAATCACGTTTTCATTTTTCATGAGAACACAAAAATACCTTTCTATGTTAAATCACTAAAAATAATTATTACTTCCCCTAAAGAGGGTAGAGTGAACATGGGTGCAGTAACCAATCTCTTCTTCAGCTCTTGGAAACTTTCCTCACACTCCATTGTTAATATAATCTTAACCCCTTTCCAAGTTAAATTGGTTAGTGTATTAAAGAGACATGAAATGTTTTTCAAAAACCTTTAATATTCCACGAATCCATGGAAAATATGAATATCAGTTAATTTTGTGGGATAAGGCCACCCCTCCACAACTTTTATTTGGGAAGGATCAACAAGAATTCCTTCATTGGTTACAATGTTCCCCAAGAAATAAACTTTTTGTAAAAAAAATCCACATTAGCGGAAAATTCAAAATAACATATCCTTCCTTAGATTTTGAAATATAACTTTATAAGATCATCATACTCCTTACAAAATTTCTAATATAACATAATATCATCAATAAAAACTATCAAAAAGCTATCAAAGTAGTACATAAAGACTCTATTCATGAAATCCATAAAAACAAAAAGTACATTAGTCAAGATAAAAGGAATAACAACAAACTCATAATGCCGATATCTTTATCATTAGGTGGTATTTGAAATATCTTCTTTCTTTACCCTCAATTGTTGATAACCAAACAAAAGATAAATCTTGGAGAATAATTGGGCCCCATGAATCTTGTCAAATAAATCATCGATTCTTGTAAGCGAGTACTTTATCTTCATTGTGACCCCATTAAGTAATCTATAATAAATGCATAATTTCATTGATCCATCCTTATTCTTCACAAAGAGAATAGGTTCTCCCTAATGAGACACACTTTGTCGGATGAACCCCTTCTCCAAAATATCGTTGATTTTTTCTTTAATTACTCTTGTTCTATATTTTCCATTCTATCTAGGGTCTTTTATATCATCTTGGATATAGGATAAGTTCAATAGATAAATTTTCCCCTCTTTCTGGGAGAGGTCCACGTAACTCCTCATGAAATAAATCAATATATTATTGAATTATGGGATATTCTATATTTATATAAATTCATTTCCTTCTTTATCTTCACTAAAAATTTTCATAAAGAAGGATATGGGTGGTTCTTCAAGACAAATATCAGGTCGAGATACCTCTTCTTTGAAAACAAATTTTCATTATGCATTCAAGAATACTGAGATTTTCTTTCTTCTGCAGTTGATATTATCATTATACATTGACATTCACTCCATCCTGATTATAATGTTGAATCCCAACATGGGAATAAATACTATATTTGTGATGAGATTTTTCTCACCAATGTGAATACTAGAGTTTCTAAACACTGTTGATGCTTGTATAATCTCTATAAGAGTCTTGACTTATAACACTACTTCTATAAGTTCATAGATTGATTCTAAATTCTTTTCAAACCTAAAGGAAATAGAGGAATGCATAGAACCAAAAACAAACAATGTACTTTCTATCTTTGAGATAAATAAAAGAGTACCTGACACCACATCATTTGGATATTCAAATTCATCCATCATGATAGAAAAATCGTGACCTTTCTCCCTTGGCCTATGATGGGGTTGATAGTTATTACCCTCAATTAACTTTGGATTTGGATAGTGATTAGAAAAGTTCCTAAGATATCCACACTTGAAGAATTGGAAATTAGGTAGGGCCGACACCATATCTACTTTATTTTTAGTGTTGATAAGTTAAGGCTTCACCTCACTATGACAGTTCTGAATAATATGACAATATCTTACATACTTGTAACATTTCCCACTCTCGAGAAAGCAGTTCCCAAAATCTTTCTTCCCAAAATTATTGCACTTGGAAAGTTTTACTTTCATTCCTTCCCTTCCTTGATCAATGATCCTCTCTATTATTAGCTCCAATGATATATTCTTTGCGACCAATACTTCTCACATAACTCTAGTTCAAACATCATAACACTTCATAGTATATCTTCATAGCTATCATAGTCTCTATTGGATAGATTCTTCTGTATATGTGGTCGTAGTAAATCAAATAATCTATCAACATTTACATTAGTATCCATGAAAATTATAGAGGTGTAACGAAAAATTATTGTGATGTTCTTCTCATAGCTTCCCATAGATTCATTCTCTATATGCTTTATCTATAGGAATTCTTTCTAAATTTTCATTCACATCGAATGAGGGAAATATTTTATGAAAAATGTTCCCCTGAAATCATCCCACTATATATCTTCAATATCCCCTATTGGCTTCATATTTTTTATTATCTCAAACCACTGATTAGATTCTCCCTCTATGTGGTAAACAAACAGGGTGAATTTCTATTATTATGAATAATGGAGTACATAAAATATCTTCTTGATATATCTTATCCACTTTTCAACAATCAATGGGTTGGTATATCCACTAAAATAAGGTGGTCATTGATGAATAAAGGACTCAAAAGAAAGTTGTTCCCTTATAGGTGAATCTGGTCTCTCATCTTGATTCAATTTTCTATTTATAACTCAAGCTAGTGGATTCATCATTATTATGATGTTTTCCTTTCCATCTTCCACTGGATGGTTGTTAGCACTTGGTCTATTGCACTCACTATTTACACCATTTCTCTTGTTTTTTTCCATTTTCTAAAATAATAAATCCTTAGTGAAAATCATGTTTCACTTAAAAATATTCCAAATCTAAAGGAATTTTAGATCTTAAAACATACTTCTTAAATATGTTATTATTTAACAATAATTACATTATTTGTAGATCATTCATAATGGTTCATAAAAAGAATGTGCTTAACCAAAAATATCCCCCAAGATTGTCAAACCAGGACTACAACAAGGTCCATTGGCATGTACCATATTATGTCATGTTATGCTAGTAGAACATTTTTGGAGTTTTTACCCCTCAATATATCTATTCTAGAGCCACATCCATTTTTCCATATCCAGACAGGGATTTCAATTCTCAGAGACCACATACATACTATTTCAAAAAAATACCGAAATATTTTTTATATATTTGAATGTTTCAATTGGGTTCTTTAAAAAGATTTCAAATCCTATTTTACAAAAATAAATAAATTGACCTTTGATAACAACTATGGAATCCCTTATTTTTATTACATTAATTTTCATTAAATTGTACAAACAGAGGACCCTTTAAAGTCCAGTTTATTGGAAACAATGTACATAATACATAAAAACATAAAACATTATTATATTAAAATTGAAAGGATTCATCATTAGTTCATCATAAGTACATTTATTAAATCTCATAACCTAGGGACATGCATAAAATTAAAGTGTGAGCATAAGGCCTATTAAGGGAAAGCAAGGGAAACAATTTAAATTTGATAATGAGAATTATCGATAAGAACTTGAGGAATATCATAAAGGCATGAGAAAGAGGTATATCAAAATAATGATAGCATAAATCACAAATTTGAAATATGGATACAACATTTAAATGATAAATTCATAAACTTATCTCCAAGGTTTGTTATTGAGGTGTTGTAAATATTACTAAGGTTATTCACTAGGGTATCATAAAACTAGTCATCTATAAAGATTAAATTATTTACCCAATGCATTTGAGTACTAATAGGGTGAACCCTTAATATATTTTAATAAATGTGAGTCACATATATCATAATAAAATATTTCATAAATATACAATGGATAGTAAAAGAAACGGGTTTCGTATCAAAATCATGATGCTTTAAAAAAATTATTAAAGAAAAGATATTTATGTCATTATTAAACCATGAGTAAGGAAGGTGGGATTAATGTATGTTAATCCTAGAATAAAATATATAATTTTGAAATATATGTGAAAAAACCAATAAAATAAAGTTTTTTTGGTATTCAAAAAATAAAATAATAGAATTTCTGGACAAAAAGAGAGAAATATTGTGAAGAAAATCAAGCAGCATAACAGGTTCAAATCATGGTTTAAAAAAACATTAAAATCAAATGGTAAATGGGTCTAACCTTGATAAAATAAATTTAGAGGTATGGGAATTAATAAAAAGGAAATAATAGTTTGTTATTAAAATATTCAGAATTCATATACAAATGAAGTTCTTGAAACAAAGAGAAAAGAAAGATATTTCCCTTACTTTCAAGAGTAACTTATAAAACATGAAGATTCGGACCTTGGGGGATTTAGGACACATTGGGAGGACTACTTGGGAGGTAAAAATATCATATATTCATATAGGATTAATTTTTAATTAATGATAATTGAGAAATGGGTGGGTACTTTTAGAAAAAGTGAGAGACTTTTTTATTGATTTCCCAGGACACAAAGGTAATGGTAAATTAAACCATGGGATTTCCCATGGTATTGTCCACTTGGGACACATATTAGGTTATTATAATCTAAAATAGTTGAAAATAATTTTATATCACATAATACATCATTATGATGTGATTAAACATAACTAAAACTCAAAACTATATTTCTACTACTCACAAAAAAACATATTAGAAAATTGTCATAAATTCACCCTTACCTACTTTCGATATGATGATTTCAAAAATGATGTTTATTTTATTATAATAATTATCTAATTATGATAAATTTACATTTTAAATAGTAAAATATTATTTATTAAAATTAATAGAGGATAGAAAATGCATACTAAAATGCATAGTAGAATTTTGACACTTGAAAAAAAATAAAATTTTACAATCATTTAAATTTAAATAAGAGTGATTAAATCATACCATTTCATTAAAATAATAATTATTAAAAATAAATTAATTTACTATAATAATTATATATTTTATTAAGAACACAATTTCTATCCATAAAATCAATTTTTCAATTTTTTTATATTCCTAAGAAAATGTATCACAAAACAGAAATGATGGAAGAACAATTTTATTTATAAAAATGGATTACACATTTAGTATCTACACCCTAGACACATAACCCCTTATAACACCTGCATTTGACCTAAGTGTGAGGTGTTCTATGGTGATATATTATTGGGGAAACTCATATAACATCACCTGAGGGGTAATTTCCAATAACATGAACTTCTCCCATAGGATATTTCATTCAAGACTAACATTTTGAATCTTGACTTGGGATTGGTCAATAGAGAAGCCTAGTGACACTACCTGCCAACCATGATCTGAAAAAGGGTTTCGTACAGAATGAATCTACTGGATGAGGTCATCAACTCATATTTATCCAATAATTTTCCTTTGTCAAATCTACTTATAAATAATAACTATAATGTTAAAATCATTATTAATAGTATTGTTTCTAGTGGTCATATTGACCAATAGTCAAAATTGACCAATGATCAAATAACAGTTAAAAACGGATTGTCGCATTTGAAATTACACTCACTTCATTTTTAAGAGATATATTTATGTTTAATATAAAATAATATAACACGCATTGTAAGGAAAAATTTAATATTATAAAAATTTGGGTAGTTATATGGTTGATCATTTTAACCCATATTAAATCAGTTTTTAACTTAACTGTTGTAATTAAATTAATCAAGTTTTACTACTCCTAATGGACAAAAATTATGTTTAACTAACTGCATAATATAAATTATTATGATTCCAAATATGTAATTTTTTTCTAAAATTCAATTCATAGAAGTGGTAGAATAAAAATTATAATTATACCCACATACATGAAAAAAATGATCATTTCTGAAGAGTAAATTCTCATATGTATAGAGAGTTTTAATATCAAAATTAAATATGAAATTGATTATGATGAACTATATTAGATATATTTTAACATTATTTATATAAGTATACTTTAAAATCAATTTATAATAGAATTTTACACTGTAAATTATATAAAAAAATTGAATTTTTCATTAAAAATCAGTATTTTCACTATTCATCAAGAAATTAATATTTGTAGAAAATTATTAAAAATTCATCCAATGATAATATTGATATGAATATTTCAAAAATGAAGTTAATTTTATGGATTAAATTTTCTCAAAACTGGTAAAAATTAATTTTAAATTATGTGCATAATGTACGACCGAATTCCATTTACAAAAAAATAAATTTTTTTAAAAAACATTTCCTTTTCTTTTAAATGATTATTATGTTATTTATAATAAATATTAATCCATTTAATTTATTTTAAACTTGTATAAACCTTATAATTTTTATAAATTAGTTAGTAATATTGATACCCTCAAACATAATGGATAGTGTATAATGGTCATATTTAAATAATATTTTTATTGCGTATTTTTGTTTAAGCCATGTATTGTGTCCATCCTAAGCTATCAAAGAGATTGAATTCATTTGGAAGAAAATATATCATAAATTATCATATTTTTACATTAAATTATAAGTTTTATTTTGGGTTCTATAAACATTATCAAACATGATGTTGATCTTTTAAAATGTCGAGGTATTATATACCTTCTTAAATTCCAATCTTTTGGAAAATGACAACGTCACTCATTCGTATGTGTGAACTAACACATCCACAATGCGATGAGATTATTTTTTCCCTTTTAATTTTTACATGGATAAAAATAATGAAATATTTAATGAATATATATATATATTATATGTGATATAATTAGTATTTTTTAATGTGTAATTACTTATTACATTTCAATTGTTCCATCCTTTGATAAATAAAAACAACATTAATGCATACAAACGACATACCATCTACATGAATGATGTAATTAGTTTTCTATCTATAAATTTCATGGATTAATATAAATTCATATATATTGAATATATATAATATTTTTATCATGATTTACACTCTCTAGATGATAAAAACATGATCAGAGTAGATGGACCAAAACTATAAAATCAAAACTTATATGAATAATGAAGTTGTAATTACCTGGAACATTGATTTTAATAATGAATTTTTGATAAATGGGTGAAAAAAGGTTATAAGTAAGTCATATATGGTGTTATATATATGTGTATGGTTCTATAATTTATTTATAATAAATCTGTATTTATTATATAGGAGGTTCAAACACATATGAAGGAATTCATACCTGAGGTAAGAGTTTTATGTCACAATATCGTTGTTCACCGGGATTGTCTATGATTAAGATTCTAATGATGAAATTTCATGATATACCTCTAAATAAACTCATTAGTTTTATTCCCCTATTTTTATTTCTATTGATTACAATTTTTCAATTTATTTTCCTCTCATTAAGAATTCAATAAACCGAAAGAATGTTTTTAAGGAAACCCATCATTATTTCTCTCATTAGTAAAAAATAATTTTTCTTCCATGACCATGTCTTATAAAAACATATTTAATAGTGTTTTTAATATTTTACAATGATTTTTTAAATTAATTTTTACCCATGATTTACTTTTTAATTTTTTTTAAAAAGAATATTCTTTCTATTTTCCAAAGGAGATACCTCTTGAAATTTTATACAAACATGAAAAATGATTGTTTTCTTTAGACATATGAGACATGAATCAAATTTACCATTTACAATAACATTAAATTATTTTGAAATTACATTACATGTTTCAAGTTCGTTTTCATATTAATTTATTTCCTTAATATTTTTTAAATTTTTAGAGTTTAAATAAGTGATTTCAAAATGAAATGGTTACCATCTTTAAGAAATATTCTAGATATATTTTAAAGGTATTTTCATCTAATATAGAATCCTTTAATGTTACATATTATTTAATAGGGATAAAATACAATGATACTTTAAGCTCTAATTACTTTTATGGATTATTATGATGATGATTTAAGGATGATACTACTATCCCCGTTTCTTTTAAATTAGTAAATTATGTAGTGAAAATCATTAATTTTAAATGGTTTATTCTATGATTAAATAATGAAATGTTTATGAGAACCATTTATTTTTCATGGGTTATTATATGATGAATGATTTATGATCATGTATACCAAATATGTATGATTTTTATTATGTGATGGGTGGGTCCAGAATAATGTCTCCCTCTGATGTATTGGGTAATGATGCATATCACATGAGATAAACATGACTATAATGTAGAGTGGACCCAGTTTAGTAAGGGAATTTATCCAATATGATAGTGTTGAGAGTGGAACTTGAATAATGTGATGGTTTTTGGAGTGGGACTTATCCACCATAATATTCTTGGCAGTAATCCATGACTTCTAAGGAAATTTTTTTTATGCTTATATGTATGCCAGAAGCTCCTGACTTATTCCTTTGTTATGATCTCATAGATATTTTTTTTGATTCCATTATGATTCATGACTAATGAACTCCTAGTATTTATTCTATGACTCAATATTATGATATATGATTTTTAGGGTATAATTATTAACTGTTATAATCATTTTCTTATACACTTATTCTCATGTTATATTTATGTGATCATTGATATCTCGCTTTTTTTTACTGAGAAAAAAAGATTACCATTTCTTATGTTTCCTTTACCCATGTTATGAAGAAAGATGTTATGTATGATATTTCTAAGAAGGGTTCTAGATATGTAAACATAGTGGGAGATTATTTCATTCACAAATGAAACTTGTTGTGTATGTATCAAATTTTCCAAATGCACTAGACCTGTAAAATTATGGTGTGGATCTTTATGTTATTTAATGAATATTTATATATTAATATGTGGAATCTATGTATAAAAATAATGAGTTTCTATAGTAGGTATTAGAGTATGTTCTAGTTAATATTTTGAAAATAGGATGAGAAAACTTTATCGAAACACTTAGGATAATGCTAAGTATCAGAGAACATGCTATTTTATAGAAAAGATAGGAATTTTATTTTCTTAGTAAAAAATCCCCTTAGGGATACTATAAGTGGATTTTTCTTTGGAACATATTCATATAGGGGTAATATCCTAGAAAATATTTTGTAGTGTATTTATTATCTATCATTTTGGTTCACAATGAGTATTCCCCTACCACACACTCAGTTTGATATTCCTGGTGGATATGGTTGAATTATTCACATTTTATTTTGAACCCTTTTAAAGGATTTAATAGATTATGACAATAAATAACCTATGTTAAACCTAATGAAGAATTTATTGAAATGAATATATTTTGATTTAAACATATTATAAATTATTTCTCATGATGATTTTGTTACTATATAATTATTATTACTCAAACTATGTTATTTGGTTTTATTCAGTTGATGGAATCCAAAGGAACCAACTTAATTATAAATCATATGGACAATTCAATGATTATACTATTAACAAACCAAATATAATGGGATTTGGAATCCAAAATGTAATTACTATAATTATATAACATTCTCAATCTATGAATCATACTGAGCTTCCAAATGAGAATAATTGGGAACAACATTCTATTGAGTGCTTCATGAGGAAACATCCCCCTTTTTTACTGGGTCCACTGATACAATAGTCACTAAAAAATGGATCAGTACACCTAAAAAGATATTTTCTTTTCTCTAGTGTTTAGAACCAGAAAATGTAATTTTTTATATCAATCATTTTTAATTTGATGTAGTTTAGTGGTGAAATATTATAAAAAATTTAAGAAAATAAGAATAAATTAACTCTATATATTGAAATGAGTTTAAAATACTACCTTTCAAATATCACTTTCATCATATTCTTTATATGAAAATAGATAAGTAATTTCACAATCTAAAGAAGAATGATGATTAATCCATTGGTACATATGATTTAAATTTTATAAGACTTGTGAGGTATACTTATAGTATTATCATCTAGCCTAAATTTAAGTTTCATTGATTAATCAGTGGCTTATTACAAAGTCTTCAATGGGTGTTATACAAGAGTGAAATCAAAAGATATGAAAAATTAGTCAATGTTCTAATAAATTAGAAATAGAGATTAGTGTTACCTATCAATATCATGGTTTTGATAAGAGAAGAAAGAAGGAATTCAATAGAAAATCTAAAAACCATGGAGAGAAGAACATAAGCCTTCCTTTATGATCAAAGTGTGGAAGAAAACATGGAGGAAATTATCTTAAAGGAACTGGTAAATGTTTTATGTATGGAAATTAAGGTAATTGATAAATTGAAAACTGAATTGATGGGAAGAAGTTAACTATTGATGTGAATATAGAGAAGGTTCTACAAAATTAACCACCCAAAATAATGTTTTTCAAGTGTGTGGAGTGAGAGAATTATGAGAATAAGTGATAAAATATTAATGTTAATGATAATGATCAAAGTAAAAAACCTCTTAAGCTACGAGAAAAAGTATAATCTCATGTGATCACTATTTCTGATGAGGGGTATATTAACATCATAGTTAAAGGTACACTTTCTATCCAATATATAAAATCTAATGTCTTATTTGACTCTAGATCTACCAACTATTTTATATTTGAATAATTTTATATGGGTATAAAAATGGATCCCCGATAATTATAAATCAAATTATTAGTAAAACAACTTATAGTATGATGATCACATATAAAGTTTATAAATCTTCTATAGTCCAAGATTGTGGGAATTTTCTTTCTAAAAATCTTATTATTTCCCCTCTGGTTGAATTTGATGTTATATTAGGAATGGAATGGATTCTTCTATATAAACATCTTGTCAATTTACAAGGAAGAGAAGTCATTTTTGGTATTCCAAACTAACCCATGATCGTATATTAGTGCGATGATAAATATGAACTTCTGAGGGAAATCACATCCATTGTATGGTTTATATTAAAAAGGGGTGTTTATTTTGTTAACCCAACTTCAAAAAACTAGAGATGATGCCAATTTTTTTTAAATTGGCATAGATATAATGGATCTAATCATGAATGAATGATCCATTAATTAGTATTTGAGAGATAGATAAATATAGTATACCCATTTTACATTAGGAATAAAATAGAAAACATAGTAATTAGAAAACATTGAGCATCATTGAACTCATTTAGATAATTATTTACAATATCCCTAGGAAAGGAAAAAAAGTATGTTTGAGTAGAAATATTAAGTGAGGGTTACATACAATAGAATCTATCATGAGTAATAAGTTATAATCAATAGGGGAAGGTGAATAACTAAAACACAAACCATTTAATCAATAACTTGAGAAACAAATGAATCCATGGACAATATTAATGCAATAAAACCATGGATAAAAATAATTAAACATTAAATGAAATAATTTAATAATATTAGATTTCATGATCTCATTTATAATCATATATATACCATCAAATCCTTGTTCTAATAAACATTAATCTATGGGTACGTATACACCACAAAACCATTTAATTTGGTCAAATGGTTTGTGTCATGAGAGCCATTGATGCATAAATGGGATATCTATAACCAAGAACCACCATTCACTAAATGTCCAATACATTCCTCATATATTTAATGATCAATTAATTTTATAAGTAATATTCCTTTTCAAAGAAAACTATATTGAGTGAAGAATACATATTTATCAATATTTTCTTGGCCCAATCAAATATCTTTCATAGTAAATCACCATATGTAAAAATGGTATATGTTTTAGAAAATAATAATATCCATGATAAAAATAACATTTATTTTTTAGATATATTTAATTCCCAATAATCACAAGAAATTGTATATTGAATTAGAATGTTATTCTCCACAAAATTAATAAGAGATATGAGATGACCATCAGTTCATAAAAAAATATAGGCTTTGTAATACAATCATATCCTATGTGAAAATAAATAAAATGAATTGAATTATTATAATAATATTTCATTAAATAGTTTCTATATAAAACAAATGAAAACAAGTATAATAAGCTAAATATCATAAAATAGTTACAATATCAGGGAAGTTCATTAATACCATATGTGTTAAAAATCCATTTTGACTTTTTTTAAAGAAAGTTATAATGAAACATTAAGAATACATTAAAAAATAATAATTTAAAACCATTTTAAAAAATCAAGTAAAACATAAATTTCATAAATAAATCATTTGAGTAAATAAAATATCATTTGAATTTTTTTTTTGTATAATGTGGATATTTAAAGAAAAAATATTTAGTTAAAATAGAAATAAACATTGTTTTTCTTTTAAACATCTATTTTCCTAATTCAATTTATAAAGAGAGTAAATAATAGAAGAAAATATGGAAACTCCTTAAATATCAATAGGATATGAAAATATATGTTTTTTTAAGGATGGATTGGAATACTCGTTCAATTAAAATTAAGGTGATCACAAAAAAATGAGATTGTAAAATAAATCTTTACCTCTTTGGTAAAATTGATATTACTAACCTTTTAAATAATAAAAATGAATTAAAACATTAACAATAACGAGTAAATAGTAATTAATGATAAATATATAAAATTTGAATTATATAAACGACATAAAATTAAATATGTTAATAATATTAAATATGTATCAATGGAATGGAAATTGAGAATAAATCCATCACATGGAGATTCCCTTTAGATGAATTTTTTTTACCTCATGTATAATGGGTTTAAACTTGTTATTAATTTATTATAAAACCATATTCATATTTATCATTTCATATATGTTCTTATAATAACATCTTATCAAATTTTCTCTAAAAATATTTCATTATTACCATTGTTTTAGGGATTATCTGTTTCATTTTATCATCCATATTTTTTATTGATGTTTTGGTTCTTCTGAATTGCATATAGTTAAATCATATACACAATTATTTTTATTTTATAAATATCTTATCTATTCAATAGATACATTTTTATAATAATTATTGAAATTTGGTCTTGGAAAATGACTCACATTGCTTCGTGGAGATGGTAATCCATATGCACACAAGTGTGAAATTATCATTTACTTAATGGGGAAAGGAGTAAGAAACATGATGATATATTAAATTTAAAGAATCAATGTCATATTATAATATTCACATATTTTCAATATTTTCATTATTATGACTATCCATGTGATTCTGTAAAGGAAAAAATTATATTGGTTTTATAGGTGGTAGTCTTCCATACACAGGAGTTATGATTTTGTTTCCCATTTTATGGAGAAGGAGAAGAATAAATATTAAGAAATAAAAATAATAAAATATAATTATATTGGAGATATTTATGTTATTATATTTTAATTTTAAAGACCTAATTCAAGGTGGAAAAAGAAGAAGAAAAAAAGAATGATATTTGTGAAGATGAATAAATTATACTTAAAAAACCTCCTTTGGATCTCTTATTAAGGACACTTGGGTTTCTCTCTTGAAAAAAAGGATCTATATAATATGGATAATGATTTAGGAGAGAGTCTTCAGTAGGTTTTGGTCATTCTAAATGTCTTAAGATGTGTGAAGATATGAGTGGAGGATGTGTGATTTTATAATTGAGGTCTGTAGAATAATTTTAATTTTCTAATTTTTTTTAATAATTTCAGGTCACTATATTGGAAAATGGATCCAAAATGGATTTTATTCTAAGGGAACAAGGGTCAGCTTGAAAACCAGTAAACCTGTTTCAGATTTTTTCTTTTCTAATAAATGGATTGATCCCTAACATGTTTTGGTATGACTAAAAATAATGTTGTACTTATTACCTAATAATAATTAGTATGATTAAAAATATGGAATCCATTTTATCAAATTTAGTTAACATATAATTTTGAATTTAATTTAAAAATAACCTTACAATACGAGTAAAAAAATGTGTTTTTAGGAAATTCATTTTTTAAGCATAAGATGATATTACATTATCTATAAGAATATTAATCATTATTATTTTGATTTGAAGTCATATATTTAGATATATAAGATATAAATTTAATTTTAAAAAGTTATCATTAAAATTATTTTAATTAATTAAAATGGAATGACATTATTCCTTAAAAGGTTATTTTCAAACAACAATGTCCCATTTTAACTCCAATTAATCTTATCTTTATTTATATAAAATTGACAGTCAATACATGGTTAAATATATATATTATATAAAATTATTATAACTAAAATAGTAATTATTAAATACTATATTTTTAATTATTCTTAAAAGAATATTTCTAATGGAAAATATCAAAAATTAATTTTAGTCTTATTTTTACCATGTAAGATCAAAATTGCTACTCATCCTATAAAATTATAATATTTGTTCCATGAAATATGAAAATTTTCATTGTATTATATTTTTAGATAAAGGTATTTTTCACTTCCTATAAATGAATTTCATGTGTTACAATTTCCCTCAATCAAAAATTGTATCCTTTATTTTTTTATTGATATTACATTAAAAAAATTAGGGTTGTTCTTATTCATAACATATTATGGTTCCCACATCAATTTCTCCAATTTGAGATTTCTCTAAAGTAACATTACAAGTTAGGGCATCTGATTACTTAATACTTTCTCTATAGTGTCAAAAATCTAGACGGTATCTTCATAGTAAGATATATCAAGTTCCAATTCTATTTCTTTAGATGTGAGAACATGTGTTGGTTATGGAATGTAATTCATTAAAAATGATATAAGAAACATGTCATGTGATTTAGATAGTCTTGGTGGAATCTCCAATCAGTAAGAAACAACACCAATTCATTCCAAAATTTAAAAAGTTTATATGTACTTGGGGATAATTTTACCTTTTTACCAAACCTTATAACACCCTTCCATATAGATAAAATAAATAAAACATGATCTAACACTTTAAATTACAAATATTTCCTTTGGTTATCAACATAACTATTTTTCTTACCTAGAGATCCTTTAATTTGAGTATAAAGATTCTTACCATTTTTTTATCTCTTTAATATGTTCTCATCCTTCAAGTTTCATTCACCAAGTTCGTCCCAACATGTCGGAGCACACCATATCTTTTCATATAATGTTTTATAAAAATACATTTCAAACCATCAATAGAATCTATTGTTATAAGAAAACAATAGCAATGGAAAATAATAATCCCCCATACCTTGAAAGTCATGTCTAAATGAACTCAAATGCCTTCTATTTATTTAATAGTCATTTAAAACTGTCCATCAGTCTAAAGATAATATGTATTGCTCAAGTGAAGCCGAGTGTCAATATCCTTATGATGTATTTTCTAAAATTTCAATGTAAATTGTGGATCAGGATTATGAAAATTTGAATGTGGTTCTCAATGAAGTCTTTTAACATTATTAATATTTATCTATGAAATGAACTAAATATTTAAATATTCTCTTTCCAAAATTAAATGTGCATATTTGGTTTGTTAATCAATAATCACCCATGTTGCAATATTCTTTCTAGGTGCCTTTGGCATCCTAGTTAAAATTATCATATTACTATCATCCCATTTACACCTAGGAATAGGTATAGGTTGTATGACTCCTCTAGGATGTTGTCTCCCAATATTCACTTATTGAGAAACCAATAATCCTGAGACATAATAGATGGTTTCATGATTCATTTTATCCCATAAAAAATGTTCTCTCAAATCCTAATACATCTTGGTGCTACTAGTGTGATTATAGAAATTTGAGTTATGATTGTTATAATAGAATTACCTTTTAGCTCAGGTATAGATGGAACACATAGTCTATTTCAAAATTTCAGAACACCATCTTCACAAATGAAGTGTGTTAATTTCTTCATGACTCATGACATTAATTTTATTTTAAAAATTATAATCATCAGGTTTCAATTTTTTTCCAATAAACTAGGATTGAAAATCATTTGAAAAATGTGTGATTTATTCTCTTAAAAACTCCCATATCCATCTTTAATGTATCCATGTATATATTATCCATATAAATATTATTTTGGTTATAAATCCATGATCTTATTTTCTCAATGCATCCACTACTTTATTTTCCTTCCCTTGGTGGTAGTGTATTGAGCAATCATAATCTATGGGTAGTTAGTGCATGCATATTTTCCTCATATTGAGATATTTCTATGAAAATATGCTTTTAAGACTCTTATGATCTCTTTGTATCTCACATATTTCACCTTAGAGATAATATATCCATGTCTTCAAAATAATATTATGGCTTCCAACTCAATATCATGAGTTGATTATTTCTATTCACGAGTATTTAACTACCTTGATGCATAGGAAATAACATTAACATTATACATAAGGAAACAACCAATTCAATTATTCAATGAATCACTATATATCAAAAATCCATCATTTATGGATGGTAGATTCAAAATCATATCATTTAATAACCTCTTCATCAATTCTTGAAAATAGTATTCACATTCCATTATCTATGTGAACTTTACCCTTTTATGTGTTAGCATGGTTAATGGGCTATCCTATGAAGAAAATATTTGAACAAATCAATGAAAGTAACTGGCCAAATCAATGATAAAATATACAAAATATATGTTCATTGGTGTCGTCCATTCTTTGAATACCTTTATCTTCATGTGATCAATGAATATTTATCCTTGGGGACAATATGGGCCAGAAAGAAACTTTTTATATCAATAATCAAAACATAAAAAATTTATTATATAAATTATTTCATGTAAGAGTGTCAAGGATGATCCTCAAGTGATTATCATGGTTCTTATAGATTTTAGAATAAAAAAAATATATAATCAATAAATACCAAAAAACATTATCATGAAATTCTTAGAATACAGTATTCATTAGATCCATAAAAAGGGGCTGAATTAGTCAATCCAAATTGAATTGTTGTAAACTCGTAATGTCAACACCTCATATAAAATATCATCTTCAGAATATAATCCTTAATTACTTGAAATTTATGATACATAGAACAATGGATAATCTTTGAAAAATATGGGGCACTATGAATTTGACAATAAATTAATCAATGTGATGCTGGGGATACATGTTATTTATCATAATAGCATTGAATTCACTATAATAAATGTTTCAACTCATAGATCCATATTTATTCTTAGTGAAAAGAATTGGGTCTCCCCAAGGTGAAAAACTAGGGGTGTATACATCCCTTATTACATAACTCCTCTAGTTATCTCTTCAATTCAATTAATTCAATAGTGGGCATTTTATAAGTATTTCTTGATATAGGTCAGTCATCTAGGATTAAATCAATGTAAAACTCAAATTCACACATTTTTGGATATACATGTAATTACTTAGAAAATATATCAAATTATTAATATAAATTGGGTACATCAATAATATGAAGGTTAAATTTTCTATATTTTGATTATATCTTCTATTCTTCACTAATAATATTATTTAGAAGAGTTTTTGTGGATAGATCTAGACATCAACTAGATGATAAAGTATCCAGTCTAAAAATAAGGAATTTTATATATTCACCATGAATCATAATTTACTTATCTATACAATAATTTTTTTCATAATATTTTTAAATACAATCCATACTAGGGATTATATCAAAATAAACCATAGGTATGATAATAAATTCATAAAATATAGAAAATTTATGAATCATAATGGGAAATTATGGAAACACCCTTATTATAGTTATATTTCTACTAGGAGTTTTTATTGTTAAATCCATTCTTAAGGTGTCAATGAAATATCTAATTTTATTGGTAAATAAGGAAGATTTAAATGAGTGAGAGGATAGAGAATCAAATAAAGAATTAAATAATTTTGAGTCCATGATTAATGTAGAATCCAACACATCTTTTTTAATGTCAAACTCAACTTTAGTTATCACATAATATTGGTCTTATAACCTTGGACTATTCTAGAGTATATTCCTTTGATTCTTGGGATAGTGGTTTGAATAATAATCAATTTCATTAATGTTAAAGAACTGGGTACTAGTGGTATCATTCGTTTAGTTACATTCATTATTCAGATGAAATTATCTCCAAACATGTAATAGACTTCCAGGCCATTCTAGTATTTTCCTGGATGTTTCCTTCCATAATTATCACATGATGGAAATTGGTTCATTTTCATATTATTCTTCTTTAATGCATTCAAATTTTCTTGGTGTTAAATTTACCACTTGTTATCATCAATTAATATCAATATATAGGATTTAGAAAATTACTTCTATATTTTGATGGCACATAAAACTATTTCATCATCTGATATAAATTTTTTATAAAAAAGATCCCTTCAGATAATTTTCTTAATATCTTTGATTATATGTTCAATTTTTGTATCACACCATGTTTTAGGTAAATGAAACTTTATTCATGTATTGTGATTCTATTTAATATTCCAGTTATGTTTTGGGAGGTTTTGATGGGTTTTGGAATGTTATTGAGGCATTTCAATTGGTGAATAGTTTGTAGAAATTGTGCACCACCTCTAATAAACCATGTAAGGGAGGACAATGGTCACTGCAAAGGCACATGGTTGGTGCATATTTTATCCAAACCATTTTAATTCCTAGAGAAACTGTGAATGTTTTGTAAAAGGGGGGAATCATGGTTGGTTCATGGTTTTATAATTGCGTGATAAAACCATGTAATGTGTTGTCTTGAGATAGATGTACCACATGGTTTTCCAAATAGTGTGGCCTAACCATGTGGTGTATAGTTGGAAATCTATTTTTTTTTGGGTTTAACCTAATTTAAGAACCCAAAATATATTTATTCCACTATTTTCTTATGATCTAAAAATTAATTTTCTCCCTAGGAATAAAAGATAACCCTCTTTGATCTAGTAGCGATTCTTAGGTGAATCAAAGTTCATTGGATATCTGCATTCATCGGTAAGCACATGTTCTTCCTTTTTCTTCTAAGATCCATTATTGTTTTTACTCTTGGAACATTAGATATAGTATATTATGGATAGATCTATGTTGTGTTATGTCAATATTGATAAAATATTGTTGAATTTAGTTATGTTAATAGGGTTTGTGATCAGATATGTAAGTGCTATGATTTGTTATTCATTTTTTCGAAACATTGAGAGGTAGATAGATTTTATATCTTACCCATTTGACTTATAACATAAAGTATTATTTTTAATTAAATTATTTTCTTGTAATTATTATGAAATCCTTGTGTGTTTTTTGATGGAAATTTTTTTATTTCATGGATTTGGGAAATGTTGAAAATTGGATAACCCTTTTGAGAACCCTTAGTGACCATTTTAAAATGATGAATTTTAATTTTTTTTTCAGATGAATGCATATTTTTTTATTGAAATGTTCTCAATAAAATAATTTTTTTATATTACATGGTTTTCCATGGAACAATTCATACACAATTGGTTTGAGTAAACTCATATATGTGGCCCAATAGAAGGGGTGTGTACCGTTGGGGTACTTGGCATTGATCACCTTATGATGACTTGGTCGATTGATGAGAGACCACTAAAAAATATGTTATTATCACCTAGTAATGCATGCATGTTTTTGTGAATACATGGTTATGGGTATTTCTAATAATTGAGAAAAGTTTTATGCTTTGTAAAAAAATGTCTTTTGGAACTTGTTCACTATTTTGATATAACTTTCCTTATCTTATTTTAAGAAACTGTTAATAAATTATGCTTAAAAAATATTCCATAGTATCTTTAGTTAATAATTTGTTGGACAAATCCTACTAAGTTTTGACTAACCCCATTCTTGGGTACTATTTTTCATTTTTAGATGTTATCAATCGAGACACAGGTAAAGGAAAGGTATGTTAGTTCATTAGTGATGCTTCTTGATACTATGGGAATAACCTATGGAATTTGAGTTTGAAGTGGGCTGGATGTTTATTGTATCGATTCTGCTTGGCAATTGTTGATTCTAGTGTTATTTTGGACTATTCTAGTTGAGGTCTTTTGGTTTATACTTTTACCCTAAATTTTTATAATATTTTGGTTATGATTTGAGTTGTGTTATATAATCATGCACTATATAGAGGATTGGATGTTGATTTTTTTTTGTTTTTTTCATGTTATCATAAAATAGATATCATCCCCCAAATGTTATCACGGCACTTCGAATTTATTTCAATCCATTTTTGTATTGAAGATGTCAGCTAATTACTAGTATCACCCCCACCTCTTCTCAATCTAATGAAGAGGGGTGAGATGTTACAAATGGTATAGTCATGGTCAGTCTGTCTCTCATTTTGGGACAAGGGCATAAAATTGTTCTATCATTGAGTTGTATGTAGAATCACTCTATCATTGGGTTGGAAGAAAGGATATAGAATCATAAAAACATGAAATATATACCATAAAATTATTTATCTAACCTTTTTATCTGGAACATCAAGTTATCATGGAGTTTTTGTACATAAGTGTTTTAATACAATTCTAGGTTAGTTTTCATCTAAATGGGATCATTTTAGATGATGATAATTTCATGACATTTAGTGATAGTAAGACTTTCCAATAGGACTACATCATTCATTTTGAGTTTAATGGTTTATGAAATGGTGGAAGAGTGTTGATTTTTAAAAATAACTAAAAGGATTTAATTTTGAATAAAATGGTTGTGGTAATTTCATAAATGATTAAAAATAATAAAATAGTTTATATTTGAAATAGTATGATTATGGAATATATTTATGTGTTAAATTGGAATTTATGATCCATTAGTTTATATGAAATGAGATTAAATAGAGTTTGTAATAGTTTTAGTGAATATCACTGATAGACATTATATTAATCAACTAGAAGAGGCTATTGAAAATGTGGTTTCACCTATGCCACATGTGAACCAACAACTAATTCAATGTATTGCCTAGGAATTTTGGGTAGTGGATAGTGGTAATTAGAATGATGGTCCTTGATAATTTGATCATTCTATTCTGTTCCAAAAGTAGAATCCACACACCTTTGGGTAGTATTCTAAACCAGAGAAATAAAAAATCTAGTTGAATAGGATGAATCAAATCTTATCTTTCTTTAGGGAACCAATCGAGTTGAATGTAAAGTTATAATCTTATATACCGGAAGGCCTATCCCACCAATGGTGGTATTTTGTTTCTCATGATAAAGTGGAACATGCCTTGAAAATGGAGGATTTTGAGGTATTATTTAATAAGAATTTTAAAACTCACACCTTTTAGATTGCTAAAATAATAGAATTATTTATCCCAAATTAGGAGGAAATTTTGGTGATAGATTATGCATTTAAATTTATAAATTTAGTATTTTTTCCTTAGATGTTTCTACAAGTGTGTCCTTAGTGGAACATATTTTTACATTAGGGTTTCAACCATAAATTTGATCTAAGATCATTGTTATATGCATTACATACTATACTAAAATGGTCAAGAGAGATATGGTGGATGAAAGGGATATATTAGCAAATACAGTTAGAGGAAGCATGTTTATTCTAATGGGAATATGTGGGAACTCCAATGCTAGGAATAAGCATAAGAGGGACACCTAGTTCCAGAGTGTTGGGATACGTTAGAATCAGACCATGGGATTAGTAAAAATGACTCCTAGATAAAATAGTTTGCAGATATGTTTTCAGCGTGGTTCTTTTGAACATATGAAGCATGATTATATAGAACCACCTAAATCTTTTCACAATTTTAATAAGATGAGATATCTTCATCACTATTGTGACAATTTTCAAAGGTCTAATGCTAGAGACACATCTATCATTTTGAAGACCGCATATGCTTTGACTCGATGATCTCATTAGAATAACTCTCATCATCAAAACCAATTATGTCAAGTTGATTCTAGGAACACTGTGACTCCTCAACCTATAAAATCTCATTGCAATAATAAAGATCAAAGTCCAGTGTGTAAGAAATTGTATGGATTTATGAAAGTGATCAAATATGATCAATCAAGTACTTCAATGGTTAGATGTATTATTCTTTTGAATTCAACAATTATGAATGATTTTTAGATCCAGGAGTGTCCCACTCATTTATTTCATCTCATTTTTTAATCATATGTATTTTTATGTTGATAGGATGCTTTCTAGTTTGATACCTCAAACTCATATTGGCCAAAGATAGTGTTGAGCCTTTATGTGTAAATATTATTGCACAACTATCAATGGGGATAAGTTTATTTGGGATTTATCTATTCTTGAAATGGATTTTTATGTCATGATTTTGGGTATGGATTGTTTGATATAATTCAAATCTCACATTGACTGTTATTCATGAAATCTTAGTTTAAAATATCTTGATGGCATCTAGTATCACTTTATAAGACATTGGGATGAAAATTTAGGTAAAGTAGTAATTTTGGAACTGAGGTTAGAACTATATTGTAATACTTGGAAACACCAACTTTTTCATCTGTAGAGGATATTAGAAATAGTGATTTTCAAAAAAATGTTGTCTACTTTTCTGATGTCATTCCTGAAAAATTCTTAGGGTTTCCACCAAAAATAGAAGAAGAATTTGCGATTGATATCATACCAAGGAGTAGTCATATTTTACTTCTAAATTATATGATGAAACAAATAAAATTGATGTAGTTGAATGTTCTATTTTAAGATTTGGAAAGTAAATGGTTAATTCGACTGACCAATCCTCAATTGGAATCACTAGTTCATTTTGTGAAAAGGTAAAATGATACTCTTAGCTTTTGTGTTGATTATCATAATCTTAAACAAGTTACAATAAAGAGTCAGTATCCTCTTCCACACATTGATGACATATTCGATCAATTGAGGGGGGAAATTGTTCTATAAAATTGTATTATGTTTAGGATATCACCAACTATGAGTTTAGATGGAGGATATTCCAAAAAACACTTTTATAAATAGATATGGGAATTATGAAGTTATCATTATGTCGTTTGGTCTTATAAATTCACAAGTCATCTTTATGGAATTGATGAATTATATTTTTTGATTTTATCTAGATTCATTTTTTGTGTTTTTTTGATATTATGGTGTATTATATGAAATAAATTGATCACGTGAAACACTTTATTATAGTGTAGTGTATTTTTTAGGAGAATCACCATTACTCAATGTCATTAAAAGTGTGATTTCTAGACACAAGAGGTATGTTTCCTTGGCCATATCATTTCTAAAAAAGTTATTTTTGTAGATCCTAAAATGATAGAAGCTGTTATCTCTTAGAAACCACCAAGGAATGTATTTGAGATACATAGTTTCCTTGTATTATCAGGATACTAAAATTGATTTGCGTGTGATTTTACCCATATTGCCTCACCAATGAAAGCCTTAAAGAGGAATGGAGTTTCTGTACAATGGAAAATGGAATTCTATAAATCCTTTGATGAACATAAGGTCAAATGAACATCAACACATATTCCAACATTTCTAGAATCTAGACGGGGATGTGTATAATATTGTAATTCCTTGGTATTTGGGATGCGATTTTTTCTCTTTCATAGACATCATGTTGTTTCATATAGATCATAATAGTTAATAATTCTTGAGAAGAACTACCCAACCGATGATTTGGAGTTGGTTATTATAGTTCATTCCTAAAATACTTGTAGTCACTATCTTTTTAGTAATAAATTTATGGTGTATATTGATTATAAAATTTTAAAGATCCTTTATCAAAAAAGTATTTATATCTATGGAAAATATAATTTATTTAATATCTTCATATTTTTTAATTCAACCAGTTGTATACAATGGGGAAAGTAAATTATTTATTAAATTCCTTGAGTGGACAGTATTATGCTCAATTGGATAGACAATCTTCAGAGAATTGGAAGCTTATGTCAGTTATAGATAATATGAATCTGGATTATGCACAACAAGGTAATGTTTTTATTTTATTTTTCATTTCTATTATTCTTGATTTTTTCAAGTAGGTTAGAAATGATCAAATAGCTGATTTAGAATGTATTATAATGAGGTCCAAACTAAATGGTGGTGAGACCATTGAGAGATGAAATCTGTATGGGAGTTCATTGTTATATTTAAATATTATAAGGTTTTACCACTGGATTAATAGAAATGGATTATTTTTTTCTATCATCATTTGATATGGAATATCTATCCTAGAATTTGGAAAATCTATAAAGTATTGAAAACACAATTTTTTTTGTGGGTTTGCACAAAAATAGAAGTAGTAGAGTATGTCTTAAGATGCCTCAACTATAGTAGGTCAAGTTAGAGCATCAATGGACATATGGTATTTTTTATTCTTTTCCAATTCCTATATATATATATATAATTGAAGAGACATTATTTTTTTAACATTTCTCCCAAGAAATGTTATAAAACATGATTCCATATGGGTGATAGTTGATCTTCTCACATTGTCGGCTCACTTAATCCCTGTTCACAAAATGAATACAAGGAAAGAGTTGACCAAAATTTATTTTTAAGAAATTGTAGAGATTCATGACATTATAATTCCCTCTATATTTGAATGAGACCCCAACTTTACATCTCCTTTTTAGAAATTATTACAATAATCCCTTGGAACCCAGTTGACTATGATCGTGGATTATCATCCTCAAATAGATATAAAACATAAATGGATGATAGAATTGTTGGAAAACATTCTTAGAGAATGTGTAATTTATTTTGGGGGCTCATGAGAGGATCATATAAATTTATTGGAGTTCTCATACAATAATAATTATCAGGAATCAATATATATGAATTATTTTAAATAATTGTATGGTAATTCTTATCGTTCTCTACTTTGTTGGGTGTAAATATATAATAATTCCCTGGTTTGAACTACCCTTGTGAAAGAGATGATATATAATATTCATTTGATCATAAGAGGATATATACATCTTTTATTCTTCACAAATCATATGAGGAATATTTTTGACAACTCCTATAATTTGAGGTAGTTGATCATTTCTTATTGAGAATCACTCCAAGGCTTGGACATCATCATTCTAGTATGAAAGGAATGTTTTCTCCATTGTACATAGGGATTATCAAGATACGTTAATGAGTTGGTGAGATGGATTATCAGTTGGAATTTCCATCATTGTTCCTTTTAGTGAACAATGTGTTTGATGTATCTCAATGTAAAAACAACAAACCTGACCATGACTATGTGATTCGATGGAATCATGTTCACCTAAAGACATATGGTACATTGATTCATATTCCAGTACATATTTTGTATAGTAAATAAAATATTTTTCATGGTAAAATTATCGGACTAGTATGAGTTTTATGGAATAATAATATGAGTCAGGAAGAAACATGGGAGATAAAAAAAGAAAAGTTTAAAAAATGGTACAAACCCTTTTAAAAAAATCCCTGTTTTCAACTTTTTGGTGTCTAAAAGATAAATTTTAGGGAGAATTTATTACCCCTTATTTTAGGTAAATGACCTTATATTCATGTATTTAATAACTATTTAATGTTTGGGTTATGTTTTTAGAGGTTATAATGGGTTTTTACATGTTTTGGAGGAATTTGTGGGCTGAAAAATTTGTTCATGGTTAGTATAAACCGTTAATTATTACCAAAAAACAATGCAAGGGATGAGAGTGGCCACTTTATAGAAACACAATGGGCACATGGTTTTTCTAAACCATGTTAATTCCCTTGGAAAACCATTATTTTCTAGACATAGGCGAGAAGCATGGTTTTCGTATGTTTTTTCTAATAATGTGAGGGGTTTTCTTGAGAAAGAAGAAACAATCGGCTGGTGCCTAGTTTTCCAAACTGTGCAGCCTAACTATGTGGTGTATAATTGGAAATCATAATGTTTTTGGATGTAATCCAAATTATTTCCCCTATCCTCATTATTCTACTACTATTTGAAGATCTTGAATTCCTTTCTCTCCCTAGGATTAAAATATGACCCCATTGGTAATGAAGTGATCATTAGGGGAATAAAAGTGTGTTGGAGATCTATATTATTTAATAAGTACTTGATATTCCTTATTATTCCTAGATACATAATTCTTATCTCTCTATAATCCTTATATCATTTCCATTATAGATAGATCTATGTTGTATGATCTTAATCTTGATAAGATCTTATTGGCTCTAGTGAAGGGGATGTGGTTTATGGTCAAATATAGAACTGTTAAGTTTCATTATTCATATTCTCCAAGCATTGAGAGGTATGCCTCTATCATTTATTATCCACATTACTTAGAACATGAATGTTTAGTTTTCATGAATTTATTTTCTTGTAATTATTGTGAAATATTTGTGCTCTTCTTGATGAAAATTATATTTTCCATGGATTTTGCAATTATTTTAAATTGGATGGTCCTTAAAAAAACATTTGGGGTTAATTTTAAGATGTTTCTTTTCAAATTATGGTTTTATTTTGACACAAAAAATTTGTTTTTTGAAATGTTTTCAATAAAATAATTTTTTTCATAACATGGTTTGACATGGAATTTTTGTTACATGGTTAGTGTGATTTCATTCATAGACCTAATCCTCTTGATGGGGTGTGTGGATTGGGGGACCTGGAAATGGTTAACTTGTAGTGAATAGTGGAATGATGAGAGACCACTCATGGGTATGGAAATGTCACTTGGGAATTCATGGGTGTGTGTGTGGATAAAATTTTATGTGTATTCCATATAACAGAGAAAAGTTTTATGCTTTGTAAATTTTTTTCCCATGGAACATGTTTACAATTTTGATATAAATAGACTTATATTATTTTAAACTGATTTATATAAATTTTACTAAAAGTTTTGTTATAGTGGCATGAATTGGGAAGTCTTTGGGGAAATCCTACTAAGTTTAGGCTCACCCCCTTCATGGGAACTATTATGGGTTTTTAGATTTCATCTATCAAGACATAGTTAAATCCTTGGTATATTAGTTCTTTAGTTATGATTCTTAATACCATGGAAAAAAATTTAGTTGTATCCTGAAGTAGCTTCAATGTTTCTTATATCAATTCTAATTGGGTGTCTTCAAGTCTTATTGTATTTTGGCCTTTTCTTATTGATTTCTTTTGGTTTCCTCCTATAGTCTGATTTTGTTTAAATTTTTGTTTATATTTTTTTCTTTATTCTATAATCATGCATTGTATAGAGGATTGGTTATTTATTTTTTATATTGTCTTGGTGTTTTATCATAAAATGTAAAAATCATACAAAGAATGTTATTGAGGCCCTTGAAATTTATTCTCATCATTTATTGTCTTGGGGGTGTCACCTAAGGCCTAGAAGCACCTCCACATATTCTCAAGCTAATAAGGAGGGGAAGGATATTACAATATTACATTCCATATTAAATATGTAATCCATAAAATAATTTTTTAATCTTTCAATGTTAGGCTCAAACTCCACAAAACATTGTTCATCTGTTTTCTTTATGTTGAAGAACATTCTCATCATTTTAGTTCATTTCTAATGAGGGTAATGTTTTTCATACAATGTTTCTTTAAAATATATCCATTTCGTGTGTTCTATTTCTTATTCCTTTAGAGTATTATGGATCAATTAAAACCATTCATTAGCATCATTATTAATAAATTATAATACCAGTGTGACCTTTTCCTTTTCCATCGCATCGTATATCCAAAAATTTCATTTCAAGGGACTTAATCCATTTCTTAGATAATATTGGATTAGTAGTTCCAAAAAATGATGGGGTATTTTATAATATGAAATGATCCAATTTAGGTGTATCATTATTTGAAACATCATGTTGCGCCATATTAGAAAGATTACTAGCAAGAACTTAGGTTATTTTCCCTAATATAGTCATAATCTATTCATCTAAAACCCTAGTTGTATTTGATTAATCACTAGGGAAATTTCTAAATTGGCCATGATTATTTATTCCATTATTTATTCCATTTTAAATTTCTAAAAAATATAATATACATGATTAGATCATATCATTATGAATTTAAAATTACAATATATAATTTTAATTTGATGTAACAATTAACATTAATTAAAAATTTATGAATTTTTAATCATAAAATTATAAAATTGGTTTCTTTTGGATTATGATTAAATAATAAAAATATTTTCAAATATTTCATAATTAATTTTAAAGAAAACTTGAATTATCCAAATAATATCCCCAGGTACTGTCAAACCAAATGTGTAGTAAGAGATCATTTACCATGCACTAAAATGACGGATAAGATATACTCGACCAACTCTTTTTAGGGTTGTTACCTCTAGATGTATATATTACAAAACTGCATCCACATGTTGTGTCCAAAGAGGTTTTCATTTATAGAGAAAACATATAATCTCTAAATTACCAAATATTATATAATATTATCATACAATTAGACATAGCCTCAATGTCAGTTTTAGGGTTATGTTCCCAAATCTATGGTTTCATAAAACTATTACCAAAGGTTTCTAAATTTTTTTTATTAATACAAACTGTAACAATCCCAACTTCATAAACCTAGAGTTGTTGTCTACCTTATTATATTAGCATTGATATTGGGGAACTAATCATGAAATACTCATCAGTTAAGTAGTCATGGAGATCTAGATACATATTTGATACCCATTTTACATTTGGAAGAAAATATAAAAATAGTAATAGAAATTTTTTGACATCATTGAACACATTCAATAATTCATCATTGTATCAAGGGGTAAGGAAAAAAAAGGATATGATAAAATATTTAGTAAGTTATACATATAATTAAATTTACTATGAGTAATAAGGCACAATCAATATAGATTGATAAATAACTGAAAACACATTCCATTTAATCAATACCATGAGCATGAAATGCATCCATGAATAATTTCAATGCAATAATAACATGGATAATAAAAACTAAATTCTCAATGGAGGAAATTCATAATATTGTACATCATGATCTCAGACATTATGATATCTATATGTTCAAATACTTATTCTAAGGTAGTTTAATCGATGAATATGTATACATGAAAAACCCATTTAATTGGGCTAACTTATTTGTCTCATGGTAATTGTCGATAAAATGATAAGATATATATAACAAACCACCACCCATCACAATATATCCCATGCAGTCCTCATATTTTTAATTATAAATTCATTTTAAAATTAATTTATCTTAACAACAAATATATATATTTAGTAAACAATACATATATATCATGATTTTCCCCAATTAGTTGAATAACTTTCATAGTAAACCACAATATGTAAAAATACTATATAGGTTTCGAAGAAATCATATTAATTATGTAAATAATATAGATATTTATGAGAAATGTAATTTCTAATTATCATAATAAAGCGAATGTTTTAAGACAAGGTTAATGACCATATAATTAACAAGAGAAAAGAGATGACCATCAGTTCATTGGAAATATTGGGTTTATAATAAAATCACGTCCTTTGGAAAAATAAATAAAATGGAAGTGAAATATTAAAATAATATTTCATTAAATATTTTACTTTTTAAAATAATTTAAAAAATATAGATTAATTTAAATATATTTAAATGGTTATGAAGTAGGGGAAGTCTATTAATTCCATATAAATTAAAAATATTTTTTTACTTTTTGTAACAAAAATAAACAGTACCCCTTTTAGAAAAAATTATAAATATTCCTTTTATAAATTATAAAAATTCAATAATAACATACAATTTACTTAATAAATAATTTGATAAAATAAAAGGACTTTCATAAAACAATTTTGAAAAATATGTACATTGAAGAAATATATATTTGATTAATAGAGAAGTACAATTGGTTATTCTTTTAAAAATTTCATTTCTTGAATCATGTTAATAGAAGTGGAACATTTAGAGGAAAATATATAAAATAATTTAATATGTATAGTATAATAAAATATATGGATTGTATGAAGTATGGTTTATAAGATTCCTTCAATGAAAATTAAGGTTGTCCCAAAAAATGAGATTATAAAATAAATTATAACCTCTTTGGAAACATTTAAATGGTAACACATTGAAAATAAACTTGAATTTAATCATTAATTTTAATTAATATATATATTTTCTGGTTAAATATATACATTAGGATTTATATACACCATATAAAAGTAAATATGTTCATAGTATCAATATGTGTCAATAGAATGGAAATCGAGATTAAATCCTTTACCTAAAATTTCTATTTAGATTAAAGTGATGTAACCCCATATATAATTTTTTTAAACATGTAACGAATTTATAATAGAACCATACTCATATTTTTCATATCATATAAGTTCCATTAACCAACCTAATCTTGGGATCGAGCCACAACAACCGCATGCCCGCCTCCATAGGCCAGCGGTGGAGACTAGTGTCGAAGGCATAACTTACACAGGGAGGAATTTTCCTAAGAACCTATACACACACACACAACCAACTCAATGTAAACATGTAGAGGGAAATAGGAATAGATAAATAAATTCTATAATGTAAACCAAGAATTCATGAACTTATTTATTGTACAAAAGTACAATAGTTTATATTGAAATGTAAAGGGAAAAAACACATGCCCAACCAAAAATATGTCCAAACCTGAGAGAAATAGAAAAGAGTGAAGAGATGAGAGAGCCTAGATTCTATATCCCAAGCTATGACCACTGTATGTATTCCTAGCACTTAGTATCTTTAAACTCCTATGATGTCACAGTTGTCCAGTCTATCATCTAAAAAATGCATGAAAAGTGTGGGTGAAGCTTGTGCATGGGTGAATATATACATACCCAGTGGAATGCCTCAATAGGGTGAATGGGAAGAAGAAATAGATACAAATGAAGAGGAATATATTAGATATTTCATGGTATAGTGAAAGAGTACAGCTCAACCCAATAGGAGAGTGAAATTAAGCTCATCCAAGCATACGAGGATGAACACTCTAAGTATATGAACAACCTTTCTAGCCTATACTCCCTATAGTAGGACAGTAGACTCATCTAACCATGAGAATCAAAACATAGATATCACATGGAATAGCCTGTGAATATTCACCTCTCATATAAGGATATTATCCAAATCTATGGTGTGAATCCATAATAAAGAATATAGATATATATATTCTTATTCAAATAATTATACATGATAGAGTATGGGGATATCCATCTCACAGAACATTCCAAGAAGAAGAGTCATCAACAATTATAAAATTCCATCATTGATGCCCCAAATCCTTAAATTCATCCCTGGATAAAAAATTCTAAGGAACTCATTAACCACACTTTGATACTATCCGCTTTGAGCAGCACTGAATTGCCTGCATGAATTTAGGTTGTGTCATAAGAACATATCTTGATGGGGAATGAATTCCTATTTATTGTGAGTCAAAGGATACATCAAACCACATCTCCTTACCATGTCACACAGTAGAGGGGCCACAATCTCTAGGTAAGACCGCATTTTGGGGTATGACAGGAGGGTCAGACTCTAGTAGTCACTGGTGAACTCCACTTCCCCACACTACTAGAGGTTAATTCTCATAAAAGGTCATTGGGTAATCCCCTACTAATTCCTAGTAGAGGGTAATTCCCAGAAGGGTCCTCAGGGTGCTCCACTGCCCACCACTGCTGGAGGGTATGCCTAGAAAGGTCATCAGGGTACTAATTGACCAAACCTACTAGAGGGTAATTCTGGAATGGTCGTTAGAGAACTCCATTGCCAAGACTTGCAAGTGGGTAAGCTTGGAATATCTACATATGATGATCCAATCTGATTACTACCATCACCGGGTGTTTCCTCATCATGTCCCAAACCCAAAAATTTTACATCATATCTCAAAATATACTTTCAAGGGAATGATCGTATTCTACATGAAAAAACACTCAGGATAGTCAACTCTCTGGATGAATTTCAATTTCAAAAAAAGGAGATATGGACAATATAATTTTCCCACATTGGGGATAAGGGGTACACGGTTTTGTTGCCACTCATTTTTCTAATAATGGAAGGAAAATGATTATGAATAAGCACATTGGATATCTTAATGTATCAAATAAATCTAAATGAATTAAAGGAATACAGTTCAAGGGATCTATGCAGCATACCTACACATAATAATGTTAGCACATCTCCTACCATTTTAGCATAAAGGTACAAGGACCTACATGGAAAACCTACACATTAAGAGGCCAATATAAATTCCTACCCATGCATCCCATTGTATAGCCCCTACACTATGGAGATACACTAAAGACATATGTTTCTGACGCTTTCTCCGGGGCGCACGCATCCGTCTGTGGAGGACACGCATCTATTTCCCCGCATTCCTTCTTTCCAAAGGCGGGTGGCATTTGTTCCTTGTTCAGGTATGTCTGCTCCTTGATCGAAACGGGATGATGGGATGTCGGTTCTTCCTTCCGTGGATTCCTCCTCGGAACTCGTCACCTAGTCCGGGTCTCCCTCATAGATTTAAGACGTTGTTCGTGAATCTCATTCCCGGTGCCATATCTTCATGGACACCGGTTAATTACACTACTTCTGTCAAGACATTCCATGGGGTATTGACATGGTAGCAACCTTCGGTCGGAGTAGACGACAACATCAGGCATGTCGAGGCATCTCTGGGTGCGTGGACATTGGGGGACCTGTATTCTTCCTCATAATAGGGCATCTCAAGGGTGCAGAACTCTAGGCATCCCACGTCGAATGCGGGGAATCATATGCTATAGGCATGTGTCTGAGGTTTTCCTTAGCTTCCCATGTCTAACACAGGGTATGTTGCAAGATTAACATCCAGCAGAGACGGTTACACAAAAGGCGTGTCTACCGAGGTTTTCCTCAGGAATATCATGTTTATCACGAGGTAGTCTGCGAATT
This sequence comes from Viscum album, assembly GCA_963277665.1. NCBI lineage: Eukaryota > Viridiplantae > Streptophyta > Magnoliopsida > Santalales > Viscaceae > Viscum > Viscum album. The sequence goes on from OY728125.1 coordinate 1,716,234,968, forward strand.
TAACATCTGCGGAGACGGTTACGCCAAAGGCGTGTCATCCGAGGTTTTCCTCAGGCATCTCATGTTTATCACGAGGTAGGCTGTGAGTTTAACGTCTTGCGGAGACGGAATGAGGGCGATCAGAACGTCCCATAGAGACGGATCAGATTAGTATATCCCAAAGGGAGAAAGAATGGAAGATGGATGGGTCAGAACACCCAATGAGGACAGATCCGAGGTGGTGCACTCCCTAGAGGGGAGATGTCACACCGTAATGGATGATCTGAACACCACTGAGGGAAGATCAGAGGAAGTGCGCCCCAGGATGGGAGACACCATGGATTACCATTGGTTGGGATTGAACCTCTTGGAGGTTTCCTACGTACCCTGTGTAGAGGATAGGGATCAAAAACCATGTAGTTTGAAAGAGTGATGAATCAGAGTGTACACAGAGGACAACAACTCAGAGATATGCTAGGGCTTACACGTGGAAAGCGGCCCATGCGCCGCTAGGAGCAGAGAGGAGGTGGATGGCATGATCCCACCAGGATGTGGTGGCCCGGGTGAGAATCAAGATGGGTGATGGATGGATGAATGAAGTGGAGGGGGGATGAAATGGAACCATCACAGGGGCGATAGTGAAGTTGGGATTGAGCCTCAAAGAGACCTCCTACGTATCCCCGTGGCAGGGAATCAAAGTTCGCGTAGTTCGGGATGGTGTCGGCGAGCCGACGTGAAGGTGGACCTTGGCCCGATGGATGTTGGGATTGAACCTCGTGAGGTTTCCTATGTACCATGCCTTGACATGGATCAAAGTCCTCGTAGTTCAGGTTGGTGCGCCGGAGGACCGACGTGAATGTGGACCTTGGTTCGATGGGTGTCGCCAGCGAACCGACGTGAAGGTGGACCTTGGTCCGATGGACATCGTCAGCGAACCGACATGAAGGTGAACCCAGGGGTCCACCGGTGGTGGGATTGAACCTCGTGAAGGCTTCCTACGTACCATTCCTTGACTTGGATCAAAGTCCCCGTAGTTCAAATGAGGTGTGGAATATAGTTTAACGTCATGTGGGACGGGGGAGAACCAACGTGAATGGGGTCGGAACGACCGGGTGGTGGGCTTGAACCTCATGAGGCTTCCTACGTACCATGCCTTGACATGGATCAAAGACCACGTAGTTCATGTTGGACGCCGGAAGGCCAACGTGAATGAGGAGGACCGGGGGGTCCCAGTGGTGGTAGGCTTGGACCTCATGGAGGCTTCCTACGTACCATGCCTTAGCATGGATCAAAGACCACGTAGTTCAGGTGGGTGGTTTTTTTCAGAGAACCGACGTGAAGGTGAACCCGTGGGTCCACTAGTGGTGGTAGGTGTCGGTGAACCGACGTGAATAAATGATGGGTGGTCTTGAACCTCGTAGAGGCTTCCTACGTACCACGCCTTGACATGGATCATAGTCCCCGTAGTTCAAATGATGGAAGTCGTTAGCGAACCGACGTGAAGGTGGACCTTGGTCCAATGAGAGATGGGCTTGAACCTCAGGAAGGCTTCCTACGTACCATTCCTTGACATGGATCAAAGAACTCATAGTTCGAATGGTTTCATCAGTGAACTGACGTGAAAGTAGACTCGGGGGTCCACTAGTGGTGGGCTTGAACCTCGTGAAGGATTCCTACGTACTATGCCTTGACATGGATCAAAGTCCTCATAGTTAAAATGGTGGAATACAGTTTAACGTCATGCGGGACAGCGGTGAACCGACGTGAATGAGGTCGGAACGACCGGGTGGTGGGCTTGAACCTCGTAGAGGCTTCCTACGTACCCCGTCTTGACATGGATCAAAGTCCTCGTAGTTAAAATGGGCGTGCAGTTTAAGGTCATGCTGGATGAGGGCATACAATTTAACGTCATACTGGACGAAGTGTTGTCATGGCCGATGCTTGCTCTAAGACCACGTGAGTCATGCTCGGTGTGAGAAATAAGAGACAACAGAAACCTGACGATCACGCCGCAAAGGGTGCGTCCGTGAGAACCGAAGAGGGGATTACGCGTTAGGCAACCCATGGTGCTGGGACTTACTTCAGGATGGAGGCCCAAGGAAAAGGATGACGATAGTTTTGGGCTTGAGCCTTGAAGAGGCTTCCTACGTATCCCCGTGGAAGGGAATCAAAGTCCACGTAGTTCTTCTGATGACGGCTTACCACCGGATGAGGATTTCAATGGCTTGCCGCTGGATTGGGTCATAAAGGCTTACCGCTGGATAAGGATCACAACAACTTACCATTGGATAAGGATCACAATGGCTTACCACTGTATAAGGATGTCAACGGCTTACCGCTGCATGGGGTTGCAACGACTAACTGCTGGAAAAGGATGTCAACGGCTTACCGCTGAAAGGGGTAACAACAGTTGATGGGGCTTACGCTAATAAGCTACCCGGGTGCTACTATGGAGCGGCACTAGTGAATGGGGCTTACGCAAGGAAGCTGCTCGGATGCCGCTAAGGAACGACAATCGTGGATGGGGCTTATGCTAGGAAGCTTCCCGGGTGCCGCTATGGAGCGGCAATAGTGAATGGGGTTTACGCTAGGAAGCTGCCCGGATACTGCTATGGAGCGGCAATGGTGAATGGGGCTTACGCTATGAAGCTGCCCGGGTGCCGCTATGGAGCGGCACTGGTGAATGGGGCTTACGCAGGGAAGCTGCCCGTAATGTCTTCCTCATGTCTGGCCATGAGGGCATCCCAACTCACTGGTGGGTTGAGGTTTATGATTCTACACCTATGCGCTAGTGCACAAGTGGGATAACACCAAGGGGTGTTGGATTTATGCCACTGTAATCATGGAATTAGGTGTCTTATGCTTGGAGCATAAGACATCTCTTGTTTAGTGCAAGAGGCATCCTATGATTGGCACATAGGGTGATCACTACAGTTTAGATTCTTGTAGGTAGGACTGTTAGCATTTCATGCTTGGAGCACAAGGCATATCTTATTTGGAGGAAGAGGCATCCTATGTATGGGACATAGGGTGAACTACAGTTTATAGTCATGTAGAGAGGAATGTTAGCATCTCATGCTTGGAGTATAAGGCATCTCTCATATAGGGCAAGAGGCATCCTATGTTTGGACATAGGGAGTACTATAGTTTAGAGTCATGTAGAAAGAACTGTTGGCCAGAAGGTGCCTATAAATGGTTGGTTTTGGGACTTACGCAAGGGCGGCCCTTTTTGGTTCAACCTGGCATAGGAGCCAAGTGATTGGGGTTTGGAGGAGTTGCCTGAGGAATGGTTCGACTCAAGGTACTCGGGGAATTGATGATGAGAACCTCAACTCACAACATATGAAACAAACCTAGAGGAATACATCAACTGAAGGTGTTTCATGGTGTGTGGAGGAGTGTATCAAATCATGGTATTCCATAGGTTGAAGATGGGAGCGCATAAGGGCGCAATGGAAAATCCTGGCATCCCGGCCCGAAAAGTTCGCGGTGCGACTCTCCATTTTTCATGGGGGTTTGTGACAATTGCGAAGGGACCGGACCGGTGTGGGGGCGTAGCCCCCATGGTATGGACTAGTGGGCGCGAAGGTAGGATCCTCGCAAAGGATGGGTCTCCGCGAAGTAGCTTCGCAGAGCATGGCCTCACGGAGCAATGGTCTCTCACGGAGAAAAGGGGTCTCGTGGAGCCTGGTCTCGCGGAGCGGCATCGCGGAGCATGGGCTCGCGGAGCGTGGACTCACGGAGCCTCGGCTCGCAGAGCAGCAACGCGAAGGAAGCTACTCACGGAGCATGGAATCACGGAGGATAGTCTCGCGGAGCAGCATTGCGGAGCATGGGCTCACGGAGCATGGACTCACGGAGCCTCGGCTTGCGGGGCAGCAACGCGAAGGAAGCTGCTCGCAGAGCCGCAATGCGGAGCTCTGCTCGGCCGCCCAAGGGGCGAAGTGGCCGTGGCCATCCCCCTTGAGAATGGGGGTGAGCTGGGTTTTTATAGGCAAGGGGCGCCGCGAAGCAAAGCTCGCTCGGCGTGCAGACGGTGCTTGCTCCACGGCGGATCTTCACGGCGCGTCGCGAACGTCAAAGCACTTCGCGAAGCCATCCCGCCTCCTTTGCTTCGCGGCGGGTTCGCGAATGTCAAATTAGTTTGCGGAGCATCCCACCTCCTCTGATTCATGGTGGGTCTTTGCAGCACGTCGCGAATGTCAGACGGGTTCGCGGAGCCTCTCGCCTCATTGCTTCGTGGTGGCGCTCCGCGATCACGGAGGGGGCTTCGCGAATGGGCTTCGCGAACCAGATTTCCAACCCAACTTCAAATGTCCATAACTCCTAATCCGTAGCTCCGTTCAGGCCCTGCGACCTACCAAATCTAAGCTTAAGAAAATTTCTACGATCTTGGATCATGTATACAAGCATTTGGAAAATTTTGGGAACGTGTTTTATAGGGTCAACAACATACATGAAAAAACTCTATTCGACCAGGTCCCCTCCTTCCCATTAAATATGACCGTTTGGCTCCCCATTTTAGCAACTGAAAAAGATGGAAGAACTCCTGAAGCTCCCTATGCAGAGCTCATTCACCCAGGTTTCACAAATATTTTCAGGTAGATCTATAATACACATGAGAAAATATAATTAGATTGGATAAGAAATATCATGTTCCTTTTAGAGTTTTAAATTAAAAAAAATATGATTAAGGGCTCTCTATCCACAAGAAGAAGTCATTTGTGCAAGTTTCATTCCTTAAGAAAAGTCCTATGTGTGGTTCTTACAAGGACATCAAGGGAAACCTAGGGTGATTAAGTTAAAACCTCATACATGAGTTTTTGTCAATGTAGTACATTTCCCAAGGAATATCAAGATTTCACCAGCATATACTTCCAATTTTAATCATTTTTCAGTTCCTCCTAGGACCTACATGGTACAACTATGCAGCGTACCTATGAGACATACTTGCACAAACCACCTATGAAAGCCATCCTTAAAGGCCACATCTAATACTCCCATGGAAGGGCCTCTCCTTCCTTGGATTCCTTATCTAAAATGGCCCAAGTTGAAACCTCCACCAATACCTCCTATTTTATCAAACCATTGGGAAAGGCAGATCAGTGTGTCTCCCATTTGGAATTGGATATCTATGGTAAGGGGTTTCCCATACTCATCTTATCAAAGGGTATGGATCCTAAAAGTGTATATGGGTCTCGATATCCATGGTCACATAGACCCTTACCCTAAGGATAGTGTTGGGGAGTTCCTAGTATCAAATTATAGAGATAAGACTCTATCTCCCCCTCCTCATCTTCGAGACCTGAAGCCTCCTGTCCCCAATAAGAACAATGAGGATCACACTTTATTTTCCCTTCCATAGGGAATAATATCCTCCTACCACTATGAGACCCATTTTAGGGAATCCCTCATGGAGTAATACCCTATCAATTCAAACCATAGCCAATGACCATCACCTTCATTTCACATTGAAGGGTTCATTGCTCCATGCCTATGTCCAATGTCTCCTTGGATTATTTTCCCAGAGGCCCGACTTATTATATCAATGGAGGATAAGGTTTATAGTTTGTTGAATCCTTCACATATTCTTATTTATCACAATGATCATGACTCACGCAGGATTAGAGGTTTGTGATGATCACACATCTACCCAATCTACCTCACATAATGAACTTTGAGAACTCTGATTCCCACCATAACTTGGATACATAAGAAGCCTTCACATAGGGCCCGAGATCACCGGATATACTCTTTAGGAATCCAACCCTAATTTCCTTAATTCAAGAATCTTATTTAGGAGTAATCTCTAAATTAATCCCCCCTTTAATACCCATGAGTTAATACATCTCTTGTGGACCCTGTTACAAGGGAATCCTGTTTAGGAGTAATCCACAACCTATTTCTCTCAAAAGGGCCATACTCCCTTATGAGACTTATCAAACTACATGGGCATTGATTCCAATCCAAATAGGATATGTAGGAAGCCTCCCTGAGGTTCAAACTCAAAATTCCAAATAAACCTTATTCTCTTTGAGTCATATCCCTAGCAAGGTCGAATTCAAAATGGGAGATCATATTCCTTCCAAGTTCTATGGGATTCTTAGGCATAAGTCCCACACCAAGCTTCTTCTAGGCACCTTTCACCTAGATTTACTTGCCCTATGAGGTTAAACTATATGGTTGTGTCATTATCACATGAACTTAAAAGGTATTATGTATCCCATTAAGTAGCATCGAACTATGTGGGTTTTAATTTATTTCACAAGGATATGTAGGAAGCTCATTTATGGGTTGATCCCAACATTAAAACAACTTTCATGTCACGACCCATCCCCTAGGGCCTGTGCCATGACTACCCCAAGCCTGCCTTCTATATTACAGGGGTTGGAGACTAGCCCTGAAAGGCATACTCCCTAATTTGGGATGACATTTCCTTTAATCCTGTACAAACACACGGTCCAAGAACACAACAAGAAAAAACTGTGAAGTAAACTACTATAGTAAAAGGGTGTTGAATGTGAAAGGGTCCAGAATATAAGCCCAACCGTAAAGGTACAAGTACAACTGAAAATAAAAAACAACTGAAAGAAAAAGTAAAACAACTACTGGGTCTTCCTCTGAGGTTCCTACCTGAAGGGTAGGTATAGATCGCCTACTCATTACTTCACATCCGTCAGTCTCCTCCTCTTCAGGTCACGCCGAATGGTCCACCTCCAGGAACCATCCAGTCCTGGATCCCTCATCCTTGATCAATTTTATACGTTGTCTGTACAAGACACAACAAGGTGCGTGCGTAGCCCATGTAGGGGTGAGTATAACGATACTCAGTAGGGACCCCAAGACCCCGAAGGTCTCTTAAAGTTCCACAAAGGAAAAACCACAAAGAAAGACATCAACTCTACTTAGGTATATGCCCATACATATAACTAGGTTATCATGATATAGTCATCTCATACATGAGGAAAGAATACCACAAAGGTAACACCACAAAGATATAAGACTCAGCTCACATAGGTATAAGTGAAGTATAGAAGTACAAATGATTAGTCACGAAGCTAAATCATATTATTCTATCAAGAGGCACTACTACTGATTATACGGAGTCTGACCCACATAGGACTGATAAGTACTAATCCTCATAATGACCCACATAGGATCTGACCCACATAGGATTGGTACGCTTTGACCCACACAAGATCGGTATGCACTGACCCACACAGGATCGCTGAGCGCTGACCCACACAGGATCGGTATGCACTGGCCCACACAAGATCGCTGAGAGATGACCCACACAAGATTGATAGGTACTGACCCCTACAATGACCCACATAGGATCCGACCTGGCCAGAGTTTATAGGTAACTAACCTCCGTATTATCCATCTCCAACCTCCGCCTCACTACCAGCCATTGGATTCCTCACACCCGGTGTGTTCAAGTTCTATAGAATCTATCCCTCGAGATATCGGTTGTACCTAGACTGCCATGAAGTCCCATGTATAATTATACCAAAGGTCTGTCACGTCATACGAGACCCAACGTAATAGAAAGCGCGTCAATCAGATGCCCGGTCTGTAAGTTATTAGCGTTTTCGCTCTGAGGGCCCGGTTGGATTTGGGGTTCGATCCAACCTAGCCATACTCCAACTTTATAAAAAACTCAAGTGTATTATACCAAAAGGACCATTTAGATCCAAGGATTATGGTACCGTAGATGGTTTGTCAAACGGATGCACAGTTCACAAGATATGGCCACAAAGGCATATCTGGGTCTAGAGGGGCCCGGGTCTGGTCCGACCCGACCCGCGAAGCGGGCGACCCGACCTAGCCCGCTGGGCGCAGCCTGCTGGCGTGGCCTACTAGGCGGCCTGCGGTGGGGTGTCCCACTGTGGTGGGGTCCACCCTAGCTGCAACCCAAGGGGGAGGCGCCCCCATGTATTTTGAATTGCCCGATGGCCGTTCATTCACCCTGCTGGCACACGAGACCACTCAGCGGTCCCACTCGGTGCGCCACGACCGGTCGTAATGTACTTCTGGTTCTCCTCCCAATGGCATGACGACGCCGCTATCCACCTGCAGCTAGCCAGGTTTCGACTGACCTCCGGCCTCCACCACGGAAAAGCGGCTGCGGTCTCCTGATCCGGGGGCGCGAATGCACGCCACCGCTTCGCCACGCGGCCGACCGGATGCCGGCTGCCACCTTGCTCCGCTGCGGCTGACGGGCCACGAACTCTTGCTCAACTGGTGGCGTGAATGCATGCCGCCCCACCTTCCTCATGGATGGATGGGTGTCGGATGCCTCCTTCTTCTACAAGCCATCTTGGCTTTGTTCCATGACTGAAAATTATGTTGTTTTCATATTCACGATCCTTGGGTCGAGGGATCCACGTCCATATGCCGCTATCAGCAAAACTTTGTGTTTCCAGCGTCATTAAATATTTGGCATTGATGAACGCACGAAGAATGAACAAAGATCAAAAGATAAAGGAGAAAGGTATATGCGCGGGATGTTGGCCATGTTAGTTTGGCCATCGTCATTGTGAATCCAAAATATAAATAATTATCAAATAAATTCAATCATAACTCAAAATAAATCCCCCTACCTTGATGTTCGTTAGAGATGTCGCAAGGAAGAAGATGAAGTTGATGAAAGGGACGTTGGCATGCGTTGCTCCCGCAAGACGCTTCTGAAGTCAGTTCCTCATTCTTCGTTTGAATGTTGTTCTTAATTGGACAAGTTCTTATTCTGGAGGATGTTTCTTCAAAGGCTCTCTTTTTCCAATCCTTTTCCCTGTGAGAGGTGTGGTGCCAAATTTAATAGGTTAAGATTTAAAATTGGCACATCAATGGGGAGATCCCAAGAGTGAACAAGTTAATTCATTAATTCAGAATTAATGAATTCTATTAATTAAAGAGGAAAGTGGTTTCACCTTTTGTGTAATTGGGCATTTAATGCCCATTATTAAATGCCCGACCACCCTTTTGTGGTCCCCACCTTCATGATTCAAATGGGAGGTTTCAAAAGAAAAATGAAATAAAGAATATTTATTTTATTTTCTCCCACGAAAAGTCCAAAAACTAATTTCCACCCTCGACTAGCTGCAGTCGAGGTGAAGGTGTCCTTAGATGAATATCAGCACTGTGAGTTCAACGGTGCCCTCAGATTTCAATTTTGAGCATTGGTTCAAAAGTTACAAAATGCCGCTCGTGCGTTTACTAAACGTACCCGAAAAAAGTTCATAAATTATTCCGGGCGCACCGGGCCTTAGAATCACACGTCGTCAATTTTCACGGACTCGTAATATTCCTATATAATTAAATAAAATTACATGGAAAAATATGGGTCTTTACATTTCATCTCCCTGGGTGACAATAAATTTTAGAGTGCCTCACTCATTTGATTAAAAAACCAGTATTGTCATAATAACAACTAAATAATATTTTAAGAAGTATATGAGAGGATACCACTAATGAAGAACCTCTAATACATATAGATATCTTCATTTAGGAAGAACCTAGAATACATACATATTATTATAATTTCCATTCATGATAATAATTGATTTCAAATTTACAGGGAAACCTACATTAAACTTGGTAAATTAATAAGGATTCATAAATATATCATAAATATTTAAGAGAGTCCCGGAGCTAGTGACAACTACCCCCAAAAGGATGCGATGAGCATAAAATCCCATCCTGTCGACCAATGAGAGTTCATAAATATCGTAGGTCAACAAACCTAACAAACACCCGCCTTTAGAAATCATGTCCCTTCGGATATAGAACCATTGGGTGTTTCTGGTTCCATGAACAAATCTGATGGAAATTGTCTGGAAGTAGTGATTCATAAACCGAACACACATTCGGGGGGAAACAAAAAAATAGTGAACCAGATGTAAAAACTTAACCAAGATGATAATGTTACCCATCTATTAGGCCCCTATAAATTAATAAATGAGGGCTAGAAAAGGGAACCAGTCACATATGTGTTCATCTAAAAGATGATGGTTTGATGGAGTTCATTGTTTGTATTAGTCATATATACATGAAATTTATTTCTAGGAATTCCATTCAATTGAAATGGATTCCATTAATTTTTCACCAGTGAATGCCCCAACTACTGCTCAATCTAGATCCTCATCTGCTCAAAGGACGTCATCACCGAATCAACATATTCAATTCTAGGTCTCCAATGAATTAAACTGAGGGTACTGTCATCATGGTACTATCATGACCTTGAAGGCTGCCTGATAAGCCCTCCAAATCAAGAATAATGCTTGGTCGCCCGGTCAACGATGACTGATGGTATATAAGTAGATGGTTCCAATCACTATCTTCAAGAATTTCAAGATCTCATCCCTAGAGAAAAATCAACAATCCCTCCCATATTCCATGGAGTTTGACCAAGTGTCCAATGATGGCCTTTTTATGGAGACACATGGGTCTTTCCTGAAGCCTCCTACAAACAATCACTACCACCAATGCCATGTGTAAGAAAAACCTCAACATGATAAGGGTGTTATTTTCAGATGTCCGACCTAGGACCCTTAGAACTAGGCTTGCAAGACAAATGGACAGGGACAAAAGCCAGCCAACAGGTACAAGGTTTCTACATTTTCCCCCAATGGAGAAGTCCATCAACCTAGCTTAGTAGAAAATAGTGAACGTGCACATACACCCATCAACCTCAATTACAACATCCATCAGACTCATATGGCTTTATTCAAGGAATCCCAACAACCAAATGTAGTGAAAATTAGCTAGCAAGAACATACACCTTCCATCATCCATCAATCCTGCCGACAGTCTTGTTTGGCATCACCCAAAGAAGTCAATCAGAAATATCTGATTATGATCCTTGGCAGACTCAACACTCTTCCCCCATGAATTAGTACTGTCAATATCCACTTATGGGAAAGGGAGAATAGATTTTTGTATATAAACCTACTTCAAATATGGAATGGAAATATATTCTCATTTAGGTAGCTGAAGTCACTAAGAACATTTTAGAAATAGTGAAAGGGCAGACGCAAATCCCAGCACATATTCTTGATACTTTTCAGAATATCATAACAGCAACTTCAGCACCACCAGAGGGATGAACACATATTTTTGTCCCCATATTTGGGATGAATCATCAATATTCTATCCTAGAGTAGATACAAACCTCTATTCCATTCTAGGTGGGTTATGAGGCATATTTCCCCATATCATACAGACAATTGGATCGGGCACATACACTTGTTCCAATTGAAGATAATTGGTCTATTATAACAGCCACTCCCAATAAAGAACATACACCTACACATGATAACATCATTTCCCAACAAGTTTCCCCAAATAAGTGTAAGATAGTGTCAAGAATATTTCTCAACAAGCACAGTTGGAGAATCAAGAGTCAATATACGATCTAGCTCCTCTTAATGATGTAGTTTATAAATCTCTCACATTTATTTATTTTAGCTCAAGATCTTACCCTCCCATTACCAAATTATGGTAGTAGTAACAATAATTATGAATTTCTTCATTAGAAGAATCATCATGAAAGCTTTCTTCATGAAAATTCGATGAATCTCGAGAACCTATCTCTAGATCAGATCCAAGGAAACACTCCATGTGTACATAAGAACAAGGAGTAAAAGGATTTAACTCTTTCTATAATCCACCATGGTGGTCCTCCACATGATGGAATTCACTACTAATGTTATCTCCACAGTAGTGTTTCACATCATCAAGAAAATTCTCCAACTAACAATGTAGTTTTGAGAAATACCTCTTATCTTGAGGCACTTGAAAACATAAGGTTAGTTATGTATGATGCCTTGTTACTGGTAGGTGAAATAATTTCTCATATATAAGACATCCCAAGTTCAAATTCATTCTTCGAAACACACCTGGGTCATTTTACTTAAAATATAATAAAGGAAATACTAACTGATCCCATTGCTTGTGAAAAAAAATCAGGAAGTTTCCACTATGGTCGGACCATGTTGAGAAACCTCTAGAAAAATATAAAGAGGATATGTTTAATATGAGAAAACAAATGGATAAGGGTTAAATACCAGTCATGTTCTAGCCTGAAACCTCTCAATACAACATTCTAGAGATATTGGTGGAAGATTGTATTCATGATATCTGCCTCAACATATGGAAGAATCTTCGTTATCTGAAAGCCAAAGTATTACCATATGATGAATATCTATGTCATTTCAAGGTAATAGAAGGGTTATTGGGCCGGATTAACTTGGAATCTCTCCAAGTTTCCCATCACCACAAGACCGAGAACCAAGAGGAGGCCCTTCAATGTGAATGCCTCAATTCATTAAAGAGGTTGCAACAATTGATCACAAAACCCCATATGGTGTTCATAACATAAGATTGGGTGCACATGGAGAATTTCATTTTACTACACTCCAAAAATAACAAATCCATTTGAATGTGGTCTCATGAAATTATATTTCACTAGGCTGGCTACAACAAAAAATTCTATTCATGACCAAAGAGATGCTCAGTAAGAACATTCGTTGATCGATTTTCACCAAAGTTAGGCCCAAAGAGAGAAAGATATCGAGATGCTTCAGCATCAAGCATATAAAAACACTATGCATTCTATCCTCTTAGAGAATGTCAGCCATAATATCTCAAAAATGTTTGAAATATCACAATGGTATTCTATAATAGGTGATTTAAGTGGGTTTTAGATAATGTACCCATCCAATGTTCAGACCATAATTCATAAAATCAGAAGAGAAGATACACTAATATATGTCATAATAGTTCAGGAACCACCCCAGTCTATAGGGATGGGGGATTTTTTAAACCAACTATCAGAGTTAAAAAATAGATCCTGAATAATTAAGGAAGAAGAACTGTAATAGCCCCAACTATAGGGCTGGGGGAATTTTCACATCCACAAAACCCTCCTTAGAGGATGTTAGTTTTCTTCTGATTAGTGAGGAAGCCAAAAATTAAACGCAAAAATAAACTATCTGAGGATTACCTTTAGATTACTTTATGTCAAATAGTTCATGTGGAACCGAAAAATAGGAGAACAATGCCTCGTGAAGGAGGAAAAAGAAGGTGATCTCACAAAGATACTGATAGAATGTCGTCAATGCATTATGCGGCAGTGAATGAAATTAATACCATCAGGGAAGATCCAACAAAAAACGAGTCCAGTTCAAGGGAGTCATCAGATGAAGTTCTTATTCATAATGCAGAACACACCGAAGAAAATGAAGGAGGTGTGCATACCCGAAATCAAAATCTTACCCAAAATATAGGTATTTCATCGAATAATCAACTTCCACCTCTTCTAAAGGAACCTAACAAGGAAAAAGGTAATGGTAATATAATTTATCATTTTTCCACTAGTGAAGGTCAATATATTTTACTTAAAGAAATATTTTCCCACAAAGATGAGGATATGAATGAGTTGAAAAGACTCAATATAGTGTTACTTTGAAGCAACATTCCTACCAGACATTCTTCACAAGAAGATCCTCAGCTTGCACTTCCAGTAGGGGCTCCTAAGAAAAGATGGTTTGTTGCAACAAATGATGTGGATAATGAATTACATACATTGGGTACACATCCAGAACAAGGTCAACTGCATCTTTATAGGACTCTCCCCAAGTTTAATCAACGATACACACCAAAAGTACCATCGTCAGTGGTCTTTCCAATCGTTGCACCTGTTCAGGCTCTAGCAGCCACACCTGTTTAGGTCCTTTCTCTACCTAAAATTTCCCAAATTTGAATGAATAAAATTGAGTCATTAAAAACTTGATTGGAAGCTATGCAAGGATGACATGCACTGGTATAACCAAAAAATAAGGTTTACCCTAAATTGGTAGATCTGATTCCTCCCATGCCAAAATTTTTGAATACCACATTTACAATCTTTAATGGTTTGGGAGATCTGAAGTAGCACTTGATGAATTTCATTTCTTTTTGTGATCCCATGATGGGGACCCCTCAATAAAAATAAGTAGTAATGATCAATTGTTTTGAGAAATCACTACAGGGGATGGCCTTTGTTTGGTATACAAGGTTGTAGTCTCGATTGATTAATGGATAGGAAGGCCTATATCATAAATTCCTTCTCTAATTAATCTCAAAATTGTATAAGACAACGATTTTTGATCTTAAGAAGTCAAAACAAAGGAAGAATGAATTATTTTCATATTTAATTATTAGATATAAAGGACTGACATATTCCTTAAATCTACCACTCCCTCAAGAATATTTGCTGCCAATTTGTGTGAAAAATCTCCATGATGAGTTGCACACACTAGTAATACCTATGAAATACACAATAGGGATTCAAGACCTTTAGTTGATCACCCAAAAAGTGGATAATTCCATCATTGAAACCAAATACAAATCTTGTGTAATCCCATCAGCTCCAGGAAGGAGAAGAAGAAAAAATGAGGCTACTATAGTGACACTCAAGAAAGCACCTGTACCTAAATCTACATCAAATACCCCATTATTCCATAGGCATCCTCTTATTGAGCATCAAAATTAATGACTACCTCATCAAGGTGATCAAAAATGTCAAAGGAAAAGACAATTTTAGGAGTTAAAGAACAATGGCTATTCTTTTCGGAATGAACAAGTTCATGGTTAGTTCATTTCATCCTTGGAAAACAACTTAGTTTAATTTACAAGTCCCAAGAAACTAAATGAAGAAGGAGATGAGAACCTCCCAAACTATTGTATCTTACATACAATGTTGGGTCACCCCATACAAGAGTGTTTTTTTCAAATATATACTACAAAAGATGGTGGAATCTATACTAGTGAAACTAAAAAGTTCATTAACCCAAGTATCATATGTTACTTTTACTGATCTAGAGGAATAAGGTGAATGTCACAAAGTAAAAATGAAAGAATTAATAGATGTTTGATGATCATATGGTTTGGAAAAAGACCAATAAAACTCATTAAATTCCATGAACATAGTTGAAACAAACGATTATTCCTCCTACCACTTCTGCTGCAACCAAGGAATTTTCATCAAAATATCTATCCTCCAAAGGAAAATCCTCATGAAAAAGACATGGTTAAAAGGATAAAGAGAGTTTAGAAGAAGATGATCATCAATTAAAGAAATTTGTTTTTGAGAATTTAGATGATTTCATGCCATCTATCTCAAAAGTATGAGAATCGCCCCACCAAACGGGAAAACAAGAATTGACCTGTTAGGCAGAATTCTCATCAGATGAGGAGGAGATCTTCAGTTATGTTAACATTATCCATTTAATGGACCCTTATGAAAATGATGATTCTGACTATGATCCTAAATTCCATATACTTGAATAGGGAACTAGGGGAAGAATTCGTCATGTTCGAGGATACATGGGAAGACGTGGGTATACTAGAAGCCATTTTTTTAATTATACCCCTGCTTGAACAGTTTATGTAGTTGAATATCATGGGAGAGACCAACAGAAGGCTTATTAAGAACAAGTAAATTCTCCCACACATGATAGGGTCGACCCCAACATGATCATCTTGAAAGAACGATTAGAGGCTATACCACCAATTTCTTGGAAAGTGGGAAAACCTAGTCCGCCTAATCCATCAATAGAAAAAGTATTTCCAGATTCTGCCCCAACACATGGTCCATCTACATCAAGAGAATAAAATTACAAGGAACCTACAAAACCATATTTTCATGATGGAAAACAAAAAACTTCAAACCAAATGTACAATTCTTTAAAGAAATTAGTCCAAGTACTGACTAATTTATTAGTCCTCAATACTCTAAATCTATAAAAATATATTCGGGAAGCACCTATTGAGGATTTTTTCAAGTCCTAAAGAGTTTGAAAATGAGGTTTCTGATGCAGAGGTATACTGTATAGAGAATGATCATATATAATTTCATTAAATTATATCTTTCACAGACCAAGATGAGGATGATGTTGTGCATTGAAAAATCATCGCCTTTTATTTATCCGGAATGGTTAACGATACAAACATCTGATGAGCCTTAATTGATAATGTCTCAGGTGTCAACCTCATTCCCACTTGTATACTTTGTCTATTAGGACTCACTGAACCTAAAATACCTCCCTCCACTCTAATATTTCAAGGTTATGAAAATAATGAACAATAACCGCTAGGAAATATTACACTTAGATCTCATTTTGGGGATCTTGTATCTAATTTAGATTTCATGATTTTCTAGCAGGAAATATCTTTGAACATTATGCTTGGAATTCCATGGCTACATCAACATGCATCCATTCCTTCGTCATACCACCAATGTCTAATTTATTACTTCAATGGTCAAATTGGGACACTGCATGGTGATAAGGCCCCATTCAAAACATTTAAATATCAGTATATTGAGGAAGATTTCTATCACACAAAGAGAACTCCAAACGATATAACAAGAATAAATGCTTTGAATAGTCTATAAAAGATCCACGATAACCCATTCAAGAATATTAGTGCATATTATGTGAAACCTATCAATCAAATTGAAAGGGTAGACCCAAATACAAGCACTCGTTTAATGGCTTCCATAATTTCAGTTATGGAAATTGATCCTGACAACACAAGAGAAATTGTTGATTCACTAAAAATTGATGAAAGCCTAAATGAAGATGTATTCATTCCAACTACTGAACATTAGAAATTATCTACTTCATCATCAAAGATATAATAATTTGTTTCATTAATAGAGAAAGATAGGGGCGCTAATTCCCAACCCATCATTTTCCCTTCAATGCTTCTAGAAGACCCTTCATCATTAGTAAGGCTAGAAATGGTTACCACTTATTTATGATATCCAAATATCAAATCCTCCTCAAGCATTGAAAGTCCTGATTCATCACCCACCCTTCATGTAGAAATAGAATAAGAAACACATGAGGAAGAGGAAGAAGAGGGATACCTCAATGATTCCCCTCTAATATTTGAGGAAGGCATCTCCACCACTATGGATGAGATCTAAGAAATAATTTTGGGTATAGAGGAAGATCCACACCCCACTTTAATTAGTAAAACCATTAATTATAAATAGTAAAAGGTTTATACATCATTTCCAAAGTAACACTGAGATGCGTGTTTCTAGAACTATATATAAATTCTAGACATTGACCTTAATGAAACCACACATCATTTTGGTTTTCTAGAAGAGCATAGGGGATTTATGCATGCTGCAAGAAGAACACACCCAACTCGTGCCTCCAAAATTGAGACTAATAGCGACAAGATTATCAAATATGACTTTATTAGGGATTTATAATATCCTAAATAGCTATAAAATATTTTACCAATGAAAAATAAGAATGGGAATATTAGAGTTTTCATGATTTTAGAGATCTCAACCAACATTTTCCCAAAGATAACTTTTTAGTTCCAATCACAGAACTTTTGATTGATGTAATAGCTGGCTATGAAGATCTCTACTTCATGGATGGATAATCTGGGTATAAACAAATCTAAATGGCCATATAATATGAGGAATATACATTTTTCATATCCGTTCAAGGTATATTTTTCTATCGGTTAATGTGATTTGGATGGATTAATTATATTGCGATATATCAACGTCCAATGCACCACATTTTGAAACATTTCTTGGGGAAATTTATTGAATTCTATGAGGATGATCTAGTGGTTAATTCCAAAAAACATTCTAATCACTTGGATGATCTAGAGACCATATTTATAAGGTTTCAGCAACATAATTTGAAGGTGAATCTCTTGAAATTTGATTTTGGGGCAACATTAATAAAATTCATCAGTTTTTTTATACACCATCATAACATTGAAGTTGATAAAGAGTATACTAAGTATATACATGGAATGTCACATCCTTGAAACTTGAAATATTTGAGAAGACTTCAAGGAAACATGGTCTATATTTGGTTCTTCATATCCAATTTGGAAGGAAAGTATTTTCCATTCACCAAACTAATGAAGAAGGGGTTGACATATCAATGGACCAATGACATCCAATAAGAATCTAATAATCTCAAGAAATATATCTTGATACCAACAAAATTAATTCCACATGTAAGAGAAAATATGGCCATCCATTATGTGATAGCCTTGGAGTGATCACCAGGTGCTTTCCTTGCAAAAAACAACGACACTGTGAATGAAAACAAACATTACTATTTCAGTTGAACTATTCTCAATGTAGAGACTCCATATTCATCTACTGAGAAAATATTCCTAGCATTAATATTTGTAGTTAATAAATTGATACACTATTTTCAACATCATGAGGTTCACTTAGTATCTCTCAATAACCCAATCAAATTTATCCTCATCCGTCCTATGCTTACAGGATGTCTGGCATGGTGGGCGGTTATTCTGCAATAGTTTTTTATATTGTTTGTTCCCCAGAAATTAGTAGAAGGCCAAGCTTTAGTAGAATTCCTTGCTGGGAAACCATCTTTGGTGGAGACATCATTGAATACAGAATTGTTTTATGAAGAAATCATATATATTCAAGAAAGTCCCTGAATATGGGAAATGTAATTTTATGGTTATTCCAGAAGTCTAATGGGGAAGAGAAAGGAAAACCCTAAACTCAACAATGTTAGGGTATGAATTGTGCTTATATACACTAAGAAGGAAGTGTTTCCATATTACTTTCCATTATCAGAAGGTGGTACTAATAATGAGGAAGAATATCAAGATATCACTTCAAACCTAGAATTATCAATCCAAGTACTAGTGGATTATATCGAGGTGAAAGGTGATTCAGAATTGGTAAACAAAAAAATAAATAGGTATTACACCATTAGAAAAGAATAACTAATTCCCATATAAGATTATGTTCTAGGGTTAATATAATAATTTCCCTTAGAGACAACATTGTCTTACGTCCTGTGGTCATAAAATGACAAATATAATGCATTGGTAAATGAAGTCACAACCTTGGAAGATACAAATTGGGACAAAAAAATAATTATCTTTTCTCATCATTATGTGGTTTCACCATTTTTCCAAATCAAAAAAGAGGAAAATCAATGAAATCAGTCCCATTTCTGAGCTATATTTTTATACCATGGGATGAATGAAACCCATCATGAAATATATCCAAAATTGGGAACTTCCACCAAATAGAATTAAAAGATAATAGACTGGGTGATGAGTAGTTAATTTCACTCTTTATGATGACCCAGATAAAGAAAAGATCCTTTATAGATGTGGCTTCGATGTAATTATTCTCAGATGTATTTATGGGGATGAAACCATAAATGTCTTTTAAGAAGTACATGCAGGAGCTTGTGGTGCTCACTAGTCTAGACATAGGCTTTATGATCAAATATGAAGGCTTGGATACTTTTGTCCATTGATGACGCAATATTGTAATTATTTCACTATGTTTCATCCCTTCCAGTTTCATTCCAACTTCATTTATCAACCCCCAGAGATGCTATATACAGATAAATACTCCTGTCCATTTGTTCATGGGGAATGAATGTAGTAAGACACTATCCTCCAGCTATGGCTAAGTAGTTCCACTATATTCTTATTACTATCTATTTCTTCTCCAAATGGGCTGAGGAAATACCTCTCAAGGAAGATGATGCCAAAATCATTTTTATATTTTTCAGTGCTAATATCATTACCATATCTAGCATCTGTCATACCATATTGATGGAAAATGACACCAATTTCTATTTTTCTTAGTTAAGGAAGCTATATCAGGAGCACAATATCAAATCAATCAATTCATCTCACTACCATGCATTAGCCAATGGAAATATAAAGGATTTCAATAATACCCTATCAAATATACTCCAAAATATGGTGGATAAATAAAAAAAGTCTTTTCCTGATAATCTCTTTCACACTTTGTGGGCTTATCATACTACTACTCTTACTACAACACGGTCAACCCCGTATTCATTGGTGTATGGGACCAAAGCAGTTCTGCCTATTGAAATTAAATTACCTTCACTCCAAGATTCAATGTGTTACTAGTTATTAGCAGATGAATAGTATCATAAGTGATTTGATAAGATATAATTATTAGAAGAAAAGAGATTCCATACAATGCATCACATGGAAGTCTATCAGAACAAAATAGCATGGTTTTTTAAAAATAAAGTTAACCACCACTCATTTATTCAAGGATAATTTTTATTAGTCCTTAGGAATCTTGTGATACAAAGAAAAAGACTCCAAATCTTGATCCAAAGTAGGAAGGACCTTATTCCATACATAAGGTTCACTCTAATGGATCTTATCCCGTAATCTCAATGGATGAAGAACTTATTAAAACTCCAACCAATGTAAGATTTTTGAAGAAGTAATTTGTGTAATCACACAAGTGTTATGTCCTAGTTGCAACACATTAAACTGGATAACAACCATTTGCATCCATGTTTCATGATTTTAAAATGTGTAGCATCATTTTCCTTGTTGCATGATGTTATACTACGCGACATCATTTGTCCTCACTACATGGAATTAAATTGTACGATTAACATCTCATTCATTTTATGTTAAGAAATCCCCAAACATACCACAAATTGGGAATCCTTGTGGTTATTTAAAAAATGAGTATCTTCCATGTGCCAGCATTACTCATATCATTGCTACTCCCTATTGCCACATAATCCACTTTTCATCCTATGTTTGAATCAGATCTGAATAGGGACCCCTTTCCAAGAACTACACATGGCTTGATTCTTTCCCCTAGCAAGATACATAGTGACACCTAGGTCTTATCCCTTGGTACAACAACAATGTTTCTTTCATATTAGGTGTCCTACATCCTCATATCAAGATTTTAAACTACATAGTTATTCTAGAAATATGTATGAAATGAATCTTTTTCCAATAAGATACGTATAGATTCCCAGATTTCCAATCTTGGGCCCAACCATGAAGAAAATGAAAATTTATTTCATCCCCCATGTGTATGTATTAAACCAGCATAAAGAATGTTTCAAGAACTATGTGTGGCTTGATTCTCATACCATTAAGATACTTAGTAACACATGTGTTTTCACCATGGCCCAACCGTAATATTTCTGTCTTTTCACATCAGTTCGTCTCCATTCACACCACATGAAATTAAACTGCATAGACCAACAAGAACTACATGTGTCTTGATTATCATCTATATGAGATATGTAGTGACGTCCATATTTTCAATCCAGGAGCAAGGTATAACATGACATGTAAAAGTCTATTTTCTCCCATGTTCGAGTCAAATATACATGAATATATTCAGTACATGTTTTCACCTTATACATGAATTTATATCTATCAGCACTACATGTGGACTGATTATTTCTTTGAAAAGATACATAATGACACTTGGTCACTACACCCTAGTCCTACTGCAATATTGAAAATTCTCTACATATCAAATCCTCCAATGCCCTTGCTACATTAATCTAAACTACACAATGTAATGTCTTTCCTGCATGACTTAAAACATCATGTTACATAGGGAACTATATATGGCTTGATTCTCATTTAAATGAGATACGTAGTGAAGACTATGCCTTAGATCCTAGTCCCATCCAAGAGATAAATTAAAATTACCCTATCCATTATATGATCAAAATATATATAGGATCTTTTATTTTTGGCCCTCTTCTGAGAGAACCCATTAAGGAAACAAGTGATGTCCCATTTTATACATATGAATCAAATCTATGCAAGGGATTCTAAATTCATTTTCAACATCAGTCCAAACACTTCCTTTATGCATTGGAAAATTCCCATTTATCATGTCATACTCTTAATCATAAAATACTTTCATATATTCATAATCATTATTTGGTTTTTGGTGATATAATTTCTGATACCTAAGAGCTCATTTTCCTGACTATGCAGTACATTCCCCTAGGTGCACTTTCATAAAATTCTCTTACAAAGTAGGCATATCAGCATTAGGATGCCGCTATTTTACTATGAAAACATGAAATAGATGTCCCTACATAATACAACCCCCATATTAGGTTTTTCAAATAGAGGTAACTTCATTCTTGGGAGAAGCCTCTTCTATCACATTAAACTTTGATGACGGAATGCAGGAACCCCGTAATTTAAAGCAGTCAACCTTTGTGTATTTATCTCATATCCTTTCTCCCAACTTGAAAGTCTCCAAGAACATGGTTTAAATTTTTCATATCCATATATTCAAAGAATATTGGAATAAAATTGGGTCATTCAAAAAAATAATCCTCCATTGTTTCCATAATATTATGGTCTTAGTCATATGACCTAAAACTATAGACACCATTATTCCTATGTTTGGGTTAGACCTTCATAGAGAGCCTATTTCTCTAATTCTTTGGAAATCACAACTAGAAATAATACTTATGTATTAAAGTAAATTTCTCTATAAAACTTAAATCTACTCTTGGGAATATCTGAATCTCTATAAGAATTCATAGAAATTTAGAAAATATATTGTTATAAATCTTGAGAGCTCATTTATTTGACTATACAGTACATTCCCCAATTGACCTTGCATAAAATATGCCTACATAACGGGCCTATCAGCACAGGGTTTCCACTATTTGGATATGGAGAACATTACCTAATTGTACATGCATAATACATGCCCCATAATGGGTTTTTTCAAATAGCAGTAACTCCGTTCTTGGAAGAAACCCCCCCACTAAAGTCTGTTATCCCGTTTCCCATGTCATTTTTCAGATTCAGAAATCTCCAAATCACAGCTTACAATTCCCCCTTTCCATACCTAAATATGGTGGAACATTTGAAGAAAAATTTCCATGATTTAGAAAACCATAAAATAATTGGTCATAACTAAAGAATATAAATTAAAGCCCCATAATCTCCTTGTTTTATGACTTTAAACTACACATCATCATAATGTTCTTATTACATGACTTTAAACCACACAACCCCATAATTTACTTACTGCATGAATTTAAACTACATAGCCCCCAAATATCCTTACTATATGACTTTAAACTATATAGAACATTATCAAATAGATATTAATGTACTTTCTGCATGATTTTAAACTGCATAGAAAAATATTAAAAATCCTATTTCTAATAATTGTACATTCCTTCACACATCAAAATCATATAGGAGTGGTTTCTCATTCATAGGCCTATGTAGAAAAAAATGGCCCTTTTAATCTCATATACCATTCCTCGGAAAATCCATCCACTATGGTCTTGAGACATACAAATTTTAAATCCCTTTTTTTATTAGTAATAGAATGTCATAATTCTTGAGAGCTCCTTCGTCTAACTATGCAGTATGTGTCCTAGTTGTCCTTTCATAGAAATATCCCACATAACAATTCTGTCAACAAAAGGATTCCACTATCTAGTTATAAAGCATATTCCCTAGATGGATCTGCATAATATATCCCCCATAATGGGTTTTTCAAATAGCGATAACATTTTTCATAGAAGAGACCTCCTCTATTATCATAATTCAATTTTTAGATTTGGTAACCAAAAAATTCATGACTCAAGATTCCCCTTACAAGTATCTACTGAATGTTGGGACCTTTCCAACCCATCAATCATTTTTTGGGTTCTAATTTCAAAAAAATCATGGTCAATACTATTCGACCTTAAACATTGGAATTATTAGTCCATTATTCATGACCTTAAACTTACCTTAAAAAGTGACATGATACTCACCAGATTGAAAACCTACAAAGGTCATTTTAGACAAAATTCTAGTCTCATCTCACTAGATCTATACTCTATATAGTCTGGGCAATATCGAGTAACTAAAATATAAAAGGAAAAAATATTGTTAGGTTGAAAAACCAAAGAGAAAAACTTAAAAATCCAAATCTTACCCACTAAGTCATCTCTATATGAAGCATAGAAAAAAATCAGGGTAATGACACAAAAGATACAACGTTTTTAGGGTTATCTATAAGACCCTATTAAAAGTAAAACTATGCTCCCTAGGACCCTTGGATTAGGTAAAAGTTAATGTGACCCCATCCCTATTTGTGTAATTATGATTATCTAACATAAAGATGACATGTTATAAAAGCCAACCTTGATATTAAAATTATAGAAAGAAAGTATAGATGAAGACATATATATGATTGGAGATAAAATAATTTTCATTTATATTGAAAAATTGTAGGAGCATCCCCAGAACTAAGTCTCTCTATCATATATTACTAAAATCATTCAGCATGACTCTTTATTTGTTGAATTCCCTCCTGGGCACTATCAAAAACTTGGTGAAGCTCAGTCATTTGAGCAGCTTCAGCCTCCTCGGCCTGACGAAGTGCATCATTGGTAGTTTAAATGGTAGTAATTCCTTCTAATTAGGCTTCTCCCAATGATTAGTTTAGTTTATCATGCCTATTTTTAAAACCATCTATTTATTTATGAAGATGTTCCATTTCCATCATTATCTCCTTAATTTGTTTATTTAATTCCTTATAATTTTTTCTATGGTTGGATTCCTCCTCAAATACTACTGCTCAAAAACCCTCAATGTTGGTGAGTAGTTTAGAATTTATGAGATCTTTCCATAGTGTGTGTTCTTTATCTCACAAAATATTGACCTCTTTCACCACATTGTAAACTAGAAGATAATAAAATCCAAAATGTCCCATTATACTAAATAATGTAGGAAGTTGTCCCAAATCTGAGGGAAGATCATCCAAATTTTTCATATATATTAGATCTCAAATGGTTTTCCATGTATTTTTTATGAATGATACAGAGATAGAAATTCATCTCTATCTTCGTATCAGAATCACTTACATGAGGTGGAACATATTCATGAATGAGATCACTCAAAGTGGTTCTTGGATCTGCTCCATTCCAAGCAGCGAATGCTTCATCTTCTGTTGTCGGTTGAGCTAATGCAGGGCCCTCACCTTCAGAGCTATCTGTAGGAACAGATTACCCGAAATGGTGAATTAGAATGATTTTTAGCTCCAAAATTGTAGCAAGAACAAAGCATGATCAAGATAGTCAATGAAATTTACCTAGTAATAAGATAGTTTCTTGAGTAGATTCCTCTACAGTATTCTCAGCTTCAGTAGTTTGAGTAAGTACTTATTGGGGAGGGGAATTATCTTGAGATCACCCAGTCACCATAACCATAGGCTCCGAAGCATCTCCCAACGTTTGATATTTTGTTGGTATTTCATCAACATCAACGAAATCATGATAGAGTGGGATACCCCATTATTTAAGGGTTTTCAAAATGTTCCCTATAGAAAAAACTGCATGAAATATCAGATAAAAGAACAATTATTTGTGGAAAATGAAATAATTAGAACATAAGTCCTTTCCATTCCTCATTTAAATCCTAAAAATCTTTTATAAAACATGGAATATCAATGTCTGGATTAAGAGAATCCATTATTTAAGTGTATATGGAAATTTATTTTATAGCATCCTCACCATTTAAGGTATCCAAAAAACATTGATCGATGCCCAATTTGGCTCCACTGAGATTTTCTTCTGTCATCTCTTAAACTAGTGTAATTCCATCCAACCTTGTTGGATCAAGATATGCCCCAATACCTACCTTATATTTCGTAGCATCCTCACTCATTTCTTCTAGAAGAACAAGAATATATGCATTGATTATCGAAGGATCCTTAAGAACATGCAATAGATCTGAAATATTAAATAGAAAATAATGTTATAAACAACATGTGAAACCCCTATAAAATGACTCTAATATTACATTGTCCATTTTCACTCTCTATAGAAACAAGATAGAATTCCACCACATCCCTTGACACTTCATCTATTAAGGTAATAAGTTCATTAGCAAGAATTTGTACTTCTCTTGGAGTTTCTTTCTCAGTCCTTGAGGGACTAGATTTTAATCCCTTAAGAGAATAAAGGGATGTAGATCCTATGAAAATATGAACATGGTCACCAAGGTGTATTAAGAAAGTTTTAATACTATAGGAAAACACAAATACCCACTTTTTTAAGTACACTTTGGATCAATCTCAATGCTTTCTTGCATTTATTTTCATAAGATAGTGGAGAGATTTTACCATTCCTCTTTCTCGTAGAGACCTGAGGTAATAGTAAAGGATTTTCTATCACCATTACCTCCATCATGGTTCTCTATCCTAGAGAAAATCCTAGAGGATTGAGGGTTTCATCCAATGTGTCAATGGGGGTGCCTACTGGTCCATATTTTGGTGACTCGGGCACCATTCCTGATGTTCCTTCTCTAATTTCAAGCTGAAAAATGCAATCCTATCAAGATTAGTGATGGTGAATGGAGAAGCATAATTGAAACAAAAGAAATTGGAAATATATTATTAGTATTAATATAAATTTCCCATTTCTCTTCAGGGTAAAAAATTACCCCTTCACTATCCCTAGATCCATCATGTGGTATACTCATTTTTAGTCTTGGACATGGTCATTGGTTGCATATATTAAGGTATCCAACTCCATGATATGCTCCTATACTTCAGCCAGACTACTATCAGGTTGAAAATCAGAAGGTTCTCTAATATCACCAACATTCGGTATTCAAAGGCCAGATTGGTGAAATGCCCAAGAATCCCTGATTTCACGAGTCATGATTTTCCAATACTGGATTTCTAAAGGATTCACATATTTAAGCTTTGATATAGTTGACTACATTAAAAAAAATCAACACCCTCTGATTGGAAATCCACTTCAAGCCTCCATTCTTTATCATAAGAATCAGCAGATGGGATAGTAACCTCTTTTTGATGACAGTGACCATATCGCCTCAGTGTTGGAGGTGTTGTCTCCCTAGCCATGATATTTTTAGTGAATTTTAGAGGACGGTGTTTTGAAGGTTTTAAAGCCTCGGAATCCTTTGCATCATATTTGGCTTTAAATCTTTTACCAAAATTACTACGAACAATAGTTTTCATGGCCTCTACCTGATGTATTCCTTTTGTTAAATCCCCATAAGGGTGTGAAGAAACCCAAGACTTAGCATATATAACCACTAATACAATTTATTCCTATAATGGAGGTAGTGTAACATCCCAGGTAAATGAAGAATAAGATATTTTCATATTTATTAATATTTGTGAATTAAATATTAATTTTACTTTAAAAGGGTTGCTATGTTCGATAGCGTACCCGATACGCAATAATGGGTTTCTTTGAAATCTTACGTTGCACACTAATAATATAAAATTATTATTTTAAATGGTAGTTAAATACTAGCCATCGTATTGGCAGGAATGAACAAAAGTAAATACAATATTATTATACATGTTTGTTAAATGTATTTACATTTATCCAATAAAAAGTTAGAGGCTTAAAATATGAATGAATCTAACTTTAAGCATAATTTACAATAAAAGGCCGATTTACAGCCTTTTAAGGAAAAACCCTCTTTAAATATAGTTTTGGTCAATTTAATACATTATAATTGACCAAATAAAATATTTATTTAGAATGGGGACATAATATTTTACTTTGGGTATTTTTTTGGTATTTTTCTAATAAAGTTCATTTTTAATGAATAGTGAAAAATATTGTATTTTAATTCAAAAATGCCTTTTAATATAATTTATTTATATGGTTAGATTATATTTTTAATTGGTTTTAAAGTGAAATTAAAATATATTTTTACCATTTAATCCAATTTTGGTCATTGGAATTAATTTCACTTTGAAATTGGACATAAACAAGTATCAATCTTTTGATAGTTATTGTTTCTTAAAAACACGCTATTTGTTTTGATAATGGGAATTAATTTTAAAATTAATTAATGCCACTTCTATGTTCTGAATTTTTTAAAATAGACATCATTTTTGAATTTGAAATATCAAATATATCTTAGGTTGATTTTTTGGTATTTTTTCTGAAAAACTTCAATTTTTGATGAATAGTGAAACCACTTAGTAGTAGTTAAAAAAACCGACTTATTCATTTAAATGAAATTTTACTACTTCTGTGAATTGAATTTTAAAAATTCGACATATCTGGTTGTTATCAAAAAGTAAAATGTGGTTCAACAAGATGAAAATAATTTTTGGTGAATAGTAACTTTTGACTTTTATTTACCGCAGTTAAATGTAAATAGGGTAATTCAAGGTAAAAAGAATATTATAATAATTCAAAATTACCTTAAAACTTGTCCAAAAATTATTGGTTGAGTCATTTATGACCATGGTCATCTTTTGGTCGATTTTGGGACCCCATTGATCCACATGGGAGTGATAATGACAATTTAGATTAATTAACTTAAAGTAAAGGCAAAAATGACAAAAGCTAATATCTTTTAGTAAATTAATTTTTATATGGTGTTATATAAATTATATTTTAGACTATAAATATTCATTGGAAATATAAAAATATTTCCTATATCATGGTATTTTTGTTATAATTTTTAGACATCAAATAATTTAAATTATTTATGACACAATAATGATGTAGTGTTTACCTCATTAATAAATCATTTAAATAAATAAGATTACAATGATTAAAATATTATCCAAAACCTGTCCAATTCATATTGGATGATTTTATTTCGACCATGAGTCATCTTATACTTGACTATAATGATTTTTGGACCATTAGAAACCGAATATAATTATATAATAAAATAACGTCTTCACACTTTCCTAAAGATCCCCTCCTCCCACTTATAAAAGGATACCTTTGCTAACCAATTCCTCACACCTCTCAAGCATTTTGGCTCATCCAAAATCTTTCCAATTAAGCTATCTACATCCCTATCCTCCTCCTAAAAGCCTTACTTTAGGTAGAAGGAACTTCAAGAAGTCCTTTGGTTCAAACCAAAGGGAGTTACCCAAATTAAAGGTAACAGTTTATCTTAAATTGTTTTCTTATATTTTACTTCTACAACCCCTAAAATCTTTTTATTCCTTTATTTTGTGACAACACCAGTATCCTAAATATACCAGGATGTTTTTATGTGAAGGATTCGATCTACACTTACACACACCTCCATATAATGGATGAAGAACATAATGTTTCTGTGTATGGAAAACTAACGCCTCACGATACGACGATTATTCGATTATCTCCTACCACCTCTCATGATGGCCATTATGATGACACTGTATTTATAAATGATATATAATGTGTTTATGGTTTGTTTATGATTATGTAATTTCTATTTATAGCATGCCTTTATGGTTTCCATTATGGGTAAACCCGATAATCTCATTAGAGGAAGTGCGGACTACCACCCCGTCAAAGTGATATGACTCGTTCATACCATATGTGGTATGTATAAAGGATAGATTTAATGATATTATATATGATACAATACTGGAATTATAATACTACTATGTATCATTATGTTTTAATTCCATTAAATATTAAATAGAAATGGAAGTAGCGTTCATGCGTACGTACGGCTTACCGTCTCCATGAACGGTGCATTTCATTTCTTACCTCTAAATGTTATGTACTATTATAAATACAAGTATATGATGGATATATATGATATATATGATATACAAATCATGAATATCATTCTGGATATAATGAATCTTTGACCACATTAACAACATGTAATTATAAGAAGTCCATTTTTGACTCAAGTGCCAAATATCGACAAAACGAAGGATAAAACAAAAGTTATTAAATTGAATGATTACATAATGTTTATAACATGTTAATAAGTGATATAAAAGGAATAATAAACTTGAAAAAGGTTATTAATCAAGTATAAATTAACTTTAGTTTATTATTCAGGAGATTAAAGAACGAACGGGTTAAGTCAGACACGAGGTAAGGGACTTCGTCTCAATCTCCTTTCATTGAGGCATATTTTGTTTTAATACACAAATTTATTTTATAAACTGTATAAAAACCCTTGAATTTTCAAAGGGATTTTTTTTCTACGAAGCGTTTTAATAAACGACAAAAAATAATGTTTCTTTTAACATAAGCGGTGACAACGACCTTTTCCACCGCCGCGAGTATTATTTGATCTTTGGCTTCCTCAACAAGCCGTAATATTTTTTTAAAAGAAAAATAAATACCATATACTATTTTATGTATTTTGGTATTGAAAATGGTTTTGATAATGTATTTTTTATGTCAATATATTTAAGTGATATATTGTTATTGAAATGTGGAAATGTTTTCTTTCCTTTATATTTTTTTATGTCTTATGATTTTATAATGGTACTTGGACATTTGACGGGTGGTTACGTGACAAACTAAATGATGGGTGGTGCTGTGAATACTAGGATGAGTGGTTACGTTATAACCTCCAATGCATTGGGTATGAAAATCAGCTGTATGGCTCTTCCATTTAGTGATATGTGTGGAAGTCGACCATATGGTTATTCCATTTAAGTATGTTTATATCCCAAGTTACCTTTATATGTTATGTGTTCTTTATATGGGTTTTATGGTAATATTTTGGTTACAAATGGGTAAGTAATGATCTTTTATTCAGTGAAGAGTATTTACTACTTCATAAATGTGAAAAGTATTACTTATGTTAAAGTATTCAGGGTTTACTTGTTGTTTTAAAAAACTAACAGTTTTTCTTCTTTGTGTATCCCTTACTAAGATTTTTATGCTCATCCCAAGTTTTTGAAATGTTTTTCACAGGACATAATGTGGAATTGGGTCAAGGATGGGATCAAGGAAAAGTTGTGCTATCTTAAACATGGAACTAGATATGACTCTTTTTTTCAAGAGTTTTTATTTTGTGAAAAAATGGAAAATGTGTAGAAGTGTCTACTTTGTAATCTTTTGAGATGTAATAGTTATATCCTAATTATCTAAAATTATAAACCTAAAAATATCCTCAATGTGAATTATTCATTTAAGTCAATATTATGTAAGGTTAAAGGCCAGGTCCTTATAGTTGGTATCAGAGGTCGGTTTAGACAACTTTAGGAGTTAGAGTATTGTTAAATTAATATCCATAAAGTAATTTATGTTAATATTGAAATAATATAGAATTTACAGATTACCATGTTGCTTCGTCTAAGATATATCTATGTTAAGAATGTTTTTTCATAAAGGAAACAGAGAAACTTTTCTGGGAAGGCATACATAGGAGAACGACCTTCCGAATCAGCAACCAGAGATGGTTGGAATCAGAATTGAGCAGTTTACTGCAGTGATGGCTCAGTTGAATCAGGTGATAAATGGTGGTTGTGTTTATTGATGATATTTTGGTTTATTCCAAAAGTAAAGAGGAACATTAAATTCATTTAAGGGTTTTCTTTAAAACCTTAAAAGAAAAGAAATTTTTTGGGAAATTCCACAAGTGTGAGTTTTGGTTACAAAAAATTTCTTTCCTTGGTCACATTGTTTCAAAATATGGTATAAATGTTGATCCTACTAAAAAAAAAGTTGTTAAAGAATGGCCAAGAACCACAAATATAACCGAGATTCATAGTTTTCTTGGTTTGGCTGGTTATTACCAGAGGTTTGTTGCAAGTTTTTCACGTTTATCTAGTCCAATGACTAAGTTAACTTAAAAAAGTATTAAGTTCATCTGGACAAAAGAATGTGATTATTATTTTCAAGAATTGAAAAGAAAATTGGTGAATGCTCCAGTTTTGGCACTGCAATCCAGAAATGGTGAGTTTGTTATCTACAATGATGCTTAATTGAAAAGACTTGGATGTTTCCTTATGCAGAATGATCAGGTAATTGCTTATTCTTCATGTTAGTTGAAACCTCATGAGTTAAATTACCCTAAACATGATTTGGAATTAGCTGTTGTTATTTTTTATTTAAAAATTTGTAGGCATCATTTGTATGGAGTGAAGTGTGAATTATATATTTATCACAAAAGTTTGAAGTATATATTCCCTAAAAAATAATTGAACATGAGATAGATGAGATGGTTAGAATTGATCAAGGATTATGATTTTATGATCCATTACCATCCGGGAAAATCAAATAAAGTGGCAGCTGCTTTGAGTCGAAAAAGTAATGCTTCATTAGCCATGATATGTTTGGAACGAGATCCTTTGGTTTTTGATTTGATGAACTTTGGCATAGAAGTTGTTGGTGCAGGAAATTATTTTGTTTTGTTTCAGGTGTTTGTAAAATCATCTCTATCAAATAAAATAAAGCAAGCGCAGAAAGAAGACAGTGAGTTGCAGAAAAAGGTAGAGTTTGTTCAGAAGGGTATTTTGCCTTATTTTAACATTGATAATGATTGTGTTTTGAGGTTTGGGAAGATATTATGTGTTCCTTGTGTGATTCAGACTTGAATAATGAGTTGTTATGTGAATATCATAGTTCTTTGTTTTCAGTTCATCCTGGTAGTACTAAGATGTACAGAGATCTTCAGAAGTATTACTGGTGGGATGTAATGAAAAGAGATATTGCTGATTTTACTGTGAAGTGTTTTACTTTTCAGCAGGTTAAAGAAGAGTGGCAGTTACCAAAAGGGATGCTTCAGCCTTTAACGATGCCAGAGTGAAAATGGGAAAATATATCCTTGGACTTTGTTGTGGGATTACCGAAGACATCTAGAGGTAATAATGCAATCTGAGTTATTGTTGATCGATTGACTAAATATGCTCATTTTTTTCCTATTTGAGATACTTTGTCTCCAGATCAAGTTGCTCAGTTGTATGTTAAAGAGATAGTCAGCTTCCATGGTGTTCCCCTCTCCATTGTATCTTATCGTGATCCCAGGTTTACTTCTAACTTTTGGAAAGGCCTTCAGAAGTCGTTGGGTACTGAATTAAATTTTAGTACAACGTTTCATCCTCAATCAGATGGACAGTCAGAACGAACAGTTCAGACCTTGGAGGATATGCTACATGATTTTTCACTGGATTACCAGGGAAGTTGGGACCAACATCTTTCATTGGTTGAATTCTCTTATAATAAAAGTTTTCATTCCAGTATACGAATGGCTCCATTTGAGTCATTATATGGAATTCGTTGTCGAACTCCAGCTTTTTGGGATGAAGTAGGTGAAAGGAAGCTGATGGAACCATAATTGGTAGAAGATATGGTCGAGAAATTTCATTTGATTCAGAAGCACATGAGAACAGCTCAGAGCAGACAGAAAAGTTATGCAGAAAACCGAAGGAAGGATCTTTCTTTTGAGGCAGGTGATCATGTCTTTCTCAAAGTTTCTCCATGGAAAATTGTGATGTGTTTTGGTAATAAGGGAAAGTTGAGTCTGAGGTTCATTTGACATTATGAAATTATAGAGAAAGTTGGATCAGTTGCGTACAGAGTGGCTTTAACTCCAAGTTTATCCTAGGTACACAATGTTTTTCATGTTTTGATGTTGAGAAAGTATATGCCAGATCCATCTCATGTTTTGAGCCCAGAGGTAGTTCATTTGGAAGAGAATATCTCTTATAAAGAACAACCAATACAGATTCTTGACTGAAGAGAGAAAGTGTTGTAGAATAAGGTAATTCACCAGGCAAAGGTTTTGTGGAAAAACCATATGGTTGAAGAGGCAACGTGGGAATCAGAAAATGCGATGAGGTATAAATACCCCCACTTATTTTGATAAGTGAATAATAATTGCAAGGACACAATTTCCAAAAGGGGAGAAGGATATAACATCCCATGTAAATGAAGAATAATAGATTTTCATATTTATTAATATTTTTGAATTAAATATTAATTTTACTTTAAAAGGGTTTCTATGCTTGATAGTGTACCCGATACGCAACAACAAGTTTCTTTGAAATCTTACATTGCACACTAATAATATAATATTATTATTTTAAATGGTAGTTAACTCCTACCCATTGTATTGGTGGGAATGAAAAAAACTAACTACAATACGATTATACATGTTTGTTAAATGTATTTACATTTATCCAATAAAAAGTTAGAGGCTTAAAATATGAATGAATCTAACTTTAAGCATAATTTACATTAAAAGGCCGATTTACCGCCTTTTAATGGAAAAACCTCTTTAAATATAGTTTTGGCCACTTTAATACATTCTAATTGACCAAATAAAATCCTTCTTTATAATAGGGACATCAAATTCTACTTTGGGTAATTTTTTGGTATTTTTCTGATAAAGGTCATTTTAAATGAATAGTAAAAAATATTGTATTTTAATTCAAAAATGCCTTTTAATATAATTTATTTATATGGTTAGATTATCTTTTTAATTGTTTTTAAAGTGAAATTAAAATATATATTTACCATTTAATCTAATTTTTGTCATTGTAATTAATTTCACTTTGAAATTGGACATAAACAAGTATCAATCTTTTGATAATTATTGTTTCTTAAAAATATGCTATTTGTTTTGATAACGGGAATTAATTTTAAAATTAATTAATTCCACTTATATGTTATGAATTTGGTAAAATATACATCATTTTTGAATTCTTAATATCAAATATAGCTTAGGCTGAATTTTTGGTATTTTTCTGAAAAACTTCAATTTTTGATGAATAGTGAAACCACTTAGTAGTAGTTAAAAAAACTGAATTTTTCATTTAAATGAAATTTTACCACTTATGTGAATTGAATTTAGAAAATTTGACATACATGGTTGTTATCAAAAAGTAAAATGTGGTTCAAGAAGATGAAAATCATTTTTGGTGAATAATAACTTTTGACTTTTATTTACCGCGATTAAAGGTAAATAGGGTAATTCAAGGTAAAAAGAATATTATATTAATTTAAAATTACCTTAAAACTTGTCCAAACCTTATTGGTTGAGTCATTTACTACCATGTTTATATTTGGGTTGATTTTGGAACCCCATTGAGCCACTTGGGAGTGATAATTACAATTTAGATTAATTAACTTAAAGTAAAGGCAAAAATGACAAAAGCAAATATCTTTTAGTAAATTAATTTTTATATGGTGTTATATAAATTATATTTTCAACTATAAATATTCATTTAAAATTTAAAAATATTTCCTACGTCATGGTATTTTTTGTTAATTTTTAGACATCAAATAATTTAAATTATTTATGAAAAAATAATGATGCAGTGTTTACCTCATTAATAAATCATTTAAATAAATAAGATTATAATCATTAAAATATTATCCAAAACCTGTCCAATTCATATTGGATGATTTTATTTAGACCATTAGTCATCTTATATTCGACTATAATGATTTTTGGACCATTAGAAACTGAATATAATTATATAATAAAATAATGTTTTCACACTTTCCTAAAGAGCCCCTCCTCCCCCTTTTAAAAGGAGACCATTACTAACCAATTCCTCACACCTATCAATCCTTTTGGCTCGTCAAAACTCTATCCAATTAATCTCCATAAATCTCTCTCCTCCTCCTAGAAGCCTTACCTTAGGCAGAAGGCACTTCAAGAAGTCCTTTGGTTCAAACCAAAGGGAGTTACCCAAATTAAAGGTAACAATTTCTCTTAAATTGTTTTCTTTTTATTTTATTTCTCCAACCCCTAAACTCTTTTTATTCCTTTCTTTTGTAACAAAAATAGTATCCTAAATATACTATTATGTTTTTATGAGAGGTATTCGAGCTATGCTTACACACCTCCATCTAATGGATGAAGAACATAATGTTTCTGTGATGGCAAACTAATGCCTCACGGAACGGTGATTGTTCGATTATCTCCTACCACCTCTCATGGTGGCCATTATGATGGCACTATATTTATATATGATATATAATGTGATTATGTTTTATTTATGATTCTGTAACTTCCATTTATAGCATGCCTTTATGGTTTCCATTATGGGTAAACGCGATAATCTCATTAGAGGAAGTGCGGACTACCACCACCTCAAAGTGATATGACTTGTTCATACCATATGTGGTACATATAAAGGATAGATTTAATGATATTATATACGATAAAATACTTGAATTATAATACTACTATGTATCATTATGTTTTAATTCCATTAAATATGAAATAGAAATGGAAGTATCGTTCATGCGTACGTACGGCTTACCGTCTCCATGAGCGGTGCATTTCATTTCTTACCTCTAAATGTTATGTACTATTATAAATACATGTATATTATGGATATATATGATATATATGATATCCAAATCATTAATATCATTCTAGATATAATGAACGTTTGACCACATGAACAACATGTAATTATAAGAAGTCCATTTTTGACTCAAGTGCCAAATATCGAAAAAACGAACGACAAACAAAAAGTTATTAAATTTAATGATTACATAATGTTTATAACATGGTAATAAGGGATATAAAAGGAATAATAAACTTGAAAAAGGTTCTTAAGCAAGTAGAAATTAACTTTAGTTTATTATTCAGGAGATTAAAGAAGGAACGGGTTAAGTCAGACACGAGGTAAGGGACTTCATCTCAATCTCCTTTCATTGAGGCATATTTTGTTTTAATACAAGACTTTCTTTTATACAATGTATAAAAACCCTTGAATTTTCAAAGGGAATATTTTTCTACGAAGATTTTTACTAAACAAAAAAAAGGAATGTTTCTTTTAACATAAGCGGTGACTACGACCTTTTCCGCCGCCATGGGTATTATTTGATCTTTGGCTTCCTCAACAAGCCGTAATGTTTTTTTTAAAAGAAAACTAAATACCATATACTATTTTATGTATTTTGGTACTGAAAATGGTTTTGATAATGGATTTTTATGTCAATATATTTAATTGATATATTGTGATTGATATGTGCAAATGTTTTCTTTCCTTTTTTTTATGTCTTATGATTTTATAACAGTACTTGGACATTTGATGGGTGGTTATGTGACAAACCAAATGATGGGTGATGCCTTGAATACCAGGAAGGGTGGTTATGTTATAACCTCCAATGCACTGGGTATGGAAGTCGGCCGTATGGCTATTCCATTTAGTGATATGTGTGGAAGTCGACCGTATGGTTATTCCATTTAAGTATGTTTATGTCCCGAGTTACCTTTATATGTTATGTGTTCTTTATATGGGTTTTATGGTAATATTTTGGTTACAAAATGGTAAGTAATGATATTTTATTCATTGAAGAGTATTTACTACTTCATAAAGGTGAAAATTATTACTTATGTTAAAGTATTCATGGTTTACTTGTTGTTTTGAAAAAATAACAGTTTTTCTTCTTTGTGTATCCCTTACTGAGATTTTTATGCTCATCCCAAGTTTTTGAAATGTTTTTCACAGGAAATAATGTGGAATAGGGTCAAGGATGGGATCAAGGAAAAGTCATTCTATCTTAAACATGGAACTAGACATGAATCTTTTTTTTTCAAGAGTTTTTATTTTGTGAAAAAAATGGAAACTGCGTAAAAGTGTCTACTTTGTAATCTTTTGAGATGTAATAGTTATGTACTAATTCTTTAAAACTCTAAACCTGAAAAGATCCTCAATATGAATTATTAATTTAATTCAATATTATGTAAGGTTAAAGGCCTGGTCCTTATAGGTAGTGTAATTGAAATTTTGGATGTTTCTAAATCCATTAGAATCTAGGATTTTTGGGCTACCATTTGGTGATTCTCATGCCTAACATAGGTGGGAGGAAATGTGCTCGATTTTTTAAGGAATTTGAACTCGAGATAAAAAATTTAAGGGAGATAATAATCATGGATAATTTCACCGTCAATCCAGGTTGGTAATACACTATTCTTGAATTTTATCATATAAGCCTTTATCTTTTAAATTTATTCCTTACCATCATCAAAAAATGTTCCAGTTGGTGGGTTACGAATAATAAAGAAGCGAAATTCTCCTGATACATTTAGTGCTCTCAACACTTCATCAGGCTTCTAGTTCAAAGGATGAATCCCTAAAGCTTTCTACAAAAATGGATTAAATCGACCATTAGGGACTCTAATCGAATTCAACACCAAATATGAACACAAATGTGCTGTAATCCAGCCTCAAAATACATGAACTAGTCCTGAAAGTTGAAATAGAGCCTTCCCATTATAAAAATGAAACATGGAGTGATAGATTATTTCTAATATAGGGGTAAGAAACCCAATATATTTTGCCTCTACCAAATTGGATACAATAAAAAAAATTCCTGGCCTTATACCACCATCTGACTCACGGAATGGAAAGAAATAAATTCTTATCCACATGGAAAGGAATCCCATTAAGCATACCTTTGAATCAATTTTGGACCTAACCTTGTAACCCTAATGCTTGTAATCACCCCTCTCTAATGTAGGATAATATGTACCTGAAGCACCCCAATTATCTGCAGTTGGGAAAATGGTAGGATGTATGCAAGTAGCACCAATCTCTTGCGATGGTTCTAAAAAATCTTCCATCCACACCTTTTCATGAATATCATCCCTAGTGTGAGAATCATTCTTTTCTTTCAGAAATTTCATTGATATTTTGAATAGTTTTCGATCCAATGGTGGAATCCTCTTAGAATCACCCCATGTTGTTGTTGGTGGAATGAATTCATCATACATCCCCCTGAAAATCGGATCCCAAGATATTTGGTAGATATCTCATAAACAGATTCCAACCTTACCATGCATCAAGTGGAAATATTTTTTTTTCAGACTCCATCATCTTAGTAATTCAGGTATTGACCCTTTTTTTTATAAAAAAAGTTCATCTAATATAGACAATTTTATAAATGTGAACATCCATTAGCTATTTACTGAAGTCTACAGAAGTATATCATACCAAAAATGCCCCTATCCATTTAGGCTTGACTCCTTCTCTAGAATGAGTGTCCCAGTCTTCCTTCCAGCCATACGATTGATCTATTTTTGAAGCAATAAAGGTTGATTCATTGAAATTTGGCCTTAGATATACAACATGATCTTTAATATCATGAGTACAATCGCTCTTATGTAGGATGCATCCAAGAGGGATTGTTCCCTCATGAATAGGAATACCCTTCCTAGTAATATTCATATAATGACAGCTGAGGTGTTGAAGAAACCAAGTCTTTGGAAAATATTTTTTATAAGATATAATGTTTGAATCTTTCAAAATCCCATGCCCATACAGAGGTATATAATGGATTTTCAGATATTCACATTGGAATGGAATCGATCCTTTCACCAAATCAGGAAGGGTACTCTAAATAACATCATAATAGTCTAGTCTAATGGTTTTCATCATTTCAGTTTGGAGAAATCTAGCTTCCTTAGTTGAAGCCATTAAGAGAGAAATTTCCTACAATAGAATTACCAAATTTTTCCCATTAAATTAGAATTTTGACTTAATAAATTTTAAATTTTAACTTAAAGGAATTCAAGAATTTGGAAAAGGAAAA
Source organism: Viscum album (assembly GCA_963277665.1). NCBI lineage: Eukaryota > Viridiplantae > Streptophyta > Magnoliopsida > Santalales > Viscaceae > Viscum > Viscum album. The sequence goes on from OY728125.1 coordinate 1,716,274,063, forward strand.
TTTTCGCACATCTCCTTTGATGAGGTCACCCGTGTAGGTCTTTCAACATGGTACCCAGCACAGGTCCTTCGACAAAGTCCTTCTATATATCTCCTTTGATAAAAAAAACTCTATGTAGCTCTGTATTTTAAATGGATATACCTCTAGAAATTTTCATGGGACCTATGCGAGGGTATAATGGGATAGATCCAAATGAACAAGCTACGCAACAAGAATAGAATTATGAGAATGCGGGTGATGAATATGACAAAGGAATTGGGGTGATTATAGGAAAGGTTAGCCTAAACCGTCGAAATACATAAATTTTATATGAAGAAGACCTGTATGGTCTATAACTAATTCTTCATAATCATTTCACCATAATCCTACCTCATTATTAGACCCTCTTTTTTGTTGGATCCAATCCTGTGGGGGTGGGGGGGGGGGGGTGTTGGCCCTCCCATTTTTAATAAAGAAAAAATGATTATGAAGAAGTAATTTGGATATCTTAAAGTATAAAACAAATTTAAAGGAAATAAAGAAATATATTTCAATGGATATACAAATCATACCTGCCCATAAGAAGGCCAACACTGCTCTTGCAATTTTAGTATATATAAACAGGGACCTAGGAGTCACACCTACGCATCAAGAGGCTAGAACAAGTCCTACCTGTTCATCCTAATGAAAATACCCCTACGCTATGGAACTAAACTAAATAACTATGTGGAAAAATCCATTTGACCAAGTCCCCTCCTTTCCTATAAATAAGACCCTCAGACTCCCAATTTTAACAAATGAAAAAGTTTGGAGAACCCCTGAATCTCCCATTGCGTAGCTCCTTCACCCAGGTTCCCCAAATTTTCTCAAGTATCTATCTAAAACATGATAGAAGAGATAATTATATTGGATAAAAATTATTAGGTTCCTTTCAATGTTTTAAAAACAAAAACATCTGATTAAGGACTCTCATTCCATAAGAATAAGTCATCTATGCAAGGTCCTTTCCTTAAGAAAAGATCTGTGTGGGATTCTTCCAAAACATCAAGGGACACCTGGGGTGCTTAAGTTAAAATGTCACCCAAGTTTTTTTTCCTTGTAGTCCATTTCCTTAGGCATATCATTCTTTCAAAGGCTTATAATTTCTGTTTTAAGCATTTTTTAGTTCCTCATTAGACCTATGCGGTACACCTACATGGCGTACCTAGGCGACATACCTATGTAGACCACCTAAATGAGCCATCCTTGAAGGATCTTTATAATCCACCCATAGAAGGGCCTATCCTTTATTGGATTCCTTATCTAAAAGGGTCCATGTTGAAACCTCCACCAAGACCGCTTTATTTATCATACCTTTGGGAAAGGCACATCAGCGTGTCCCCCATTTGGATTTGGATATCTATGGGAAGGGGATTTCCACACTCATATTAAAATAGTATAGGGATCCTCGAAATTTCTTTGGATCTAAATATCCATGGTCACATAGACCATTACCCTAAGGAATTTTTTTGGGAGTTCGCAGTCTCAAATTCTGGGAATTGGAATTTATCTTCCCCTCCTTGTCTCTGAGACCTGAAGCATTCGGTCCCTAATAGGAAGAGTGAGGATCACACTTGCTTTTCCCTTACAAGGGGAATGATATCCTCCTCCCACTACAGGACCCATTTTAGAAAATCCCTCATGGAGTAAGACCTAGCCTTTCGGGATAGACCCAATGAAATTCACCTTCATTTCACATTGAAGGGTATATTTCTCTACACCTTTATCCACTACCGCCCTAGATTATTTCTCCATAAGCCCGACCTCTTCCATCACCAGAGGATAAAGTTTGTGGTTTGTTGAATCTTTAACATCCTCTTGTTTCTTAAACCAAGCATGAATCACATGGTCTTAGAGGTTTGTGATGATCACACATCCATAGAATCTATCTCACATAATGAACTAAGATAACTCTGATTCCCACCATAACTGGGATACGTAGGAAGAATTCACTTAGGGTCTGAGATCATTGGATATCCTCTTCAAAAATCCAACCATAATTCCCTTAATTCAGGCATCCTCTCCAGGAGTAAACCTGTAAGTATTCCCCCCTTTAATCTCTATGAGTAAAGACATATCTCGTGGACCCTGTTACAAGGGAAACCTATTTAGGAGTATTCCCCACCCTATTTCTCTCAAAAGGCCGTACTCTAATATGAGACTTAGAGAACTACATGGGATTTTATTCCCATCCAAACCAGATATATAGGAAGCATCTTTGATGTTCAAACTCAACATTCCAAATCAACCCTCTTGTCATTGAGTCATATCCCCAGCATGGTTGAATTAATCTTGGGAGCTCATATTACTTCCAAGTTCATTGAGCTTCTTAGTCATAAGTCCCACACCAGGATTCGACTTGGCACCTTCCACAAATATGTCCTTGGAACATTACATCAAATTGTATGGTTGGGTCCTTATCACATGACCATAAAAGGTATGATGTGTCCCATTTGGAGGCACCAAAAAAAGTGGGTTCTGATTCCGTTCACAAGGATATGTATGAATATCATGTATGGTTTTGATCCCAAAATCATAAAAACTTACATCTCCCTGGGTGATGATAAATTCTAGAGTTCCTCATTGAGTGTCTTAAGAAAACATCATTGTCGTAATAACAACCAATTAATCTTTATGAAGTATATGATAGGATACCATTGATGGGGAACCTCAAATGAGAACATATATCCCCATTGATGAAGAACCTCAAATACATACAAATTATTCTAATTTCCATACATGCTAATAATTTATTGAAAATTTCTAGGGAAACTTATATTACACATGGATAATTAATCAGGATTTATGAACATATCTTAAATCTATATTAGAGTTTCGGAGTAGGTGATAACTCCCCCCAATAGGGTGAGATGAGCCTTCCCTCCAATACTCTCGACCAGTGTATGTTCTTAAGTATTTTAGGTCAACAAACCTAACAAATGTCTACCTTTGGAAAATAGGTCCCTTTGGATATAGAACAATTAGGTGTTTCCGATTCCATAAACAAGTCCAGTGGAAACCGTTCAGAAGCAGTGATTCCTAAATAGGACATACATTCCAAGGAAAATAGATGTATCATGGGATCCACACATAATGTGCCCCCACTTTATAGCCTACCCGTGTTCCTGGGAGGCACACGACTCCCTAACTTGTAGAGGTAAATGCTGTGTCGGTGGACTACACATCGTGTCCAATGTATTTGGGGACCGAGCCACGTGATGTTGGTAGTGTCCATGAACTTTTAACCCATGTTCATTTATATTAGTACATGGAATGTTAGGCCACACGAGATGTTGAACATGTAGTCTAGCTATATAATCTATCACATGGATCATTTACATGGAAAATGAGATACACAACGTGTCGAGATAAGTACAAGAAATTCCATCCTTATGGGTTTCCAAAACCCTAGCACCACCACTAGAAGGTGATAAAAGTATTGTGTTATTCATTATACATGGTGTGTAGTCATGATTTTTCTATAACTTTAAATCCATTCTCTATTCTGTGAATCAGGAAAATCCACTTCAGACTCCACCATGACACATCCCAAAAAGCATTGAACTAGCCATGGAATCCAGATCTTGTCTTTTTATTACCATGAACTAGTTTCCTCTCACACCAAGATTTTCACCGATCATTCCCTATGACAATAAACCTTCAACTCTTGAATATCCAGCCTCAAATAATCCAATAATGCATCCACATACCATAGTGATTCCAGATCTTTTCTTCTCTCTTTAATCTGTTCCCGTTTCTTTAGTCCATCGCAAAATTGGGGGCCCGGTTACACTCGGTGCCACCTGAAATTTGTCAAACTGGGAACCACAAGGATTCCACCACTGAGGGATATGAATAGTATTTGTGAGAAATGAACCAAAAACAACATTTATACATCATCTACTAAGAATTATTGGATGACGATAAAAAATGGGGCACTAAGGGTAGATGAACAATTCATAAATAAATTTAAAACCCCATATCTACGAACATAATTAGGGGGTGTTAAGGCTCAGATTGTATAATGAAGAACAATATGTTCATAAAATTTAATTAATGGGGTAAAAAACCAATTTATGAGTTCTTCTGCTATTTTGTATCGATTTTTGATGAAGAAAGATATAAAATATTGACTACAAGGGGATGCTATGTTTATTGTGTCCCAATCTATCTTGATCCCTAGATTCATCATGATTCACTAAAGGATTCTTCAAAGGAAGAGGAAGGGAGATCTCCTCCGATAATTTCATAATACGATCCAAACCTAGAAAATTTAATTTAATGATATATTTATAACCATCATTTTATGTAAAATACAATTAATCAATTAAATAATTAACTTAATTAATTACTTTAAATGCACCTCTAATGAGAGAGGGGGTATAAACATCCAAATCAAACTCATTTTATGCTTTGCCTAGTGTAAACACTAAGTTTTGGACACAACTGTGGTTTTATATTTCTGATATGATGAACTATTTTAGAGTTATCCCATTTTCATTATGAATCTAAGTGTATTCAATATAAAATATATTTTATATTATTATGAAATTAATTCTAGGAAAGCCAGGCTTCAGAATTACATGACACTATAACACTTAAATCTAAATATATATATAGAAATATTGTAAACTGTTATATGGATGAAACCAATTCTCTACATCATTACCTCCTTCATGATTTTCATTCCCAAAAAGAAAAACCAGGAAAGAAAACTCAGGATACTAAGCGCACACATAGCTCCACCACTCCTCAGAACTCTTCTACATGTTTTTGTGCTACCGTTGTACACAAACCAAAGGTATGGTCTATCCACACATGGTTCACTTCTGCCAATCCCTGATCACCACCAGGTGGTCCTCAAAGGTGGTTTCATCCTCGATGTCTAGCTCCCCCCAGTCACGACCTACATAGAATCATGAATTAATTTCATTAGCTACGACACACGAAAGATGTCATTCACCCACTCAGCACTGGGGGTTGGTAAAGGTGATAAGAAACATCGCCAACATGCTGCACGATTTCGAATGGCCATATTATCCTCAAGAATAGCTTGCCTCCCTACGTAAACCTCCACAATCATCATCATGGGGAGACTCTCAAGAAGACGTGGTGTCCCTACTGGAACTACAATGTCCTACGATGGCGGTCTATGTGGGATTTCTTTCTACTGTAGTCCATCTTTATTCACTCACAGATGACCTAAAGTTTCTCTATGGTTTCTTACACTAACTCTCAGCCCACAATTGGTGACTCAAAAATCATGATCCAACATAAGGGTAACCTGAAGGGTCTCCCATATAGGGCCCAAAAAGGATCCATGATGATGGTAGAGTGGGAGATGTTGTTATAAGAAATCTCCACTCAAGGCATGTGATCCTCTCAGTTCCAAAAACAATCTAACATACATTCCCTCAACATATCCTCTTGTACCTAGATAGTGCACTCAGTCTTCCCATCATTATAGGGGTGGAAGGATGTACTCATCCACAATTGGGTTCTGAATGCCTCATCCAGGCCTCTCCACAATCATGAGATAAACCAAGCATCACGATCAAAGAAAAATGTCAAGGTAACACCATAAAGATAAGCAATCTCTCATACATAAAACTCTACCAAACTCTCTACCAAACTTTTCTACCATATTGAAAGGAAGTGAACATATTTTTTGAGTCGGTATACTATCACCCAGATGGTGTCATGACCCTTCTCTATTCACAGAAGGCTGATGATGAGGTACAAGGATATGTTATCCCATTTCTACTCTGGGATATCATGGGGCTATAACAAACCTACCACAATATGGTTCTCTACCTTCACCTGCTGATAGGTGAGGCACCAATAGATGAAGTTAACTATGATTCACCTCATTCTAGACCACAAAAACTACTTCCAAAGGTCTCTGTACATATTTACCACACCGAGATGTATATCTAGGGGATATTTGTGGAACTATCTCATCACCTCCTCCCACAATAGGACTAGAACCATTGTTCGACCCTAGAACAAGCTAGTGTTATTCCCTCCATTAGAATATCCATATGGTGTATCGCCTAAGGATATATGATCACTTAAGTCATCATAATTGATGTCTCTCATCTAAGACTCCCTCACATGCTCATGAAGTGAATGAGTTAACACCATTGACTAAAGAAAATGTGTACCCTCTTGCTCCACTAGGGTTAATCATTGGGAAGACAATTATTCAAAAGGTTCCTACACTAAGAGAACCTTGGAAATCCTAATAAGTTCATCTTATATGATGATTCCATTCTATGGAGTATAGAATATCTTGAATTCATATTCATTCTGGAACTTCATCGAGTGAAGCTTTCTTAGGTTCAGATCTATCTGCATGAGGATGTACCTAAGAATCCGGTGGTCTAATTATACCATGAAGCACTCTACCAGAATACAGTGTCTCCACAACCGTAGGGTGAAGAATACCACTTCTAGATCAAGGCCTTTAGTTGTGTAGTTCTCCTAATGGGGTCTCAAATACCTCAACCCTTATGTGAAAAATTCATATTGCTTCATCAATACGCAACTGATCCCATGTATTGAGGCATCACAATACACAATGAACTCCAACCTTCCCCTGGTAGTCTCAACACTGGAACACTTGTTTTCCTCTACCTCAACTTATCAATGGCCCTTGATCACTACTCAAACAAGATAAATGGATTCCCTTTTCATGTCAAAGAGGTCAAAGGGGATGTGATTATGGAGAATTCCTCCACAAACCTCAAATATTACTCCACCATGCCAATAAATATTCACACATTTGAAACATTCTTGGTTATATCATAGGAAAGAACTTCTTTGATCTTATCAATATCCATGGATAAACCATTATCAAAAATTACATGACCCATAAAGTGAACCTCATGTATCAAAAACTCGTACTTTGAGAGATTTTTGTAAAGCCGGTTCTCTTGAAGAAAATCATGGACCATCCTCAAGTGCTCTGGATTATCTTCCTCATATGCATATTAGACGAGCATTTCATAGATGAATATAATAACCAATTATCCCATGTGTGGATAGAAAAACTGGTTCATCAATGAAATATAAATGGAAGGGGCATTTGTCACACCAAAGGGAATCATTAGGAAGTCATAGTGTCTATAGCAACATCAGAATGCAAAAATTGGAATATTAGTATCATGAACCCACAATATGTGGTAGTCGAACTTGAGATCAATCTTTGAGAACCATATTGCAACTTGGAACCGGTCTAAGAGGTCATCAATCCTTGAAAAGTGGTACTTTTTTTTATCATGGCTTGGTTTAGGTGATGATAACCCATCAAAGATATATGATTCCATCCCACTATTTCATAGACAAGGTTGGGGATACCCAGGGGGACACAGTAGGTATGATGAATCATTTTTCAAAAAATTCCTAAAACTTCTTCCATTGCTAATTGTTCTTGGTAGGTTCCATTCGATACACCACATAAGATATTTGGTGTGTCCCTAGATGCAATTCAATGAAAATATCCACCTCCCATATCAGAGGCAGCCCTAGACTGTAATCGGGTAAGATGTCCATATAATCCTCCACAACTGAAGAAACCTAGATGAATGAATATACTATTGCACCAAAGTATACTCTCACCAAATATGGGTGATATGCTGAATCCTCCTACTTGCAACATATACCTATCCCGCCATGAGATCTCTCTCACCAAAAAAGGAGAATATCATCCTATCAGTGTGTAGGAATCTGACCTGTTTGGAGTGACAATAAATCTAGGATTGGAGTATGGAAAGAAAATTCATACCCAATATAATTTCAAAGGGTTCCATCATGATGAAAAAGGTCCCACATGAACCACTCTCCACCAAGTGATAGATCAAACTGATAGAAGATAAAAGATACATAAGAAGCGTTCCATGTAGGAACCTCAAGATGAAGTTGTTGGGATAATATATCAATAGAATCTCTAGTTATCACACCAAGATTCAAAAGAAAAAAGAAAGGCTATCAACTATGTATAAAAATACTATGGAAATAGTATAATAAACACATATCATTGCTTGAATCATCTCTTGTTATGCGGGATCATAGAAATCTAAAACTTACATCTGTCCATAGCCCCGACCGCCAACTCATTGATCATAACATGGGCCACCTGGTGATGGTGGTGGAAGGATCACATAGTCCTTTACTCCACATGTAGCTCTTCTAGATCCTCATCCAGCTCAGCCTCCCTAGGGACTACCCTGTCCACACCTGGGAGATCCATAATCACAGTGGTACCTCTACCATGGTGGTCCATAAAATTTCATCATGGGATACACATCATGTCTGGTTGGTCATTACTATTCCATGTCACTATGCCCTTAAACATTGAAACAACTACGCTATAGGGTCCTCCCTACTACTCTATGATACCTCAACCCCATACGACCACATTACCAAGCCTAATCTTGAAAGATTCTCTTTCTATGAGATCCTAGAACCCAAAGACTGATAGCTGCTATAGATGAGTCAATTATATTGTTCCTACTACCAACAATAGCTATCTATCATCCCACTAATGGAAATATCTCTATCACAAGTGCTCACTCAAGCACCCCAGTATAGGTGGGGATGCAAAAGGGAGAAACCCCAAACCATATCTTTATGTGGATTCCTTTCTCAAACATATTTTCTCAGATGTAGTTTTCTCAAGTCATGTAAAGAGAGTATAACGTAAGGGTTATGAACCATTTCATGTACCCATCCATTTTTATCCTTCCCTAATGAAGCTCTAGAATCTGTTGGATCCGGACTAAGTGTATAAAATAGGGATACTACTTATCATGGGGCAGCTACTGGAATTCATCTCATGATAGTGTCAACTAATTGTGAATCTGTATTACTAGGTTCTACCAAAACCCATCTATTCTATGAAGAAGGCTGGCTACTAGTGCCACCACCTGATACACTAGTTTACATAAAATCTTGAAGATATGGACCATTTAATCTAAGCAATCCTATGATGCCTAAGGATATGGATCACTAGAGATCCTTAGTAGTTTCTAATGCTGTAACTTGTGGAATTATCTAAACCTATGCGCATCCTCAACCTACTCAACTGAGATGATTTTCTACTCCACCGATGGAGGTGCTTCTACATGCCCACCTTGTGGAAGGGGGTTGCAGGGTGGGCCTTAAACCAAGGCATCATCACTCATAGGGTCTTAATAAAAAACAAGAGCTGGTATCCAAGATAAAAGTCATTGCGGAGTCATCCTAAAAGTTATCTAGGAGTACTATAATGATATGATCATATATATATATATATATATATATATGGGGAGATAAATCAATAAGGAAAATCAAAGACTCAATCCTATATGATGCATGTACCATTGATCCATGCAACAAATGTATCAACATGACGAGTCGAAAAGTAGGTATTAATGGTCCTGGTGAATGGACATGTTGGCTGTTCATACCATCACTCGACTCCCTGACCTAAGATCCACACTAACACTATTTCCATAAACCAAAACAAATCATCTTAAATGGTAACATCTGAAAAATGCCTCATGGAATAAAATTTCTCTTATACCAATATGTCATGTCCTAAACTAAGATGGGCCTCGAGCCGCAATTAACCAAAGATCACCTCTATAGGATAGGGGGTGGTGACTAGATGTTAATTCACATCTCTTGTGGAGATTAATTTTCTATTTAACCTATACACATAGACAAACAACTCAATAAAAAAGTTCATAGGTAAAGAATAAAAGATAGAACATGGCTATAAAGTAAACCAAGCATGCATGAACCTATAGATAGTGAAAATTTACAGCAGTGTATGCTGGAATTTAAAGGAGAAAAAAATTCCCAAATAGTAATATGTCCTAACCTGACCAAAATGGAATAGAGTAAATAGTTTAGAGAGCCCAACTCCTATATTTCAAATGACCACTGTATTCGGTCCAAGCACCCAGTTTCTCTAAGCTCCTCTGAATTCATAGTCGACATGTCCATCATCTTCAAATGAAACATCCAGTGTGGTCAAAAACCATATAGGTGAGAGTATATATATACCCTGTCTAACACCTCGAAAGGGTGAATGGGGATAAGTAAGAGATACAAATAAAGAGGAAAATAGTATATAGAACAAGGTATAGTGAGAGAGTACAAATAAATCCATCAAGAGAGTGAAATTAAACTCATATATGAATAACGGGATAAACACGGTTTTTAGATAAACTACCCATATAGCCTTTACTGCCTATAACATGATAGTAGACTCATCCAACCATGAGAAGCTAAACATGGAATGCACCTAGAATAACCCACACATATTAACCTCTCATGGAAGGAGAGTATCCAAATCCCAGTTGTGAATTTATAAAAATTAATATATACATACATACAGACACACACACACACACACACACATATATTCTCTTTAAAAGAACCCCAAACAAGAGAGTAAGGGGATATCCATCTTACAACTCAGCCTAAGATGAAGAGTCCTTAATAGTTCAAAAATCCCATCAACGATTCCCAAAATCCCACATGTCTATCCTGAACAGACAAGTATATGGAACTCAATCACCCCACCTTGATATGATCTATTTTGGGAAGCACTAACTCACCTACATAGTTATTGGTTACACAGAAGAACTCATCTTATTGGGGAAAGTGTTCCTTTTCCACACGATTCTAAGGCTACATTAAACCACTTCTCATCACGGTGTCACACAGTAGAGTGTCCATAATATCTAGGTATGTATCCCATGACCTATTAAGACAAGAGGGTATTACTCATATAGTCACCTAAGAACTCCAATGCCTATCCCCATTGGTGGGTAATGACTGGGAAAGGTCATTAGGGAACACCACAACCAAGACCTGTTGGAGAGTAACACCCAGAAGCATCCTCAGAGAAATCTACTACCGAGCCCTGTTGGAGAGAAATGCCCAAAAGTAGATCATTATTAGGGAACTCCACCACCCCGCCCAGATGGAGGGTAAACCTGAAAGGTTGTCGGGGAAATACACTTCCCAAACATGCTATATTGTAGGTCTCGAAAGGTTGTCAGGGATCTCGACTGCCCTGCCCTACAAGAGGGTAATCCCATAAAGGTCTTAGGGGAAATCCACTGCCCAGCCCTACTAGAGGGTAAACCCAGAAAGTCTGTAGCTGGTGATCCTATCCGATCATTTCCATTATCAGATATTTCCTTAGAACATTACAAAAACAAAAAATTTTACATCATACCTAGAAATATGCTTCTGAGGGAACCATCATGTTCTACATGGAAAAAACACTCTATATTGGATACTCACAGGCCAAAATCTGGGTTCAAACAATGGAGAGAGACACAATAGTAGTTTCCCACATGGGAGATAAAGGGTAGACAATATTTGATGTGACCCACACAGTGTGTGGTCCTACTTCATAGCCTAATCATTTTCTTGTATGACACGTGGATCCCATCCATGTAGAGGTACATGCCATGTAGGTGGACTACACTGTGTGTCTATCCTATTAGGGGACTGGGCCATGTGCTGTTGTCCATTTTCATATACTAGGACCCTGTGGAAGTGTACTTTAGTAAATAAAATATTTGTCCACATAGGATGTTTCCCATTTAGTCTGGCTATGTAATCCTTCACATGGATCATTCACACAAAAAGGTGGTACATGAAATGTTGAGATAAGTACAAACCATGCCATCCTTATGGGTTTTCAAAACCCTAGTGCCGCTATTGGGAGGATCTACATGGAATGTGTTCTACATTATATAAGGCATGCAGTCCTAATTTTTTTAGAATCGCAGATCTAGTCTCTATGCCTTATATTAGGCCAAGCCATTTCACATTCCACCATAAAGTGGCCCGCAAATTGTGTATCTAGCCGTGGAAAGTGGATCTTGGCCATTTCTCATTGAAAATTGGGCTCCGCTTGCAAAGAGAGTTTTTTGGGTTGTTGAATATTCCACTACACCTACAAATCTTGAAGATCTAGCCTAAAATTTTCAAATGAATCATCCCCATACTACAATGATTCTAGATCTATGCTTCACTCACTAATATTTTCCCATTTCATCGATCTGCTGTAGATACGAGGGCCCGATCCAGCTCAGTACCGCTCAGTAATTGTCAAACCAGAAACCATGAGTATTCAACTAGTAATTAACGTAAAGAAAATTTGGGTGAAAGTCATAAAAACAATGTTTATACATCTCTGACCAATCATTATTGGTCAACGATCATGAATGGGGAACCAATGATAGCCAAAAAATTCAAAAATAAATTTAAACTCCACTATCTAGGAACATATTAATGGTGTTAAGGAGTTTATTGTAGAATAAAAGAAAATCTAATAAAAAAAGCCAATCTAGGTTATAAAAGCACTAATTTAAGATTTTGACATATTTTTTGATCGATCTCAAATGAATAACTCACTCTCACAATTATTGGGAAGGATTTTTTCTTTTGATGCTTCCTGATCTCTATCGATCTAGAGATTCATCGTCGATCAGCAAAGGATTCGTTAATGGAGGGGGGGGGGAGCTCTACTGACATTTTTAGAAACACGAACCAACCCTGGAAAATTTCTTTTAACAATATATTTATAACCATTGGTTTAGGTCAAAAAGAATTAATCAATTAATTAAATTAATTAATTAATTCATTTAAACGCATCATCGAGGACCGAGGGGTCCAAAAGTCTTATGTCAACTCATTTTATGTCATGAATAGGGTAAAAACAATTTTTTAGACTCAATAGTTGTCTCAGATTTCAGATCATATCAATCATTTATGATTCATTCTATTTTAGTTAATAATATGCACACGTGAAATATAAAATATAATTAATATTTTCATAAAATTAATTTCGGGGTCACCGGACCTCAAAATCCCGCATCCTATCAGTGAATAGATATAGAAATATATATAGAAATATTTTAAAGTATTAAAATAATAACACTAGGTATCTACAATTATATTATCTCAAAACATCTTATTAGTCATTTTCTATTAATATATCACTATTACCACTGTTTCGGGTGTTAAATGATTTGTTTTCTCATGAATTTTTTCTCATAGATGTTTGGGATATTTTGAATATGATATAGTTTCATAATCTAAAATATGAAATTAATAATAAAAATATCATTATCATTCATTTCATAAATATTTATAATCATTCATGAAATTTGGACGTGGAAAATGAATCACATCATTTTGTGAAGAAGGTAGGTCATACTTACGCATAAGTGAAATTATCATTTCCTAAATGGGTGAAATAATATAGAAGTAAATGATATATAAATTTTATATAATAAATATAATTTAATACGTATAATATATATATATTCATTATTTCCATCTTTATGACTATCCATGTGAGTTGGTGATGGAAACAAAATTACATCGGTTTGTGAGGTGGTAGTTTGTCATAGATAGGAGTGACAGTTTTATTTCCCATTTGATGTAGAAGGAGATGGATTAATATTATTACATAAACATAATAACTTCTCATAATATTTTATATATTGATTTTATTATTTTCTAAGTATTTACAAATAGTTGGAAGTGGTAAAATAAGAAGTAAAAAAGAAATAGCTTGGTGAAGACGATTACATTCTCTTAGAAAATCCCCCTTAGGATATCTTATTATGGAAATTAAGGTCTATATGTTAGGAAGAAAAATAGCTCTAGATTGTGTATAATTATGTTGGTGATGGAATTTATTAGGTTTTAACTGAGATAAATGGATAAAGTGGTGTGAATATGTGAGGGGATGAGGTTCCCTTTTAAAATCGAGGCGAGTGAGAGACTTGTAAATTTTCAAACTTTAACAATAATATCAAGTTAAATTTATGGAAAAAGGGTCTAAAAAGGATAATATTATAATTTCTCAAGGTTATGTTAAAAATAAAAGAAAAAATATTCGTTTTTAATATGTTTTTATCTCATTTTGACCCCTCTCTTTTTATGTTAACCCTTGGTCGACTTGTTATAACCTTAACCACGATAATTAAATTTTTTTATCATTTTTACTATAAATTATAACCAAAAATTAATTTAACCTTATTAAATACTATTAAATATTAAAATAATAAATTTGGAATCCATTTTATCCAATTAAATTTACATAATTGTAAAAATTTAATTTTAAAAAACCCTCAAAACGTGTTGAAAATAATTATTCCAAAAATGAATTTATGATGGACAAAATGATTGTACATCAACTATTTGACTAGTAAAAATCATTATATTATTATAAATTCATATAGTTATATATATTAACTATATATTTTATTTAAATAAATCTTCATTACATATTATTTTAATTAATTTAAATGGCATGACATTATAGCTTAAAAATTGTTTTATGAAAAAATATCTCTTTTTATAACTCCAAATGATCTTATATTTATTTATATAAAATTTATATTAAATAAATGGTTAATTATAAATATTATAAATTATTATTATAAATAATAGAAGGAATATTTAAATACTACATTTTCAATTATTTATAATGTATTATTTCTAATGGAAAATTTAAAAAATTTATTCTAGTTCTATTTTGACTGAGTAAGTTAAAAATTGATATCACCCAATAAAATTAATGTTTTTATGACATAAAATATTAAAATTTTCATTGTATAATAGTTTTATCAAAATTTAATTTTCACTCACAATAATTGAAGCTCATGTTTTAAATTTTATATTGGATGGTTGAGGAGAATCTCAATATCGATGATATGTCTATTTTGTAGGAGTTTGTTGACGTATTTCTGGATGATTTGTCTTGTATTCCATAGAATAATGAATTTTAATTCTCAATAGAACTAATAACTAGTGATACATATATTTTGAGGGATCTCTATAAAATATATCTTATTAAGTTTTGGGTTTAACAACCACAAATCCAGTAACTCAGAGCTGGTGGCCACATTATTACAATGCTATAGATTTAAGGGGTCAAATAAAAAAGGTCCAATTAGTTAAGTAGTCTGGCATAGAGAGATATATATATGAAACCTATTTTACATTGTGAATAAATAATAATAAATTATAATGGTAATCATTTGACACCCTTGAACCCATTCAAGGAATTATTCTTCATATCCTAGGGGAAAAAAGAAAAATAAGGGTGAGATAGAATGCTCAGTAAGGATTAAATAAAATAGAATCTATAATAAATCAATAAGTAATAATAAATTTGGAAAAATAAATAACTAAAAAACATCCATATTATCAATAAATTGACTATTATTAATAGATAAGTCAAAAATCAATATGGCAATGTAAATAACTGGACACACATATCACTTAATTAATAACATGAGAAAAAAATGTACCCCTTAGTAATATCAATGAAATAATATCATGGATAAAAATAAAAGTATTCTTAATGATGTAAAATAATTAATTTTGGATTTTATGATCTTATAAATCTTGATTTATACACTTCCAAGACCATTAATATGATAGTTTAAAATCATGGGTAAAAACCCATTTAATTTTGCTAACTAATTTGTCACATTGGACCTTCTAATGCATTGATGGGTTATATAATTCTAGGTCCACCCATAAAATCATTTAAAAATAATTACACATATTTAATGATCAATTTATTACATGAATAATATTATTTATAAAAAAATATCTATTTTGAGTAGATAATATAGATTTTACAATATTCCCTAATTAATCAAAAAACATTCTAAGTAAACATTATATATATAAATGGTATAAGATTTAGAAAATAACCATACCCATGATATAATTACTATATATTTAAGATATATAAAATTTCCAATGAAAAATGATATGAAGATGGTGATTGTCTCAAGAGAAAGATAACAATCAGACAATTAATCAAGAAATCAGAGTTGATCATTAGTTTATGAAGAATATATATTTTTGAAATAAAATATTGTACATTGGAAGAATAACAGGAATGGAAGTGAAATATAAAAATAATAATTGATAATATATTTTTATTTTTAATCAATTTTAAATGTTTAGTAGAACAATATTTTGTAAATTGGTTATGGTGGTGGGGAAGTCCGCTATCACCATATACATTTTAAAAACATTCCTTTTAACATTTTATTGAAAAATTCCTTTTGAAAACTATAGAAAGATTCATTTAAAACAATTTTTAAAATTCAATAATAACATAAAATATTATTAATAAATTATTTTCATAAATTATAATGAATTTTTTAAAATAAATTTTAGATACATGGACATAAAAGAAAAATATATTTCTGATTTTGAGAGAAATAAAATCGATTTTTCTTTTACAATTTTCATTACATTAGTAATGTTACAATGAGATAAAAGCTATAAAAATTAATTAAAATCCTTAAATATCTAACATATAAGAATATTATTTGATCTTATGAAGATTAAATTATAATATTCTTTTATTGAAAGTAAAATCAATCCCAAAAGAAAGTGAAAATTTAAAATTGATTTAAACCTCCTTAAAAGAATTGAAATTGTTTCCCCATGAAATAAAAAAATTAATTAAAATAATATACATTATTAATATATAGTTATTATTGTTAAATACATCAGTGGGTAATTAAATACTCCACATAAAAATGAATTTCTTTTTATTAACAAATATGTCTCAATAAAAAGGAAATTGAGATGAAATCTCTTACCTCACACTTCCATTTAGTTGAATACACCTTAACCTCATTCATAATGGTAATATGAATGGTAATATTTTATAATAGAACCATATTAATAATTAAAATATCATATATGATACTCTTATAAAATTTCACCACCTGTTTGTTAATATTATTTAATTATTTTCATTGTTTCAGGTGTTAGTTGACTTCTTTTCTCAAGCGTATTTTTTCATGAAAGTTCCATATATTTTGTATTTAATATATATAAATCATATAAAAATTGAATTAATGTTATAAATATCATATTTAATTATTAAATAAATTTTTATATCCATTCTTGAATGTTATTCATGGAAAAGGAATCTCATTGCTTCCTAAAGATGGTATTTTGTATGTACACATGAGCGATGATATATTTCCCTTAATAGATTAAAGGGAAAGAAATTGTATTGAATATTAATTTAATACAATCAATATCATTCCATAAGTGTTATATATATTCATTATTTCAATTAATATGATAATATGTGTGATTCGGTGATGGAAAATAAATTATATCAGTTTGGGAGGTGATAGTCCACTGTGTACATGAGCGATGTATTTATTTACCATTTGATGTATAAGGAGCTGGATAAATATTATTAAATAACAATAAAAACATATATTTATATGGGATGTAAATAGTTTTTTATATTTTTCATTTTAAGACACAATTTATGGTTGTAAAATAAGAAATAAAAATAAAGGCATTCATTAATACGATTTCCTTCTCTTTGAGAAACCTCAATTGGATCTGTTATTAAGTATTCTAGAGTTGGAATTTTGAGAAGAAAATTAGCTATAGAATTTAGATAAGGATTAAGGGGAAATATTTTGTAATGTTTTTTTTGAGAAAAATGGCTTTGTGAGGTGTGAAGAAGGGAGGGTAGGATGTGCCCTTTTATAATTGAGGATTGATATTTTTGTAAATTCCCAAAATTATTCAATAAGGGGAAGTCACAGTCACACCAAGTTTCTCAAAAATTAATAAAATATTTTATAGAATTTAATGTAGATAAATAACTCTCAAAAAATAAAAAGAATCATTTTTATAAATGTTAATCCATTATCCACTATGTTTACATACTTTTACCATATTAGTTTTCACCAGGGTAACTTTATTTTGAACCTAGGTAATTAATCCATTGAGCCTAAAATAGAATGATCCATATTATATTTTTTGGTACCTTATATTAAAAATATGAAATCCAATTTATAAAATAAAAATTATATATGTGTGAAATATTAATTTTAATACAAGATCATGTGATAAAAACCACATTTTAACCTTAAATGCGACAATTAATTTTTAATGTCTCTACTAATCATTATGAATAAAAATTAAGTTGAAATTATTAAATATTATTAATCATGTTAATTTAAAATATTTAATACATATTATAAAATTAAATTCACATAACTGGAAGAATTTAGCGAAAAAATAAACCCCTAAATTGCGTCGAATAAAAGTTTTTCAAGAAATGCATTTTTAAGCATAAGATGATCTTATATAATTTAAGTTACTAATAATTATCCTTATATGGAATAAAATTTATATATATATATATAATATATAATTTTAATTTCAATAAACCATCATTTTTTAATAATTTAATTAATTAAAATGGGCAAACAATATACATTTTTAAACAAAAATATTTTTTTTTGGAAAAAAACCAGTTTTCTAAAAATACCTATTTTACCTCCAAATGTTATTATATTTATTTGTAAAAAATGATAGATAATAAATTTTCAATTATACACATTATTAAATTTTTTTTAAATAAAATTGTTAATAGTTAAATAATACATTTTTTGTTATTCAAAAAATCTTATTTCTGGGGGAAAATTTCAAAAATTCATTCTTGGTTTATTTTTACCATGTATGTTCAAAATTGATATCCATCATATAAAATTATTCTTTATTACATTAAATATTAAAAATTTAATTTTATTATATTCTTAATATAATGTTGAAAATCTCTAATTGAGGCCTGTGTGTAACATTCTTCCCTCATTCAAAAATTTCAAAAATGAAATTTTTATAGATATTACCTTCAAAAAAATGTTTGTGGTTATTCTTAGAAACATCCTTAGGTCCCCAAATTTATTCCTCAACTATATGATTTATCCAAATCACCTTTACTAGTTGATTCATCTGAATCCTAAACACTTTCTCACTACTATCACAAATATGGATAGTATCTTTACAGTAAGATAAATCCGGTTCCAGTTCTATTCCTTTATAGGTAAGCACAAGTGATGTGTTTGGAATATAATTAATAAATATAAATAGAACACATCATGTAATTTATATAGGATTTATTGAATTTCCAACAAGTAATCCATATCACTAATATTTTAAAAAATTTCAAAGGGTCTGATGTATTGGGGATCAGTTTTCCCTTCTCACCAAACCTTATTACACCCTTCCTTGGAGACACATTCAAGAAAAAGTGACCCTCATTTGAAATTAAAAATATATATTCTGATTTTTTGGTATAATAATTTTTCATACATTTATATTCTTTAATATGAGCCTAGGTATTTTTTACATTTTCATTGTATCCTAAAACATTTATTGGCTTACTAGTTTCCTTTCACAAACTTCATCCCAAAAAGTTATAGAAAAATATCTCTTTCTATATAATGCATCATACGGTTCCATTTGAATACTTTAATTGAAAATATTGTTATTGGAGAACTCTACCAAAGGTAAATACTTATCTCACCTACCTAGGAATTAAAGTTATCATGGTATCAACATGTATTTTAGTGTTTTAATATTATTTTTAGACTTTCATAAGTTTGATAATGGTAGGTAGTGAAAAAATGAAACTCAATGTCTTGAGAGTTATAAAAAATCAACCATAATTTTGATTTAAAATTGGGATCGTCATAATAAGAAATTTAAATAGGTTCTCTATAAAGTCTTACAAATTTATTAATTTAGAGAATTGAATGTTTGTCGGGTAATAAATATTATATTATAGAGAGGACATGTATATATTTGGTTAGGAAGTCAATGAATACAAAGACAACATCATTCCATATAGGAGTCTTGGGTATTCATGTGACAAAGTATATAATAACACCATCCCATTTACACACAAGAATAGGAAGATGTTACATGTATCCTCTAGGATTCCATCCCTCATCAAAAACCTATGGGATAAAAAATAATCATGATATATAATTAACCATTTCCCACTCCATGTCATCCCACTAAAAATGATCCCTCAATTCCCTATACATTATGGTGCCACTAGGGTGTATAGAGAAATTTTATCTATAAAAATCATCCATCAATTCCCCCTTAATCTTAGGTATATATGGTGTAGATAATCTTTTCAAAATTTTAGGCCACCATCATCATAAGAAAATATTTCCTTCTTTTAATCACTGATTACATTGATATTATTATGGAAATATCATTATTAGATATAAATGTTTTTATCTTAAATAATAAATATGGGTACATAACCATTTTAATAAGTATTGATGTCTCACTTCCTTAATAATTAACAAATCTATATTCACTAGACCCATTAAAATTGGATCCTATTCAATCCTCATTTGGGATTGAAATACATGATCTTTCCATCTCAAAAAATACACTATCTTATTTTCCTTCTTTTGGTGCTAGTGTATTGGGAAATCATGATCCCTAAGTAGCTCAATCCATTAACCATTCCTCATGTTGATATCATTCAATGTGAATATGTATTTTATTCTTTTATGGTCAATTTATATCGAACATCATTCATTATAGGGATAATATATCGATATATTCAAAGAAAACATTTTAGCCTCCAACTCATGATCATGGGTTGGATAGTTCTATTCATGATTCTTTAACTATCTGGATGCTTATTTAATAATGTTATACTTTTTTATAAATAAATAAAAAAGTATCTTATTTTATGCATCGCTATATATCACATACCCATAAAATCCAATGGTAGAGTAAAAATTTTAGAATTGAACGATCTCCTCTTCAATTCTTCAAAACATTGTTCACATTCGTTTTTCCATATGAACTTAACTTATTTACATGCAATCTTTGTTATTGGGTTATCCAATAGAAGAAAATCATGAAAAATACCCTATATTAATATACCAAACTAGTGATACTCTGTACCTACGTTATGTTCATTAGCATATGCCATTCTCTAACTGCCTTTTTTCATAGTAGGAAAAATTGATATTCCATCCCTAGAGACAATATGACTAGGAAAATAATAATCCTGAATCCAAAATTCAAACATCTTGTATTTAAAATATAAATATTTTCTTCTAAGAGTCTAAAATATGATCCACAAGTGATTCTCTTTGTCCTCATAACACTTAGAATATACAAATATATCATTAATTAATTCCATAATAAAATAATCAAGATATTCCTTGAATACTATATTCATTATATCCATAAAAATGGATGATACATAATTAAATCGAAATGGAATTACTGTAAAATCATGATTATCATAACACATTTGGAATGATACCTTTAAAATTACTTCCTTCTTTACTCACAATTGATGATACAAAAAATAAAGGTAATGTTTAAAAAATATTGAGCTCCATGAAGTTGATCAAATAATTAATCAATGCATGGTAGGTGATAGCTTTTCATTGTCATAACAATAATGTTTTATCGATAAAACAAACACAACCTAATTTATCTATTTTTATTCTTATTTAATAAAATAGGGGCTCCCTATGGTATAAACTAGGGTGAATAAATCCCTTATCACATAACACTATTTTTTTATTTGACTCCACTAAAACTATTGTAGAACTTCTATAGGGGGTCTTTTATATAGTTCTTATATGAGGGATTACATCAAAGGAGAAATAAACTTCATAATCCCATATATTTC
This sequence comes from Viscum album, assembly GCA_963277665.1. Classification (NCBI taxonomy): domain Eukaryota; kingdom Viridiplantae; phylum Streptophyta; class Magnoliopsida; order Santalales; family Viscaceae; genus Viscum; species Viscum album. Next base: position 1,716,295,628 of record OY728125.1, read on the forward strand.
TACGTAATTCATCATAAAATACATCAACATATTCTTATAAAATTGATACATAATCAATTTGAAGATTAAAATTTTCACTTTTAGATTATGTTTGATCTTATTACACACGAATATCATTTAGAAGAGCTATAATGGGTGGATCTCAACAAGTCCCAGATGATAAAGTATCCACTCAAAAGATTAGGAATTTTACATAATCCTCATGAATCAAAATTTCCTTCCCCTTTAAATAAATATTTTCATATTATTTTGAAATCTAGTCTATACTAAGGATTATATAAAATCAAAAAATTTGTAAAATAATGTATTCTAAAAAATGGTATGTTTATGTGTCATAATGGGGACTGCCTAACACATACTTATTATGGTGAGGATTATTCTTGGAGTTTGGAATTAAAAAAACCTTCTTAAGTTTAGAGATAAACATCTAAGTTTCTTAGAAAAATAGAAGATATAAAAGTGTTTGATGACCTAAAATAAAATAAATAATTAATTTTTTTGAGGATATGATTAATTTACCGACCACCACATCATTAATTAATTACACCTTAGTTATAATGATCATATAATCTTGTTATTTAACCCTTTTACTCTTCTATTGTATTTTATCTTGATAGTTGGGGAATTGGTGTGAATAATTCCCTATTTCCTTAATGTTGAATAATTTAAAACAAATTATTAGATTATTACCCTTACATTCATTATCCAAATAATACTTAACACCACCTTGTAACAAAATCCCATTCCATTAAAACATTTCCCATGATGTTTCTTCCCACAATTTTTAAATGTTGTAAATTACCTTTTCTCCTTATTATTATTTGAATCATTCCCTTTTTATTAGTGTTTATATGACCTATTATTATCTTTATCCCCGTTGAATATATAGGATCTATAAAATTCCTTCTCAATTTTGATAGAACATAAAAACTATTTCATCATATGAATAAAATTATTTAGATACCATCACCCTTCAAAGAATTGGCTTAGTCCCTTTAATGAAGTTATCAATATTTCATTTCCTTTTATGTATACAATTCATATATTTCCTAAATAATATTTTAATCATAGCGTCATTATCCACAATATTTTCTTCATCATTTTTATGATATTTAAATTAATATTAATTTTAGTCTATTTCACTTGAGGTAAATGTTTTTCCAATAATATATTCTTAAATTTTGTAAATTTTATCAGTTTTATTTCTTCTTCCATACTAGTATTCTGGTTCAATGAAAACGATTGATCAACATCACACTTGAGATAAAATTCCACCACTATAACCTTTTTATTTTCATAACATCCCAAATATAGAAATATATTTTCAAAGGACCTAATACATGGCTTAGATACCACAAGATTAATAGTCCTACTAAATGATGAGGGACTCTATTTCATGAAGCCGTCCTACATATGGGAAACACATTGTGGGAAAATAGGTTACCGCATTCGAGAAATGTTATTTTTTATAACTTGATTAAGATTCATTAATATGTAGAGACCCAAAGCTTGATATAAATAGACATTACATTACTTTTGAGGAATACTTAATACTTGAAAAAAACATATGTCCAAAGACCGTATTAGTTTAGTGTCTTTGGAAACTCAGAACAAAATCTTCAAATCATGGTGAAAGATCTTCAACATTTCCCATAAATATATTCCCCTTTGGTTTTCTTACCTAAAACCTTTCTTTATATCATGGGGAAAAGAAAACATAAAAAGGGTGAGCTCAAATGCTCAGTAAGGGTAAACATGGGGAACACAAAACAATCCCTAAACATTTGAACGTAATAACTTGAACATAAAACATCAAAATCATGAGTAATGACATAAATCTTGGTAGTTCATAAGGCATAGATCATAAAGGAACATTAATCATGATAAATAACATGGTAAAAAACATGGAATTGTGGAAAAACATTAAGCACATGTTATGATTTCCATAGTATCCAAGGCATTCTTTCCAAGACCATCATAGTGGGCAAATTCCATTACTGAACCAGGTTTACTTGTCGTTCCAGCCCTGTATTACTGAAGCAGATTTTACTTTCCGTTCTAGAAATGTTTATATCATGAGATATAAATCTTTACCCAATGAATTGGAGGGAGATATAGGTCCCACCCTTATCATATTGAAATCATTATTACGTGTGCCACAAAACAATCATAAATCATTCATCATAACCCAAATAATAAAATGGGTTTCATAAATATCATCCCATTGTGACATAATCCATATAAAACAAATGGATATCATTTCATAATAATAAAAATAAAACCATGTAAATAATAGATACATTATACTTGAAACATAAACATTCTAAATAATTTAATCTTAGATGGAAAATAGTTTTGATAAAACACTTGAGAGAATTCTTGAGGAAAATATCCTTTCTTCTTCAAAATCATTTTATTTTCACAAAATGCCATGCAATTTTAAAAGAAAAGGATTTTATTGAAAATAATCATGAAATATTGTAGAGTAATATTCATGAATAAAAGGTGTTATAAAATCATAAAAATCCATTCATGCCGTATAAGTTAAAAAACATTCTTCTCATACTTTTACCGAAAAAAGTCAAAAAGTATCTCGTATAGTAAACAAAAGAAAGATTCCTTCCATAACAAAAAGTAAAAGTCAAATAGGGGAAAACATGACTTTAAAAATTCATGGAATAATATTTAACACTTTATGAAAAACATTTTTATGGAAAAGTATGAAATATATAACCCTAGTAAATACTTACGAATAAACAATCTCAGATAAGAACAAGATTGGAATAATTATCCCTTACCTTATGTATAATTTCTTCACTATGTGTCTGAGACTCCTGTATAGTGGGTTTAAAAATATTATTAACTTTTAATAGAAATATAATAATATTTATGTTATCATATATGATTCACTAACGACTTTATATTACTCATTCACTTGTCAATTCCATGTTAAAGTAGCGTTTTGGGTAAAATCATTTCATTTATCATTCGTGTTTTGACTTGTAATTATTCGTATGATTAATTAGATAATTATTACTGACTTACAGAATGTAAAACAATATTTATATATAATATATATTCAGAATATACATATATATAATAGATCAATAAATGGAAAGAAATATACCGATCATGGAGACGGTAGGTCGTACGTACGCATGAATGTTGTTTTTGTTTCCATATTAAATTGAATGGAAGTAAGTAAATAATATATACATAAATCCAGTGTCATTAATATTTCATATATTTCATGATTATTAATTATATATACTTTATAATCATTCTTGAATGGTTAACTTGGAGAATGAATCTCATCGCGTCGTGGAGACGGTAATCCGTTCGTACGCACGAGCGATGATATTGTTCCCATAATTATTTAATGGAATTAGAGTGGATGATATAATATATCAGAATTAGTATCATGTTATAATAACCATATATAGTTATTATTTACACCATTATACCCATCCATGTAAGGTGGTGGTGGAAAAACAGATTACACCACAGCGTGGAGACGGTATTCCGTACGTACGCACACGCGGTGATTTCGTTTTCCATAGGATGGATAGAAGGTGAAATTGGGTTGGTTCATATTTATAATAACATATAATTATATGAGTGATACTGATTTTATTACATTATTATGAAAGAGATAAATAAGATGATTTAGAAGAAGAAATGAATTTGAAAGAATAGGTAAAGGATATTACCTCTTCTTCGACGCGCCTCTTCTATACCTCCTCTTAGGGCACTAAAGTTGGTCTTTGAAGAATACCAAGAGCTATAGTATGTTTCTAGGGAAGTGGAGAAGAGAAATGGGCAGGATTTTGCTGAGATTGAAGGCTCAAAGTGGTGTGAGGAGTAGAGGGAGGAGGTTCACTTTTATAAGAGAGGAGAGGGGCACTTTTGGAAACCACTAAAATATTAATTTATTATAAACTCAAAAAACACTTAAAAAGAACCAATAATGACTCAAATAAAAATATTAGATGAGATAGAGTTGTAATATCATCAACCAATAATATTTATAAATGTTGGTAATTTATTTTAAACCTTATCAACTTAATTTATCATTATTTAATCTATTTAATTTTATTTGTGGTAATAAAATTCTAAATTTTAAATTGTTATAAATAATTACTTATGTGTTGTTAATTGTCCATAATTGGATACTTTATAAAAATTTAGAACATATAAATTTAAATTTATAATTTGTAAATATTTTTGTGATTTTTAATCAATTTTATAATATGTTATTTTTATAAAATAACAATAGTGTCAATTTTGACACTATTAATTTATTTGAATTTAAATAAAATCCAAACAGAGGATATTGTCGAACCAAAATATTTAATAGAATTATAACATGTCATATTAATCTATAAAATTTGTGGACAACATTAATTAGTTCATATAATATTAATTTTAATATTTTTAAAACCATTTATTTGATATTTCAATAAATAAAATTATTTCTACATCACTATTGTGTCATCATTAAAGATAATTATATAATAACTAAAAATTATAAATATATTCTAATGATGTAGATAATTTTATTAGATTCCTATAGAATATTTATATTCGATGTTTTATTAGGTTTATCACTAAATTTAAATTATTACACTTATAAGATATAAGAGAGTGACATGTTGTCACTTTCTTTGGTTTTAATAATAATTATATAATTTTCATCGTGAAAATCCCATTAAATGAATCTATTCCAACCCTTATGTGATATGGGTCGAATTTTATACATCCAATAGAATTTTGGCATATGTTATGGTAATTTTATAATCTTATTTTTACCCTTAACTACCCGATTTACCTTTAACTGTAGTAAATAAAAATTACTGTAGTTAATATTCATAATATCAAAAAAATAAAAGTAACCTATTAACATAATTTGGAACCACTGAATTCAAATATGGAATCCATTTTTCAAAATTCAAAACACAGAAGTTGCAGTAATTAATTTAAAATTAATCTCATTGTTAAGAAAACATGTTTTAAAAGGTAAAACATTATCAAATATTGAAATGTTTTTACCTATGAATTCAATGTAAAATTAATTATAATGACATAAATTATATTAAATGGTAGAATTATATCGTATTTATACTTTAAAACAATTTAATATTATAATTTAACCATATAAATTATCTCGATGAAAAAATTTGTTTTTAAGTAAAATTTAGCATGTTTTTATTATTCATCAAAATAAGAACGTTGTCAGAAAAATATTAAAACTTTATCCAATGTAAATTTTTATATCATGATTCAAAATAAAAAGTTTATTTTATAAAATTTAACTTATAAACTTGTCAAAAATTAGATTTAAAATGTGTACACCATCAAAAGGCGACAAAACTGCACTTTTTGAAAAATACTTCTTTTATCCGAAAAATTGATTTTGTTCTCATACCTCATTCCAGAAAATATGTAGGATGAATTATAATGTTATAAAATTCCAAATTTTGTTAATACTATTCCTAATGGCTAGTTCATAATAATATTATAACAATGTATCATTGTTTAGTGAAACTCGGTATTGCGTACAACACACACTATTGAGAAAGGTCGCTCTTGCATGTAATGCAAGCCAGGTCAGGGTTGTGTGTAGGGAAGGGTTCCTTTGATGTTGCGTATAACATACTCAAAATATAGTTCAGTTATACATTGATCAAAATCTATACTTGGTGTTGTGTAAAATGAATTTTATTTGAAAGAACTTGAAATTGTGTGCATCACAAGGCAACAATAGTGTTGCATATACTACAAGATAATATGGTGTTGCGTATAGCGCAAGCTAATATTGGTGAAGCGTACAACAAAAGAAATCAAAGAAATTAAAAAGAATAATTCTCATAAAATCTCGGGGTGTTACATTCTACCCCCCTTAAAATGAATTTCGCCCTCAAAATTCGTTGGGGTTATAAATGGTTTTCTACTTGAAATTTTCTTTCATAGAAACCAACATCATAAAAAGGAATACTAAAACATAATTTTATAAAACGAATGTTAGAAACATAATGGATACCCAAAGTAACTTATCACTGGGTTTCCACACAGGATAATATAGGTGAAAAATATGGATATGGAAGAGAAATCTAACCATCATGTTTGGATGAAGAGTGGTAGAGAAGATAGCTATGAAAAACCCAACAATCACAAAGCTATAAATTTGTGATGATCTAAGGTACCATCTGATTCATCAGATATGAGGGAACTAGGAAAACATTTTTGGTTTTCAAGACCATTTACCTAATTTTAAAGAATTTTTGAATTAAAATAAATACTTACTTGATTTTGGTACAATATCACTATTGTTTGTGCCTTGAACTATTTCCACCTCATCTCTTAATGAAATGAAGTTGAATTTGTCTTCCGTGAAGTGTTAGAAAAAGTTATATACATAAGTCCATCTTATGGTGAGATTAATCGTATATGGTTCCAAAAATGGACTTATACTTCATCTATCATACTTCTTAATAAAATAAAACTTGTTTCTACTAACTAGGGACTTCTTGTAGGCTAGTGGTAGGTGATAAAGGCCTGTCGCACTTCGGTTGTGGGTTCGATTCCTGCAACCTTGTCTGATGTGACGAGTTGTCGCCCATCCTACAGGTTGTCCTTTTTCTAAATCTACACAATTATAACATTCCATAAATAATATCAAAAATATGTTCTATACTTAAACAATATTATCTTATGTCCAACATAATCCATTTAAAGTCTTTAGGCTTATCCAAAATATTTCTATCCAAACTCATAGTATAAAGACAACAATTACTAGAAATGTCATCAACCAAGCATCTGAATACCATCATTTATCACCTGTATATCATAAGATATATCTTGTTGGTCACATTACAACATGTGAATACCTTAATCATGTATTCTATTGAAACATTAATTACTATAGAATCTTTGTGAAAACATGAATGATGACAAAAGTCATATCTTTCCACATACCAAAATCCAAAAATTTCTATATACTCAAACCATGATATCACTTTGTCCTTATATGAGCTCATTAATACTATCAAACATTTCATTATCTATTTATCCCTTTATTATGCACATATCATCTGATTTTCAAAAATATTTCAATCACTTTTCATGGTAACCAGTACCATACCACAATAAACCAATACATAGATATTCCAATATTCCATGATACTATAAATGAGATTCCATAACATTATTTTGGAATCCCATTACAGAAACACTTAATCATTCCACCACATCATTGACATACTCAATATTGCCAATAGTGATCACATGTAACTTCACTTTGTCCTTTTCCTTAAGAGGTTGTTGATGTCGATCATCATTAACCCTTGGATTAGGGCATTGGTTAGCATAATGCCCCAATTCCTTGCACTTGTAGCACTAAAGTGTTGGTGGTGTGTTGTCTATAGTCTTTTCTATATTCACATCATTAGCTACCTTTTTCCCATTACTTCAACACTCACCTTCTAGATGACCTTCTTTTCCACACTTAAAACATTTTCTAGTCCCTTTAAGACATTCTCCACCATGATTCTTTCTACACTTTGAGCATAAAGAAACAATCACCTTCTTTTCACCATTGTTTTGAGATTTTTCCTTGAACTCCATCTTTCTTTTCTTATCAAAACCATGATATGGATATGTAACACCAACTTCCAGTTATACCTTGATAGCACAACACACAATTTCTTCATAGCTACTGAAGTCTCTTATAGCTAATTCCCTTAGAAGACTTGGTTTTAAGCACCTAAAGAATCGATCAACTTTACTCTCAGGTTGGATGGTAAAGCTTGATGAATATCTTGGAAGCCTTGTAAAATTATCCTCGTATATATCAACAGATTCATCATCCATTTTCTTAAGCTCAAGGAACTCTTTTTCCATCTTTGTTTGAAGAATATGAGGGAAGTACTTATTGAAAAATCAGTTCTTGAACTCATCCCATTCCATGGATTCAATTTCATCTTGGGGCCTTGTATTCTTAATTAGAGTTCACCACTGGTCTGCTTCACCTTCTAACCAGTAAATAGCCAAAATGAATTTTACATGCTCCAAATAGTGAAGTATGGAAAATATATTTTCAATGGTACTAATCCATTGTTAAGCAACAAGTGGATCAGAAGACCCACTGAAAGAAGGTGGACGTTGCCTCATAAAGGACTCAATAGAATATTGTTCCCTTCTCTGCTCATTTGGAAGCCCAGAATAATTCATAGCTTATGTCAGTATAGTAATAAGATTTTTCACTCCATCTCCCATAACATTGGTTTGTTCAGGAGTACAATCCTTACATTTTCCATTACATTGATAAACACAGTTCCTTCGAGTTCTAACCATCGTCTAAAACCCAAAAAGAATAGTGTGAGTACCTTCAATATATAACATCTTAGGTTTAATTATAAGATTGTTACCATAATTCTAGGACTATAACCTATACTTATACTTAACATTAGAGACATCCCTAGACATACCTTAGAAATATCTCTATGGATTTCACAACAGTTTTCACATCCTAGTTTCCAAAGGTTAACTAAAACTTCGCTCTGATACCAAATGTAGAGACCCAAAGCTTGACATACATAGACATTACATTACTTTTGTAGAATACTTAATACATGACAAAAACAGATGCCCAAAGACCGTATTAGTTTAGTGTCTTTAGAAACTCAGAACATAATCTTCTAATCATGGCGAAAGATCTTCAACATCTTCGATAAAGATCTTCCACTTTGGTTTTCTTACCTAAAACCTTTCTTTATATCATGGGGAAAAGAAAACATAAAAAGGGTGATCTCAAATGCTCAGTAAGGGTAAACATGGAGAACATAAAACAATCCCTAAACATTTGAACGTAAGAACATGAATATAAAACATCAAAAATCATGAGTAATGACATAAATCTTGGCAGTGCATAAGGCATAGATCATAAAGGAACATTAATCATGATAAATATCATGAGAACAAAACATGGAATTGAGGAAAACCATTAAGAACATTTTATGATTTCCATAGTAGACAAGGCATTGTTTCCAAGACCATCATAGTGGACAAAGTCCATTTCTGAACCGGGTTTACTTTCCGTTCCAGCCCTGTATTACTGAATCAGATTTTACTTGTCATTCCAGACATGTTTATCTCATGAGATATAAATCTTTACCTAATGAATTGGAGGGAGATATAGGTCCCACCCATATCATATTGAAATCATTCTTACGTGTGCCACAAAACAATCATAAATCATTCATCATAACCCAAAGAATAAAATGGGTTTCATAAACATCATCCCATCATGAAACAATCCATATAAAACAAATGGATATCATTTCATCATAATAAAAATAAAACCATTTAAATAATAGAGACATTATACTTGAAATATCAACATGCTAAATAATTTCATCTTATATGGAAAATAGTTTTGATAAAACACTTGAGAAGAATTCTTGAGGAAAATATCCTTTCTTCTTCAAAATCATTTTCTTTTCACAAAATGCCACACAATTTTAAAAGAAAAGGATTTATTGAAAATAATAATGAAATCTTGTAGAGTAATCTTCATTAAGAAAAGGCATTATGAAACCATAAAAATCCGTTCATGCTGTATAAGTTAAAAAAAATCTCCTCGTACTTTTACCGAAAAAAGTCAAAAAGTACCTCATATAGTAAACAAAAGAAAGATTCCTTCCATAACACAAAGTAAAAGTCAAAGAGGGGTAAAAATTACTTTAAAAATACATGGAATAATATTAAAAACTTTATGAAAAACATTTTTATGGACAAGGATGAAAAATATGACCCCAGTGAATACTTACGAATAAACAATCTCGGATAAGAACAAGATTGGAATAATTATCCTTTACCTTATGTCCAATTTCTTCTGTATGTGTCCGAGAATCCTGTATAGTGTGTTTAAAAATATTATTAACTTGTAATAGAACCATAATAATATTTATGTTATCATATATGATTCACTTACAACTTTATATTACCTGTTCACTTGTCAATTCCATGTTAAAGTAGCGTTTTGGGTAAAATCGTTTCATTTATCGTCTGTGTCTTGACTTGTAATTATTCATATGATTACTTAGATCCTAATTAATTAATTCCATAATGTAAAACTTGATTTATATATAACATATATTCATAATATACATATATATAATAGATCGATAAATGGAAATAAATACATTGTTAATGGAGACGGTAGGCCGTACGTACGCATGAACACTGTTTTCATTTCCTTATTAAATTGAATGGAAGTAAGTAAATAATATATACATAAATCCAGTATCATTGATTTTTAATATATTTCAGGATTATTTATTATATATACTTTATAATCATTCTTGAATGGTTAACTTGGAGAATGAATCTCATCGCGTCGTGGAGATAGTAATCCGTACGTATGCACGAGCAATGCTATCATTCCCATAATTATTTAATAGAATTAGAGTGGATGCTATAATATCTAAAAATTAGTACCATGTTATAATAACCATATATAGTTATTATTTACATCATTATACCCATCCAAGTAAGGTGGTGGTGGAAAAATAGATTACACCACAACGTGGAGACGGTATTCCGTACGTACACACGCGTGATGATTTCATTTTCCATAGGATGGATAGAAAGTGAAATTGAGTTGGTTAATATTTATAATAACATATAAGTATATTAGTGATACTGATTTTATTACTTTATTATGAAACAACAAAAGAAGAGGAATTATAAGAAGAAATTAATTTGAAAATAATCGGTAAAGGATATTACCTCTTCTTCGACGCGCCTATTCTAAACCTCCTCTTAGAGAACTAAAGTTGATATTTGAAGAAGACCAAGAGATATAGTATGTTTCCAATGAAGTGAAAAAGAGAAATGGTCAGGGGTTGGACGAGATTTAAGTCTCAAAGTGGTGTGATGAGGAGAGGGAGGAGGTGCCCTTTTATAAGAGAGAAGAGGGACACTTTTGGAAACCTCTAAAATATTAATTTATAATAAAATCAAAACCCACCTTAAAACCTCTAAAAAATGACTCCAATATGAATATTAGATGATATATGGTTGTAATATCATCAACCAATAATATTTAGACATGTTGGTAATTTATTTTAAACCCTATCAACTTGATTTATCATTATTTAATCTATTTAATTTTATTTGTGTTAATAAAATTCTAAATTTTAAATTATTATAAATAATTACTTATGTGTTTTTAATTGTCCATAATTGTATACTATATGACATTTTAGAACATATATATTTCAATTTATAATTTTTAAATATTTTTGTGATTTTTAAACAATTTTATAATATGTTATTTTTATAAAATAACAATAGTGTTAATTTTGACACTATTCATTTATTTGAATTTAAATAAAATTCACACAGAGGATATATTAGAAAAAATATATTTAATAGACTCCTAAAATGTAATATTCATCTATAAAATATGTTTAGAACATTAATTAGTTCGTATAATATTTATTTTATTATTTTTAATACCATTTATTTGATATTTCAATCAATAAAATAATTCCTACATCACTATTATGTCATCATTAATGATAATTATTTAAACACTAAAAATTATAAATAAATTCTCATGATGTATATAATTTTATTATCTTTCTGGTTACTATTTATATTTGAAGTTTTATGAGGTTTATTACAAAATTAAAATTATTACACTTATAAGATATAAGAGAGTGACATGTTGTCACTTTCTTTGGTTTTAATAATAATTATATCATTTTCATGGTCAAAATTCCATGAAATGAATCTATTCTAACTATTTTGTGATATTTATCATCTTTTATTCATCCAATAGAATTTTGGCAGGACTTAGGATAATTTTATAATCTTATTTTTACCCTTAATTACCCGATTTACCTTTAACTGTAGTAAATAAAAATTACCATAGTTACTATTCATAATATCAAAAAAAATAAAAGTAATATATTAACATAATTTGGACCCACTAAATCTAAATATGGAATCCATTTTTCAAAATTCAAAACATATAATATGCAGTAATTAATTTAAAATTAATCCCGTTGTTAAGAAAACATGTTTTAAAAGTTAAAACATTGTCAAAGATTGAAATGTTTTTACCTATGAATTCAATGTAAAATTAATGCTAATGACCTAAATTATATTAAATGGTAAAAATATATTCTATTTATACTTTAAAACAATTTACTATTATAATTTAACCATATAAATTATTACGATGAAAAAAGTTGTTTTTAAGTAAAATTTAGCGTGTTTTTACTATTCATCAAAATAAGAATGTTGTCAGAAAAATATCAAAACATTATCCAATGAAAAAATTTATATCCTAATTCAAAATAAGAAGTTTATTTTGTAATATTTAACTTATAAACATGTCAAAAATTATATTTAAAATGGGATCCATCAAAAGGCGGCAAAACTGCATTTTTTGAAAAATACTTCTTTTATCCGAAAAATTGATTTTGTTCTTATAACTCATTCTAGAAAATGTGTAAGATGATTTATAATGTTACAAAATCTAAAATTTGGTTAATACTATTCATTACAGCTAGTTCATAATAATATTATAACAATATATCTTTGTTTAGTGAAACTCGGTATTGCATACAACACACGCTATTGAGGAAGGTTGCTCTTGCGTGTAATGCAAGCCAAGTCAGGGTTGCGTGTAGAGAAATCTTCATTTGATGTTGCATATAACATACTCAAAATATAGTTTAGTTATACATTGATCAAAATCGATACTTGGTGTTGTGTAAAATGAATTTTATTTGAAAGAACTTCAAATTTTGTGCATCAGAAGCCAAGAATAGTGGTGTGTATACTACAACCTAATACGGTGTTGCATATAACACAAGATAATATTGGTGAAGCATACTAAAAAAGACATAAAAGAAATCAAAAATAATAATTCTCAAAAAATCTCGGGGTGTTACATAATATATCATTGATCTGTACAGTTTTAATACCAGCTATATTATATTTTTGAGAAGGGAAATCTCTATAATATACATGAGTATGGATACTCATATTTCTCCTAGGATCCATTTCTAAAAAAATTTAATATACTCGATTAGAACATAAAATAATGAAATTTAAATTATAATATATATTTCTAAATCTAGTGTAACACATGGAATAAATTAAAAAATTATGAATTTTCTATCATGAAATAAAAAACTTGGTTTCTTTGGGAATATCATTATTTTTGAATATTTAATATTGGTTTATAAAGAAAATGGAAATTATCATAATCATATATACCAGGAGTGTAAAACTAGGTTTCCACTAAGGTCAGTTGTTGTGCACCATGTGATGATCAAGAAAAATACCAATGTTCCCTTTTCAGTGTTATTACCCCTAGGTATAAATATGTCAAATCCACATCCTCTTACAGTATCTAAACAAGGATGTTTTATAGTAAAAACTGCAGAATATATTCCTTACAAAAAATTTAATATGTTATTGTATATTTATTCTAAAATATTGTCATTGGGTCATGTTCCATAATCTATGATTTCCTTAATTTATTTCCCATGATTTCTATTAAACTCACTTTTGATATAAAATTTAACAACCCCCACTATAGTAACCTAGAGTTGGGGGACACTATATTATAATGGCATAGATAGAAAGGGTAAAATCCAAAAGTACCAATCATTTTAGTAGCCTTTAAAATCCAAATATATTCACGATACCTATTTTACATTGGGGATAAAATATAAAACATAGTAATGTAATACATTTGGAATCCTTGAACTCATACAAATAATTCTTCTTCATATCTTGGGGAATGAATCAAAATAAAATTGACTGAATATCCTCAGTATGGGTTTTTTATTTTGGAATCTATCATGAATTAATATGTAATAATGAATATTTTGAGGTAAATAATTGAACATAGATTACATTTCATAAATAAAATTACTAACTATATTAGATAAAAAATATATATGGAAAGGTAAATAATTGAATACATATTCCATTTAATTAAAAACATGTACCAAAAATAAATCCTTGTATAATATTAATTAAATAATATAATGAATATTAACAACTAAATTCTAATTGAATAAAAATGATTAAATTTTTACATTAAGGTCTCAAGAATCATGATGACTATACTTTCAAGACCTTTCATAAGATATTTTAAAACTATGGATAAAAACCCATTTAATCTGAATAACTCACTTTCATTATGAAACCTATCGATCCATTGAGGGGATATATAATTCTAGGCCCCACACATCACTACATTTATAAATAATTACTCATAAATTGAATGATATATTTAATTCATAAACAATATTACTTTTCAGAATACATCCATATTGAATAAACAATACAAAATTAATATTATTTCCCCAGTTAATCATATAAATTTCAATTTGAACACTATATGTACAAATAGAATAAAGTTTAAGAAATAGTAATATAATTGATAAAAATAATATCTTTATTTAATATAATTTTAATTTCTAATGAGAAATAATAAAAATAATGTTTTTTTATTTGTAGAAATTTATCAATACAAAAATTAATCAAGAAATCTGAGGTGATGATCTTTTCATCGGAAATATAGATTGTTGCAGTAAAATCATGTACTTAGAACGAATAAAGGGAATCAAAGAAAAATATTAAATTTAAATTAAATTAAATATTTTTTATATTTAAACCATTGAATATGTATATAATAATATATATTTCATAAAATGCTTACCATAGTGGGGAAGTCGGTTATCTTTGTATACGTTAACAAAATTCATTTTGAATTTTTATTAAAAACATATAATTTGAAGAATTCTAGACATATCATTATCAAACCATTTTCAAATGTTAATTATAAAATAAAATTTCCTTAATAAATAATTTTATTAAATAAAAATTTATTTTGTAAATCATTTTTTTGAAACATCGACCGGAGTGAAAAATATATCCAATTTAAAGTGAAATAAAATCAGATTTTATTTTAAACTTTTATTTTCTTGATTAAATTAAAAAAGAGGTGATAATTTGAAATAATTTATAGAAATACCTTAAATATCCAATGTATAGGAAATTTATTGGAGCTTATGAAGTATAAATTTTATGGTTCAATCAAAAAAAAGGAAATGAAATCCCAAATAAATGAAAGATTTTAAAATAGATTGTAACCTCTTTGGTAACACTAAAATTACATCCTATTGAAATAATAAATGTAATTTTTACAAAAATAAAAATAACGATTAAATAGTTATTAACGATAAATACATCAGTGGGGATTTATATACACCATATAAAAGAGAATAGGTTCATATTAACAAATATGTCTCAATGGAATTGAAATTTAGATGAAATACGTTAAATCTTGTTTACATTTAGTTAAGAACACCATTAAATCATGTATAATGGTTTTATGGATGTTATTAATTTATAAAAAAACCATATTGACATTTATCATATCATATATTATTTTTTTAATAGCATATTACCACCAGTTTGTTAACAAATTTCATTATTTTCTTTGTTTCGTGTGATATGTTTTTTATTTTCTCATGCAAGTTTTTTCATGAATGATTAAGTTATTGTGTATAGGATATATATAAATAATTATTAGTATTACATTAATTTTTTAAATATCATATTTAATAATTAAATACATTTTAATAACCATTCTTGATAGTCGGACATGGTAAATGATTCACACCACGTCGTGGAGATGGTAGGTCATATGTATGCATGAGTGATGATATCAATCCATTAATGGGTGAAAGTGGAATTATTTGAATGAAATATTAATTTTATAGAAAAAATACCATTTCATAAGTTTTATATTTATTAATTATTTAAATCATAATAACTATCCATGTGAGGCGGTGATGAAATAAAATTACCTTTGTTTGTATGGTGGTAGTCTGTCGAACAATTGAGTGATGGATTTGTTTCCCATTTAATAGAGAAGAATATAAATTTTTTAATAAATAAACATAATAACATCTCATTATATTTAATATACTGTTTTTATAATATTTTAACTATTAATACATAATTTAAGATGATAATAGAAGAGATAAAAAGAAAGAGCTTCATTAAGACGATTACCTTCTCTTAGAAATACCTCCTTTGGATATCTTATTAAGGACCCATAGGGTTAGTATTTTTCGAAAACATAAGATATATAATATGTATAAGGATTTTGGGGAGATATTTTAGTAGGGTTTGGTAAGAAAAAAATGCTTTGAGAGGTGTGAAAAAGTGAGGGTTGGGAGTCCCCTTTTATAAACGAGGAGTGGTATTTTTGAACTTACCCAAAACTATTCAGTAATGGGAAGTGAATCTCACCCCAAGTTCCTGAAGATTTAATAAATAATTTTTATGTAATTAATTAGATTAAAACCACCCAAAAAAATAAATATTTTTTAAACATGCTACTCCATTATACTATATGTTTACTTACTTTTACCATTTTAGTTTTCAGTGTTGTCACTAGTTTTTTAACCTAGCTATTTAATCCGATAAGCCAAAAATAAAGTGATAATTATAAGATAATTTGTAAAACATTCTTATAAATGTAAAATCCAATTTATCAAATAAAAATTCTACATCTTTTAATTGTTAATTTCAATAATAGAACATGCAATGCCCAAAATCCTATTTTAATGTCAACCAAAATAATTTATTTTACATTTATTTAAAAATAATTAAGAAAAAAATGACATTAATATCATTACCAAATATTATTATTTTTTTGATTAAAAATATGGATAATTTTTTTAATATTAAATTTATATAATTTGAAGCATTTATTTTAAAAATAAACAGACAAATTGTTTCCAAAAATAGTTTTTGAAGAAATGCATTTTCAAGCATAATTTAGTCTTATATTAACTATATGCCTATTAATCATTGATAGATGGATTTTAATTAATATATTTAGATATAAAATCTATATTTTTTGGTAGAATAATTTTTAATTAAATCTTATTTTAAAAAATTAAAATGGGTTGACATTATTCCTTTCTAAATAAAAATGGTTTTTGAAAAAAAAATAGCTTTATGAAATATAACCTTTTTTACATACAAATAATTTTTTATTTATTCCTATAAATTTCTAGTTAATAAATTTATAATTATAAATATCTTTTAATTTTATTATAAATAAAATGGGTAATAGTAATATACCAAATTTTTGATTATTCATTAAATATAATTTCTAATAGAAAAATTGAAAAATTCTTGCAAGGATTATTTTGACCAAGTAATTTCAAAATTTATATTCATTCTATAAAATTAGAATTTCTGTTTAATGAAATATTAAAATATTCTTTGTATTATGGTGTTAATTGAATGATCACTTACTATAACTGAGCCTTAGGTATTACTATATTAATTAAATAAGAAACTCGTGAAGAATCATGAAAAAAGATTTTTTTTCAGCTAAGTAATCCACCTTATGGTGCACCAATTACTTTTTTAATAAGAAACATGGATCAATGTGACTATATGCTGATTATAAATAACATATGTAATGACCCAAAACAATTCAACTAGACAGGACACCTGAGACGGTCTATCACTGTGGTGTGGTAAAAAAAGAAAATGACAACATGTTTTGTATATAAAAAAACAAGATAAAAAAATAAGTCTAAAACATTAAATATAAAGATGAATAAAAGATCAATACAATCCAAGATAAAAAATAAAAAAACTAGAATGTATGACAACACATGACCAATAGGTTTCCATGTGACCAACAATCACATTCGAACCATCCCTCTATGAAGGAAATGATTAAAAGAGAAGAAAAAATACTATAAAATGACCCATTCATTTATATGGGTCCTAAAAAACAATATCTAAAACCACCTAATGAAAAAAGTAGGGTTTAGGAAAAAATACCATTAGGATTCCATGCATAGTTGGGCCGCATTGTTAGATAAACCATGCACCAACTGTGTGTGACTACTGTCTCTTTTAAATTACAATCATAACAATCTCCTATGATAAGCTATATAGTTTGGTCAAATCGTGAAAACCCTTATACAATCACTAAGACCCCACATGGTTTTCCTTATTGAGACACACAGTTTACTTAACTTTTTTCATACCAAGAAAAAATATTTCTTTAAAACATAGATCCATACCACATGATATCCTCAAGGTTAGTACTAATAGCGCGCTAACTATGTGTATAGTTTGTCTCCACGAGGAAACTCTATTTTAAACCCTTATTCCTAAAAAACCAATATAATGGAATTTAATACAAAAAAAGATTAAATTAAAATGTACCAATGAACCAGTGGGATCAACAATTCTCCCCACCATAAAAGGTTTTCATCCCAAAAAATTCTGCATAATTCTAGACCCATAAAATGAAAAGGCCACTTCTCTCTCATCAACGATTCCCACTCTTACATCTGATGGTTATCTAGCCCACTCTACCATAGTACTCGACCCAAGGGATTTTTTTCCATTCAATACCATATACGAAGGTCCATAATCTAAATTGGAGGAAAATAATGATGGTATCAATAAGAAGATCAACATCCCCCCATTCAATTACACAGGAAGGATATGGGTGATAACTCATCATATGGGAAACATGAAAGAAATTTTGTATTGAATTCAAATGAGATGTTAAGTCCAAGAAATACACCACCATTCGAAGTCTCTCTAAGATTTAAAAGGATCCAAAAAACATTGGTACTAATATACTATATATACCTAACTGACTATGTCCCATGTGAGGTGAATCTCATAAAAAAACCCTATCTCCCAACTCAAACTGTAGCTACTGATGATGATGGTCTGTATAATATTTATGATGACTATGTACTGTGATATACCTCTTCTGGAACAACTTTATCTTTTCCTTTATATCCTGAATGAGACTTATCCTTAACAAGGAAATCTATTTGAACTCTATCTGGAATAAGGGAGATCTTCATGGATTCATATGAAATTATTT
Source organism: Viscum album (assembly GCA_963277665.1). Lineage (NCBI taxonomy): Eukaryota > Viridiplantae > Streptophyta > Magnoliopsida > Santalales > Viscaceae > Viscum > Viscum album. The sequence goes on from OY728125.1 coordinate 1,716,314,604, forward strand.
AAACGGAACCACCTTTATTGAAGATTGATAATAATTTTTATAGGAGAATTTAAATGATTAGAATTATTTTACACAGATCCACCAAAATCAAGCATGCAATCGTGAATCATATCCTCAAGAACCTGGATAACTCATTATATATTTCCATCCATCTATGGATAATAATCCATTATTTATTTTAACTAGGATCCCATATACTTCTATAAACTATTCTAGAACTTGGATGTGGGCCTCGGGTTCCTTTTAGTAATAGTCATGAAGTGAACCCAAGATTTTGAAAAATCTATTTGATATACAAGTGTCCAAGCAATTCAACTTTTATCACCACCTAGATTGGTAAAAAATGATCTAAATTCATAAGTCGGTCAATTCCCACACAAATCACATCCAAACCACTTGGAATACATGGAAAACCAATGTCAATGTAAATGGAAATTTTATCTCACAACTATAATGGAATGGGTAATTATTGAAAAAAACTAGGATTTATATCATGTTTGGCCTTATTTTCTAAAAAAAATAAGACACCGTGATACAAATCGTCAATCGACTGTCTCATCCCCAACCACCAATACCGAATTCTCAAGTAATGATACATATTTGTATCACTAGTGTTTATGGACCAAGAGTATTGGTTTCCAATATATATTAACTCCATTAATAGAGAAAATAGGAAAAATAACCTTCTATACAAGTAGAAATCTCCATTCAGAGATTGAGATCACTCACCTAAGGCCTCTCCATTATAAAAGGCTTTACCCAAGCATTGGTACTTGGTGTCTGTCAAATTATCATTCAAAAAACAATTATAAAAAATGATTTAGTTTTAATCAAATATAATAATACCAATCCAAAAACCTCTTCCACTCTCAAGATCCTCTCATAAGACAAACTCATTCGAGAGTTCTCCTAAATAAATTCAACCATGGATTCTAACAGTAATTTTATTCTCAAAGCATTGGAATACATATTCCCTTTCCTATAAGTTTATGAACTATTAATATAAAAATTACAAAGATAATCCGCTCAATTTCTCTATCAAATGTTTAGATCCATCTGAGTAAAAATATATTTCAGGTTCTTATGATTGGAATATATTGTAAACTTATCTCAAAAGATATAGTGACACCATGTTTTGAGTGCATGTGTAACTTATTTCAACTCGGTGACATGGGTAGGGTATTTCAACTCTTTAGGGTGTAACTAGTGAGAGCTATAGGCCACCACAGGTTTCCCCTGAATTAAGTAACATTCCAAACCCATACCAGAAGCATAAAGACACATCCTAAAAAAAACCTAGTTTCATAGGAATGAATGTTGTTGCTAAAGTAAATATCACTGTCAGATTATCAAAATATCTCTTATATTTTTCATTATATTGAAACAATAAACCCATATAGTCCAATGTTATCCTCAAAGTTGTAAGATTAATGAAATCATGAAATAACCATATAAAGTATCCATCCATACCCAACAATTTCTGAATATCAAACACATTTCTGGGATTCTCCAAGGGAATAATATCCAGTAATTTATCATGATCCACTTAGAATTCCCTCATAGATATATCATGACTAATAAATTCCACTTCTGAGATCCAAAACTCATATTGGTATGCTAACCATAAGGATTATGTTCTTTCAAGAATCGAATAATCACACCCAAATTGTTCACTTTCTCTACCTCTAGTATAGAGTATTCCAAAATATCATGCATAAACCCAATAAAAAAGAGTTTATGAACCAATTTAATATTTTATTAATGAAATACATAAATACCATGGGAGAATTATAGAGATTAAATAGAATAAATAAAAACTAAAAATTACCATATCAACTCCTAAGCACTGTCTTAGGTATATCCTCTTCTTGGACACTCAACTGGTGGTACCCATGATAGAAGGTCAAACAATGAAAACTAAAATTTTCCTATAAACTGATCAATGAGATCATAAATCATGGGAAAACTATACTTGTCTTTAATAGTCACCTGATTCAGCTTTTGATAATCTATGAAATGTATGAGACTACTATCTATCATTAAATAAAAGAGAACAATCAAAGTCTTTGTTGACACACTAGGATGAATAAATCCAATATCCTCTAATTCCTCAAGAGGGAATATATGTTCCACCAACTAATGAGGTTACACTAGATAAAATGGTATAGAAATTTTTTATCATATAAGGGAGAAGGTCAATATTAAACACGACCTCGCTCTCTAGATGTAAATAAGAAAAATCATATGGAATGACCTCATAGTATACAATAACCACCATAATAATTGAACTAAACAAAAAGGGTATATGATGTTAAGAAAAATCATTAACAATAAAAATGAGATAACCGTATTATATGGAACAGTAGGCCCCTCCATTTTGGATATAGAGTCCCAATCACACCAAAAAAGATGAGTGACTCCATCGAAACATAGAAATTAAACAGGATGTTGTTAATATTCAATCTATGCCTTAACACTGATCATCCAATACATGTAAAGTATTAGGTAAATTTTTCAATATCAAAAACAAAAAATTCCTATATCACATCATAGTTAGTAATCAATACCCAACATGCGGTACACATGAAGCTATGTTCAGAACACTTTCCCAAAGGCATGTAAAGATCCAATAAGAAAAAAATAAGTTCCAAAAATAATCCCAACAAATAAACTAAATTTAAAAATATAATGGGGTGTTCTTCTAGATAAGACTGGACATCTTTATAATTCCATAGATGATAAAATAAACACAATACCTTTAATAGTATCCGGTCCTACTTCCGATTCCTCTAATGAAAACTCTAATGTATAAAGATGTCCAGTCTTAGCCAAAAGAACACCCCATTATCAAGAGTATTAGATACACCACCCTTAGAATCATTGGTACTAACCAGTAAACCCTAGGTGAGATTAGATCCATCCTTACTTACCTAGGATATAATTTCACAAAAACTCCTTAGATACCACAATAATATGTAATTATGACAATTTTTAGGGGCCTTCATACAGTTATTCTAGGTATGAATATGTCCTCCACACTAATAGTAGAAAATCAACTATTATCCTAATGAAGACATTGAAACTAGTCCTAATGAAAATTTACCACCATTGCACTTACTTTTATGGATAGAAGGCACACCTCGGTTAATAAAATCACTAACTAACGATCTACCCAAAACATTCAAACTAGATATGTATTCCTGAACCAAATATTAATTTTATACTATCTTCATAAAGGATACAAAAAACATGAAAATAAACATTTATTGATATCTACCCTCAATAAAACTCATAACACTAAGCCTTTAGATCCTCATTAGTGAAAATGATTGATGCCAGATGCACCAGCTCAGAGAAATGGGTGGAATTATTCAGAATAGAATTCTTACCTTTCCCCATGTTCAAAAAACAACTGGTTTGTCACTAGATGTATTTTCATAGGGTAAAATTGTTGATAAAATATTTTCTTGAAATAAGTCCATGTAAGATCCTTTTGAAATTTTCATACATAATTTATTCTACCATATGATTCCTGGCCCCTTCATCATTTACATGAAAAAACCCACATTATACTACTAGATTATTCTTGAATTTAAAGGTCCTTTCAATACAATCATTCTAATCCTCATATTTTTGGGGTCTTTTATCCCAACACTAGTTCGGTGGATGCTTCTTTGTGAATTTAGATCCATGATCCACCACATATCCTTAGTTTCTGACACCCACTTGACCCAGAGTATAAATCGTATGGATTATATATTCATTTGAAGAAGGGTCCACTACAAGATTCTCCTAAAAATCCAATCTTTTAGATTAATCTATCATATTTGGAAGAGATATTTTCAAAGGAATTTTTTGTGAATTATAAGATAATGACCAATCATATTTATATAATATTCCAAAATCATAGGACTAATTTCAATAAATTTTATCCTTGATTTAAAAAATTAATAATTTAATGAAATAATGAACTTTATGATGAAAATAGAATGATTAAATAAGTAACATGTCTCTTTAAATAAATTCCCAATCCATCTCCTTCAAATAAACTCAAAATACATTTTTAAAACATGGTAAATTTTTTTGACCACTCATGGTAGCTCGAGATTAGAAATGCATTTAAGCTGGCAAAGAACCCTCCCACACTCACTACTTGAATTAGGTCATTCCTAACTCATATCTATCCAAGACACAAAACCAAACTCAAGCAATGTTAAGAAGAATTTAGATGAACCTCCCTCTAGTACAATTCTATATTGAACTAATGTGATCCAACTCCAAAGTTCATCAAGATAATCAACCATGACGGTGATGTGTAACAAGATAATTAAAAAGTATCATATATAATAAAAAACTAAAAACTACAAGAGTTAAACATGGAATAAGAATATACATCCATGATCTATAAAATCCAAGACTAACCATAAAAACCATAAATTATGAAAAGACTAGGAAAACAAGACTCCAAGTGACCAAACACCACATCCAAACCTTACCCCTATGAAAGAAATGATGAAAAGAAAATCTGGCATGTTACATGACACCACTCCCTTCACCTTGGACTTGAAAAAAATGTATACAACCACTCAAAGGAAAAAGTTGTGTGTGAGCACAAATCCCCATTCGATTCCATCATAGAATCTATAAAAAGACTAATATCATGAATGCAATAGTTCTATCATTAAAACAAATAAAATTTTTCAAATAAACTTAATAAATCAAAACTATTAGTCAAAAATCCCATGTTCTTTCATAAAATCCTATCATTTTCTCAAAACAAGTCAAATGTTAAGTATATCAGATAATGTATGAGATCCAAATAAATAAAATCCATGAATACACCATAATGTAAACATGTAATCAAATAACTATGACCAATACATCATTTGAAATATTGTGAGAACAAAAGCATTACCAACCCATCATGTGAAATCATGTGAGAAAATATCCATGTGAAATCACTAATGTGAAAACTAATTATACAACCAAACGTGAAAAACACATGATAAATTATCCAAGAAAAAATCTATAATGTGATAAAATAATAATAAATGAAAAATCACCCCACATTTGGGACCAGTAATATGGGAATAGGTACTAGACATAAAATAATACAAAACTAGTCTTATATTGGTACCAACTGATATTGATTCCTACCACAATGAGTCGATATCAGAAAACCTATAGTGGTATTATGCACATTATAAGTGATATTTCTATTCCTGATGCACAAATGGTTACCAATGTTCCAATATTTTCAAAATTATTTTGAAAATCCATCCTGAAAGTTTATAAAAAAATTCAAATCTAATCAAATCCTCTTTTTTGTTGGAAATACCATTTCTAAATAAAAAACCACCATTCAAGAATTTAATCGAACAATTGGTGTGAATGTACCATTTTTATATCATATATCCATTAAAAACCTTATTTATTTCCTAAAAATACATTGTAATAAAAAATACATTCAATTAACTGAAGAAAAAAAATGTATTTACAAGAACAACAAGCTATTCATAGAATTGTACCTTTATATAGAAACATGAACCTCAATAATAGTGGTAGAACAAATCACCTTAAAAACAAATACTAGAGAAGACTATATGAGGTCCTCATGATTTGAGATCCACAAAACAAATAAAACTCCATAAAAATCCATAGATTAGAAATAAACAAACCACACAGGTTCCAATGAGACAAGGGGAGGAGAGATTTAGCAAGTATCTAAGAAAGGAATAGGAAACCACATCAAAACGTAAGCATAACTTGATAAATCTATCAAGAGAAAGGGGAAATAACTATGAATACAAATGGAGAAGCCTCTAGATCATAGGGGAAGGATTATTTTGAGCCAAAATAATATTTTGGGGTGATATTTCTTAAAACATACCAAGGGGAAATGGGTAATTTTTTTAAAGATCATAATACCTCAAAAGGTTTGACAAACCATGAGATAACAATGCGTTACTACCATATCTTTTAAAAGGTAAGCTGTATAGTATCCTGGGATAAGTCAGATAGTTTTCCTAAATTATTAATCCCCCTTGGATAATCACCCATACCCTCATAGAGTTTTCCCAGTTGATCCACATAGTTTACATACATGTTATCAAACTATGAAAAAACCCTCTATTAAAACACAGAGCCCTACCACATGGTTTTCTCATGATTAGTGATAATAGTGAGGAAAATGTGCACATGGTCAATTTCATAATTACCAAAAAAACTATATAATTACTTTAATGGAAAACCAATCCTAAATTAATGTGAACCTGGTATCCAGTGGGTGCTATAACTTAACAAGATAAATATCAATAACAAGTATCCATTGAACTATATTAATGGATTGTTTAATAAATTGTGTAGAGATAAAAAATTTTTCATGATCAATCTTTATAGTGATATCATCAATTGAGTGTGAAGAATTAGTATATACCAAAGACAACATTCTATAGAAGGTATTGAAACTATGAATTTATAGTGATGTTATTCAGTCATACTTAACCCCCCACTATCATCAAAGATTTAATGAATAGGGTTTTTAAATATTAACTTAATTAGTTTATGGTTGTCTTTAGAGAAGATATTGATATATATTAAAATATTAATGAAGAAAATTAATATTAATTTATGATTTTAATGAATACCACAATAAAGGAGAATCTGTATGTTAAATTTTCAAAAGCGTGAGTTTTGGATACAAAAAGTATCATTTTAGTGTCATATAATCTCAAGTGAGATGATTTTGGAGGATCCCTCACATAAAGAAGTATTTAATGTTGGTCCAGTCCAACCACTATGACTACGATAAAAAAATTTCTTAGTTTGTATGGATATTATTGGTTCTCTTTGGATAATTTTTCATTTCCATCTAATCCACTCACACTTTTAACATGTATTATAGTCATGTTCCCTCGGAAATAGGAATGTGGGAAAAATTTCAATGAAATAAAGAGAAGGTTAGTCATCAAAAATATGATTACATTACCATGAAATAGATAAGGATTTTTATCTGAATTATTTTATCAAAGAAGGGGGTGAGATGCGTTATCATTTATAATTATATGATGGTAAGCTGTGCCACATGAAAATTGAAGCATCATGCTAAAATTTACCCAACTTTTTATTTTGATTTAACTATGAAATTTTTTCCATTAAAGATATGGAGGCATAATATATATGGAGAAATATGTTATATATATACATATCCAAAAATATTAATGTATATATTCACTAAAAAATATATTAATATGAACTATATAAGATAGTTAGAGTTGATTAAACATTACGACTAGTAATTTCATTACTACCCAAAGAAAGAGAACAAGGTGGAAGACACTCTGATTTTATGGGATTATACTAGCTTATCTATGATGAGGATTGAAAAATATACAATATTTATAAATTTTAAAATGATGGATATGGGATTATTTAAGGAAGGGTAGAAATATTATTATTCTAAAATGAATATTAAATAATCTATCAATGTGATCATTAAGGAGGGGAAAAATGAAGACGTGGAACTTTAGAAAAAGGACAGAAATGTTCTTGAGTTAAATGTTGATTATGATAGAAATTTATGGTCAAGGTACCATGTTTGTGTTCCTTCCATACCATATTTTAAAAAAAGGATTTTTCGGATGAGGCTTGTAGTTCATAATTATCTATTCATTATGGATGTTTGATGATATATAGTGATCTGAAAGTGAATTTCTAGTGGGAAAAAATGAAGAGAGATATTTTATGGTATGTATCTTGTATCTTGGTATGTCAAAAATTAATGGGTTTTTATGGGTGTTGAATGATATTTTTTTAACTATTACCCATATGAGAATGTAAATGAAAAAATGTCACCATAGGTTATTTACCAGACACCTAAAACATTAAACTTCTATAATGATATTTGGGTTATAGTAGATCATCTTAAAAATTTAGAACACTTAATTTTTAACACATAATATTTCTATCTTGATCATTTTTCAAGAATATTTATTAAATAGCAAGGTTACATAGAGTACAAAATTACATTATATCTAATTGGGATTAGAGGTTTGTCATGAAGTTCCAGTGAAGTCTTAGGTAGTATCTAGATACAAATTTGCGTTCCTGTACTGTGTATCACCCTTAGATAGATTTTTACTCTGATAAATCCTTTCAATCTGTAGAGGATATGATGAAATATTGTTATATGGATTTAAATGGTGGTTGGGATCAACACATTCACCCAGTCAAGTTTTCTTACAAAAATTAATTCTCCTGATCAACCAGATGGTTCCTTTTGATGACCTCTAAGAAAATATGTATAGAAATCCAATGTTTTGTGATGATGTTAGATAAATAAATCTATTGGGACATCAGATAGATGATGAAATGAAATAGAAATGTAGATCCATTAAAAATTAAACAAAGGAAACTTATAGTCATCATAAAATTTCTTCTAAATTTTTTTGTGTGATCTATAATTTGAAGTTGATGAAAATATTTTTCTTTGAATTTATATATGGAATAATGTTATGAGATTTTGGGAAGAAGGTAAATATGTGATTTATGTATATTGGAACTTTAAATATTAATGATCAAGTAGGGAAGTTGTCTTATCACATACCACTTCCACCGAACCCCTACTAAGTTCATGATGTATCACCCCAATACATTACTCTATTTTCTTTTTAGAAAAAATTTATTTTTTTTGATAGCTTTCAAAACACACAATACTAGGTTAATTTTAAATGGATGGAAAAATCGATTTAATAAAAACACTATTTAGTCATATATTTTCAAACATAAATAAATTTTATCACTTTTAGATAATTTATAGGAAGAATATTTATATTATATATTAAATTAGATATTTTTTACATTCATCCAATATATTTAATATACATAAGATAAGAAAACACACACTAGTATGCATAAAAATATATATCATTAAAAAGTCAGTCATACCACATTTGAACTATGCTCCATTTTTTAAACTAAATTTTGAAAATTTAATAAATTTTATTTGAAAAAATAAAAATAATTTTGGATTTTTTTTTTCAAAATTAGGTTATGAAATTTTTTGGTATTTTTATGATAATTTTAAATTTTTGATGAATGGTTAAAAATACTGAATTTTAATTGAAAAATCGTTTTTTTCATATTAATTTATAAGGATACAATTTTTTTTTGATTTTTAACTTTAATTAGTTCAATTATAGACAAATAAATCCAATTAAGGCCATTTTAATCAATTTGAAATTGAAATTGGATATAAAAACATTTCAATCTTTGGAACATTTTTTCTTTTAAAACCAGCTTTATCATCCCCTCTATAGAATTAATTTTAAATTAATTTTTAACACTTATGTGATTTAAATTTGAAAAAATGGATTCCATATTTGGAATAATCATTATTTATAATTTATAAAAATTTTAACATTGTTTTTGACCAAAAATATTTGTGAAAGTAGTCAAGATTAATTACAGCGATTATAAAAATAATTAGTTTAACAATGGGACTAAACCTTAATCTTTAGAGCCAAATAACCTAGAAAATTTTACAAAAGTAATTTTATAGCTCAATTTATACATTATTATACCTTCTATATTATTTGGTTCATTATTAGATCCACTTTACATGAAAAAACGTGTGTGTAGTTCCCTTTTAAAAAAATACCAAGAATGCCACCTCTCTTCTGCTATAAAAAGTCACTCACCACTCCCACTTATTCCCATAAATAAGGAAATTTATCTCTTCCCAAATAAAACCAAATAATATACCAAAATCCCTAAAATAATCCTAGAATACTATATTTTTCTTAATGAAAACCGATGATGTCTTTTGGTATAAATCAAAATGTGTTACCCGAATTAGAGGTAACATTCTACAACGATCACATTTGTTTCTTTTACTTCTCCAAACCTTAAATTATTTTTATATCATGATTATATAAAAAAATAAGTATATTAAATATAATATGATTTTTATTATAATAGTTATACCTAAAATTTGACACACATCCATCAAATGCGATACACAATCATCGTTCTTATGCATAGCAGACTACCACCTCGTGAATCGATGTCATTCATTCTTCAATTTAGTAAAATTCATGTTTAAAATAACAAGGGATATATAGTTTATATATATATATATATGATATATATGATAAATTTTAGATTCTTTATCTTTTATATAAGATATATCTTTGTGCTTTCCATTTTTTGGGAATATGATAAACTCATTTGTGGACGTGTGGACTATCACCTCCTTAAAGCAGTGTGATTTGTTCACACAATACAAGGAATATATTAAAGATGATTTTAACAAACACATGAGAAATATATGATATAAATATGATAATTTAATTATAATATACATATATGTATATCACTTACTTTTTATATACGACACTGAAATGGAATTAGCATTTATGCGTACGTATGACCTACCATCTCCATAAACGATGCATTTCATTTCCACTATCCCAATATTATGGAATTATATATATACATATATAATTAATATATATAATAATTAAATATGGTTTACATTATATATATGATGATATCCTGGTCTAAGTAATAGGCACAACAAGTAACAAGTCAAAACATACTGGAAAAAATAGGCAATTTACACCTGAAATAGCGAAAACAATGAATGATTGTTAAAAAATAGGTAATATGAAATTATAATAAAGCAATATTTGATATTATAAATATTATTATAGTTATATTATAATTTATTATGATTTTTTAAAACCTTATACATTAGGTTAAAGGATGTTCACCCAAAAAGAAATGCAAGGTAATGGATTGTTGACTCACTTTTACTTTCTAGAGGCTTAAACCATATTCACAACTTATTAGTTTTGTGTGGTTTATAGAATGAACTAATTTATTTAATATCATGTATTAATTCAACTTATTTGTGTTTAATTTATCATTTGATGTTATTTATTTTAGGGGGTTATAATTCAAAAGTTACCCAAGTAGTAAGAGATTTTGATTCAATTTACATTCCATTGAGACTTATTAGTTATTATACAACAAGAAAATTTATTGTGGTTTATATATTTACACTTTTACATATAATATCATTATTCAATCACATATAAAGGTATTTTAATTTTAACTTTTAACTATCTAATTCAAGGGGTTTTGACATGAAAAAAACAAAGTGGTAAAAGTTAACTATGTGATATAACTTTCCTTTGTGATTGTTTAAATTCTATTGAAACAATATCTTACTTATTATAATTTTTATAATATATTTAATTTATCATAAATATCCATGTTATAATGAATTTAAAATTATTACTTCTTAAACCAAATACCATTTTTATATATAGTGTTCACATTACCATTTATTTGATTAACTAGGGGATTATTTATAAATTTGTATCTCTTATTTAATTGGGATATTTGATAAGACACATTTTTTATGAATAAAATATATTATTTTTTCTATGAGGAATGTTTTTTAAATGAACTAAAAATGTTGTGTATTCGTTAATGCAATCCCCATGATGCATCAGCAGTCTTATGAGATGAACCAATTGGCCAAATTAGAGTAGTTATAATTTTTTTAGAATAAATCTTGACGGTAAGTTATCACATTATTGGGAAACATGAAGTTGAATAATTAAGAATTTCATTTATTGAGATTTACTTTATTATTATTATCCATGATATTTTTTAATTTACATATCTATGGATTCATTTCATTATCATTATATTGATTAAATGGAATGTATTTCGGTTATCTACCCTCACTTGTCGATTATTCATTATCCAGAAATTTATATGGAACGTGTTCTTAGTTATTTTTCTTACAAGATGATTATGATCATTTATTCACTACTGATTCAATTTCACTTACCCTTACTTATAGTTTGAGATCACCCTTATTTTGTTTCCCATTGCTAGGATATGTAGAAGAAATATTTGAATGATCTTTCAAAGATGCAATTCATTTCATTTAATTATGTAGAATTTTTTATTTTATATTTCCCAATATAATACATGTATCATATATGTTATATGGTTTTAAAAAACTACTAATCAAATCAGTCTTTAGGGATTTGATTATTTGTAATCATGCCAATGTATGAAAGTAAGGAACCAACTCTGGGCTTCTAGGGTTGGGGCATTACAGTTGGTATCAAAAGAAGTTTAGTAGAAACCTTGGAAACTAGGTTCACAAAATATTAATTAGGGAACATAACCCTATGATAAAATTCATGATAAGTATAGTAGAACATCATAAAAATGTTTTAGGTATAGATTATATGGGTCTTCTAGAAATACATACATGTCTTACTACTGCACTCAGATGTGGTTCGGGAACATGTGTACCAAGGGGTAACAACTCTGAAATGGTACATCAGGCCTAGATCATGTGTAATCTATTATATGACATTGATCATTAAAGTGATCCTAGTTTGACACTCCTAATGGTTATATAGAGGATAATTTGAATTTTCATTACAAACCATTACGAATGTTTTAAAAGTAAAGATGTCACTAAAGAAACCAAAGTTTATGATTCTAAGAATTATGATGCATATAATTATGTTATGTTTTATACCATATTTGAAATTATAAATTATTATTCTATGAGAGAATCCAGTATATTCCATTATTTAGAAATAGATAATAGAAGCACAAATGGTATCGATACTCATTGGAAATATATAGATTTACCTATTGAGGAATCCAATATAACTCATATTGGAATAGAGAAATTATAAAAATATTTGGGAAAATAATTAAAGTTATGATAAATATCATTTCCTGAATGGAGAAACCTATTCCAAAGATATAATCTATTATGTTGTATCAAATTATACTATATAATATCCCATTTTTAGTGGGAATAATAATCTAATTTGAGATATGAAATGGATGAAGTATTTTGAGAAGATATTTATAGACTTGGGATGATGTGAAATGAAAAAGGTTCTATGTGCAGTACATTGTCTCAAAGGTGATGTTGATCGATGGTGGTCCTTGATCCAAAATACTAGGGAGGAAAAAAAAAATAATTCATGAAATGTATAACTTTTATGGAGAAATTATTTGATAAATACTTCCCTCATGATCAACAAATTGAGATGAATAGAAAGTTACTTATATTAATGAGAACAGAAAAAAGAGAGTGTTATGGATTATGAAGATAACCTTTCAAGGATATCCAGTTATAATGTAGATTACATATGAAACATGGAGTGCAATATTGACTACTTCTATAAAGTCCATAAAAGAAATCACTGAAGGAAATTGGTTTCTCAGACTTTTTCATCACATGAAAAGATAATTTTATTTTCTATTAAAATAGAGAAGTAATTATCAATATCCTTTACATTTAAAGGAATCCAAGAGAAGAATAGGTCTTATGAACACCATGAAAAAAGTAATGTGTTAACAAAGAATAAGGCAATGAATAAATTCCCACCTTTTGATAACCGTGGGGAAAATAACTTTGGGAAATGATTGAAAGGACTGGGAGTTTTTTATAATTGTGGAGAAAAGGGTCATCATATTATAGAATGCAAGTGGAAAAAAGAAAATGATGATATTCAGTGTTTTACTAATAGGGAGTTGGGACACTACACTAATGAATTCCGCAACTATAAATGGAATCTTATAAAAAAGAGAGAATGGGGAGATTTATGCAATCACTATAATAGAGGTATACATACAAAATATGTAGTCACATGTAACATAATCATATATTTAAATTTGTCAATGACTTATTTGATTCTGGATCATCACAATCTTATATATCTACTAAGTATTTGAAGAAAATTAGATATTTACCATTTGATTTAATCAAAGAGTTGTTAGTCAAAACTTCTAAAGTAAGCCTGATTGTAATTAATATGTGTTTGAAAGTCCCGGTCATGACACATAAACATGATTTACTTACTAACCATCTAATCATACGTATTTTTGATTTTGATATAATCCTTGGTATGTATTATCTGTCAAAATATGTTTCAAATATTTATTGTAAGAGAGATGAAATTACTATTTGTAAAGAAGATGTATAATTATTTATCTTTAGAGTAGAATATTCCACACTCAATTCTTATCTAGATCCATCCCCAGTTTTTGTAATGAAAGAAATTCTTGGGGGAAGAATATAAAACAGAATCTAGTGGTAGAAAATATAATATGAAAATTTTTTATGTTCCTATTGGGTATGAATAATTCAATATATCTTTGAAGTAAATAAGTGTAAATAACCCCCCCTGAGTGTCAAGTTGAATTTCACATTGATTTAATCCCCAATTCAAGGAAAATATAAAAGACACCCTATAGAATGGACACCATGTAATTAGCGGAGTTTAATAAAAAATGATGATTTTGGTATGAAGTTATTTATTTTCCCCATTTTTTAACCATGGGGAGTCCCTATACTTCTTGTTATGAATAATGATGGATCAAAGAGGTTGTGAATTGATTATAGAGAATATAATTCCATTATAATAAAGAACAAGTATCCTATAAATCGCATTGAGGACTTTTTTGATCAACATAATGGAACCCAATAATTTTCAAAGATTGATCTTTATTCTGGGCGTCATAAATTATGAGTAAAGAAGGTAGAAATTCGAAAGAAAACTTTTTTGATGAGGTATATAAATTGTGAGTTTGTATTAATTAAATTTGGATTGGACAATTAACACTATGTTTTTATGGACCTAATTAGCATATTACTCAAGTAATATCCTGATGAATTTTTTGTTGTGTTCATTGATGATATTTTTGTGTATTCTAAAAGCTATAAGGACCATGATAATTACATGGGGATAATTATTATGAATATTAGAAGGTAAGAGTTATATGATAAAATTAGTACATGTGATTTATACCTAAAATAAGTTTTTAATTGGACATATTGTCTCTAAGGATGGAATATCAGCTGACCTTGAAAAAACAAGGTAGTTATAGAATGGCCTATAACAACAGACATTATTGAGGGGCGTAGTTTCATTACTTTTGCAGGTTACAATAGGCAATTCATTTAAAATTTTTCTTGACTAGCTAACCCATCAAAAAAGCTTATTGGCAAAGGGGTTATGATTGTCTGGACAATGAAAAGTGAAGAATATTTTATGAACTAAGGATATAATTAGTTGATGCTCTGATTTTGACTCTACCATCATAAAGTGAAGGGTTTGTTATATATAGTGATTCTTAAAATAAGGGACTTGGTTTTCTGGTTAATTCAAAATAATATTTTTATTACACATGCTTCAATGAAATTGATGAACCGTGAAAGGAACTATCAAACCCCTGATCTTGAGTTTGTGGATATAATATTTTCATTGAAAATAGCGTGAAATTATCTCTATGTTGAAATATATGAGATATATATGGATAATAAAATCCTGAAATACATCTTCTCACAGAGAGATATCAACATGATAAAAAGCTAATGACTCTATATACTCAAGGATTATAAATTCTTAATACACTACCACCTTGGGAAAGAAAATAAGGCAATGTATTCATTAACTAAGAAGGATCATGGAGTTCTAACCCAAATGAGGATTAAGAAGGATCCTATATTAAAGGATTTGATAAATATGGGTATGGGAATTTATATGGAAGGGGAAACATCTATCATTTTACAAATTATTGAAAACAAACATTTATTAGATATGATAAAGAATTCTCAATCTGATGATGAGAACATTTAGAAGAAAATTAAAGTTGTGAAGGAAAGAAAATCAGTAGACAATGTTTGTGAA
Organism: Viscum album; assembly: GCA_963277665.1. Lineage (NCBI taxonomy): Eukaryota > Viridiplantae > Streptophyta > Magnoliopsida > Santalales > Viscaceae > Viscum > Viscum album. Next base: position 1,716,330,347 of record OY728125.1, read on the forward strand.
GGTGGTGTCCAGAAATTTGGAATGGAATTATGTGTTCTATTTATAGGTTAGCTAAAAATGGAATTATTGTATGATTTTTTAAGATCAAATTTAACTATAATCCTTGGTATCACAACAATTTATAGGGACTTGACAGAATATTTTTGGTAGGATAATATGAAGTAGAAAATTACTAATTATGTGTCCAGATGTTTTGTTTTTCAATAAGTGAATGATATGGGGAAACATAATAAATTATTCTAGTAAACTATTCCTATTCTTATATGAAAATTGTATGGAATTACTATGTATTTTTTATGGGACTACCAAATAATCCAAGGAATAATGATGAAATATGGGTTAATACATATCATCTAAGAAAATATGTAAATTTTCATTCTATAATAGAAGACCTTCCACTTGAGTTACTCACAAGGAAATATATTAGTAAAGCTGTAAGAATTCATGGTGAACCTTTTCCAATTGTTTTTTATTGATATCCCTACATTACAATGAAATTATGGTATATGATTCAGAAGGCCCTTGATAATGAGATTCATTTGAGCATTGCCTACCATCATGAAAATGATGGAAAATCTAAAAGAATAATTCAAATAATAGAATACATGTTGAGATCCGATTCACTCTAATTTCATAGTATGTGGGATTAATACTTACCATTTATAGAGTTTTCTTATAACAATAGTTTCCATTAAAGTATTCAAATTGTTTTTTATGAAATTTTATATGGAAAGTTATTTTGTACTTCAAATTTTTGGGATGATGTTGGTGAAAGGAAAATCATAGGCCTAGAAATTTTTAAAGAGACTACAACTAAGGTAAATACAATCAAGGATTATATTAGAGAATCTCAATGTATTCCAGATAGTTATGTCAATAATCTATGGAAAGATTTATATTTCCATGTGGGAGATCATGTTTTTCTGAATGTAACACCATGGAAGGGTGTTATTAGGCTCAGTAAGAAACAAAAATTGATCCCCAGGTACGTCAGACCCTTCAAGATTCTTTAAAGTGTTAGAGTTGTTTCTTATCATTTGGTAATTCCACAAAATCTCTCAAAATTACACGAAGTGTTCTATATATCTCTGCTAAGGAAGTACATGTATGACCCAACACATGTTCTCTCCTATGATGAAATAGGATTGGAACCTAACATTTTATGTTGTGAAGAACCCATCAAGATTCTCGAAACAAGATAGAATGTATTGAGGAATCAGATAAATCATCAGTTAAAGCTACTCTTGAGAAATAATATAATGGTAGAATCAATATAGGAATGAGAGGATTGTATTAAGGATAACTACCCACATCTATTAGAAGGTAATAACCCGAAAATTTTGAGGATGAAATTTTTATAGGAGGGAATAATGTAGATCCTAAAGACTTTTCCATATTTTCCTTTTAGATTAAATTTAATTTTGGTTGATAGATTTCAAATACTGCAAAACTAAGTTAGTTTGAAATGCACACAATACAAGCTTTAATCAAAAAACTATTTAGTAATGTTTTTCATGCATAATTTTATTTTTACACTTTTCAATAATTTATTTGAAAAAAATTATATATTATAAATTCATTAAAATATTTTTTACATATATCCAATAGATTTAATATTCAAAAGATAAGAAGAAGGAAAATATTATGCATACAACACTATATCTCCATAAAGTTAGTTTTGACACCTTTTAATTGAGAAACTATTTTAAAACTGAATATTGAAATATTAATAAATTTTATTTGAAAAATTAAAATTCGTTTCTTATATAAAAACAAAAAAATTATGTTAGGATTAATTTTTTTTTATTTTTATGAGAAGTTTCATTTTTTTATGAATAGTAAAAACAAAAATTTTTTATTGAAAATTATTTTTTACTACATTATTTATAAGGATAACTAATTTTTTTATTAATTTTAATCTATAATTAGTTGAATTATACATAAATTTATCCAATTTAAGTCATTTGAATGAATTTCACATTGAAATTGGATATAAAAACATGTCAACCTATTTAAAAATTTGTACTTTAAAACCCCACTTCGTTATCCCATATGGGAGATTAATATTAAATTAATTTCTGCCACTTATATTATTAAAAATTGGAAATTGGATTCTGTATTTGTATTCATAATAATTTATAATTTATATTAATGTTGACTTATTTTTTGACCAATAATATTTGTGGAATTAATTAAAATTAATTACAACAATTGGGAGAAAAATAGCTTAACATGGGACAATGACTTAAATGTAAGGGAAACCATGGAATAGAATATTGCCTAAAATCCATTATTTAGGAACATTTTGGCCTTATCCAATTTTTTATAATCTGATTAATTACTAGAGGAATATTACATGGAAAAAACATGGGTAAAATTCTATTTTAAAAAATTTACAGGAATGCAACTCCTCCTCCACTAGAAGAAGTGACCGACCCCTCCCACTTATTCACAAATCTCAAGACCATTGTTTCATCTAATATATACCCAAATAATCTCCCAAAATCCATCCCTTAATCGTATAATCCTCACTTTGGGAAGTGAGTAATTAAAGAAAACTTCTAGTATAAACCAAAAGGAGTTACCCAAATAAGAGGTAACATTCTTAAATAATCACTTTTTTGTCATTTATTTCACCTCCCCTTAAATCATTTTTAAAACATGATTATATAATAAACTTAGTATCTTAAATATATTGATATGTTATTATGATAATAGTTCTACCAACACTTTCACAAGCATCAATCAAATATGATACACAATCATCCTTCTTATGTTCAATAAACTCACATATGTAAATCCTACCTATACGAATCCCCCTATGAAAAACGTTTGTAAAAACTTTTGGTATAAGGGTCATATTAAAACTTTTCTTTATAACCATTGTTATATAAAATTTAATTTAAAGATATCATAATATTTTTGTATTACTATTGGGATATTTCAGAAAATTAGACCTATGCCGACGATTCTTTAAAACCGCTGGGATAGGATAAGTCTATCCCAAAATGTTTTTCAAAATTTTGGGATATATCCAAAGAAGAATTCATATCCCAAAGTTTCCTAAAAACCATTAGGATAGATTAAAAAAAATGGTGCTTATCCTAGTGGTTCATAACACCATTGAGATTGGTACCCTTATTATTTATGCATTCATTTGTCACATATCATCAAATAAAGCAATATATAAATTATTAATATATATATATATATATATATTAATCCAAATATATTAAAAAATATAATTTCATCATAGTGGTTATGAAATTTATATATAATGTGTAGGTCATGGGTTTAAACCTCAACTGTGTATTTTATTTTACATTACTTATTCCAATGTTTTTGGGAAAACCATGTGGATAAACGTATACCAACATTTTCCAAACCATTGGGAAAGGTATATCCCAAAAGTTTTCTTAAAAATAATGGGATATTTATATCCCAAATATAATCATCCAACATCCCCCAAACCATTGGTATAGGTTATACCAACAGTTTGGGGACATAAACCAATGGTTTGGAACCGTTTTTATAAGATATTTTTCTAGTATTGACTACCGCCTCCAAAACTGACGTCGTTCTTTCTTCCATTTATCATCTATTATGGTTTAATAATTATGGATTTATAGTTTATATATGATATATATGATATATTTATGATTTTTTACATTTTATATAACATAATATTTTGTGATTTTCATTTTGTGGGAATATGATATCTTTGTTTGTAGACGTGTGGACTACTACCTCCTCAAAGCTTTGTGATTCATTCATGCAATACATGGAATGTATTATGGATTATTTTCATTAAAAAATGTTACATATATGATATAAATATTATATTATAATTCTAATATACAATATATATATATATATATATATATATATATCACTTATTTATTTAAATATGATAATGAAATGGAAGTAGCATTCATGAGTATATATAGCCTACGGTCTCTAGGAATGGTCATTTCATTTCCTATCTCCAAATATTATATATTATTAATATATATATATATAATGAATATAAATATGATAATTAAATTATGATTTAAATTCTTCATATGATTAAATAATGATCTATGTAATAGGGACAACAAGTAACAAGTCAAAAGATAATATAAAAACTAGGCAATTAACACAAAAAATAGTGAAAATAATGACTGATTGTTAACAAACAGGTAATATGATATTATAAGAAGATAGAATTTGATATTATAAATATTATAATGGTTCTTTTATAATTTATTAATATATTTAAAACCCTTATATAGGAGGTTAAAATACGTTCAACCAAAAGGAAATGCAAGGTAAGGGATTCTTGTCTCACTTTTACTTTCATGAGGCATACACCATATTCCCCACCTATATATTTTGTGTTATGAATAAAAATACCTTATTGTATTTTATATCATTAATACATTCACATTAATAGTATTTAAAGTCTTATTTGAAGTTATATATTTCTTGGGACTTATTATTCAAAAGTTAACCATATAGTATGGGATTTTATCTCATTTTACATTCCATTGAGAATTATCTTTTATTATACACCAATTCACATTTATATGGTGTATATAATGAACCATTTTTTAATATGAAGATTCACTAATATGTTATGGTATTTCATGTTTCACTTTGAAATAACTCATTCAAGGGGTTTGGACATGAAAATTACCATGTGGTAAAAGATATCTTTGCAGTGTGACCTTCATTTATGATTGTTAATTTTATCTTGAAACAATCTCTTCCATATGATAATTTTAATTTCCAATTACATTTATATTAAATATCCATATTATTAGAAAATAGTGATTATTATTTTGAAAACCGAATACCATTTTTATATACAACATCTTTTTTGACAATTATTTGATTAATTGGGGAGTTATTGATAAATCCACATATTTTATTCAATGCGGATACTTGATATGGCACATTGTTTATAAATTTAATTGATTATTATATATATGAATAATTATTTTGAAATTAACTACACAGGTTGGAGATCTGTTAATCCAAGCCCCTTGATGCATCAATAGTCTCATTAGATGAATCAATTAGATAAATTTGAGTAGTTTAAAATGTCTTGCAAATAAATCTTGACGATAAATGTATCATGTTCTTGGGAAATGTGACACTAAAGAATTATGAATTGAATTTATTTATAATTTTATTGTTATTATTATCCATAAAATTTTTTCTTTGACATGACTATGGATGCATTTCATTCTTATTTTACTAATTTATTGTCTTGTGTTTTAGTTATCTACCATACCATATTGATTATGCCTTATCCAGATATTTATATGAAATGTGAGATTATTTATTTAACTTTCCATGATGATTATTCCCATTGATTAGTTATTTCTTACATTATACATACCCTTACCTATCATTTTATCTCTACTTTATTTTGTTTCTTTTCCCCAGGGTATGAAGAAAAAATCATTGAATTAGCTTTCAATAATGCAGTTCATTTCATTTTAATATGTATTTTTAGTTTTTATTTCCCAATGTAATATGGGTATCATGTATGTAATTTGGTTTTCCGAAACATCTAAACTGATTGGTCCTTCGGTTTTTCATTCCTTGTAGTCATGCCATTATAATAAATTAAGGCACTGACTCTAGGTTTCTAGGGCCGGGGAATTACACATGATGAGTACTATGTATTTATCGTGATAATTTACATTCTTAATCCATAACATATACTAAAATCAGAGTTCATAACATTGGATCTTATTCATTATTATAAAGAAAAACCTGTAGAAATCTTGGATTATAGAGATAAAGTGCTATGGAAAAATACTACTCACCGGGTTAAATCTCTTTAGAGTAATTATAAATCCAATAAATCTATGTAGGGACCCGAGGATGAGATGATGGACAAATATAGAGTTTTTTTTCTAACAGTAACATAATTTCAAGGGAGAAATTAATTTTAATGGAGGTAGAATGTAACACCAAGTGATTTTATTATATGTTAATTTTTAAATAAATTTAACACCTCTGATAGCCTACGATACACACAACCCAGAGTTTAAATGATCCTTAATATAATTTTCCATTATAACATAGACATTAATTTGGTGTTCATGAATATAAATAACTGAAATATGAAAATTACCTGGTTTAAACATGAATACAAAATTAATTGGTGATCAATTCGTTAGAAATGAAAATAAAAATCATTTGAATGAAAAGGAAAAGTTTTAATTGAAAATGATTTTTATGCTGATAGTATGTTTTTATGTTATTAAATTAAAGTAAACATAATATTTCAATTATTTTAATGAAAAATTTATATTATATATTTTCAATAATTTTTTTTCCTATCATCATTTTTTATACTCTTGGAATGTGATTAAATATAGTTTTATACTTAAAAATTATATTTTGTCAAGAAATGATATAATTATATGTTGGAAAATTATTTTAAAATTAATTTCTAAAATTTTCAAGAACCATTAATTGAAAATATGATCATATTTTTTGATAAAAATTTCATAAATTTGTTACGGTGAATTCTGGATAATTGTTTGATAAGATTAATATTTTTATGAATAGTGAAAAAATACAGATTTTTATTAAAAACGTTATTTTATTGAATAAAGAATTTAGAAAGTTAAATTTTATTTTAAAATGGTTTTAAATGTAAAATTTGTTCAATTATATTATTATTAATCAAATTTAGTTTATTGGAATAATTTTTATGTGGAATTATGTTAGAAAAACCTTTTATAATTAAGAAAAATGATTCTTGGGAAAATGCCTTTTCGTCTCATTTGCAGGATTAATTTTAAAATAAATTATTCAAAATCCATGAATGAAATTTTAAAAAATGTTTTAAATATTAATATTAATAATAATTAATATTATTTAATATGGTCAGCTTTATTTTTTTGTCATAATTAATAATAAAAATCTCAAAAATATGTTACCACAGTTAGGGTTAAAACAGGCTTACCGGCAGTTAAACTAATGATATAATGGTTATAATAACATGAAAATTTTAAAAAATTCTGTTGTATTGAAATATTTTTAACCTATATTATATAATATTCATTAATGGTCTATTTTGGATCCATTTTGTGTGAATAATTCATTAATATATTTTATTCGTTTCAAAACATCCAAGTGGGTCATCTCGCACACATATAAAAGGACACCCCTTATTCTATAAAACCTACACTTCATGATCATTTTGGTTTTGTAAATATCTACTAAAATAACATCAATAAATCCTTAATCATGAAAATAATCCTTTTATAGATCATAAACCATCCTAGGAAGGTTTTATGGATAAACCTATAGAGGTTGTCTGAAGAAGAGGTATAGTTCTAAACCATGAATTTTTATTTTACTTCATCTTTAACTCAAATATAAAATCTTAATCTATAATGAAATAATAACAAAAATATATTTCATATATTTAGATGTTATGTTTTTAATTTAATAACCTATATTAATTACGTCATCGATCAAATTGGAAATGAAATTGTCGATCATGTGTACGGAGAACTGCTGCCTCACAAATTGATGTAATTTGGTTTCCATCACAGACTCTCATATATGGATATGATTATAGATTTAATGTATATATATATATATATTATATTTATTACATAATTATTCATCAATTATTATAATATCACATCTTCCTTCTTACTTTTCAATCTGTATGAAAATGAAAATTTCACTTGTGCGTAAGTGTTGACTACCACCTCCTTGAAGGGATGCGATCTGATTTTAATTTTATTTTGAAATATATGGAAATAAGGATATATTTATGAAAATATATGTTATACGTCATATAATAACTAATTTTTAATTTTTAATTACTATTTAATTTTTTTTTATCTATCAAAAAATGAAAACAAGATTCATGCATATGTATGGCATACCGTTTCTATGAATAATGTAATTCATTTTTCAATATCAAAATTTTATGGATTAAAATTAAAAAAATACAGTTAAACAATTTTATATTTATATCATTATTAATAATATAATTATTATGAAATAATGATCAAATCCTAATTACTGAAACTACGAAACCAAAACATAAATGAAATATAAAGCAATTATTAAATGAAACAATGATTTTAACAAAAAATTATTAATAAACAACCGATAAAAGTTTATAAGTGAATAATATATGATATTATATATATTATTAAGGCTATTTAATAGATTTATCATAATTATATATTTATTATACATTATGTTAAAATATGTACAAGTTAAGTTAGGCATTAGGTAAGAGTTTTATGTTACAATCTTATTGTTTTGAGGGATTGGTTATGATTTTGTTTATAATTATGAAATTTCATGATATAACTCTTAGGAAACACATTAATATTACTATTCTATATTTATTTTAAGACATTTCATGGTTTACCTTATATTTTACATAATTTATAATTCAATATAACAAAATAAATGTTTTAAGGAAAGCTAGATTTTATCTCTCTTCGATTGAGACTCATTCTTCTTCTATGTCTATTTTTTTCTTTCTAATTTTCCTTTTAGAGTTTTTTAAATATTATAATATGATCTTAAATTTCATTTTATACATTATTTACATTTTAAAAATAGTTTAAAAGGAATATTCTTTTCATTTTATAAATGAGGTTCTTTATATATTTTTCTTACAAAAGTGTGAATGGAATGATTTTTTAAATTATATAGAATGAATATAATTTAATGTCATCCAGAACATTAATGGATTTTAAAATTCCTTTATAATTTTAAATCATTATTTTGAAATATATTTTTTTCCTTCATGCTTTGGGTTTTTTATATTTTATAGAATTTATTTCAAAATCCAAAGGCTATTTTCCTGAAGAAATATTCCAGATATCCTTGAAAGGTATTTTCATCCAATATGAAAACCATAGATGTTAATTATTATTTAATGGGGATATAATAAAATTATATAATCCAATTTAAGTTTTTGAATTCATTATGATGATGATGATTTAAGGATTATTTTATGAAACCCATTTCTTTTTAATGGGATAATTATGTTATGGATCCTAGTTATTTTCCATGGGTTATGCTATGATGAAATGATGAAATGTGTACGAAACTCATTTACTTTTCATAGGTTATGATATGATGAATGATTTATCATATTGTGTAATATATATATATATATATATATTTCATTATATGGCGAATGGTATTAGAATTATATAGGCCTCCAATGCATTGGGAAAAGAAGAATATCTCATGAGATAAATAGGATTGGAATGGGGTGTAAACCCCATTCAGTATGGGTCTTTTTTCACTATGGTTGTCTTGGTATTGAATCGTAACAACTATGATGATTATAGGAGGGAACATATTCAACTATGATAGTCTTATATGTAATCCATGACTACTATGGAAATTATTTCTATGCTTATGTATACGTAAACAAATTATGTCGTACGCATATGTTATACTCTCATAGATCATGATCTTTGGTTCTCTAATGATTCTTGTCTTATGAATTTCCATGCTTTATTATGTGACTCCATAATATGTTCTATAATATGCTAGATATTGTTTTTAAATTTTATTAACATGTTATTATACACTTATGCTCAATTTATGTTTAATTAATCATTGATATATCCCTTGTTTACCCTTACTGAGTAACAAAGATCACCCTTTCCTATGTTTCGTTTCCCATGGTTATGAAGAAAGGTATTGTGCATGATATTTCAAATAAGGGTCTATGTTATGAATAACATAGTGAGATATGACACAATTAACTTATGAATTGGTTGTTTATGTATCCATGTTTCCAAAGGCAGTAGTCCTATATTATTTCGGCATGGATCATTATGTTATGTAATGAGTATTCATATATTGGAGTGTGATATCTATGCATAAAATTATAGGTCACTATAAGCCATGTGGGATGGGGATGCTCTTCATACATTATAGAACCATTTTGGATCATATTTTATGACCATAAAGGAGGCACTCATGGTAATAATACCCCCAACCCTATGGGATGAGGTTATTCTGATATTGTTACCACTATAGCTATTTATACTTCCCTCTTAATCTTCTAGATATTTTTATAAACATTACCAGGTTGAAATTACTAGTTTGGTAGAGTGATTATTGTTAGTGAGGGTAGCATTTCCACTTGGAACTCAACTATTCTAAAATAAGAAAATTCCTTAATATTCTTAAGTTCTTGATATAATATTCTGTCAATGAATTTATCTCACCAGTTATGAAATTTTTTAGATTCATTCATGGATAATTCCTACTAATAATACCATATATTTTGGGAAGAATATTCTTCTTAGATTTTTTTAAGTGAAAAAATTTACTGTATTCACCTCTAGGGGTATTTTCTAATCGTGGTGTGAGGTAAAATTTAATTCCTCATCCTCAACCCAATCCCCTAATATATATCTTGTATATGGAATAAATGATCAACTAAAATATATGTCACAATGAATTTAGACACGTGAATTAAAGACCACCATGCCACTTTACCAATTCTGGGTGTCTTATGACGGATAAGGAAGATCAACCAATTTTTTGATGAAATTATTAATTTCATTAACATGGTTTTTTATATGATTCACAAAGAAAAAATTTAGCTTAAAATGGTGAATAGTCAACCTATGGTTTGGACATATATGATTTACGCTTTCCTCTGCCAAGGTTTATGTAATATAATAACAAGGAGTTGTTTGGGTCTAAAATGTGAATGGTACATTGTCTTTGGACAACTGTTTCCTCATAATTAATGTGTTATCTTTATACTCTATGGGTTATTCCTTTACTTTCTCTGAAATTATGGTTCATTTCATGATTTCCTTATTTTACGCTACATGGTTAGCTATAGCCTACATTATTGCAGAGGAAGTTAAGCAGTTAAAGGGTGGACTAGAGAATGACCATTGAATTTGGATTTCTAAAAATGAAAAGGAATTTATCTTTTCATATAAAATGAATGAAGCATGGATGTCTTAAAAATATCATGTTCCTCTTGATCTGATGACTTTATCAAAGAATTATTCAATAGTTTTTCCCCAGTGAGTCTCTTTAGATTGGAAAATAGAAATGGTATGAAATTCTTTCCATTTGATCTTCTTACCATTAGTAAGTATTTAATATTACTCATCATGATAATATTTTCACATAATTTATATTAATATGAACAAAAATGAGGCCACCATGGTAAACACTCTGGGTATTACCTTCATAGATACTAGAAGTAAAATTATAGGGGAGCTTTATAACTATAATTAGATTTTTCTAGATATAGAAATGTGTAATAAATATATTATTATTCTATTGATAAAATTTTTAGGGCCTCTAGATCACAATCATTGAGTATTGTAGGTACATTATATATATTATGTGATTAAAATTTCCCAAGATGAGATGTATTCTTTGATACTCTATATCGGGTGGTTGAGTATCATATTCTGAGAAACAACTTTCATGTGTTGGATCCAACATGGGTGACTCCCATATTATTACTGGAAATTTACAAAAAACATGTATAGTTCTAGAAGGAATATGTACCCTATCTTTTCCTAAAGATATAACAAGAATATACTGATGAAATTCATGAGCGGGGGAGGAAAAAATGCCTACCCTTTTTTTGTCGTGATATGCTAGTAAACTTCTCTAGGCTGCTTCCACAATGTACTCAAAGGATTTATAGAGGGTGGAAGGGGTGTGGGTATACTCACATGGTTCAAATATAATATATAAGAATGATTATTTTGTGGAATATTGAATTTTTTTGCCTCTCCAAAATTTCAATGATTCTCCACCCTTGATAGGTTATCCTAGGTGCTCATATCTGGGTGACCTAAGCTAGGGATCACATGGTGTCTTCCTCCATGGACTGAGGGCAAGATTCCACATGATATTTGGGGATAGTTTTATTTGTAGAATCCTTTTTGGGTGGCTCCTATTATATGGTGAGGATGGTATTGACCTTTATATCAAATTCCCTATGATAGTAGAGATACTTGTTATCATTTTCCATTAAGAGGCTCCCAAAATATTATAAAAGGGAAATAGGTTCCCCTTGATTATTTTCCACCACTCATTACTGAGTGATGTTTTTGGTCATAAATCATGTTTTGGATGGATTTTCATAAAACCTCTGTTATGGGATAGTAAAATCTAAGTGGTTCTTCTAGATCAATATGTTTTCCACCTGATATCGGAGGTGCTGGGTAGGCGATTATGTCCTTGGGTTTAATTAAGACCCAAATCACACAATGACATATGCATAAGTTTTTTGATGATTTTTATGAAGCCACATGTATTGATGGGATTCATTATAGATGTTCTTGTTATTTAATCATCAAATAAAAATAATGAAACCCCTAAAATTAGAATCACAAGTAATCAAACACATACACTACTAATTGTTTTAAATAATCCACGTTGGCCCTATTTTAATATTCCATGATGGATTAGATTAACCTTTTATAAACTATTTTATTCTAATAAATGAAATAATCTCATACTAGTCAATATTATTTGTACCCCCAAAGAGTGATATTGTTATTTTCATGTCATAAATTACCCCCACCCATCAGATAGATTCTAACTAGGTTAATTCATGGAACAAAAAACACCCAACGGTCTGCATATCCATCATGGGCTATGGACCTAAATTCCAAAGGTAGGTGTTCTATTGGTATTTTTGTAATGATCATTATGAACTCCAATTGGTCAATAGGATGTGAGTTTAGGCTCATCACATCTAGTTTCGGTAATTATTACATACTCTTAGACTCTCTCATAGATTTAAGACATTCCTTTAAACCCCTCCCAAATACCAATATGGGATATATTTCCCCCAATATCAAAAATTAGTTATTAACACACACACACACATATATATATATACGATCATATGTATGTATCTAAGGTTATCTATTAATGGATCCATATGTATTTATTAGATGTTAACTATCAATGAAACCATCTTTATGCATCACTGGTTCTCCATCAATTGTACCATTTTTCTGTCTCTGAGGATTTACATCTCATTTTGTTTATTATATTGGGATTCTGGACATTAATTAACAATCATTTAAAGCCACATATCTAAGAAATTTATAATTTATCATCAGATAAGGATCCATTTATTAGTTTGATATCAATATTGGTCCACTTATAGTGTTTCCTAGGAAACCTCGTGAAAGTAATCAGAACCCATGTAATTCTGTTCCACTTAATGGGATACATCATACCTTTTAAGGTCATGTGATAGGGACCAAACCATATATTTTAACATTATCTGGGAGGATTTATTCTCAAAATATTTTAAGATAAGGATGATTTAGGGGATTACACATGAGGAACCTTTTATAGTTGAGAGGTACTAGGAGGAATTTACCCCTATAGTTAGGGAAATGATCTCATTGGGAATATGGACCAACAATGATGATGATGAATCAATGTTGGTGGGTTTCATGTTGAGGGTGGTATCCTATGAATTCCATTTTGGATGGGAATAAAATCACATATAGTATGATATGGTCAAGGATTAAACCTATAGGGGAGGCCCAACATGGAGGAATTTTGTTTATTCCATCGACATGATTAGCTAGTGTCTCAAATCCCACATGAAATATCCTAGGTGTGAGAAACACAGAACACTATAAGATTGGTAATATTTCATAATTCATTTCAAATAGGAATTACACCGGAGTTGGAAGAACAAAGTTGAACTTCCTTTATTATTCTCTGGTATATGAGGGAGGGGAAATGAAAGGATTAGGTGTTATGAAAACCTTTAAAAAATTCTATGTAATTACTTCGAGAGGGATTCCTATGAGAATTTGATCCTCATCTATTGATGGATGTGGGCGAGATATGGAAATATAACCATCATATAATATAAGGTATTAAACCAAGAGGAATTCTCAATCATGTATTCCTCTCTATTTATAAACCCTAAATTATAGCTTATGCATTTGATAATAAAAAAATAGAAGGTAAAAATGCTACTATATTCACTTTACATTTTAGGTAGAATGAAAGAGGTGAGTTACAATTCCTAAAATGGGATTGTTCCCACTAATACCTCTATAATTGGGGCCCTAATTACCAAGGTAATAAATCATTTGAAACAAATTAGGACCCAAAATAATTGGTAGGTTAACTGGGGGATACCATTAAACAAGGAGGTTCATAATTGAAATATGGGAAAAATGGTTAGTCCCAAACCCTAGCCATGTGAGTCTTATTAACGTTAGGGAGGCCCTAACTATAACATTAAAAAATAGAAGATTTTTTAAATGACGAATGATATATTTTTATAGAATAAATTACCCATAGAGAATATTCTCTATGGTGGCTAGCCCTCGGTGATGTTACTCTATGGTGGGTATCCCCGAGTGATGTGATAAAAAAGGTGGGAATCCCTAGGTGATGTGCTGCTAAGGTGGGAAACCCTAGGTGGTTGGATACTATGGTGTGTAGCCATTGTTTGTTGGCCTCTAAGGATCTATTCTATGGTTGATGTTCCATTGAGGTGAGTAACCCTAGGTGGAAGACCTCTACAACGATGAGCCCTGGGCAGTTTATCACCAAAGTGTGGGACCCTTCTTGGGTGGTCACCTAGTTGGGGGACCCCAAGTGGTTAGTCACCCAGGCAAGGGATCCCGAGTAGTTTTTTCTCCCAGATGAAGACTTCAGATCACCACTTTTTATTACATAGGTTAATTTTCTTATCTCATAATGTTGAATAGGCTATATAGAAGAGGTTTTGTATTCCTCAACAAAGAATATCAAGTTGTATTTATATCTCTTCTATAGGTGGTAAAATCATTAGTTATGTGGTGACCTAGGGGGTATATATTTTTGGAAAAAATTATAAGTTGGTTGGAGTAGTCTGAGTGGTTATGTTGGTGTGTGCAGGTGAACCTCGAGGTATAGGATTGGAGATATATGGGGACAAAAGTGAGGTAGGCTGAGTGGCCATAAGATCTCCGTCACAATGTAGGCCTAATGACTAGAGGGTAATTTTGGAAATAAACAGTAGACTTCCCTCAGGGTTTCTTGGTTTCCTCTTATTTCCCATTTTTTATTCAAGAATGGGAGTACCAACAAGCATGAGAAACATAAAATGTAAAACCAGCTATGAAAAACACAAAAATATGTGAAATGGAGAATATCTTCACAATGTTTCCAATAGGTAGCTGATATTATCAAGTACACTCAAAATAATTAAATTTATTTTTAAAAGAAATAAGTTGTGTCACTAATTTATAAAATTCGAGACCTTTAGTAATAATTAGCTAGAACTATGAAACTAGATAGTTATAATTTTGTTATGGAATCTTAACTACCACCTCCTCACTACTAGAATGATTCATAATGACACTATTCATTGAGATATTGTTACATGAAATTGAATTCCATAGGTCTAAAATTTACAATTCTGAATCTTCCCCTATAATTGATACCTTCTAAGTAACCGTAACTTCAACTTAATATGTCAAAAATTTTCTTCAAAAATCATTAATGAAAATAAATATAATTAATAAAAAACACTATGACGTAGTCATTTTATGATTGAACTACCAAATGATTCAACCCTATACATTTAAAATTTTCATTATTAAATCCAAATGACATCACAATGAATTAAGAATGAAAATAAATATTAGTAATTTGTTTTAGGTAAAAAAAATTTCTTCAACCTCATTAAATGATAAACTTATCACAATTAAGTCATTGAAAACTATTTCCCACTTTCACTGGTAAATTAAATTCCCATTTCATTGAAATAGGTATCAATTTATCATTGAAACATGATTTAAAATTTTAAAATCAATATATAAATATAATCCATATTCCTCCATATTATAAAATAAAATAAGAGTATCTATGATATGTAACATGCTTGTTCAAACATGATAAAAATATGATCAAAATAAATGATCAACTCCTTCAGATATATGAGTTTCATTCGGTATACTTCTGTTGAAATTGGTAATGAAACTAGTTATAATTGTATAAAAACACTATTACCTATGAGTTTCATTCTATATAATTCCTTATAAATTGTTGATGAAACAAGTTATAATTGTATAAAAAACTATATTTCCCACCATTAAGGTAATATAGTGATTACTTATAGGAAAATATCCGTAAAATATATTATCACAATTGAAATTTCATTCACTTACACTTTAGATGAAATATTTAAACATTTCAAATGATATGTATTTTCTAGCAGTTTAAAAATAATAAATCCATTTAATGAAATAAATTTATAACCCTATATATTTTAAGAGAACACCCTTTTATGAAAATAAGAGAAACAATCTGTTATAGAATATAATTAATGTATTCCATGAATGATATTTTATGGTTTCATTTATAATAAGGCAAAGTCACAATATACTTGATCATATCCCACCACTATTTAGTAACAGGGAATTACTTCAACTAACTGACATGGATCACATATAATATTAATTAAAATATTTATTTTTTGAATCATATTAATTAATAATTTTGAACCCTCAGGTCAAAATTGTGAATTTATTTAATGAAAGGAAATAATGGAATATAAAACATAAAATATTTAAGAAGAATTATTTAATATTGCATTCAGCCTTGTATCTCTTAACCTCATGAACTTCTATCCCATGAATTTTTAAATGACCTAATTCTACTCTATGTCACCCTTAATTCATTCCTTATACCACCTTCAGTAATCTACCTATCCCAAAATAAATGAATCAGTTAAAGGTTTTACCCTATTAGAATAACCTTTCATATATTTCTTATTTATTATTGATCCCACTATATGAGGGAGGTTTGAATGTATTTACTATGTTTGATGGGGTTTGTTATAAACTATCACACTACACTCTATTCAGTTTTTTACAATCATAAGAAGGATATGCTATTTTGAAATATTATCTTTCACATCATATGTGAAAAATATCATCATATTTATTACATTATTAATTTTAATTACTATATTTTTAAAGTTTAAAAATAGGATGAAGATGAATTCCTATATCTATATCCTAATAATAATATCACATCCACTAGGATCCATTTAAAACAAAAAATTAATTTCCTCATTCTTTATATGAATTTATTCCTTCCATTGTCTTCTCAATAACTCTATATTTATTTACCCCATCTTTAAAAGACATTAATTTATAAGGGATAACTAGATGTTGAATCAATTATCGCAGCATCTCACAAAATATATAAATATTTAATTCTTGTTAGATAAGAATTCTGGAGAATAAAAAACGCACACATGTCTTACCCAAATAACAAAAACATAAGGCACATACTAGAATATTCCTAATTTATAAGAAACAAAATCCTACAAACACTCCGCTAAAAGTGTAATTGATATATTATCCTCTACACAATAGTATATAAAATTAATCTACCATATTATTTAGATGTTGTGATCACAAGGAAAATATTACCCAATTTTCGAGACACTTCTTATAGTGAGCTCACTACTTATGGTATACTATTTTCATTAGGTCCCTTAATTGTATAAAAGTGTATAACAAACTTTTCTTCCTAACACTCATCCACCTAGTTGAAAACCATTTCCACATATAATAGTCAATCGTATTTGTTATAATCCTATAATATTATACTCCAAGACTTATTGTAGATCCTTTATTTTTCCAAGGGTGCAGAAGAATTAATTGGTGTGTTTTGGATATTGAAAAAATACATGTTATTGTCCCAATTCATGATGTGAATTGGTTTGGGTAGACCCTATGAATTTAATTCATGACTTGAATTAATGCATAACATGAATACATGCACCCCTTATAATTTTTTTCACCACATATAGACATGTAACGAAATTAGTTTTCACCTTGTGTTGACATTTCATGAAACCAGATTACATACCATATAACTAGTTTTCACCAGATGTTAACTTGTTACAAAATTGGTTTTAACCACTCATAAAAATTTTAGGAGAACAAATTAGAAAACATTTAATTTATTTGTAATGTTTTTAAGGGTTGTGATATGATTTTGGGGGGAAATAAAATGAAAGGGGGAATCACCCGTATGAAGCCTCTAGAGATGCATAACCCTAGATATATATCTCCCTCTCTACTAAAAAGAATTTTTGTACCTCCATATCCACTATAGATCTTATGTGAACCTATTTAATAGATCAAAACTCCTCTATACACCTCCACCTCAGACCAAAACCCCTACACGCACCAACATATTTGACCAAAGGCCCTTAACGCACATCCCAGATATGGGTGTTCAACTATTTTAGATATATTTATCTCTTCTTCTACACATCCTAGATAAAAGAAATATATTTATCTACTATCGGATATAGATATATATATATTTATTAAATCTGGCTCTATTATTATTGTATTTAGATCTATATTTTTTGAATCTAGATCTAGGTTTTCTGGATATAGATCTAGATATTTTGAATCTAGATCAAGGATTATTCAATCTAGATCTAGATTTGTTGAATATAGATCAAGGATTGTTAGATTTAAATCTAGATATAAGATATCTTGTTTCATTTAATTATGGGTTTAGCTTTTGGATCAATATCACGTTAATCATCATGTTCTCAATTGATCTTCTTAAAATTGGAATTATACATTGGTAAAAGTTTTTATTTTTTTAAAATGATGGTGTTCTGGTTGAAGACCAAAACAAAAATTTTATTAGTGAAAACAAATTATAGGAAAAAATGATAAGATTCTATAAGATAGGATTTTTCTGTTTTCCCTATCATAAAGTGAAAGTAAATCAAAAGGGAGATCATTCCTCCTGGTAATGTCATGGTTGGATCCCATATTAGTGAGGCCATCTGCAATCTTGTTTTCTTTTCGATAGGTGTGAGTGACAATAAAGTTGGTGTCCATGGAGAGTGCAGACATCCCATCAAATATGAATTAAGAGTCCATACAAGGTGAAAAACACAAATTCAAATGTCTTGCACAATGGTCGTTGAATCTCTCTCGATTAAGATATTGTTCCATCCTAGATGTTTAGAAAAAGGGATAACATGAATCACACTTGTTGTTTCAGATTATAGGGAAGATGTGACACCAAAACTACCATAGAAGCAGCCAAGAATCTTTCCATAGTGGTTTATGTAGATATTTCCACATCCAGAGGGTCTCGAGTTTCCATTAGAAGAACCATCAACATTGACTTTGATCCATCCTAGAGGCAGATCATTCTATAAGACTTCAAAATTATATCTAGGATGGGGTAAAAGAAATTCACCCCAAGCTGTCAGAGAATGACAAGGTCTTTTATAGTGTTTCTATAAAGATCATTTTGAATCGAAGTGGCTTTCTGAATGGAAATAAGGAATCTCATTTTTCCTCCATTTTGATTAAATGAGTAATTTTTATGAATATAATTGTTTCTATCATACCATATCACATAGAGAAGACGAGCCATGACTATTAGAAAGAGATTCTTGATTCACTGGGAGATGGTCATATCAACACAATGCTGCAGTTGAGGGTTGATAGAGTCATAAGGTAACCATCTGCACTCAAAAAGATCAAAGACTTAATTCCAAATATAAGTTGTTATATCACAATAAAGGAATAGGTGATTAATTTATTCTTGGCGATGGTTACAAAAATGACATTTAGAGAAATTTTGAATCCCAAAAGTTTGAAGGTAAGTGTCATTTGGGGCCATGTTGTGTGTAATACTACAAAAAAGAGTGAACATCAAGGGATTTAACCATAATTTGATAAAAAAATTTCCCCAATAAATTTTTTTTCTGATTTATTAAAAAGGTGATCATAAATGTTTTTTGAGTCAAGAATGACATTATGAGCAGGTTACCAAATTAAAAATCCATCAGTGGTCATAAGAGGGTAATTTTCAATGACCTTCTTAGTATTTTCAAGTAAGTTAGAGTTTTAAGAGGTTAAAATATCTTTAATGGTATTATTAGAGTGTTCAAAAGATTGAGTAGTGGAAACTGTGGAAATGGGAGGAGAACTAGTCCAGTTGGAAAGCCCAAAATTCAAGGTAGAGTCTTGGCTCACCATCCACCTATAGATTGACATAATTTTTTAAAAGTAATTCTTAATGGAGGGAAATATGGATAAGATCATATAATTTATATTTCCATTCTTTAATTTGTTAAGGAAATTGTTCTTAAGGAAAACAAGGGAGGAAAATTTATTGCGATGGAGATTCCAAGTGAGTTTGGCTTATAGGGAATCATTGAAAAAATTAAGATTTTTTATACCAAGCCCACCTTTATCCAATGGTCTGCAACAGGTATACCTCAGAATAGTTACCATATTCCAATCAAGAGTGCTCCCACTTCGCAAATTTTTTTTGACAATAACATTTATGCTCTTTAAGAGACTAGCAGTCCATTTATAAACCATCATGGAATAGACCATTTTACAAAAAATCATAGACTTGACAATAGAGATCATGCCATAAATGTAGAGGGATTTACCATTCCATGATGAGATCTATCGAAGAATTTGATAAAAAATGGTGGAAAAATAATTTGATTCGGGTCTACCCTAAGAAATGGGAACACCAAGGTAGTTAAAGGGGTGAGATCCTTCTTTAAGTACTAAAGAGTGGATAATATTGGTTTTTCAATTTGAAAGAAATGTTTTTCCAAAAATATGTATGCTTTTCTCCAATTGAAAGCTTTCTCATAAACACCTTCATAGAGAGATAGGGAACTTTTGAGGTTATTGATATTTCTCTTATCACCTTTTAAAAAAGGATGATGTTATCGACATATAAGAGATGTGTGGGGGAATTCAAATTTCTAGAGGAATGAATCAATTTAAGCTTGTATTGATCCACTTATTGAGTAAGTAATCTACTAAAGTAGTCCTCACCAATCGAGAAAAGAATAGTGGAGAGGGGGTCACCCTTCCTAACTTCTTTAGAGCATTTAATGAATCCCCTAGGAGAGATATTAACAAGGATTGAGATGAAATCTGAATTAAAAAGAGTTTTATTTCTATTAATGAGAGTTTCATTAATTCGAAAGCTCCTTATAACCTTGAAAATAAATCTTCAATCAATGGTATCAAAAGATATTCAAATATCATGTTTGATGGCTATATTCAAACTTCTACTAGTTTTCTTCAAAAGGATGGTGCATTCTGAGGAAAGAAAAATACAATCATAAATAGACCTTACTTTAGAAAAACCAAATTGATTCCAAGAATTTTTTTATTGATGATAGAAGATATTATATTTTTAAGAATCTTGGTAATGATTTTGTAAATAGAATTGATAAGGGAAATGGGTCTGAAAAGGTGAATCTCATCTGTATTCTCCATTTCAGGGATTAGGGTGAGAAATAGAGAGTTCATCCCATGAGGGAGAATGCCTTTAGAAAAAAAGTCCTAATCAATCTATAGACATCATCTTGTATCACAACCCAATATTTCTAATAAAAACCATTGTTGAGACCGTCATTTCCTGAAGCACTATCAGAATTTAAAAAAAGAATGTGTCTCTAATCTTGTGATCAAGAGGGATGTTATTAAGAAAAATGTTATCCTATTCAATTACAACAAACACAATGGAATCAGGTAAATGGTCATTATTAACGTTAGGCCCAATGAAAATATTGTCAAAATCAGAGACAAAATGAATAAAAATACCTTCCACAGAATCAAGGAGGCTGTCCTAGTCCCTTAGAAAGGTAAGAGGCCTATAATATTTCCTGGATCATTGCTGGGAGTTATAGAATTTAGTATTTTCTTCACCATCATTTAGCTATTTAATTTTGAAAATTTGTTTTCTAATTTTTTATTTGATGTTGATCTTAGAAAAAAGTTTAGTAGAAATATTAATTTCCTACTGGGGGATAGAATTGAAATTGGAGCTAGTATTGTTATTATGAATTTTGGAGAATACCTATTCTAGAAGAAGGATGTCATTGTCCATTTTTTTTCTATTTTTATCTACACCACTACTTAAGGACTTGATTCAGATTTTTTTTAGTTTATTGGGAAATGAAAAAAGAAACATTTAAAATTTTCATTATAGATTGTGAATTTTTTATAATGTTTGCACATTTAGGGTCTGAAGTCCAAGTGATGTTAAATATAAAAGGTAAAAGTGGCTTAGTGACATTGAGAAAGAAGTTGAACATGATAGGATGATAGTCATAGGTAATTTTAGGAAGGGTGATTCCACAGATGTTGTCCCATTTGTCAATATCTAGAGAATTAGTGAAAGTTATGTATAATTTATTATCAACCATCATATTTTAATGTTTTCTATACCATGTAAATTTGGCACAAGTGAGATTAACTTCAATAAGATTATTATCCTCTATAGAGGATTTAAATTCCCTTGGTGAAATAGTGGAGTGTGAGGTACCCATTTACTCACTAGGGAAAATAATGGAATTAAAGTCTCCTACAACAAACCAAGGATCATGAATTTTATTACTAAGCTGGGTGAGTTTATACCAAAGGGGCCGTCTATTTTTGTATCTATTTTTGGCATATATAAAAGTAGAGTAAATATGTGATTTCTCAAAGATAAAGTCCCAAATCAAATATTTCTCAAAAATACTAAAAATATTAACATTCTATTGAGAATCATGAACCTAGATCTAGAGTGTTTTAACAGATGTGACATTATTATATGATCGTAAAAAAGAAAAACCAAATTGTAAAAGTTGAAAAATTGAGAAGAACAATTAATTTTCAGTTCAACAATTGCAAAAATTTTATAATGATGATTATTGATAAGCCTTTTGAAGAAATTAAAGGTGTCAGGGTTTGCTATACCCAAATAATTCCAAAAGAAAATATTCATTAAAACATGTTCCTGGGGTGTGATATCCCTTTTTTAATATTCCCAAAGCTCTTATTTCTATTTGATATTCTAGTAGTGTTGGCCTTGTTTGGATTATTTTTCTTCACCTACTTGCTCATAGAAGAAATAGAGATAATGTTAGTAATACCTGCACTATCTTATATAGATATTGGATCACCCATTTTTGTGTTTGAAGGTAAAACCAGTTGTCTATTAGGAGAAATCAATGGAATATTCTTCTGGATAACCAATTCAGTATTTAATGTGGAGACATTAGAGGCTACAATGAAGTGTGATTTAGTTGTGTCATCAATTAACTACTTATTTACATTGTCAAAATAAAAAATTAAGTTACTGGAGGTACATGAAACATCTATAGAATTAGTGTTGTTGTCCTTCTTGGACTGCTTATTTCAAATAATCTCACGATTGATTATAGTAATGTTGGTATTTTTAATACTGTGAGATGCAAAGAGTGTGCTACTATATTCAACATGGGTAGTATTGTCAACATTTTTGTTCTGTTACTCACTCAGTGGGGGATTTGGGATAGAATGAATACATTTTTTATCAGACTACCTAGTTCTAATAGTTTCATGAGTGATCAAATTAGTGTTGGTGTTTTCAGTACTAAGAGTTGCAGTCAGTGAGTAGATGCAATCAGATTTGACATCTGTGTCCACCAATGTGCTCTGTTAATCCCTTGGTGTGAGTTTTGGGGGACCAATGTTCATTTCAATCAAATCCCCAGTGGGGTACACTGGAGTATGAGATTTACATGTCAGCTCTATAAGAGGAATCCTTAAAGGATTAATATACTTCACTAGGTTTCAAGGGGTGCTCAGGTTGGAATCTGAAGTCATAACATTAGGTTCTATTTTGGACTGTTTAAGGACCTCCATGAAATTTTCTTCAATTTCCTTAATTATACATTGGTATTTAGTTTAATTTTCATGTCCATCAACTAAATCAGCCCAATATTTTTCAACTTCAACCCCTATGGGATTCACACTCTTGGATTTGATAATACATTTTTCATTCTTCTTCCTAGATGGTTCTTGTTTATCTAGGGCATGGACTTTATCTTTGTTTTTAATTTTGTTCTTGGTCCATTCAATACCATTTGGTTGGGAAGCCTGTTTGTGCACTACCCCAAAATTTAGAATTGAGTATCCTATGATTTTGAAATACTCACAGAAAGGGGGATTTATATCATATTCAATCTTCACTTCATCCCTATAATCATTATCATTAAATGAAATGTAAGTGTTTGTCATTATTCTTGATCTAGGCAGTATAAAATTCAAATGCAATAGTTGTAATTTTTAATTACGTATAATAAATTTGTAGAATTTCTACATCTATTTAGAAATTGGATTTCCAAATAAAATTAATTAATTTGGTGAATTAATTAATTATATAATTTTGAAATTGTGAGATTAAGGGATTCTTGAATGAGATAATAAATTGGAGAATTAATTTTGAGTTTTTGGGATTTGTGAATTTGATAATTAATTTTGGGAAATAATTATGTAGTTATTGATATTGTTGGACTTGATTAATTAGTTGTAGAATTAATTAATGATAATGGTTGGGATAATGAAATTTTTAATTGGGATAATTAATTATTGAATTAATTAAAGTGAGTTAGAGAGTGTTGAAATTGAATAATTAATTGAAGAATTAATTATTTATATATTGAAGTTGTTGAATAGAGATAATTAATTATATAATTAATTATTTAATATTGAGTTGTTTCATTGAGATAATTAATTTTAGAGTGAATTATGTGATATTGAATTGAAATTTGAGATAATTAATTGTAGAAATAATTATGTGATATTTAAATGTGATTTGAGATAATTAATTGTAAATTACATATAGGCCAATGATGCCTTGAATTAGGATAATTAATTATAGAATAATTATAAGATATTGACATCATGAATTGATATTATTAATGGTATATTAATTATGAGATTTGGAAATTGTGGGTGTGATTATTTAATAGTTAAATTAAATAATATGATTAATGATGGGAGTGAAGGTAATTTATCAATAGGTGAATTAATTAATGAGGATTATAGTGTTAATGAGATTGGTAGAGTTAGATTAATTAATTAGAAAATTAATTAATGAGGATTTTTGTGTTATTACAATTGATAGATAATTAATTGATGAACTAATTTTGACATATTTATATTTGGGAATTTAGATAATTCAATGTAGAATTAATTATGAAATACTGAGATCGTGAGTGAGATAATTAATTGTGGGTCTAATTATTAGATTTGGAGTTTTTCGATGTTTATTCATTAATTTATGAATTAGTTAATGGTATTGATATACTTAATTAATTAGGGAAATTAATAATGGGGATTTATGTGATAAACTAACTATTGAATTAGAAATAGAATTGGAGGAAAATTAATTATTGAATTGTCAAATTATAAATTTTGACTTATTAATTGATGTATTAATTATTAGATGTCATGTTGTGAAATGATTAATTAATTGTTAAATTAATTAATGGACTTTATATGGTTAATTAATTATTTAATTAATTAATGAATTTGAAGTGAAAAATTAAGTTATGAATTAATTGAAGATATTTTTATGATTAATTAATTGTGGAAATTGATTAATGAAATCGATGTGAATAATTAATCATTGGTTCAATTAATGGAGATTGGTTTTGATTAATTAATTGGTGAATTAATTAATGGAAATTAATTGACGAATTAATTAATTATCGAATTAATTAATGTTATTGATGTGATCAGTAAAATTTGGAGATAACTAATGAAAGTGATGTGACTAGTTAATTATTTGGTTAAATAATTGATTTTTTTTGATTAATTACTTGTTAAATTAATTAAGAATATTTTTGTGATTAATTAATTATTGAATTAATTAATGAGTTTGACATGATTAATTAGTTTTTGAATTAATTAATGGAACAATGTGATTATTGAATTGTTATATTCTGATTAATTAATTGTTAAATTAATTAATGTTACATTGTAATGTGAAATGTGATAAGGGTTTCATGTTGATTAATCTAGATTTTTTTGAAATATAGGAAATTGTGATATCTGTGATATATTGTCAATGATTTAGAAATGGGGTGATAGACATGACCTTTTACACCCTTGATATATATTTATGATTGATAAAAGTGGTGTAAGATAGGGAATGATTCTATAAATACTCATAGTGTTATAGAAATGACATTCTACACCTATGATATACATATGTATGATTGATAAATGGGGTGTGAGACAAGGAATGATGCTCAAAATACTCATGGGGTTATAGACATGGAATTCTTACACCCATCATGTGTGAAAATATTATCGTATGGGACATGGGCTAGGGAACTAAATACCCATGGGGTGTGAGGTAGGGATTGATGCTCCATATACTCACAAGGGTGCTGCACAAGACGTTCTACACCAATTTATTAACATTAAACTATGGATCCAATTGGAAGTATATGAAATGAATTAAATGGATAATGAAATACCTTGTGATATAATGATTTTTAATTGAATTTAATAAATGGTTTAGACTCTAGCATGAACCGAAGTAGGTATTGATATATATGTGTCCATGGGAACCCTGGGTGAATTTGAAGTTAAATTAAGGATAATTGAATAAATGTAAACTGTTCACCTTATTTGTTGTATTTTATTCTTTATACAATGACATAAAATTTTATTGACTAGATTTTGATTAGACACTTTTTTTGTGGTGGCCTACTGAGTTGTACTCACACCCAACTCGGGCTGCCTGATCAGTACTCAAAAAGACATTTCTTTTTCTTGATAGGTTAAGGGAAAAGGCCCTGAGTTAGATGGATGAGTTGAGTTGGATCTAGATGAGGGAACGAGATATGGTTTGGAACCCTCTTGGGAGTTGTCACTATCTTTATTTTCAGTTTCCATTTTAGACACGAGACATGTACTTCAGCATGACATGTTTTCTATTTCTATTGGATATCATATTTCTTGCATTGTTAATCTTGATATATTGATGATATTTATCATTATATATGCCTCTACTATTTTATATTTATTTCCTCTAGTATTTTAATCTGAAAAAATAGGGTATAGTCTCCCCATTATTGGCTTATAAGACCCTCACTACTAGTCATCAACCTCTAGAATATGGGGAGGTGCACCATAGGTCATGTGGTGATCCGGATAGGGGAACCAGTGCGTGGAACACGAGTTGAGACATTACAAAGTGGTATCAAAGGTTGTTTTATTTTCATCTTATTTTATATTATTGTTTGGGAAGGATGGATAGTAGACTAGGAAGAGTCGGGGCATGGTTATGAGATCGTGCATAGGAGTAACTACCCCATGTATGGGGGAGAATCCATGTACGCATGGCGGGATTTTTTTAATGCTATTTTCTATAATAGTTGAATATTATTTCCACATGGGTGATGCACATGTGAAGTGATGTGATTAATATTTCTAAGATTTATTGGGATTTACTTGTGGCCTAGAATGAGATGATCTTTGAGTCTTCATTCATCATTCTAGACATTGAGGATTATTTTTTGAACATGAATCATTTTAAGAACCCATGTCGAAATTATATTTTGGTATGTTGATGAACATGAACTATTTTTCCTTGCTTGTGAAATAGAACGAAGAATGGTGCCTAACATTAAATTGAGAAATATATTAAAATGATTCAAGGTGAGAATAAATGGGTGTCTAAATGATAAACTTGAATAAGGAGAATATGTTTACCCTTTTTAATGGGGACCTAGATGCTGGATGGTTGAGGGTAGAGATAGTGTCGCTGTTTTGACCATGTGGTGGGAGAAGGGGGGAAATACTTGATTTAGTTTTATGTAAATCATTCTTGTCAACTATGTAAATGTTATGAATTATTAATTCATTGTGTTGATTATTTGGCCCCTCATGTGGGTGATTTGGGTAGTGAGAATGCACTAGTTTTAAAATCCAGTTGGAGGTTTTGTGAGGAACCATTTGGTTTTACATCAGCATGGTAGGAAAATGGAAGGCAGAAAAAGAGCATGACTTTTGACAGATTAATATGTTTTTGTAGTGAGAGATAACATCAGTGATGGGTGATTTTTATTGTTATTCACTAATAACTTCTTAGCGTACTTTTAACTAGTGATGATCATGTCCCTTACCTTGTCATCATCTCGGGTATGCTGTGAAAGATCTAGATTTATGGCTAGCTACATGAATGTGTTTTGGTTATATATGGAGCCTCTTAGAGGTTTTTCTTATGATGCGACATATGTGGACACTGAAGGTGGAAGGTACACCTTAAAAATTTTACAAAATAGGATCTCAAGATAGAAAAGAGGCCAATGAATACTATGGGTTCTGAACTCAGATGTTGGGAATGGGTTGAGGTTGATGTTTATTTGTTCTCCTGTAAAAGGATAAAAGGACACACCCTAGTTTTATGGTTTAAATTGTTATTGAATAAGGGGCCATAGTGGTTTATATTATTGAAAAAATAGTGTTAACGACCCTCAAAATGTGGGGAGAGATGTGTTAGTTGTAGATGTATGGACCAGGAATTTGTGTTAGAAGTGGAGGCATCATAATTGTAAAGGGGAACCCATAAGTTTCATGTTTAAATTCATCAGGAAAGGCTAGGTGGGACTTAGAGGTTGTGGATGTATGTCCTTTCAAAGCAGTTTTTGTTAGAAAGAGTAAGTGCTAATGTTAGATTATATTCTTTCATTTAAGGTAAATAGTGAGTTGGAAAACACGTTGGGTATGTTTTGGATGTTGATCTCGAAACTGATGCTTACTTTGAGGAGCATCTAATATGTGTATATGATCATGGTGAGAAAGAGGTATGTGGAGAGAGACTGTTTCGATCATTTGTATATTGTGGAAATTTGGGTGTGCACAAGAGTAAACATGGTAGAGAGAATAAGATATGATGGATCAGTGGCGAAATATCTTTTACATGGAATCTTATAAGTTCTAGGGAGTAAATATCATGGAAGAGTTGTTATAAGGTGGGGAGATTGTAATATTCTATATTTTTCCATGGGTGTAGTATGATTAAGGGGTGATTTTTTGATATAGAGAAGATACTCATTATGGACCCAATTCATAAGGTGAATTATTTTGGGTAGACCCTATGAATTTAATCCACAGCTTGAATTAATTCACAACATGAAAATTTAAACCCCCTGTAAATATTTTTACCACATTTTGACAAGTAATGAAAGTAGTTTTCCCCACATGTCTACATGTCACGAAACTATATTACACACCCTATAACTAGTTTGAACCACACATCAACATGACATGAAATTGGTTTTCACAACTATTAGACATGTCATGAAAATAAATTACACAATTTTTAGTTTCTTTATAATGTTTTTAAGGTTTGAGATGTGATTTTGGGGGAAAATAGAATGAATGGGGGGTCACCTATATGAAGCCTCTAGAGCCACGTAACCCTAGATGCATAACTCCATCTCCACTATAGATCATCCTTAGACCCCCCCTCTATGCTATAAATACTATTTTCACCTTCTCCTTAGATAAAACCTCCTCCACACACCTCTTCCTCAGACATAAACCCCACTATGCACCACTTTCTTCAATCTAAGACCCACTGTGCACATTCTGAATATGGGTGTTCTTATCATTTAAATCTATATTTATCTTTTTATCATATTCTCATATAAAATAAATATTACTATTGGATATAGATATAGATTTACTAAATATAGATACAGGCTTGTTGGATCATAATCTAGATTTTTTGAATCAAGAGCTATGATTTTTCTATCTAGATCTAGATTTTTTGAATCTTGGTTTGGGATTATTGCATACATATCCAGATTTTTTTGAATGTATATATAGGCTTAATGGTTTTTGATATATATTTAAGAGATCATGTTTTATTTAATAGTGAATTTAGGTTTTGGATATAGATCGTGTTCATCATCATGTTCTTAGTTGATCTCATCAAATTGGGAATATATGTTGGTAAGCGGTCTTCACTATTCTTGAGGTGGGTGGTCTAAAATTCAAATACCATATTCCTGATTATTAATTTTATATATATTAGTTAGAGTATTTATATATATTTTTAGCAATTGGATTCCCTAATAGAATTAATTAATTTACTAAATCAACTATTTATGAAATTGTGAAATTGTAATATTTAGGGATTTTTGTATGAGATAATTAATTGGAGAATTAAATATGAGTTTTTTGGATTTATTAATTAATTGTGGGAATTAATTATAATTTAATTAATATTTTTAACTTGATTAATTAATTGTAGAAATTATTAATGAGAATGGTTGGGATTATGTAATTTTTAATTGGGATAACTAAATGTTGAATTAATTATGGAAAGATAGAGATTATTGAAATTGAATAAATAATTGATGAATTAATTATTTATAAATTGTTGTTTTTGAGTAGGGATAATTAGTTGTATTTAGAATTATGTGATACTGAGTTGTTTCTTTGAGATAATTAAATGTATAATTAATTATGTGATTTTTATTTTTGATTTGAGATAATTAATTTTATAATTAATTATGTGATATTGATTTGTGATTTGAGATAATTAATTATAAAATTAATTACTATATAACGAAGTCTTGAATTTAGGTAATTAAGGGTAGATTAATTATGAGATATTTACACCATGGATTGAGATAATTGTTGGTATATTAATTATGAGATATGGAAATTAGGGGTGTGATTCTTTAGTTGTTAAATTAAATATTGGGATTAATGAAGGGAGTAAAGGAAACTAATTAATTGGTGAATTAATTAATGCGTATTATTATATTAATGAATTTGAAGGAGTTAAATTAATTAATTGGAAATTAATTATTGTGGACTATTGTGTTTTTAAGATTGATAGATATTTAAATAATGAAAGAATTGTGAGACATTAATAATGGATAATTGAGGAAATTAATTGTAGAATTAATTATGAAATATTGTGATCATGAAAAAGACAATTAATTGTGGGATTGACTATGGGATTTTGAGTTTTGTGATGTTAATTAATTAATCGATGAAATAATTAATTGGATTTACATGCTTAATTAATTGTAGAAATTAATTTAGGGGATTTATGTGACAAACTAATTATTTAATTAGTAATGGAATCAGAGGATAATTACTTATTGAGTTAATTATTGAATTATTAAATTATAAATCATGAATAATTAATTCGTGAAATAATTATTAGATGTTAAGTTTTGAAGTGATTAATTAATTGTTGAATTAATTAACGGAGTTGAAGTGAGAGATTAATTGATGGATTAATTTAAAGAATTGTTGTGATTAATTACTTTTGTAAATTAATTAATGAAATTGATGCGATTAATAAATAATTTGTTTGAATAATAGAAATTGGTTATTATTAATTAATTTTTGAATTAATTTAATATAAATTGAGGTATTTAATTAATTTCTTAATTAATTAATATTCAATTTAATTAATGTTATTGATGTGATTTGTTAATTGTTCAGTTAACTAATAAATGTGATGTGAATATTTAATTTTGGGATTAAATAATGGAATTTGTGTGATTAATTAGTATTGAATTATTTAATAAGATAGTTTTGATTAATTAATTATTTAATTAATTAATGATTTTGATGTGATTAATTAATTGTTGAATTAATTAATGAAAAAAATGTGATTATGAAATTATTATATTTTGATTAATTGATTGTTAAATTATTTATTGTGACATTATGATGTGAAATGTGATAATGGGGTTAATGTTGATTAAACTTGATTGTTGTTAAATATGAGAAATTGTGATATTTTTGATATACTGTGAATGATTGAGAAATGGGGTGATAAACACGATGTTCTACATTGATGGTATACATGTATGATTTATAAAGGGGTGTGAGATAGGAAATGATTCTCCAAATACTCATGGGGTGATAGACATGACATATCAAACCCATGATATATATATATATATATATATATGATTTATTAATGAGGTTTAAGACATGGACCAAATCTCCAAATACTCATAGGGTGATAGACATGTCATTCTACACACAACATGCATGAAAATATTATTGTATGGGACTAAGACTCCAAATACCCATGGTGTATGAGATAGGAACCAATTCTTCAAATACTCATGAGGGTTCTAGGCATGAAATTATACACCCATTTATTAACATCTGAATATGGATCCAATTTTTGGTATATGAAATGAATTAAATGGATAATGAAATACCATGTGATATAATGATTTTGAATTTAATATGATAAATGGTTCAGACATTGGAATGGGTTGAAGAATGTATTGAGATAAAGGTGTCCATGGGAACCCTGGGGAGATTATGTGGTTATATAAAGGATAATTGAATAAATGTAATATTTTTACTGAATTACTTGTATTTTATTTTTTATTCAATTGTATACACATTTATGGACTTGATTTGTTTTATATGCCATCAGTTGCGGCCTATTGAGTTGTACTAAAACCCTACTTGGGATACCTGATTGGTACCTGAATAGACATTGTGTTTTCTAGATAGGTTAAGGAAAAATCCCCTGAGTTAGTTGGCTGAGTTGGGAGGGAGCTTGATGAGGGAACTAGGCGTGGTTTGGGAACCCCTTGGGAGTTGTCAATGTAATTATTTTTAGTTTCCATTTTAGAAAATTGACACATACTTCGTGAGGGCATGTTTTCTATCTCAATTGGATATTGTATTTCAAGAATTATTAATCTTGAGATATTGGTATTGTTTATCATTATATATGCTTCCTCGATTTTATATTTATTTTCGCTGGTGTTTTACTATGATAAAGGAGGGTATAATATCTCCACGACTAACTTAACATACCCACGCTATTAGTCAACAACCTGTGGCGTATATGTAGTAATGCCTGAGGTCATGTGGTGGTCTAGCTCGGGGCACCGGTGTGTGGAACCTAGGTCAGGACATTATACTTATAAGATTCTAGGTCCACCATGTGAGGAATAAATTTTGGTTTATCCCCAACATCCTAAATTAATACCCCATTATTTTGAAAAATATGTTTCATTAAAATTATTTGTGAGGTTATCTTAGACCACGATTTTATATATTTATGTTATAGTACTACTACCCAAAATTTTACCCCATGGAAAAAATAATTCATTCTTTTGTACACACAATCATCATGAAGCAGTATAACATAATAAAAGAGCCCATTATTTTTATAATTTTCTACAATAATTATTCCACCCCTTAATAAATATCCAATTCCAATTTATGACCTATATTAAAATCATTATGGGATATTTAAAATAACATTACTACATTTACAACCCAAACTCATTACATACTAGTACCTATTGAAAAGTCCATCATAAAAATATCTTTGATACCATTTATTTATGACTCAGTTATATTAGAACTCCCCCTTAAGCATTAAATGAGAAAAAACCATGGCCTAAAAAAAGTACTCTATTAATAAATGAGATAGAAACCAAAATAAATAATATGTAAAAAATTATGGGATGTATTATACTTCAGTAACAATCTAAAAAAACACAATTCATCACCAATGATAAGAAAATTATTTTAACTTCTAAAAACATCGAATATGATTTACCAATGTATGAGATTTCATTTAATGAAAAATATGTTTTTATTAATTCAAAAATAGTAGTCATATGATACTAAAAATAGTATAATAAATGAATAAATAGGTCTAAAAACCATTAAATTTAGTAATAAAATTAAGAAATAATTTTACATGAATTATCCAAAAAAATTAGATAAGAATCATCCACTTATATCTTAATGAGGAAAATTTAATTGAATGGAATGTTTAGGGGTAATTATGATGATTAAAAAGGGGTATTTCGGTGATTTTTAGTATAAATGTAGATTTTTTATTATAGTTCATGGTTATTTAATCTACACATTACAATAAATTCCTTACTGTCCTTTACATTAAAAATTTAATAGTTATCTTTCATTATTATTTAACCATGTTGATAATTATTCATCACGTACTACCTATGTTTTTAAAATGAATTGTGGGAAAATTCTTACTATACTGTACATGATAATTTTAAATAACTCCAAAAATCTCTCTCAAATACAATACAAAACCTAGATTTCTAAAATAGTCATACCCCAAGGTAAGTATAATAACCATGCCCTTTATTTCATATTTAAACATGATTTATTACAAAAAAATGCACTTAATACAACCCATAAGATCAAGAGGTCAAGTGTCTTTGGGGATTAGGAACATTACATGGAATCCTAAGACATAAAATACAACATCTTTGTTGAAAATTTCTTTTATAGGACCACAACATTCCTTCATAATTATCATTAAATGGGATAACCTGAGGACATACATAAGAAAATGGTGAGATATAAATACCAGTAAGTGAGTAAAGAATTCATAACATTAACAAGAAAATACGTGTTATGAAATAGGCATATCAATAGAGCACAAGAGAATCATTAACATAGAGGCATGATATAACATGATTATCATAACATGTAAATGTGGAGACAACCACATCACTAATATAAAATAATCAGGTAAACCTGTTTCCCAAAAAGGTGGAAAATTTTTCTAAAATGAATTAGGTAAACCCATATCTCATCATGATGTATCATGATACTAAACATTACCCAATTCATTGGAGCACTATCAGGGTGCACCCATCATATTCATTTCAATATCATGTTTAAGTGTGCCACATAGATCATATAACATGGAATCATTCAACATCATTATTTATTTCCATGACCAAATATTGTGGAATACATACATGTATGTACAAATAAATATTTATATGTTTATAAATGTGAATACTCTTAATAGATAAATGGTTATGGAATTCACTACATGATGATTTGTCTTGGAAAATTCCAGTGCAATTTTTGCAGCATAATGACATTATATGGAGATTCATAAATTGGTTTAATGAGAGATAAATGGTTATATCATAATTTATAAATGAAATATACTGTAATTTAATCATGTAACATAATATCCCAACATATGAAATGGAATTTAGATGCATAATATAAAATAAAAGCTTAAATGGAAATAAGAAGAGAGAAACACCTTATGGAAATTTGGAATGGTAATGGATGTACACAGAAAGAATTAATGAGAGACAAAGGGGTCTATCATCATTCAAAAATAATTAGGGAAATACGGGGGAGGTCTCAAATCATACCCCAACATTTTTAATAGAAAATAAAAGTCCATAATAGAATAATGAAACTTGGAAAAAAATGAGAAAGGAAGGAATCCCTTACTTGGATGTGTGATCCTAATTGCTTGGGAGAGGCTTGAGAGAGGCTTCTTGGGAGCTTGGGGGTGCCTTGGGAGGACTCTAGAGAAGAGAGTATAGAGTAGGGAAATGATACATGGATTTTTAGTGAAGATAAGTGGGATATTGGGTTGGTTTACATAGGAAATGAGAGGGTAATTCTTTAATATATCACAAACCTAGGTTTTGGAATCTACATAATTAAATACTCAAAACCATAAAAATTCACATGGTTTATGCCCATGTTTTATGAAAACTGGGAGTGGAAAACATTATTTTATAAGTCCAATGTTCTAAAATATTAAAATACTATTATTTCTTAGTTGTAGGTGAGTCACATTATTAAAAAATGAATTTAATATCAAAAAATATATTATACATTTTGGGGGATTCCCTAAGGCTTTATAAAATAAGTAAAACAAATCTAAATTCACATTATTTTATTGGTAAAATATATATTTGTCCTATAATGTCCATTATAGTATTTATTACATTATTTTGGGTCATTATGATGTCAGAAACACATAAATTATTTATAAAGTATTTAATTTTTACCTAAAAATTAGAATTTCTTAGGAAATTATGAAAAATTCTCCATTAGATAATTTCAATGTCTTGATTCAAAAAACAATATTCATTTTATCTAAATAATTTTCTAAATATGAGATTTTTCATTTTTAAAATAGAAATCGACATTTATTAAAAATTTATAGGGTTTGACAAAAACAATTTCAAACCTTAATAAAAATTACAATCGACATTAAAAAATTATATACTCATTTATCATTCATAAAATTAATTTTTTAATAATATTTTAATAATATTTTAATTATTTCAAAAATCCATTAATTAATTAAAAATAAATTCTTAAAAAATACACTTTCTATTTTATTGTATAAAAAATAACTTTTGTTAAACTGATTACCTAATCATTTATAGATAAAGACTTGATATAATCATCATATATATTATCTTTAAAAAATTATTAATAGAATCCTTAGTTTAATATAATAATGTATAAATTTCTAAAAGGTTCCATTTTTACCCAAAATATCAATTTATCAATTTTAACATTCTTTTATCAAAGAGTATTCTAATAAAGAAATTGATGGAATAATACTTTTATTTATAACAAGGGATTTCACAATAAGTAACAAATACCTTGTTACATAACCCCTTATAATACCCACATAAGACTGAAGTGTAAGGTGTGCGATGGTGATAGACTATTGGGGCAGCTTAGATAACATCGCCTATGTGGTAATCTCTATTAACTTGAACTTCTACCATATGAGATTATGTTCACGATTAACTTGTTGATTCTTGGCTTAGTCTTGGTCAAGAGTGAAGTCCAATGACACTACATCCTTCCTATGCTCCAAAAAATGAGCTTCGTACGACCCGAGTCTACGGGATGAGGCCATCCTCTACTTTGTATGTGTTGTGAGATTTTTAAAACCATATATTTATATTAGTTGTGTGACTAGTGTTCAACGACTATATTATCAAAAGTAATGATACATAATGGTAATAATAAAAAATAGAGTGCATGTGTTTTCAATATAAAAAATACATTAAAATAAAGGTAATTTTATTCATAAATGTTCAGGTCTTTCTAACATTCCCCCCTTAAAAAATTTCGACCTAAATTTTTTTTCCCACACTAAAATAGATGAGGGTAACTCTTCCACATCACTTCCTTCGGTTCCCACATTGCTTCTTCAATCTTGGGGTTTCTCCAGGAACAATTTGACAATGGGATTTTCTTATTTCATAGAACTTTTCCCCTATGATCTAAGATCTTCACCTTATTCTATTCACAGGAAAGTTCATTATCCAATGGTACCTCATATGGATTGGGTATATGTGATGGGCCAAGTATATACTTCCTCATGAGTGATACATGGAATACATCATGAACTTTAGATAGGTTTGGTGGGAGTGCTATTGGATAAGTCACTGCTATAACACGATCTTGGATCTCAAAAGAGACAATGTACCATGTAATAAGCTTTCATTTTTCCCAAATCTCATCACTCTCTTCCATGGAGATATGTGGAGGAAATACATATCTCTAAAATCAAACTCTAGGTCTCATCGATGGTTGTCAGTAAATCTCTTTTTTCAATTATGGGCATCTTTGATGTGCTGTGGGATGGTCTTTACCTTCTCCACCATTTATTCGACCATTTCTAGACATAGAAGTTTTTTCTCCCTAACATCATCCAAATATGTTGCTGTTTTGCACCTCTTCCCATAGAAGTCTTCATAAGGATCCATTTGGATGTTGGGGTGGAAACATTTGTTGTAAGAGAACTCAACTAGAGGAAGATGTTGATACCATCCACCTATGATGTCCATTGAGCATGCTATCAACATGTCCTCAAGTGCTTGGATAGTCTGCATAGATTTTCCATTAGTTTGAGAATGATAAGTCATACTAAAGTTTATCTAAGTATTCAGAGCATGTTGGAGACTATTCTAAAACATATAGGTTAATCATGGATCTCGATCAGATATAATCAATATTGGTACACCATGAATCCTTAACACTTCTCTGATTTATATCTATGCTGGTTGATACAATGAGAAATCCTCTCAAATTTCAATAAAATGTGCAGCCTTTGTAAGATGGTCCAAAACTACCCAGAAAACATTGTTTCCTTTGGATGTCTTCTGAAGTGTGGTGATAAAGTCTACGGTGATGTTCTTGCATTTCCATGTTGGTATTGTTAATGGTTGCATGATCCCCTTATACTTCTACCTCTCAGCATTCACTTGTGAATATACCAACCACTTTGACATATATTCGTTGATATCATTCTTTATTTTATCCCACTAATAATGCTCTCAGAGATCCCGATACATCTTTATTTTTCCTAGGTTAATAGAGAAATTTGATTTTTGCGAGTTAACAAAAAGTTCTTTCATTAACTCCGGATTTGATGGAACATGTAGTCTTGACCCAAATCTCACAATTCCTTCTTCATTAACATTGAACTATGAGGATTTCCCTTTTCTGACAGTCTCATCTTTCTTATAAATTCCCATATCATCATTTTAATCATCCTTTAACCATTCTAAAAGAGACTATTGAGGAATAATTTGTGAATGTATTTATGATATTCCATTCATTATGATTCCCATGTCCATCTTCATCAAATCTACGAATATTGGATTCTTTTCAACTCTCATCAATGATATAATTATTGGGTCCTTTCTACTTATATAATCTACCACCCTGTTCACTTTCCCATGGTTATAATGGATTGAGTAGTTGTAATCCTTGATGAGCTCTAACTATCTTCATTGGTGGATGTTCATCTATTTTTGTGTTTATATATATTTCATAATTCTATGATCTATATATATTACACACTATTCCCCAAAGTTATAATGCCTCCATATTTTCAATGAAAATATCACATTTACCAACTCTAGATCATCTGTGGGATAGTTTTTCTCTTGAATTTTCAACTAACTTGAGGCATAAGTGATGTTGTTGTTATTCTGCATTAACACACTGCTCATGACCTTTTTTGAAGCATTGCTAAGGAGTACAAAAAGCTCCCTGCTTGTGGGTAGTGTGAGAATAGGGGTTGTGATAAGCCTATTATTCAAATCCATGAATCTTTATTCGCATTAATAATTCCATTAAAACTTGACTCCCTTCGGATTTATCTAGGTAAGAGGGTTTAATAATCAAGAGAAATTTCTCAAAAATCGGCGATAATATCCTGCTAACCCTAGGAATCTATTGATATCCATCACAGATGTTAGCCTCATCCATTTCTCTATTGATATTTTTTGAAGGATCCATAGATATCCCATTTCATGGGATTATATTCCTCAAGAATGATATTTCTTCGACCAGAACTCACACTTGTAGTGCTTTTCATTGAGATTTTCCTTTCATAAAGGCCTCTAGTATAGTTCTTAGATGCTCCTCATGATCTTACATGATTTTGGAGTATATTATAATATCATAAATAAATTATACCAAACATTTGTTGTGGAAATCTCTAAAGACTCTATTCATCAAGTCCATGATGATTTCAGGAGAATTAGTGAGTCCGAAAGGCATTACTATGAATTCATTGTTCCTGTACCTTGTACAAAAAGCAGTTTTGGGGTAACCTTCTTCTTCACCCTTACTTGGTAATATCCCGACCACATATCTGCCTTGGAGAAGAATTGTTCTCTACGTAGCTGATCGAACAATTCATAAATTCGTGTAAAAGTATACTTGTTCTTTATCGTGATTTTGTTGAGATCCCAATAATTAATGCCAAGGTGCATTTACCCATACTTACTCTTGAAGAATAGGAATGGTGAACCCCAAGGTAAAGCACTTGGGAATATAAAAACTTTATACATATTCTCCTATAGTTTTTTCTTTATCACCTGAATCTCTACAACAACCATTATATATAGATTCTTGGATATTGGGAACGCCGCATGTATAAGATCAATCAAGAATTAAACATCTCTTCATGGTGGTAGACTGGGAAATTCCTTGGGAAACACAGCAGTGGATTCCCCTAAAATAGGCATGCCTTCAAGGATGTTTTCTTCTTTAGACTCAATCGTCTGAGAAAGATACAAATTTTCATAGTGAAGTAATATATTTTCTTGAGATGATGGTGCTAAAGAAGATTCATCCTCCTCCTTTCACTTGTACAAAATCAGGGGCCGATTCACCATATAGGGAGTGATTTACCTCTCATGGCAACTTATGTTGGCTCTATATAGGGAAATCCAATCCATGACAAGAATTGCATCATATTCCAACAAGGGAGTATGATGAGGTTTTCTGGGAAATTATATACAAAAATTGTGATAGGGGTGGAGTTATATTCATGGGATGCATTAAATTCCCCATTTTATGTTCTCACTAACATCTCTACATCCATGATTTGTGGTGGTGTTTAGATTGTTATACTAAACTATAGGGATATAAAAGAATGTGTAGAACTATGTACGATAACCCTAAATTTCAATTTTTGATTCAAGTTATAATATATCCTATATAAAGATAGGGATGCGTACTTTTAAACTATTAAACTCCTAAAGGGGAATCCAATAGAAAAATGGATAACTTATAAATTACATTTAACTTTTTAACTTGTGAGTTTTTTAGGCTTCAATATAAGTTATCCATGATTTATTTCCTAACGTATATTCTTATAGGATTTCCACCCCTTAATAATGGTTCATACTAAGATTATGAATGTACAAAATCATATCCCCTAGGAGTGTCGAAACAAGAGTGCATAAAGGTTTGTTGTCATGCTCCAGTTCTCAATTGATTCTAGCTTAACGTGGTGTTTTCGGGTTTTACCCCTAGATACATATGTGCCAGAGCTATCGCTAATTGTTCGTATATAGACATGGGTGTATTTTATTAATAAACCAATTACTCTATACTCACCAAAATTAGGGATTATTTTCTTATACTCAACCGTATCCCAAAGGAATTCACCATAGTTTTATAACAATAATCCCAAAAATAACTACTGCTATCCTCCGACACCAATTATAACGACCTGAATCTTTATTTCATATTTTAAAATGCTTTAGTACATAAAATTTAACTTATTAAATCCCATAAGATCGAGTGTTATAATGTATTTGGGGTTTAAGAACATTACATGACAACTTAAGACCTAAAATACAACATATTTATTGGAAAATTATTTTATATGACCACAACATTCCTTTACACTTAGCATTGTATGTGATAACCTAAAAAAATACATAAGAAAAGGGTGAGCTATAAAGACCAGTAAGGGAATAACCAAGGAATAACATGAATAATACAATAAATATTTGGAAATAGGCATATGAATGGAGCATAAGTGAAACATGAACATAAATTCATGATATAACATGATTATCATAACATGGAAATGTGAAAACAACATAAAATATTGTTTCATTAACATAAAGAAATTAGGTAAACCCATGTCCCAAAATAGTAGACAAATTTCCTAAAAGGAATTAGGTAAAACCATGTCCCAACTTTCCATATCATGATACTAAACATTACCCAATGCATTGGATCGCTATCCGGGCGCACCCTTCATATATATTTCAATCTCATGCTTAAGTCCTCCACATAGATCACATAACATGGATTCATTAAACATCATCATTTTTTCCATTATAAAATACTATAGAATACATAAAATTTAGTAAAATTCAATACGTATGTGTTAATAATGGTGAATACCCATGATAGAGAAATGGGTATGGTACTCACTACATGGTGATTTTGGATTAGAAAATCACTGTGCAATTTCGGCAGCAAAACTGCATTACATGGAGATTCATAAATTGGGTTGATGAGATAGAAAAGGGTATATCCTCATTTATAATTGAAATATATAGTAATGGATTATTTAATTTAATATACCAACATATTAAATGTAATTTATATGTATAATATAGAAGAAATGCATGAATGGAAATAAGAAGAGAGAAATCCCTTATGGAATTTCGGCATGGTAACATGTATAAAAAAGACATTAATGAGAGAGAAAGGGGTTTATTATCATTAAAAAATAATTAGGTAAGTAAGGTTGAGGTGAGAAAACAAACCCCAACTTTATTAATCAAAAATAAAATGGTATAACAACATAAAGAAACTTAGAAAAAAATAAGAAAGGAAGGAATCCCTTACTTGGATGTGTGATCCCAATGGATTGGGAGAGGCTTGAGAGTGGATTCATGGGAGATTGGGGGCACCTTGGGAGGAATATAGAGAGGGTAGGACATATTTGTGACGTGCTACAATGATTTTTATTGAATATAAGTGAGATATTCTATGGTTTTATATAGAAAATGAGAGTGGAATTCTTTTATATTTCACAAACATAGGTTTTGGAATCAATATAATTAAATACTAAAAAACACAAATCTTACTATGGCTGTTTCCCATGTTTTTTATAAATATTAGTGGAAAAAGTTATTATATATGTCCAATGGTTAAACATATTAAAATTTTATCCGTTCTTATGTGGAGGTGAGTCACAATATTAAAGAAGTGAATTTAAAATTAGAAAATATATTATACATTTTGGAGTATTCACTAA
Source organism: Viscum album (assembly GCA_963277665.1). Taxonomy (NCBI): domain Eukaryota; kingdom Viridiplantae; phylum Streptophyta; class Magnoliopsida; order Santalales; family Viscaceae; genus Viscum; species Viscum album. The sequence continues at coordinate 1,716,372,581 of OY728125.1, forward strand.
GGCTTTATAAAAAAAGTAAAACAAATATAAAATATAATTATTTTATTGGTAAAACATATATTGGGATTAGAATACCAATTATAGTATTTATTACATCATTTTGTGGTCATTATGATGTCACAAAACACATATTTTTATATACAATATTTAATTTTTACCTAAAAATTTTACTATCTCAAAACATTATGAAGAATTCAACATTGGATAATTTTTATGTCATGATTAAAAAAATATTATTCATTTTATGTTAATATTTTTATAAATATGTGTATTTTCACATTTAAAATGAAAGACAAAATTTATTGAAAATTCACAGGTTTTGACAAAAACAGTTTTCAATCCTTAATTAAAATTACATTCAAAATACTAAAAATTATATACTCATTTTTTATTCATATAAGTAATTTGATAATAATATTTTATTAAAATATTAATTATTTCAAAAATTCATTAATTCCTTAAAATAAATTCTTTAAAAATATACTTTTGGTTTTATCCTATAAAAATATAACTCTTATCAAACTGATTACCTAATCATTTTTAGATAAAGAAATGATATAATCATCATTTATACTGTGTTTATAATATTATTAATAAAAACCATAGTTTAATATAATAATATATATATTTCCCAAAAGTACCATTTTTACCCAAAATCTCAATTTATCAAATTTATCATTCTTTTAAGAAATAATATTCTCATAAAGGAATTGATGGAATAATAATTTTATTTTTTTAAATTGGATTACACAATAAGTAAATAATACCATATTACATATCCCCTTATAACACCCGCATAATACCTAAGGTTAAGGTGTGCGACAGTGACATACTCTAGGGGCAGCTCAGATAACGTTTCCTAGGTGGTAATTTCTATTAACATGAACTTCTCCTGCAGGCGATTTCATTCAAGCTCAACATGATGAAGCTTATATTGGAATTGGTCAAGAGACAAGCTTAGTGACAATACATCTTTTCCCAAGCTTTGATAGATGAACTTTGTATAAGCCGAGTCTACTGGATGAGGCCATCGTCTCCTTGGTTTGTGTTGTAATTTTTTTTAAAAGTTTATATTCATATTAGTTGGGTGATCATTGTTCAATAACTATATTATAAATGGTAATGATACTTAATGGAAAAAATATTAAAAAAAGAGTGAAAGTGTTTTCTATATCTATAAGACATTTAAATAAAGGAAATTTTATTTATAATTCTCAGGTCAATATAGAAAGCACCCCATTTTAAGACCAATTGTAATATCATAATTAAAATTTGAGACCATCACACTCACTATTTCACTTTTCATTTAAAAATACATAACAATATCAATGAAATTCAAAAAATTAACAAATAAAATTTCTTATTCATCAAAATGATCCTTGAGAAGTACATAGTAGTCATCGATAAAATAATTTTTGAGAATCAAAATGTACATATAAATTAAATTAGTACACTGATTTACATTGACCATTGTGTTAGTAAGAAGTCTAGGATAAATTTCATGTTAATAAAAATCATATAGAATTTTCTAACTATTCTAAAGGTCTTCACCGATGGTGGGTTGATATAATAAAGAATAATGCATCATTTTAGGTGTGTTTAGATATTTTTTTTTTAATTTTTAAAAAACTAATTTGACTATATGATAATGAACATTGTTTGGAATCAATTTATATAGTTGGGAATGGATTTTTATTGATACCATAAATTGATAATTTTTAAGGTGCATTTATTTTTTTGGAAATAAAATTTCTGAAAAAATTTCTTGATTGAATTGATTAAAAATGGGAATATAAAAAATATAATAGTAAGATAGAAAAATATAATTAAAAATTATGGATTTTTTTAATTTATGTTCTATTCTTTAAATTTATTTTTAGAAACCATGTGATCAAAAGATGATATCATTCCATATATTATAATTTGTAAGATTACTAAAAGTATTAATATTAGATATAGAAGGGGAGTGATTGATAATGGTACTTAAAATCGTAATATTTTAAAGACATTAATGATGAAATTTAATATTATTTGTAGGGTAAAATTCAAATCAGGATAGATGTATTAATTATTTTTTATCCCTTTGAATTAATAATTTAATATAATTTAGAGTAAATGAAATTTCTAGAGTTTTTGAGGAATCAATAGATAATTATATTTAAATTTTAATTTCTTAAAAAAATTTATATAAATTTAGGTTCATGTATAATACTTTTATTTTAGAAGAATTCAGGAGGATGTTGTTAATGTCAATAATTAAATATTGTTTATTGAAGGACCTTATCTACAAAAGCATCAAAAAATATTTAATGATTAATATTATCCTGGGTAGTTGAAGTTAGATAATGTACATGAATTATTATACATATATCTAAGAATATTTACTTTCATAGAGTATGTAATAATGTGTAATGATGTCACTTTTATGAAAAATTTGATGATAAATGAAATAAATAACGATTTAAGGTTAATAATGACATAAAAAACTATGATATGGTCAATGATAATTTTTCGAATTTATTTTCTTATGTTTATGTTTTCATGAATTCAAAAATATAGGTAGATAATATGGAGAAAACTTAGTGTTTGCATGTGTTTATTCATCGACTATGTGACAGAAGATGTTCTTTTAGTGTTAAAAAGTTAAAGCTAATGGAAATTTAAAAGATGATTATGATTATATATTATAATTTCTTATAAAAATTTCTTGTCTAGTTTTTTTATCACGATGAGTATGGAAATTTTAAAACATGATGTCTAGAAACACCATGATCATGTTTTAACAATAAAGTATAGGTCACATGAAGACATTTTTTTAGTGGTATCCATATATTTTCAATTTTAGAGCCTCTAGTAAAGTAGATGGATTGGGTAAAACTATTGATAATAGAAGGAAAACATAATCAAGGCGCCTGGGAAATTTTTTAAAAAACAATTATATTGAAACACTATCATCATAAAAAGACAAGGGAATGCTATTTTTAGTCGAGAGTTTATTTGAGGAGTTTGACGATGAGGATAGACCTTCTACCGTATTATATATTATTCCATGTGAATATAGACTTATATCTACATTACTTAATAATATTGAATAATATTATTTATTTATTCCATGGGTAGTAGTTTGGTTTATGCTTTAAATTTAGTTAATTCACCACAATGAATTAATATTGAAAATATATTGTACAAGAAGTCTAAGAATATTTTTATGTTTACTTCATGAATTGTAATGAATATTTATATGGTATTATTGTTCATTTTCATAGTTCATGGGATGAAAATATAGGAAAATGTTATTCAGATATATTAACATGTTATTTATAAGGCCTAAATAATCTATTATTATTGATTGGTTTTTTAAATTTTCCACAACAATTCATCACTACATTCCATGGATAATGAGATGTTATTATGACTATACTTTTTTCAACTATTTGAGGTATTAGACTAATTTCTTATCACCTATAAGGGACAGATCATGGAATCATTAGACTTATATATCCTCTCAAAATTCTATTAGGAGTGTATTGATATCCTACTATAATTTCTATGTATTTCATATGATTTTATATGAATGTTAATGTAGAATTTTATGATAATTTTTTTAGTGTGACAATTTAATTTGATTATAATATTACTAGATAAAAGATATAAATTTATAGGAACAGAATTTTGTAAATAAATCTTTGAAAAATTAACCGATCTTCTAAATATTTCATAGTGTGAAGAACAAATGATATTTGTTTTATGAAATTTAATTTTAGAATATGGTTATATATTTATTAATTAATACTAAATTAGGTTATATTAAGGGTTATATACCATTTACCCTATGTTAATGATATATTTTTCCATTTTAAATTAGATAAATGGTTTCAAAAAATCAATTTCTTGTCATTATATCATTAATTTTGGTTAAAAGAGTAGGATTTTCTAGTGAAGAATTTTACAAGTCACTGTTTTAATTAGGATTTGTCATCCATCCTATAAAAATTATTTAATTATCTTATAGGGTCTATTTCATTGATTAAATAAATATTCTAAAAGTATTTTAACACTAGTAAGGGATGATAGTTGTGTTTCCACCATTGGACTTCCCTATTTTATAAATTAAGAACGTGTACCAATAAACACTAAACTATGATATAATATAGGTATTTTGAGTCCAAGTTCAATCCCAATAGATCTATCTTTGAGAATAATTTTATTGAATAATAAAATACATAAAAAATGATAAAACTTCAAAACTACCTTTCAAGTGAATTAAACAAGTGAGGTAAGTAAATAAAAAACAAGCACGAAGTATACAATATCAAAATTCATGAACCAGTTTTGATGAAATATCTATAATTTAATCATGTTGTTTTCTATATTAAGTCTATGAAAACCATTTATCATGGAGAGATCTATCCCTCCTATAAACACCCAATTTATTTTGATCAATTACTTTAACTTATTAGTGATAAAGGTAACAAAAAAACCAGTCTTTAACATAGAACCTCACCCCACCCACTAGTCATGGATAGGGAGGAATTATAATAATATTATGAGGTAAAACTCTTTTAATTATGTTACAATGTTAAATAATTAAAATAAGAGAGAATGAGGAAGAAGAGATATGGAATGATATTTTCTAACTGATATTAAATATAAAAACTCACTATATCTTTGTTATAATCCCCCTTCCATTATATCTTATCACAAAAAATCACCATCTCATTCTAGTCATGTTATGGAGAGAAAAATAAATTAAAAAAATATATAAAAAAAACAATATATAAAAAAAAAATCTCTAGCCATTGAAGAATCCTGGAAAGTCCTCCTATAATCAAGACATATATACCAAGTGTGTGAAAACATCATGTATTTATAAATAAAATTTTATCACATCAAACCTCATTTATCTTCCTTTATTTCTTTATCACTTTAAATTTGAACTCACAATTCTCATGGATATACTCTATATTCCAAGCATTCCATTCTTTCTTTCATCCATGTAATTAAATCTTCCACATTATCATGCATAGAGAATTTATCCAATTTAAATTTATTATAGATACCATAGAACCAATTTAACACTAAACCAATGACCATTTTTCTAATTTATTTCACTTCACCTTTACACAATCACATTTAAGCCTCCTCTCCTCGATATTATTTAAATCACCTGAGCACCCCAATCCTTCACCAAAATGGTTTTCAGGGTTCACTATAGGCCTTTTTATGATAATTTTCTAATATAATTATCTCTACTTCATTCACATGAATCTACTATACCCACATATGTGTCGAAGGTCAAGGAGTTATATATTAAAATTTCACTTATGAGAAAGGGAGTCCTCTCTAATAGTACATTCTTGACCTTTTCATCATTCAACATCCTCACCAAACACTTTAACTCACAACATTACACTATTCAGGTGGTAACTTTTTGCACAGTTTTCACCATTTTCAGTATCATGTATTATATATGGTATCTAAAATATAAATGGAATATGTTTTTTAATGTTCAATCATATATATGTGACATGAACACTCTAAAATTGTGTTTCTACCATCAAAATAGATGAGCTGTCACAACTACGTAAAGGTAGAACAACCCTAACATAAAGGTAGAACTTCTAATAACTGTTATGTAGATTCCATTTTACCCTTATGAAACTCATCACCATAATTTGAAATTGATAGAAGATGTGGCCTCTTTAACTTGAAGTGGAATAACATACCCTTATATAACAGGACAAGTTTCCTTGATGTAAATCAAATCCATTTATCTTCACAAAACCAGAATCATACTTAAATAACCCACCATTGTGTATATATTCAATTGATTTTTTTCCAAAATTACATTGCTAATTTATTTTTCCCAAAATTAAATTTAAATATCAATTTACTAAAAAAATAATTAATAAAATGAATTAGAAGGGAAATTTGATTAATTAATTAATCACACTTATCTATTTAAATAAAAATATTTCAGCCATACAATAAGAATATCATATACTCCCACCCATAAAGTTATACTAGTGCTTCTGAAAATAATATATACTCAAATTGATTATTAATTTTTTTGGTAAATATTCAAATATTAATGAAACAAAATCAAGCAACTATCAATTGGTAGAAAAACATTCAAGCATCATATTGAGAAAATTCTAAAATTCTTCATTTTTCAAGGAAAACATTTAACCATGTTTTTTACACTTCTCATTTGGAAATTTATGGGATTATACTATCTTACAATCAAGCATATTTTTATATTATTACTAGAAATTCCACTTATGATTTAACTTAATTTTATGGGTTTTCACTCATCACTCAAGGTAACAATATAAATGGGTTATGATCATATCATTAATATAATTTCCTTAACCATAAGCTCATATTAGATCGCAAATATCACAAATAATCATGAGGAATTGGGTTTATGCATAATTACTATGAAGATTCATTTTTTTAGGCTAAGATGTGAAAAAATTAAATCTCAAATACAAGGTTAATACATAATGTACTTTTCATTATTATCAAAAGTAGGCTCAATGAAAGAAACCTCTCAGAAATGAAATCTTCTTACTTACCAAAACTAAAAGTATGGTCATGAATACATATATGAATGATGAATGAATATTCACATATAGTTTTCCCACTTTTTCACCATTTTAATCTATTTTATGTTTTTTGAAATATTTTATTAATAAAATTATAACATCCATAACTCAAATCCAAATGATTAATGCATTGTTATGTAAATGATTATTTTTGAAACTACAATGATTTTTTCTCAAGTTTATTTATAATTTTTTAGAGAGGGTTAAATAATAGTCATAATGAATGATAAATCATTCACCTTATTCATACCAACAAAATTACCCAAAAATTTTATCCTTAAGGAATAGCATAACTTTTCCACCACAAACACCATCTTTCCCATACATAAACTAATGAAAAATCAGATAAATTAAAGTATAAGATTTGGAAGGGATTACATAGGCTAATATTGTGAATTTACATAAAAAATATCATATATGGATTCTATGGGCAATGTAGGATTCAATTTACATTTATGTATCAAGGATAAAAGGATCAATAATTAGATTCCTCAATCATATTAAATGTCACTTTGTTTATTCATAACATTTAAAAGATATCATTGAAAGTTATAGTAGGTAGATATGTCCCATGTTATCTCCAAAAATATGTATATAATGAATGGAACACATTAGTTATAGAATCCTCCATTGATTTTGAATCATATTATAAAGAGTAAATCAACCGTGTAAATAATAATAGTAATAAATTAATTCACCTAGATTTCATAAATTCAAATCCATAATAATGAAAGGAAAATTTCATCTAAATTAATGAACTAGACTTCCCAAATCATGATTCAGAGTTTGAATAATCCAATTATTACTCTACTCATTCAATAACCCATTTTACTCATTCAATTAAATTAGTAATGAATTATAAAACATTTAATCATCGTTATCCTTAGTTATAGTATATCATAATTTAAGATGTAACAAAAAATATAAGCTTGGGGAATGAATTTTTTTTAAAACCTATAATAGGTTTTGAAAAATTAGGGTGTAAAAGAAAATACTATAAATAAATATTACTGAACATTATTTATTTAAGATCACTCCTTTGTATTATTTCTACTTTCATTGTGTATTTTATATCATGTACTTAGAAAAGAAAATATAGAAAGGAATATAATCAATGTATCATAAATATATTAAAAAAATAAATGGAATCAAAACTATCTTAATATATTTATAATCTAATTCATTATGAATGAATGAAAATAAATCTAGTAAAGAAATAAATAATTCATGTTACCTCTCAAAAAGAAATTTTTTATGGGGTTTTAACTTAACCTTACCTCGTTGGATCACATAATTGGAGTATAATATAGATCCAAACATCTCAGATTTAACAAATTATGATTTTTTGTGCATTTGGTATTACTATAGTCTAATTTTCCTTTGAAAAATTGTTAATTTTTTGATAAAGTTACCTAGAAAGGGCCACCTCTAGAGATTTGAAAAGCACATAATGTGTTGATTTTACTCAATATAATTTTTCCAATACATTTTCATTATGATTATACTTATCTATTTCAAGCATGAGTTCCTCCAGTTTATCATCCCATTCCTCTTGATATATATTTTTTTCTTTTTATACTCTATATTTTCAAGAAATTTATAGTTAGTTTAGATATTAGTTTCTTCACTTCATTCCTCTTTATATTCCTTTTTTGGGAAAGTTTCTATATTATCAATAGTATTTACAATTTCAACATCCACCATTTATTCTACTTAATTTTTTTCTTACCTCTCATTCATAATTCTATGAAATTTCATTATAGATGTCGTAGTTGTCTTCTCTTATTCTTCATCTTCCTCTTACTTTGATACTAGATTTTTCAAGAATTTATGAAAAACTTTTGCATTTTGTGTCCATTGTTTTTAATCTTCCTTTGAGTATTTCTATTTCCTTCCAAATATTTCACTAAACCAATCATGTTCAGTAGCTTGATATTATTATTTTACTTTTTATTTTCCTTCTTCCACCTCCTTCAATCCTACAATGTTGATAGAATCATTTATAGAAACAAATTCAGTTTTGAAGTTGAACTTAACTCATATTAAATGAACACGACTTCAATAATTCCTCTTAAAAATTATATTCTAGGCTATGAAGTATTACCTTATCCTTTCACGGTTACAATTATTAGATCATTATATTATTAACTATGGAACCTTATAAGATTATAAACATGATATAAATGATCCATTATATGAATATAATTTTTTATTTTATTTTATAAACAATGTATCCCCACCATCATAACCAAAAAAATACATACTGAATAAATGGAATAAAAAAAATAAAAACCCAACTAAAATTAGGGAACAAAAAAATAGAGCGAGAATTTATTTATAAATAATCAATATAGATTATATACTACCCTAATTCCTTGACAAAATAACCAAAAACATGTTAAGGGATTAATTTGTAATTACTAACATTAGCATACCAAGGTTTGGAAATTAATAAAATGAGTATCTAGTTAATAATTAAACTAAAAACAATTATAGGTATGTACAATTTTAGGTTAATATCATGAGGTATGGGTTGGAGAATAATATAACTGGAAAATTTAAGACATGATAACTATGATATAACAACTAAACTACTTTTTATTTCATGTTTAAATAATTAGCGAGAGAAGTAAATAAAAAACATGTACCGATCATATGATATCAATGTTCATGAACTAGTTAGTATTAAAGCACAATAATTCAATAATGATGAATTTTATGAAAACACTTGATATTGATGAATAAAACCCCTCTAAAGTTTTTTCCATTTTTTATGTTAAGTTACTTTGAATTATTAATGAGAAAGGTAACACAAATAATTGTTTAAATATAGAACCCTGATTCCACCCTTTGATCATGTATAGGGTGGAATTATATTTATTTAAATAGATAAAACAGTATAAATAATTAATGAGGGAGAAGAGAGATGAAATTATATTTCTCAACTAAAATTAAATATAAAACTCACTATATATCTATTAAAATACTCATTACATCCCAAATTATGTAAAAAAATCACCCTCTCAATCTTGTTATAAGAGGGTGAGAAAAATTTAAAAAAAGAAACTATAATAAATAAAATAAGAACCAGACTGAATCTATCCAACAATAAAAGACTCATAGAAATTCATCCACCACCAATCAAGAGATATATATTTTGGGTGCACAACATTCATATATTTATATAGAAGAATATAACTTATAGGACATCATCAATATTAACCCTTATCTATAGCATTTTAAACATGAATTAAAAAAAATTATGGATAGTCTATATATTCCGTACAGATGATACCTTCTTTTATCCCCCAAAATTAAATCTTTAACATTATCATAATGAGATAATTTTGATATTTTAAATTTCTTAATGATACTAAAATGGTGAAATAACTATGAACCCTTAGGAATTTTCAATGGTGTCATTACTTAACCTTCATACTTTTATATTGAATAACCCTATCATCCATGTTATATACATCACTTGAGTACCTTGAAAATTCTCTATTATGGTTTACATAGTTCACTGTGGGAATTTAGACATGGGTGTCCCTATATCATTATCTACACTTACTTTACATCAATTGACTAAACCCACTTTCACACTGAATTATAATTATTTTTTTATTTAATGTACACATTTGAGCCATGAATTAATCTCTTATAGTGTATTTTTGATTGTTTTTACCTTTTTCATGCTCTTAATGCACTGTAACCCACAATTTTTTATTACTAATCTAAGTGTTTTATCCACCATTTTCACTTTTATATATATTATATTGCATCCAAAACATCCACCTTGTCATAAGAGTTAGTGTTTCATTGTCTGATCATCCCTATGTAACATGAAATCACTCCAATTGAGGTTATAAAATTGAAATAAGCAAGGCGACCATACTACCTAGTGGTAGTCCAACCATGATGTAAAGGTAGAGAATCTTACACAACATCTGTTTTACCCTTCAAAACCACTTCAACATATCGTGACATTGATAGAACCTAGGACCTTTTTACCTTTTTTTAGATCCACACACCCCTTCATAGACGACTAGGTTACCTTAACGCAGATCCCATCTATTTACCTTCATGTCACCATCTTCCTAAATCAAAAATCCATCAAAAATTATACATTCAATTATTTTTCTTATATTAATATTATTTATTTATTTTTACAAAATTAAAATTCAATATAATTTATCCATAAAATAATTAGAAAATTTAATTAGAAGTTAAAAATCACTTAATTAATTATTAAAACTTATCAATTGAAATTAAATATTATCATACATAAAATAATAATATAAAAGAATTAGATAGAAGTTTCTATAATTAAATGTTTGAATAACTCATTATCAGAGGTGAACCCTAATATTCAATTTTAATTTTTTTATCTTTTCAATCATAAGTGGTATGACATGTTCACACAATATCTTGTTATATTCATGGAGTAAAATATACAAGACATTTCATTTTTGATAAATGCTTTTTTGTATCAAGAGTAAGTAAAGGTTGTGATTTATTTGGAGAGGTCTAAAATTATTTTTGAAATCAGAATATTACATGGAATAGATAAATATTAAAATAAGTTTCTTTAGGATTTACCTATGTGGGATTCAGAAGGGTAGAAATTTTAAATGAAACTTGGATTTTTTTTAATCCATTCATAAAATAAAGATAAATCTTATCTCAGTGATTGTTCATGATTTTCATTAACATAGTTATTTTAAATTTTGTTCTCTAATTCCTTTTGATAGTTTTGGAAGTCATTATTTTTTGAAGAGATCATGTAATAACATATGGACTAATACTATTGAAACCATGAGAAAATACAATTATTAACAAGATTTAGGATTATTTATTATGGTTCATAACTAAATTATTTTGATACATTACATATTATATTATATTTTTACTATATATATTTATTATAAAAGTTTGATGTACATTTCTCATAGTGTGATATCAATTTATAAAAATGAAGGTGGGTGTAGTGTTTTAAAACTATTACATCCAAAAAAAGAATGTAGTGGAAAATGATTTTACTATAACATCTCTAAGTAATGATTTTATAATGTTAATTAATAATGAATATTTATGGGAATATATTCTAATTAATATTTAAAAATGGAATGGAATTTGATTAATATAGTTCTATGTATATTGAACACCATGAATATACAATTTTAGAAAGTGAATGAATCATTATTTTATGATTTTATATGAAATAGGATGTGGGAACCCATAAATGTTTAGAAGACCCCTGAAAATTGGATTATTAAATTAGATTTAAATATTTTTTTTGAAGGATAATTTAGAGTAGTATGGAGTTCAAAGAAATAATTCATAGTGGTTTTCAATACATCAAGTTGGGTTGTGCAACATTATATTTCCAAAACAAACAAAGTTATCATGTATATATCTTTTTTCTATTAATAAGAAGAATGCAGTTTAACATCTATTATAATTTTTAATTTATTACTAGGTAAAGGAATGACATAAATGAAATAAATGACTAATTATATTATTATTATGCTAACAAATACCCATATAGATCTTGTACAATATTTCACAATAATTTTTAATATGACTTCTTAAATCGCACTTGAAGTGTGATTGTAACATCCTTGGTAAATGAAGAATAATGTATTTTCATATTTATTAATATTTTTGAATTAAATATTAATTTTACTTTAAAATGGTTTCTATGTTTGATAGCATACCCAATAAGCAACAACAGGTTTCATTTAAATCTTACATTGCACACTAATAATATAATATTATTATTTTAAATGGTAGTTAACTCTTAGCTGTTGTATTGATGGGAATGAAAAAATTAACTACCATATGATTATACATGTTTGTTAAATATATTTACATTTATCCAATAAAATTTAGAGGCTTAAAATGTGAATGAATCTAATTTTAAGCATAATTTACATTAAAAGGTCGATTTACCGCCTTTTAATGGAGAACCCTATTTAAATATAGTTTTTTTCACTTTAATAAATTCTATTTGACTAAATAAAATCCTTCTTTAGAATAGTGACATCAAAATTTACTTTGTGTAAATTTTTGTAATTTTTTCGATAAAGTTCATTTTTTAATGAATAGTGAAAAATATTGAATTTTAATTCAAAACTATGTTTTAATCAAATTTATTTATATGGTTATATTATATTTTAAATTGATTTTAAAGTTTAATTATAATATATTTTTACCATTTAATCCAATGTTGGTCATTGGAATTGATTTCACTTTGAAATTGGACATAAACAAGTGTCAATCTTTTGATAGTTATTGTTTCTTAAAGAGACGCTATTTGTTTTAACAACGGGAATTAATTTTAAAATTAATTAATGCCAATTTTATGTTTTTAATTTGGAAAAATAAAAATAATTTTTTAATTTGGAATATCAAATATAGCTTAGGATGAAATTTTGTAATTTTTCTGAAAAACTTAAATTTTTGATAAATAGTGAAACCACTTAGTAGTAGTTAAAAACTGAATTTTTTCATTTAAATAAAATTTCACCACTTATTTGAATTTAATTTAGAAAATACAACATACATGGTTGTTATTAGTATGTAAAATGTGGTTCAATAAGATGAAAATAATTTTTGGTGAATAGTAACTTTTGACTTTTTTTACCACAGTTAAAGATAAATAGGGAAATTCAAGGTAAAAAGAATATTATAATAATTCAAAATTCTCTTAACACTTGTCCTAACCTTATTGGATGAGTAATGGCCGACCAAAGGCATCCTTGGGTCTATTTTGGGACCCCATGGAGCCATTTATGAATGATAATAACACTTTAGATTAATTAATTTAAAGTAAATGCAAAAATGACAAAAACAAAACTCTTTTAGTAAATTAATTTTTATATGGTGTTATATAAGTAATTGTTTTGACTATAAATATTCATTGAAAAGATAAAAAGATTTACTACATCATTTTATTTTGTTTATAATTTTTATGCGTTGAATAAATTAAATTATATATGACAGAATAATGATGCAATATTTACCTTATTAATAAATGATTTAAATAAACAAGATTATAATGATTAAAATATTATCCAAAACCTATCCAATTACAATTTTATGATTATATTTATACCATGAGTCATCTTATCTTAGACTCAAATGATTTTTGGACTTTTAGAAACCGAATATCATTATATTATAAAATAATATTTTCACACTTTCCTAAAGAGCCCCTCCTCTCCCTTATAAAAGGAGACCACTTATAACCAATTCCACACACCTCTAAAGCCTTTAGTCTCATCCAAAATCTACCCCATTAAGCTCCCTACATCCCTACTTTCCACCTAGAAGCCTTAACTTAGGCAGAAGTCACTTCAACAAACCATTTTGGTTCAAACCAAAGTGAGTTACCCAAATTAAAGGTAATGGTTTTTCTTAACTTCTTTTCTTTTATTTTACTTCTCCAACCCCTAAAATATTTTTATTACTTTATTTTATAGAAAAAAAAGTATCCTAAATATACTAGGATTTTTTATGAGAAGGATTAGAACTACACTTACACACACCTCCATCTAATGGGTGAAGAACATAATGTTTCTGTGGATGGAAAACTAACGCCTCACGAAACGATGATTGTTCAATTACCTCCTCCTGCCTCTCATAGTGGACATTATGATGGATATATATTTATATATGATATATATTATGTTTATGTTTTCTTTATGCTTCTTCATTTACCATTTATATCATACCTTTATGGTTTCCATTATGGGTAAACGCGATAATTTCATTTGAGGAAGTGCGGACTACCGCCCCCTGAAAGTGATATGACTCGTTATTTCCATATGTGGGAAGTATAAAGGATGGAATTAATGATATTATATATGATATTATACTATAAATATAATATACCTATGTATCATTATGATTTAATTCCATTAAAATTTTAAATAGTAATGAAAGTAGCGTTCATGCGTACGTACGACTTACCGTCTCTATGAAAGGTGCATTTCATTTCTTACCTCCAAATGTTATGTATTATTATAAATACTTGTATATACCATATATATATATGATATATATGATATCTAAATCATGAAAATCATTCTGGATATAATGAAATATTTACAATAAGGACTACTTGTAAATATAAGGTTTTTATTTTTGACTCAAGTACCAAATATTGACAAAACGACCATTATTAACTTGAATGATTACATAATGTTTGTAACATGGTAATATGTGATATAAAAGGAAGAAAAAACTTGAAAAAGGTTCTTATGAAAGTAGAAATTAACTTTAGTTTATTATCCAAGAGATTAAATAATGATCGAGTCAAGTCGGACACGAGGTAAGGGACTTCGTCTCAATCTCCTTTCATTGAGCCATATTTTGTTTTAATACACGAATTTATTTTATAATCTGTATAAACACCATTGGATTTTCAAATAGAATCTTTTTCTATGAATGATTTTACTAAAAGACAAAAAGTAATGTTTCTTTTAATGTAAGTGGTGACAACGACCTTTCCACCACCGCGAGTATTATTTGTTCTTTGGCTTCCTTAACAGGCCGTGATGTTTTTTTTCAAGGAAAATAAATACCATATACTATTTTATGTATTTTGGTATTGAAAATGGTTTTGATAATGGATTTTTTATGTCAATATATTTAAGTGATATATTGTGATTGAAATGTGGAAATGTTTTCTTTCCTTTATATTTGTTTTTTATGTTATGATTTTATAATGGTACTTGGACATTTGATGGGTGGTTACGTGATAAAAAAAATTATGGGTGGGGCCGTGATAAACCAGGATAGGTGGTTAAGTTATGACCTCCAATGCATTGGGTATGGAAGTCAGCCGTATGGTTATTCTATTTAATGATATGTATGGAATTCAACCGTATGGTTATTCCATTTAAGTATGTTTATGTCCCAAGTTACCTTTATATGTTATGTGTTCTTTATATGGGTTTTATGGTAATATTTTGGTTACAAAAGGGTAAGTAGTGATCTTTTATTCAGTTAAGAGTATTTACTACTTCATAAAGGTGAAAATTATTACATATGTTAAAGTAATCATGGTTTACTTGTTGTCTTGAAAAACTAACAGTTTTCTTTCTTCATGCATCCCTTAATGAGATTTTTTATGCTCACCCCAAGTTTTTGAAATGTTTTTAATAGGAAATAATGTGGAATAGGGTCAAGGATGGGATCAAGGAAATGTCATGCTGTCTTAAACATGGAACTATACATGACTCCTTTTTTCAAGAGTTTTTATTTTATGAAAAAATGGAAACTGAGTAGAAGTGTATACCTTTTAATCTTTTGAGATGTTATAGTTATGTACTAATTCTCTAAAACTCTAAACCTAAAAATATCCTCAATGTGAATTATTCGTTTAATTCAATATTATATAATGTTTTAAGGTTGGGTCCTTATAGTTGGTATCAGAGGTTGGTTTAGAAAACTTTAGGAGTTAGGGTATTGTTAAATTAATGTCCCTAAATTAATTTATGGTAATATTGAAATTATATAGTATTTACAGATTACCATGTTGCTTAGCCTAAGAAATTTAAATGTTCAGAATGGTTTTCCATAGAAGAAACATGGCAGAAATGTAGGGATGACATCAGAAGTAAGACAACCTTCCAAATCAGCAACCTGAGATGGGTGGAATCAGAACTGAACAGTTTGTTGTAGTGATGGCATAGTTGACTCAAGCTGTAAATGGTGGTGGTATACATGCACGAGATCATCCAAATCAACCACAGAGGAACATGTCAGTAGTGGATAATTTAATGAGGAAACATCCCCCATCATTCATAGGATCATCTGACCTGGTGCTAGCAGAAGGGTGGATTAAAGAACTGGAAAAGATTTTCAATGTCATGGGTTGTTCAGAACATCAAAAGGCTAGTCTCGCTGTTTACTGTTTTGAAGGTGAAGCTGATCAGTTGTAGTCAATGGTGAAAAATATCAGGGATAGTGAGGATATTGATGCTCTCGATTGGGATGAATTCAAAGGTATGTTTCTGGAGAAATATTTTTCTAAGGTGGTTCATATTGGAATGGAAAAACAATTCCTAGAATTGAAGCAAGAGGATGAATCAGTGGCTTCTTATGAAGCAAAATTCACTCGACTGGCAAGGTATCCTCCAAATTTCATCCAATATCTTGATAGTAAGATAAATTTATTTTACTCAGGATTGAAGCCACGATATTGAAGAGAATTATCCTCTCGTGAGTTCAAAAGTTATGAAAAACTTGTTTGATGTGCAGAGAAGGTGGAAATGGAGTGTGCTGATGATCAAGTTTTTGTTGGCCAACAACAGAATAAGCGGTCCAGTCGGTAGGAAAAGGGAAAGAATTCATCAAAGAATCCTGGAGGTAAGAAAATTAAATATCCAAGTGTGGTAAAAATCATCCTGGGAAATGATATCAAAGTCTGGAAAGTGCTTCCGGTGTGGTAAGTCTGGTCATATTGCTCGTAACTGTAAAGAAGATGATCAAGAAGACAATGAAAATCCATAGGTAAAATGTTTTAAGTGTAATGAAATAGTTCATTATGCATTTGAGTGTCCAGCAAAGAACTCAACTGAGGGAAAGCTGCTAGAATACAAGCAGAAAGGGGTGGTGAAATCCTTTGTAACTACTCAGCAGATTTTGGTCCATCAAACGAAGTAGTATCAGGTACACTGTTTGTTTTTTCAGATTATGCCAATGTGTTGTTTGGTTCAGGGTCTACACACTCTTTTATTTCTAAGAAGTTTTCTAGTAAATTGGGAATTCCATCTCAAGATATGAATACAGAACTTATGGTAAAAACACCTGGAGGAAATATTGAGACAAAAAGAAAACATAAGAACCTTCATGTCCTTGTGTGTGGGAAGAATCTACCTGCAAACCTTATTGTTTTGTCTCTAGTATAGTTTGATGTTATTTTGGGAATGGATTGGCTGTCTGTTTATCAGGCTAAGATTGATTTCAGAGCTAAATAGGTTTCATTTCAGAAAGATTTACAATTTGTGTACAATAATTAAACCTTGATTTTGATAACATATCATGAAGCTGAGAAACTAGTAAAAGATGGAAATGAATATTACCTTGCAAATATTGTTGAAAATAAATGAACGGTTCAGATTAATGATGTGCCTGTGGTGAATGAGTACCTTGATGTTTTTCGTGATGAGTTTCCTGGTATATACATGATCTGGAAGTTGAATTTACTGTTGACTTAGTTCCTGATGCTAATCCAATTTCAAAACCTCCTTATCGAATGGCTCAAATTAAACTTTTAGAGTTAAATAAGAAATTACAGGAGTTATAAGATAATGGTTTCATTTTACCTAGCACATCACTATGGGGTGATCCTGTATTGTTTGATAAAATGAAAGATGGTTCAATGAGAATTTTCATTTATTATAGAGGATTTAATAACATCATTGTTAAGAACAAATATCCTATGCCTCATATCGATGATTTGTTTGATCAGCTCCAGGGAGCTTAGTATTTTTTGAAGATTTACTTGAGATCAGGGTAACATCAGTTGAAATTAAAGGAAGAAAACATTCCAAAGACTACATTTCGTACTATATATGGCCATTATGAATTTTTAGTTATTCCTTTTGGGTTAACCAATTCACCTGCTGTATTCATGTATCTTATGAATATAATTTTCTGTGAGTTCTTGGATATGTTTGTGGCTGTGTTCATTGATGATATTTTGGTTTATTCTAAAAGTGATGAGGAGCATGAAATTCATTTAAGGGTCATCTTGAAAACCATAAAAGAAAAGAAAATTTATGGGAAATTCAGTAAGTGTGAGTTTTGGTTACAACAAATTTCTTTCCTTGGTCACATTGTTTCAAAAAATGTCTTAACTATTGATCCTGCTAAAACAAAAGTTGTTGAAGAATGGCCAAGACCTACAAATATAATCAAGATCCTTAGTTTTCTTGGGTTGGTAGGTTATTACCAGAGGTTTGTTGAGAATTTTTCATGGTTATCTAGTCCAATGAATAAGTTAACTCAAAAAGGTGTTAAGTTCATTTAGAAAAAATAATGTGACGATTGTTTTCAAGAAATGAAAAGAAGATGGGTGAATGCTCTAGTTTTGGAATTGCCTTCCAGAAATTGTGAGTTTGTTATCTACAGTGATGCTTCATTGAAAGTACATGGATGTGTCCTTATGTATAATGATAAGGTAATTGCTTATGCTTCACGTTAGTTGAAACCTCATGAGTTAAATTACCCTACACATGATTTGGAATTAGCTGCTATTGTTTTTTCTTTAAAAATTTGGATGCATCATTTTTATGGAGTAAAATTTGAAATATATATTGACCACAAAATTTTGAAGTATATATTCACTCAGAAAGAATTGAACATGAGAGAGAGGAGATGGCTAGAATTAATCAAGGATTATGATTGCATGATCTATTACCATCCAGGAAAAGAAAATAAAGTGTTCGATGCTTTGAGTTGAAAAAGTAATATCTCATTAACCATGCTACATTTGGAATGAGATCCTTTGGTTTTTGATATGATGAAATTTGGCATAGAAGTTGTTGGTTCAAGAAATTATTCTATTTTGTTTCAGGTGTCAGTGAAATCATCTCTATCAGACAGAATAAAGAAAGCGTAGAAAGAAGACAGTGAGTTAAAGAAAATGGTAGAGTTGGTTCAGAAGGGTAAGTTGCCTGATTTTAACGTTGATAATGATTGTGTTTTGAGGTTTGGGAAGATATTATGTGTGCCTTGTGATTCATAGTTGAAGAATGAGTTGTTATGTGAAGCTCATAGTTCTCCGTTTTCAGTTCATCCTGGAAGTACTAAGATGTACATAGATATTCGAAAGTATTACTAGTGGGATGAAATGAAAAGAGATATTAATGATTTTACTATGAAATTTTTGACTTCTCAATAGGTTAAAGCATAACTGCAGTTACTGAAATGTATTCATCAGTCTTTACCGGTGCTAGAGTAGAAATGGGAAAATATATCCATGGACTTTGTTGTGGGATTACCGAAGACATCTCGAGGTAATAATGCAATCTGGGTTATAGTTGATCGATTGAATAAATCTTCTCATTTCCTTCCTATTCGAGATACTTTGTATCTAGATCAACTTTCTCGATTGTATGTTAAAGAGATAGTCAAGTTTCATGGTGTTCCCCTATCCACTGTATCTGATCGTGATCCCTGGTTTATTTCTAACTTTTGGAAAGGCCTTCATAAGTCATTAGGTACTAAATTAAATTTTAGTACATCTTTTCATCCTCAATCAGATGAACAGTCAGAACAAACAATTAAGACCTTGGAGGATATACTACATGAATGTTCACTAGATTACCAGGGAATTTGGGACCAACATATTTCTTTGGTTGAATTTTCTTATAATAACAGTTTTCTTTCAAGCATAGAGATGGATCTATTTGAGGCTTTATATGTAAAGCATTGTTGAACTCCAACTTTTTGGGATGAAGTAGGTGAAAGGAAGATTATAGGACCAGAATTGGTAGAAGAGATGGAAGAGAAAGTTCAGTTGATTCATAAGAACCTAAGAACAGCTTAGAGCAGACAGAAAAGTTATGCGGATAACCGGAGGAAAGATATTTCTTTTGAGGCGGGTGATCATGTCTTTCTCAAGGTTTCTCTATGGAAAAGTGTGATGCGTTTTGGTATGAAGGGAAAGTTGAGTATGAGGTTCATTAGACCATATAAAATCCGGGAGAAATTTGGATATGATGTGTATATAGTGGATTTACCTTCAAGTTTATCCCATGTACACAATGTTTTTCATGTTTCGATGTTGAGAAAGTATATTCCAAATCCATCTCATGTTTTGAGTCCAAAGGTAGCTCAGTTGGAAGAGAATATCTCTTATGAAAAACAACTAGTACAGATTCTTGACTAAAGAGAGAAAGTGTTTTAGAATAAGGTAATTCATCAGGTAAAGGTTTTGTGGAAAAAACATATGGTTGAAGAGGCAACGTAGGAATCTGAAAATTATATGAGGGATAAATACCCCCACTTATTTTGATAAGTGAATAAAAATTACGAGGACACAATTTACAAAAGGGGGGAAGGATGTAACATCCAAGATAAATGAAGAATAAGATATTTTCATATTTATTAATATTTATGAATTAAATATTAATTTTACTTTAAAGGGGTTTCTATGTTTGATAGCGTACCCGATACGCAACAACGAGTTTCTTTGAAATCTTAAGTTGGACAATAATAATACTATATTATTATTTTAAATGGTAGTTAACTCCTAGCCGTTGTATTAGCGAGAATGAACAAAACTAACTACAATATGGTTATACATGTTTGTTAAATGTATTTACATTTATCCAATAAAAGTTTGAGTCTTAAAATGTGAATGAATCTAATTTTGAGCATAATTTACATTAAAAGGTCGATTTACTGCCTTTTAATGGAAAACCCTATTTAAATATAGTTTTGGTAACATTATTACATTCTATTTGACCAAATAAAATCCTTCTTTAGAATGGTGACATCAAAATTTACTTTGTGTAAATTTTTTGAATTTTTCTGATAAACTTCATTTTTTAATGAATAGTGAAAAATATTGTATTTTAATTCAAAACTGTGTTTTAATATAATTTATTTATATGGTTTGATTATCTTTATAATTGGTTTTAAAGTGTAATTAGAATATATTTTTACCATTTAATCCAATTTTGTTCATTATAATTTATTTTACTTTGAAATATGACATAAACAAGTGTCAATATTTTGATAGTCATTATTTCTTAAAAACACGATATTTGTTTTTACAACAGGAATTAATTATAAAATTAATTAATTCCACTTTTATGTTTTTAATTTGAAAAAATAAACATCATTTTTGAATTCAGAATATAAAATATATCTTAGGCATAATTTTTGGTATTTTTCTGAAAATCTTCAATTTTTGATAAACAGTGAAACCACTTAGTAGTAGTTAAAAAACTGACTTTTTCATTTAAATGAAATTTTACCACTTCTGTGAATTTAATTTAAAAAATCCTAAATACATGGTTATTATTAGTAAGTAAAATTTGGTTCAATAAGATGAAAATAATTTTTGGTGAACAGTAACTTTTGACTATTTTTACCACGGTTAAAGATAAATAGGGTAATTCAAGGTAAAAAGAATATTATAATAATTCAAAATTACCTTAACAATTGTCATAACCTTATTTAATGATTAATGGAAGACCGTGGGAATACTTGGGTCCATTTTGGGACCCCATGGAGCCAATTATGAATAATAATTAAACTTTAGATTAATTAATTTAAAGTAAAGGTAAAAATTACAAAAACAAAAATCTTTTAGTAAATTAATTTTTATATGGTGTTATTTAAGTAATATTTTTGACTATAAATATTAATTGTAAATCTAAAAATGTTTCCTACATCATGGTATTTGTTTTATAATTTTTATACATTGAATAAATTAAATTATTTATGACACAATAATGATGCAGTATTTACCTCATTAATAAATGATTTAAATAAATAAGATTATAATGATTAAACTATAATAAAAACCTATAAAATTCCCATTGGATGATTTTATTTTGACCATGAGTCATCTTATCATCAACTCTAATGATTTTTGGACCTTTATAAACTGAATATCATTATATTGTAAAATAATATTTTCACACATTCCTAAAGAGTCCCTCCTCTCCCTTATAAAAGGAGACCACTTATAACAAATTCCACACACCTATCAAGCCTTTAGTCTCATCCAAAATCTACCCAAATAAGTTCCCTATATCCCTCCCATCCACCTAGAAGCCTTTCCTTAGACATAAGGCACTTCAACAAACCATTTTGGTTCAAACCAAAGAGAGTTACCCAAATTAAAGGTAATGGTTTCTCTTAACTTATTTTATTTTATAGTACTTCTCCAACCCCTAAAATCTTTTTATTCCTTTCCTTTATAGAAACAAAAGTATCCTAAATATACTAGTATGTTTTTATGAGAATTATTCGAACTAAACTTACACACACCTCCATATAATGGGTGAAGAACATAATGTTTCTGTGGATGACAAACTAACGCCTCACGAACTGATGATTGTTCAATTACCTCCTACCGCCTCTCATGGTGGCCATTATGATGGAACTATATTTATATATGATATATATTATGTTTATTTTTTCTTTATTCTTCTGTATTATACATTTATATCATACCTTTATGGTTTCCATTATGGGTAAACATGATAATTTAATTTAAGGAAGTGCAGACTACCACCCCCTCAAAGTGATATGACTCATTAATTCCATATGTGGGATGTATAAAGGATTAAGTTAATGATATTATATATGATATTATACTGGAATTATAATATACCTATGTATCATTATGTTTTAATTCCATTAAAATGAGAAATATAAATGAAAGTAGCGTTCATGCGTACGTACGACTTACCGTTTCCATGAATGGTGCATTTCATTTCTTACCTCCAAATGTTATGTACTATTATAAATAAATGTATATACTGGATATATATGATATATATAATATATAAATCATGAAAATTATTCTTTATATAATGAAATATTTACCACATGGACAACTTGTAAATATAAGGTGTTTATTTTTGACTCAAGTACCAAATTTCGACAAAATGACCATTATTATCTTAAATGATTACATAATGTTTATAACATGGTAATAAGTGATATAAAAGTAATAATAAACTTGAAAAAGGTTATTAAGCAATTATAAATTAACTTTATTTTATTATTTAGGAGATTAAAGAATGATCGAGTCAAGTCGGACATGAGGTAAGGGACTTCATCTCAATATCCTTTCATTGAGGCATATTTTGTTTTAATACACGACTTTCTTTTATACGCTATATAAACACCCTTGAATTTTCAAAGGGAATATTTTTCTACGAAGTGTTTTACTAAATGAAAAAAATGAATGTTTCTTTTAACGTAAGAGGTGACAACGACCTTTTCGCCACCGCGAGTATTATTTGTTCTTTGGCTTCCTTAACAAGCCGTAATGTTTTTTATTCAGGGAAACAAATACCATATAATATTTATGTATTTTGGTATTGAAAATGGTGTTGATAATAGATTTGTTATGTAAATATATTTAAGTGAAATATTGTGATTGAAATTTGGAAATTTTTTCTTCCCTTTATATTTGTTTTATGTGTTATGATTTTATAATAGTACTTGGACATTTGACGGATGGTTACTTGATAAACCAAATGATGGGTGGTGCCGTAATAAACCAGGACGAGTGGTTATGTTATAACCTCCATTGCATTGGGTTTGGAAGTGGGTTGTATGGATATTCCATTTAGTGATATGTGTGGAAGTCGACCATATGGTTATTCCATTTAAGTATGTTTATGTCTCAAGTTACCTCTATATGTTATGAGTTCTCTATATGGGTTTTATAGTAATATTTTGGTTACAAAAGGGTAAGTATTGACATTTTATTCTATGAAGAGTATTTACTACTTCATAAAGGTGAAAATTATTACTTATGTTAAAGTAATCATGGTTTACTTATTGTTTTGAAAAACTAACAGTTTTCTTTCTTTGTGCATCCCTTACTGAGCTTTTTTATGATCATACCAAGTTTTTGAAATGTTTTTCACAGGACATAATGTGGAATAGGGTCAAGGATGGAATCAAGGAAAAGTCATGATATCTTAAACATGGAACTAGACATGAATCTTTTTTTCAATAGTTTTTATTTTATGAAAAAATGGAAACTGAGTAGAAGTGTTTACTTTGTAATCTTTTGAGATGTAATAGTTATGTCCTAATTCTATAAAACTATAAACCTGAAAAGATCCTCAACTTGAATTATTCATTTAATTAAATATTATGTAATGTTTTAAGTTCAGGTCCTTATAGTGATAATATTATGGTTGTTGTAGATTGACATAAAAAATAATATCAATTCATTAATAATAAAGAAACTAATTTAGAAGAATTTGTTGGTATGATATAAGTTAATAATATTTTTGGACTTCAAGGAGTTATAATTTTCATTATTTTAGATAGAAATCCTTATTTTATAGATAACAAATATAATAGGGTTCATAATGTAATGGATACTTAATAGAATATCATTATAACATTTAAAACTTAAATGGATGAAAAAAAATTATATGTTTTTTAAATGATTTGATTTTATTATAAAAACTTAAATTTGGAATGTCTGAAAATGATTTTTAGTAATTGGTATAGTATTCATATAATAATAACTGACCTAATCACTGAAACCTAAGGCACTATTTGACTATTTTTTAATAAACTCTTCTAATTACATTTATTTTTGGGTTGAGGTAGGATGAACTGTACATTTTATAATAAGATTAGGGTAGGTGATGAAAAAATTAATTAAATAGATTTAGAATATGTTTTTTAAATATTAATTCAAATGAAATATAATGCATATAAATGACAACACGCATTTTTGTTTTATTTTAGATATACATATTTATAAAAGTTTCCCCTATTTAGGCTAACTTTTATCTTATAAAGCATAGATTTTTATTACAATAATATATTTAATTATTGAATGTCTTGGTGATTTAGTGTATAATGTTTTATTATATTAATATTATATAAAGATTCATAATATTTTTCAGCATTATAAATTTGAGACATAATTTCTATACCTTCTTAAGTTATATATTTTAACATAGTTTTCAAGACACTAAAATTTTAGGAAATATTTTTTTAGAAATAAATTTGATTTATTCGACATCATGTATTAAACACATTACTATGTTTTAAAAAATAGTATTTACTATTATTAAAATATATCAAAAAAAGTAGTGGGAATGAATAGGACTAACTAAATTATGAAAATTATATGGTTTAAACATGTATAAAATAAATTAATGTTGTATCAATTGATTAGGAATGAAAATAAAAACAATCATTTGAAATAAAATGAAATGTTTTATGGAAAATATTATTATGCATGAAACATGGTTTTATCTTTATAAATTAAATTAATCATCATGGTAAATGATTTAAAATGAATTTTATATATTATACATTCAATAAAATGTTTTATCATTAATCAAATATTTTTGTATTGGAATGATATTAGAATAAATCCAATTTTATACTTAATTTTTTTTAAATGTTGTTTCATCATGTTTTTCTCACGTATTTAGGAATTAAATTTTCACATTTTTAGAAAATTTATTTAGATAATTGAGCTTTATTTTATTAAATAAATATTGAAAAATAATAATATATTAAATATTACATAATTTTTTGAGAATGATAATTTTATGAGTGAATACAGCCAAATCAAAATTTTGTTAAAAACTACCTTTTCATTTAAGTAATATAAAGAGATAACTACTATTTTGAAATTATTTAGAAGTAAAATTAGTTAAATTATATTATTATTAATAAAATTTATTTCATTGTAATCAAATTGATATTGAAATTTTATACTATAACTTTTTATACTTATGAAAAAAATTTCTTTAGAAAATTGTATTTTCATCATGCTTTTATGTTTAATTTTAAATTATATTTTATCACTTACATTAAATTAATTTGGGTAAATTTATTCACAATTTTTATTTGTAATAAGTTATATTATTTGATAATGTTAAATTTATTTTTGTTCACAATTTATAGAGAAAAATAGTATAAATTAATTACTATAGATAATGTTAAAACACGGTTTACCGTGTTACATGTGTCTCTATTAAAATTAATTTTCCACAAACATCGTAATTTATTCTCCAATTTTTTTATTTTTATAATAAGTGGGTAAAAAGTATCTAATAATTATAATTTATTTTTTGGATTAAATGATAAATTTCCTAGGTAAATAAATAAAAAAAAATTTCTATGGTGAAAAAAAGTGTAAAAGTAAGTATTCCTTGAAATCAAGTAATTGTTTTAAATAATGTTTTTTAAGGTGTTAACATACCTTATATTCCATTAAATATATTTTTTATCAATTTTTGAGGCCCTTGAGTTGAGAGTCACTTCCTATCCATGAATAGTTTAGTGTATTTACAAAAATTCCACTCATCAATTACAGAAGGGAAGCTCATCCCTTCACTTATTCACACCTCATAGACTATTTGGATCAACCAAAACATACAAAAATTTCTCCCCAAAATACTTTTTAAAATTATATTTATACTTTTCTACCATAATTTCAACACCTGGTTCCTTAAAAAATCTAAAGGAGGTATTTCTAAGTGAAGGTAATTATCATCAATAAGCTTGTTCTTTTTTAATTCTTCTCTTAAAAACTTATTGACTATATTAATAAATTGAGTATAATAAAAAAAATATCTAACATATACTGATTTGTCACTATATTTATGGAATAACCTACATCAATCCCACCTTCCATCAAATGGGAAACAAAACTGTCAATTGTGTGTACGGCTGATTACCGCATCGCGAACAAATGAAATTCTTTTTCCATAACCACATCCCAAGGATAGATATTATGATGGATTTAATGTATTTGTATTATATTTATGATATAATTATAATTATGGAATTATAATATCACATATACCTTATATCCTTTCAATCCATTAAAGATAATGGTTTTATATTTCAATATAATTATTTATAGGGATTGTTTATGAATTGGTTTCCAATGATGAAATCATATGATCCATCACTAAAGATAATAATAAAGTTTCTTATCCTATGGTTATTTCTATATAATACATGTTCTCTTTCTATTTTACTCCCTTTGGGTACTAAAGATACTAAACAAATATATTTATAAAAATAGACTCTATTCTTATGTTTGGTCATAATTCACTATCTTTAAGGTGAATGTTTTGTAAAAATGTTTTAAATAAAGTTGTTAATATTCCCAAATAAGTTTTAAAGACATTTTCCCATGTTTTATTTTATATAAAATGATTTTAATGTAATCTTCATTTTTTCTGAATAAGGTTCTTTTGAATTATTATAGAATGTGTAAAAAGAATTTTTATTTTATCTTGTATGACATGAATGAAATTTTCTATCATCATGACCACTAAATTATTTTAATATTCTTTTACAAGTTTCCAAGATTTTTTCATGAAAATTTATTTGTTATTATTTTAGAAAACTATGGATTTTAAATAAGTGATTTAAAAATGTAATAAAAATTTTACTGAATATTTTTTAATAATTTTTTATGGAATTTATATTCATAGATTAAAACAAATTTTGATGTTTCCAATAGTTCAATACCTATTTATTCTTTAGATGGTTTATGATTATAACAATGAGATGTTTTTGAATCCCATTTATTTTATATGGTTTATGATATGATGGGTATATTAACCGTTTATGAAACATATTTTCTATGAAAAAGTAATTATTTAATAGTATTATGAATCTTTAATGATTTTATAATTCACATAAGTATAGATTTCATTATGTGATTGGTGGGATCATAATTATATAACCATCTAATGCATTGGGAAAATATGGATAAATCATGAGTAAATATTTTATTCATAAACATAATTTCATGTTCACAATTCCATGTCTAGAACCAGTTTTCAAGTCTATAATATTAAGTATGG
Source organism: Viscum album (assembly GCA_963277665.1). Taxonomy (NCBI): domain Eukaryota; kingdom Viridiplantae; phylum Streptophyta; class Magnoliopsida; order Santalales; family Viscaceae; genus Viscum; species Viscum album. The sequence continues at coordinate 1,716,400,761 of OY728125.1, forward strand.
AATTGGTTTTCATGTCGATAAGTTTATCCATGAACTATGATTTCAACTCGTTATATTTATTTTTGGACCCAATATTCATTTACATAATTTTATGTGAGGGATTTGTTTATATAATAATCTTATTTATTGAACCAATTTCTATTTATTCATATTCACAATATTATAAGATTATGTTATACCACAAGTCTATGTCTTATGCCAATGATATGTTTTCATGGATTTTGTTCATTGATTCCTTTATGATTTATGTCTGGTGATTAATAATTATTTTTTCCATGGATCATGTCTATGATATATTATGTTCATGGTATGATTTTAAAATGTTATCCTCTTTTTCTCATTTCATTATTCTCATATTATGTTTTTGTGGTCATTTGTATCTCTATTGTTTAAAATTACCAAGAATATGAGATCACCATATCACATGTTTCCTTCCCCTATGTTATGAAGAAATGTATTATGTATGATATGAAAAATAAGTTTTATATTTAAGAAGAAAATTGTGGGTGATGTTGTAGTTATCTTATGAATAGGTTGTTTATGTATCTATGATTCCAAAGTTCTATAACCTATACTATTCTATCACAGATCATTATGTAATGTAGTGAATTTTAATATAATAAGATGTGAAATATATATATGAGAAGTGCATGTAATTATAGTTTTTATTAGTGAAATATTAATTTATACTTATGATCTTAGGATTAGAAAATGTATGTGAAAACCATAGGGATAAGTAAAAGAATAGAAAAATTTAATCCATTTTTTGTGAAGGATAGAGTGAGTGGTTTCTAAAAAATTACATCCCTGATTGGATACTACTAGTTCATGGGACTCTATAAACATTGAGAATTGGGGTAATAAATACTTAAATGGATCATTGGGTTTTAACTTAATAGTCACCTAGGGCACGACAACAATCTTTATTGGTCACCCCATTTGACAGCCTAAGTGGATATGTTTTTGAAATTTACAAAAATGTTGAAAACTATAATTAATGATTTGAAAAGACGATGAACGTGGTTAACATATGATAAACTTATGGTGTAACATTATGAAAATAAGGATTCATTATTTAGACATCATATAAATGATTATTTCATGATTATGTTTTTTTTCTAATATAAACATTGTTTGTCAAACTATTCTTTCAGATTTTAAACAATATTTGGAAGAAAAATGTAACTTGGTTAACATTGAATGTGATAGAGAATTTTTTAATAATCAACCAAATGGGATGGTGATAAGAGTGAATTATGTTATGATTATGCCTAATCATTTACCATGATATACTATTAATAACTTTATCCTTAAGAAACTTTCAATCTCACCAAAGAATAAAAGTAAAGAGTTCGATGTGGGCTAGGGTGGTGGATACCATGGAGGAAAGAAGAACCATTTTCCAATATGTCAAGAATGTGGGAATACTAACTAAATGGAATGTCTCAATGGAATAAGATTATGTCTTAAGTGTATAGAATAAGGGAATTTTGTAAGTAATTAATAAGTAAAAATGAGTAGGCCACTTAATTAAATCAATGATAATAATGGTTTCTTAAGGAATCATCAATAGTTGAATGTTTTATGTCTAGAAAGAATGAGAACTAGGAAAATAAATTTTATATGGGGGAATCACATGAAGTGGATCAACATGTTTTTATAAGTAAATGTTTTTCTATTTATGATTAACAGACATAAAATGAAATATTAAAGAAAAGATGTATCATGGACTAAGATTATAAATCCCAGTTAATTTTTAAGTGTGAAGTGGAATCATTTATATTTTTATGTATTGGAATTAATTAATTATGTTATTTTAATAATGAAATTTATCATGATTTTTCTGTAAAATATTTTCATTATGGATTTCTAAGAATATGTCAAATTGCATATATGACCTATAAAAATGATTTAATGGAAAAGAGATATTTTATGGAAGAAACATGATTAAGGGAAATATAACACATTATAAGTTCCTAATGTTGAGAAAATTGTGGTTAGTTTAGAAAATAATTAATTAAAATAGATAATGTTAATTTAATAGCATTTATGACTTTGTATCTAATAATTTAATTGATGATAAATTGGATTTTTCTAGCATTGATGGAGTTTAAAATAATTTTGGATTTATGGAATATATTAAATAATGTTTTTTAATGAAAGTGTAAAATTTTATGTTTTAATTGAGGTTTTATTGTAATTTAGTTCATTATGCTATTTTAGGGGAATATAGAGTTAGGTATGCACATATTTAGAATGTGAAAATTAAGATTTAGATTTTTCATATTTTGGGGATTAGTATTAAATTTAGTTTTTTTAAATTTATTGAACTTCATTATAAATATTTTAATTTTGGAAGGGTTTTAAGGTTAAACATTTAAGGAATGGTTTATGTTTAACTTCATATTAGGTTTTAGAGATTAATGTATTATTTAATCACATGAAGATTTATCCATATTAGATAAGTTTTTCTAACCACTATGGTTTTTTATGATAACTAGAGATAGAATGAATTAATTATCATTATATTATGGATATTATGATCTATTATAATTTATTTTCTATTTTTCATAAATAATAAATTCATTTTCATTTCTTAGAGTAAGAGTTGAAGTTTAAATTTATTGAAGGATATCTAAAGGATTAAATTGTTCTTATGAAATGGGATGAAATCATTTACACATTTTTTCTCATGTACTCTATCTAGATAGTAAAAAAAATACCTCAACTATAGTAAATTGATCATAATAAAACACATTTCCAAATTACTTTCATTTTTGATGAATCAGTGGACTTTTAAGTCATCACAGATTTATGGTTTTGTGGTGGTTAACTTTATCATGTCCATATTCTAAAACTGTATTTATTAACCTTTGTGTGTTAGTATTTTCTTCCTTGTCCTTTTATTTTCTTCCCGTTAATTTTTTCCTATTGGTAATTATAATTTGGTGTTATTTTAGATGACTTTGATATTTATCTTGCTCTCTTTTCAAGAAGATTTTTTACTAACCCATTTTTACATGTGGGGTTTTCACAAAGGTATTTTCAAATGTTCAACACTTAAATTTCAAGAATATGTTAAAATTGTGAGGATAAAATGTATTAATTATTGTGTGTGTGTGTGGGGGGGGGGTATAATTTAACAACCCCATATTTTATGAGATATATTTTTGAAAAAAATTAAATTTCTATGATAACTAGTGTTACCTGAAACACCAAGTATAAATTAACAACGATATAAAATTAGTTTAAACTCAACATTAAATTGGAGATCATGACTAAAAATAAACAAATTATGAAAATTATATGGTTTAAAAATGCATAAAAAATATTCCTTGGTCATCAATTGATTCGAAATAAAAATTTAAATAATCACATGAATGAAAAAGAAATGTGTTTTTGAAAAAATATACTTTTACAAGCAATGGGATTTTACGTTAAAAAATAATATTAATCACCATTGGTGAAAAAATTTAATGAAATTTATATATTATATATTCAATTAATTTTTTTATAATTCATATAATATTTTTTATTGGAACCATAAAAGTATAAATCCACTTTTATTTTTGGTAAATAATTTTCTTTTAAAAAGTGTTGTTGTCACATTTTTCATATATATTTCAAAATTAATTATTTTTACCTATAAAAAAATTATTTAAAAAGAACAGATTTTTTTAAATTAGAAATGAAACATTATATTATAGTGAATTTTTGATAATTTTTGGAAAACATTAATTTTTTGATGAATTGTGATGGATACTGATTTCTGATAAAAACTACCATTTCATTTAATTTATTTTCAATGTAAAAACTTCGTAAAAAATGGTAGAAAATTAAAATTAGTTCAATTATTTTATTATGAATCAAATTCAGATCATTTAAATCAATTTTATATTGATTTTTTATACTAAAAACTTTTTAATTATGGAAATGTTTTCTTTGGAAAATAATATTTTCATAATGTTTTATAGGTTTAAATAAAAAAAATTTTCTAGAAATTATATGAATTTGATTTTTTTAAATGGATTTAAAATTTATAATCATCATATTTACAATTTTTTAATATGTTAAAAACAATTTGTTTCTATAATTTATAGTACAAATAATAGAAATTAATTAGCACATTGAAGGTCAAAATAGGGTTTTGTGCGTTACTTACACTTTTGTTAAAATTATTATTTTGAATACAAATAGAAATTTCATATTATATATTTATTTTAATATTTATAATATTGGGATAAAAATTTTATAATAAGGTACATTTTTTGTATTAAATGATAAATTACCTATGAAAATAAAAAAACTTGTTACTATGCTGAAAACTAATATGGTAAAATTAAGTAAACATGGATTTTATGGATAAAAATATTTAAAAAATGTATTTATTGTGTTTTGGAGGTGATGATATACTATATATACCATAAAATACATTATTTTTTACTTTTTAAGGCACTTGGGAAGAGAGTGACTTCCCATTATTGAATTGTTTTGGGTATTATAAAAAATGACACTACTCCTCTACCATCAATGGGAACCTCATACCCCCACATATTTAGACCTTATTAGACATTAAGAATGAAAAAAAAACAAATAAAAACATCTCCCCAAATTCATTACACACATTCATTAACTTCTATTCTTCTGAAAACACTAATCTTATGGACCTTAAGAAGAGATCCCAATGAGGTTTTTCCAAAAAAAGGTTATTTCCTTTTACTGAGATCAATATTATTTACTTATTATCTTACCACATTAAAAAATTTATTAATAAATAAAATATAATAACCCCAAAAATTACCATAAAAGTATGTTATTATGTTTATTTCATAACCTAAATCTATCCGCTCTTCCTACAAATGGGAAACAACTATGTCAATCTTGTGTACGGTGGACTACCACCTTACTAAAAGATGTAATTTGGTTTATATCATCACCTCTAATAGATGTATACAATAATGGATTAAATATTTTTATATTATATTTATGAAATAATTATACTAATTTATTTATAATATCCCATCTACCTTCTTATATTCCAATCAATTAGAAAACGACAACATCACTCGTGTGCACGAGTGGACACCCACCTCCACAAAGTATTGTGACTTGATTATCATTTAATATTGAAATTTATGGTAATAAGAATGGGTTTGATGAAAATATATGAATTATTTGATATAAAAACTATTATGTAAAGGTGAATTATTATTTTTCTTTCTTTTATTCAATCTGTATAGAAATGAAAACATTATTCATGCGTACATACGACCTACCATCTACATGAATGATGTAACTTTTTTTTTCTATCCATAACTTTTACAGAATATTATAAAAAAATATTCAATAAATATATATAATATTTAATTTATGGCAATGTTTTCATAGATAATATAACCATGATCAAATTAAAATGATTGAAACTACGAAACAATAATACAAATGAAAAATGAATAAATTATCACCCACAACATTGACTTTAATAAATAAGTATTAATAAACTAGTGGTAAAAGGTTATAAATAAGTAATAAATAGACTTATATATGTTATTATTGTTAAATAATGTATTTATAATATATATATATTTATTAAATAGTAGCTTTGAACATGTACAAAGGAATTTAGATCAGGGTAAGGTATTTTTTTTAAATTGTCTTCTTTAGGGAATATGCTATATTATGAACCAATTTTTTATGAGGGTTATATATAGCCCATATTACTTGTTATTCATTAATTTATTTATTCTAATTTTATTTAATTTTTTATTTAATGTTAGTCATTAGTGGGCCTTACAATTCAAAAGTTACCAAAATATGCAATGTATTTTCATCTAACTATTACCTGTATAAGACACAAGCCATATTCATCAAATGTTTCTTAGTTGTGGAATACATTTTTATCAAGAATTTAGTTCAATATTGTTATCATGAAAATTATATGGATATTAAAATCAACTAAATGCTCTTTATTTGACGGGGCTTATGATTCCAAATTGTTGAAGTGGTAATGGTTTTATTTAACAATCCCATTGTTTTCCATGATTATTTATGATTATGTTTTAGATGATAAAATAATAAGATATATAACTCAAAAAATCATTAATTTTATTCATGTTTGGTAATTTATATAGAAAAAAGTTTTACAATCATTTTTCTCTCATTATGTACTCAATATGATGAAATTTAATATTTAAGGAAAGTAGACAGTATTTCTCCCTTTAGTCCAAAATCCTTTTAATTCCATGTCTTTGTTTTGTAATTTTTTTAATGATAGTATATACTATTATCCACTGATTATTTGAATTTTTTTACCCATTTTATAATTTATTAAATTTTTTTAAAAAGGAATCTTAATATCATTTTTGGAAATATGTTCTTTTGAATTTTTCACAAAAATTCGAAAGGATTTTTTGTTTCTTCTTGTATGGAATGATTGGAATTTCCTATTTTAATGACTACTCTATGATTTGAAGAATCCATTACATTTTTCCAAGGTTATTTTCAAAATAGTTTTATTTAATATTTGGATCTCTATTAGATTTTAATAAAGTTATTTCAATATGAAAAAGATATTTTCTCCAATATTGTTTTAATAATCTTTAATGGAATTTTTATTCATCAGTAACACAAACCATCATTGTTGATTATGTTTTATAGGAGATAAAATTCAATTGTAACTTCAAATTTTCTATATATGGATGGATTATGATTATCATGATGAGATTCTTATTAAACCCTTTTATTTTCCATGGGATATTATATGACAGATTGATAAAATATTTTTGAAAACCATTTTCCATTATTCAGTAATGATATAACGGAAGGATTAATATTTAATGATTTTATTTCAAAAATATGTATGGTTTTCAAAATGTTATTAGTGGCCGATGAATTATATAACCCGCTAATAAATTGGGTAAATATGAATAACTCATATGTAAATATGTTATGCATAAACATGATTTCATGTTCACAGTTTCATGCACAGGCCTAGTTCTAATGCCTATAATTTTAAGCATGGAACTAGTTTTCAAGTCTATATGTTTATGAATGTATATAGATTTTATGTCTAGAAGATTTTTTGGTGGATCTGGTTTTCATGTCCATAAGTAAATGTGAGGGATTTGTTTCATGTCCTTAACTTTAATTAGTGAACCTATTTTTATATATACATGTTCAAAATTTTATAATCTTATGTTATACCAAAAATCAATGTGTTATAAAAATTTTATGCTCTCATAGATTATGTTATTTGATTCTTTTATGATTTTTTCTTTATGCGTAACCCAAATTTTTTACATTACTCATGTTTATGATCAATGATGTGGAAGTTGTGTTTTTTAAATTTAAACATCATGATATCATACCCTTATTATAATTTTATTCTTTTATGATCAAGGTTATCTAGCTTGATTAAACTTATTGATAATATGATACAACAAATTATTATGTTTCCTTTCCATATGATATAAAGGAAGTTATTATGTATGAAATTTTTAAAAAGGCTTCCAGTTTTGAAGAACATAGTGGGAGATTGTGTAGTTCACGTATGAAATTGTTATTTATGTTTTCATGAACCTAATGGAACTAGAACTATACATTTTTTTCATGGATACTTATGTTATGTAATGTATATAAATCTATTATGATGTGATATAAATGTATTAGAAGTGATGGTATTTTCATGGTTGATTTTAACCAAATTCTAATTATATGAAACAAACAATGATATTTTTTAACTAATGAGAAAATATTATAAGTGGAGATAATATTCCCATATTTTATGTTTTATGGTTGTATGAAATTATTCAGTAATTGATAAGATAAGTAGATGATCAGTAGTAACAAAAATAGATAATTTTATTTTTGGATTATAGATCCAAATTATTATTTTATTAAAATCATGTCATAGAAAAGTGATAATTATAAAACATTAGAATTGTTATAAAAAATGATAATGAGTTTTCTTTGATTCTATATAAAAATAGTGATTGAGGATGTTTTCTAGAATTATGTGGTTTCTAAAAAATTTCAACAATATGCATGTCAATAATGAATTTTTGGAATTTTCTAGAATCCTAAAATTTATGATGATGAATAATTATATAACCATTCATGTTGACTCTGAATTCACAGAGTCTATGGAAATAAAAAACACATAGTTGAAATAATGTGTCACAAACCAACCGAGGTGAAAGTATGATATCACATGAGCCAACCCAATTTATGACATGAGGATTATTCCCAATCACCATGGGATGGAAAAAGGTTTTAGAGAAATAAAGTATATGTAGATGGTTATTATTTTTCAAGTAATATTATAACCAAAAGTGGAAATCCGCCCAGATGTCTTGAATTACCTCTATATTAGTCAGGGGATCATGTACATAGAAATAAATAGGTTCCATTTATATGGAAAGACAAAAAGTCTTAAGAGTATAATTAAAATAAATCAAAATAATGAAAACCTTTAACCCTATCTAGAACATCATATCCTAACTAATGTTGATAATTAATTACAAAATCCATATAATATCATAAAAAACTAAAAGAGAGGAAGTAGAAGTGGCCCAAATTAAGTGGTGACAATATAAATATCATCAACCATGATCTTATAAGAACTAAAACTACAACGAAAAGAAAATTCATGAACAGTTTTAAATACAATTCATTAATAAAATAATAAACTAAACATTTCCTTAAGAACATTTTGAGGTTTATTTTCTTAGAGATAATGAATAGATTAAATGATATACATGGATCACATTAAAAAAAAATTTAATATAACTCTCTTAAAATAATTATTTTTTATTCCATCTTATATCACCTAACTAAAAAGGATTTTATAGGGAAATATTTCAAAATAAAAAGGTGATTATAATGACCATTAAAGGATAAAAATGAAAATGAAGAATAAATTTACTTCATAGATAAAACATGAGGCATAAAATAAGAACATTAATATGTGGTCAAGAGTAATAGAATTATCATAATATCATATAGAATAACACGATCTTATGTACATGAGGAATAATAAGGAATTGTGGATACAAAAAAAAACATGATACATTCATAATAATATCACCAATGCTCATCAAAACGTTATTTTAAAATCATAATTCCAAGTTTATTGACCTATGTAACATTAAACATTACAAATTAAAACTACCAATATACCATGACTATATCATCTATAGAGATTAATTCTTTAACCAAATCCATTGGAGAGGTGTTAGGGAGATCCCTTCATATGTCTATCATTTTGTGTGCCACATTGATAATATAAAATAAGAATGTATTTTATCATTTCAATAACATGATTCATGTATATGTGTTTCACACTTGTATGTCAAAATGAGGGATATTTATATCTAGGTTAATATTCTTGAATGAAATAGGGTGGGGGTATTCTCAATATGGAATTATGACTTAGAAAATCATTGGATGATCTTGGGATTAATAAGGATATATTAAAGAGACTATAGAATGGGTTAAATTAGAGAGAAATATAGTCTCACGTCAATAGGAAATAATTTGGTTAGTAAAGGTAAAAATTGTGAACATATGTAAGAATAATCTCATGGAATTCAAAAGGAATACAACATGAAAATATTACCTAGAAATTCAAGGAGTGATTTATATAGCATGAGTAATACACAAAAAGATATATAAATGGTTTAATGAGAGATAAATGAATTTTCTCATCAATATAGAATCATTTTAATGTTTAAGGGGTTTATTATAAACACAATAAATCATAATGATATGGAATTAAAAAGTCTTACAATATCACAATATTACATAGAAAACAGAGGACTGATATTAATAGTATGATATCTATAAAAAATTAATACAGAATTGGTTTATTGAGATGGAATGATAGTCTCTCATCAATAGGGAATAATCTGGGAAGTAAATTGGCTTATTTTAAACACAAATAATCATAATAACAAGTAATTTAAAAATAATATTTTATAAAATAATTACATGAATCAAAAGGAGGAGGAGGATAAAGCATACCTTTCTTAGTAACTTCATAAATTTTTTGGATAAATACTTAGAATCATTGGATATCCATGGGTGTGATTTATAGAAGGATTTTAAAGGGAACTTCATGTTCAATTCCTTAATGTTGTAGAGAGAGGAGATATTGGGTGGGAGTGATATCTTTTTATAGGTGAAAAGAGGGCCTGTTTCCTAAAACTAAAGTTATGTTAGGGGTAATAATTATATCACATGAGGATTAAGTGGGATTGATGAGTTATGTGAAATCAGTGGGGGAAATGATTTTAGGTATGTGGTATTGACTTAATATCATAACAAAGGTATTCTAGATGGTCTAAAATTCATGTTTATTTTGTGAAAATAGGTTCACAATATATTTCCATTTTAATACCTATTAATTTTGACTAAATATTAATCATGTAAATTATTTGATTACTAATAATAGAAGATGAACAATATTACTAAATTTTAATGTGATGATCTTAAATTTGGATTGATTTTACCTAATTCAATTTCCAAATATGATGAATTTTTTTATAATTGAAAAGATAGTATGTTTCTTGGAAAATAAAGTTAAGTGAGGGATAAGAATGAAATCACATGGGGATTAAGTGGGTTTGGTGAGTTAGGTGAAATAGGAAGTGAAATTTTGTTGAAACCTCTGGGATTGAATTACCATGCTAATAAAGGTATTCTATAAGGTTTAAAAGTCATGTTTATTTAGTAAAAATAAGGTAACAATACATATACCATTTTAACACTTATTAATTTTGACTAAATTTTAATCTTGGAAATTATGTTATCACTAAATATAGAATATGAAATTTTTTACAGAAATTATAATGTGAAAAATCTAAATTTTGGATCCATTATACCAAATTCAATTTCCAAATATGATGAAGTTATCTTTTATATAAAAACATATATTTTGTTGGAAAACCATTTTTGTAGAAATGAAATTTTAATCGTTATGTGTTCTTTTTATTATTTAACATAAATTTTCAATGATTTTTTTATTTATTCCAATTTAATATTAAACATCATATTAGTTTCTTCACATTAAATAGATCAATTAAATTTTTTTTATAAAAAATTTATATTTTTTTTAAAAGTATAATATATTTTCATTTATTTTTTTAAGAAAAACGAATCTTCTAAAAAAATAATAAATTTAATTCATTCTTAGTAAAAACTTTTGGAAGAAAGCTAACAACTTTTATTCTATATAACATTAAATATTTTAATGAAAATAATTATGTAATCATATTATAAAAAACTAATATCCTACAAAAAGAAATATTTTATGCATAAAATGATTTATATTTTCATCTAGATATACCAGTTTAATTAATTAATTAATTTACATTATTTTTATTTAAATATTAATTTCATCATACTATTACATGTATTTCTACCCTCTAATCCAATAACTACTTTACAATGGATAAATTTATTTTATTAAAATTTGTACTATTTTATCTTTGTTTGGTGATTCGCGGGGTTATTGTTCAAAAAAAAAATACATTTATTTTACAAATATATATATATATATACATATATAGAAACCTAATACTACATTATATTCTCACAACATAAAAAATCCCTCAAAATTTGAATCATGGTTCAAAATAAATAGGGATATCTTTACTTCATCACTTTTTTGAGATCCCAAGATGCTCCATCAGACTTCTGATTTATCAAAAGAACGTTCATGAGTTGGGTTATCTTTTTCCTCAACACTTGTTCCCTTTCATCATGAATATGGATGGGTTAATATTCATATGAATGGATAGTTTCCAATTATAAACCATTAATTATATTAATATACATTGGGTCTGATATTTAATTTAATATTAATAAAATATTGAATATTTCAAGGAAAATTGAATGATTTTGAGGTAGTGAAAACCAATATGTAATTTCTCCCACACACACTCGAATATAAAATGTTTTAATGGCACTTGAACATAAGGTTATCTTTTTCCAAATATCCCGACTCATTTCAATAGTGATAATTTGAGAAATACAGGATAAAAAAATGCCCATCTTTGATTTCTAGAATAACCATTTTGATAACTATGAAAAGACTTGATATATCAATGGATTACTTATATCTTTTATAGAGTTTATTTTATAAGTTCTTTCTCCAACAGTTTTACATCTCCAAACCTCATATAAATATCTTGAGAGGATATGGTAGCCTAATAATGTTACCTCATCCAATATGATCTTTATAATTTTCATATAGAAACTCTAAGAGAATCTACTACGGAGCTTCATAAAAAGGCCACTCAGGAAGAACAACATCATGAATTGATAGTGGTGAATACTATATAATTGAGATATTATGATGCTCATGTTGTAATAGTGAATTCACAATTAATATTGAAAAAAGATCATATATAATCCATTGAATGAATATGGTGATAGGTAAATGACTATGTCAAATAGACACACCCATTGGTCGAGGTCAATAATATATAAATAAAAATCCCAAAATCTCAAAGTAAATCTAATCAGGAGTTATCTAATTTATTATATAATACTAGTTAATATTAATTGAATCTATATTATTTATTTCTATTTAAATGAAATATCAAGGAGAGACTCTAGATTTTATATTCTCCCCCTTTGTAATATTTTGATGAATAAACGAAAACATAGTTGTTCTCATCTATCTATATTTCATCTCAATAGTCAATGTTGTGAAAGAAAACATCATGATATCCTAGATCACCTGAACACTAGAAAATAATATCAGTTATAATTCAGAATACTTAATTTGAATTTTTTTTCTCTTAGTCATGGGTTATATATGGGTATACATATAAATACCATCATCATAATTCTTTATTTTTCTTATTTGAATGAATGTTATCATGTCAATATTTTACTATTTTCTTATGGTAGTATTTGTACTCAAATTTCATGAATGAATGAAACGAAGTTCTCTAACTTTTCCCTCTAGTAGAGGATGAACAAGAATAGATTGACATATGATGGGGTCATCCAATGGATGGCCTAGTAATAAGGGGATGTAAATTTTCTTAGGTAACCCTTAAGGGGGTTTAGCCTAATGATCTCTATACATATTTTGTTTTCAATTTTAAGGTCATGAAATTTAGACTGATGTAGCTAATGTTGAAGGTTGGACATCTGTGATATCAAATTGATGTAGTCTATGTATAAAAATGGGTAGAACAAACCCCATGTAAATTTAGTTCTTAATTTCAAGATTACAGAAAACTCTAATTAGTAGAGAACATAGTTTCATGTCAGGAAAACTGGACAAACAAATTAAGAATAACAAGATTTGGGCATACCAGAGAAGCATGTAAAAATATTTTGAATGTGGGGGAGAAATATTGTATGTCTTAACATTGGGGAACCGAGATTTGGGGAGGTAACATGGGACTTGGATTAAAAGAAATAGCATGGACCACATTCAAGCAGCGGATTACATTATAATGTTTTTGTGGAATACAAATATAAAAGGACTTTCTCCTGAGCATTTAGACATATATGGTTGACATGCTACATAAAGGGGTGCATTTGTCAAGATACATTAGTGGTTTATCTTTAAATATTCAATATATTGGTGTCTTTTAGAGTCTGATTCTATTATCATAAATATACATGAAATGTTTATGATTATTTGAGTTTCTCAATGCACTAATTTTTATTTTTGAAAATAATATGTACAAAAAGTATGGTGGAAGGATTTGGAATGAAATTATCAATGACTGTGTGATTCTTCCCCCTTTGAAATGTTATGACCAAATTTCTCATAACTCTCAATAAGGTTTCCTTATATTTATCTAGATCATTTTCAAGGTAAACATATAGATGTAATTTATTTTTTTGGGTCTATAAATAGGATGGGGAATTAAATTTTCATTATATTTCCCATTGAAATGAGAATTTGTCCACATGTTGTTCATCAAAAGATGAGTCCCTCTACTGATATGTATTTAGTTTAGAGAGGTGGAATGTATTTTTAAATTTTAATATTGTATTATGGATCATTGTTTCAATATGTATATATTCAACATGATAATAAATAAACAAATAGTTATATGAATATTCATTACAGTTATCTAATTCATTTGTAATGAGGTTTAAAGTGTATGATGAAATCCACTCTAAGAAGTTTAAGGTCATAAAGGTTTAGAAAAATATTCCCTAACACAATCTATAACATGGTTTAATTATACAAATATGAGTAATCATCTTGAATATATAAGACCACACATGTCATGTTAAATGTGAGAAACTAGTTAAAATTAGAGGGTTATCTGAATTTTACTAAAATTTCAGTCAACGATTTTTTCCTATGTGAACCATATATTCTGTTATATTTTGGTGGAGTACATTTTCCATTAGTTTAACACCATGAAATCAAGATTAATGATTTATAATTTTTTACGGTAGTATTTCTTTTACCAATGAGATTTGAGATTACATGAAAAAGTTTAACATATCAGTTGAAATTCCTTAAGAAGGAATATAAATTATGAAGAATTCCTTTGGATATTTCCAAGTATCAAAAAGTATCTAAATGAAGAAAAAGTCATAATATGCAAGGGACCTACACAGGACACCTATGTTGGGGACCTATAGAGAAAAACTCTACATCCAAAAAAACAACATACATTCTTCTCATACAGCCTGGTGTGCAACCCCTATGTCATAGAGCTATGTTGTAGAGCTACGTAGAAGAACTATATTGAAATAAAATTTCTATACCCTTGTACGGAGGATCTATGCTTTAGAGATTTGTGGTCAACCAATGCCGACAAACTCCTTTTGACTAGACCCCTTCCCTTGCTATAAATAGGAACTTTGGGCTCCCCATTTTAGGACTAAAAAAGTTGGAAGAAATCTTTAAGATCCCATTGCATAACTCTTTCACCCAAGTCCCCCAAATTATTTAGGTATCTCTCTAAAACACAGGAGAAGATAGAATTTGGTGGGATAAGAAAGTTTGAAATCCTTTCAGAGTTTTAAACACATAAAATCATATTAAGGACCCTTCTTACATAAATAAGAAGCTAACTATGCAAGTCATATTTCATTTTGGACCTATGCAGGGCTCTTCCACAGACAAAAAAAGAGACCTAGGGTGTTTAGATTTAAAATATCACCCTAGTTTTTTCTTCTGGGTAGTCCTTATTATAATTTCATTGGCTTAGTTTTCTGGTGTTCAACATTTTATTCAGTCATTCCTTGGACCTATGCAGAACACCTACCTGACATAACAACATGGTAAAGCTACACTATATATCCGCACCCAGGACATACAAATATCACCTTGTAAACCCTCTTCAAAGACACTCATTGTATGGAATCTCTTTCCTAGGTTCCCTTATCTAAAAGGGTCTAAGTTTAAGCCTCCACTAAAACCTCCTAACTTATCAGACCTTTGGGAAAGGCAGATCAGTGTGTCTCACATTTAGGTTTGTATATCTATAGTTAGAGGATTCCCATATTCAACTTCTATGGGATTCCAGATCCTTGGGATGTTTTTAGGTTTGAATATATACAATCACAGGGATTTATACCCAAGAGATTGTTTTGGGAAGTTCCTAGTATTGGATTCTGGGGATAGTATTCTGTCCTCCGCTTTTCACCTCTAAGATATGGAGCCTTCGATTCCCAGTAGGGAGAAGGAGGGTCAAATTTTCATTTCCATTCAATAAAGGAAAAGTATCCCTCTTATCTAGGGACCCATCCAAGGCCATGCCTCCCAGAGTAATCCCTTTGTCTTTTGGACTGGACCCAATGACCCTCACTTTCACTTCACATTAAAGGGTTCATTTCTCTATGCCCCCACCCACCATCACCTCAGATTCTTTCACTGTAGGCCCGACCTATACCATCAGCAGAAGAGAAAGTGTGTAGTTTGTTGAATATTTCACATCTTATTTTTTCTCACATAGAGCATGAATCACGTGGTCTTAGAGATTTATTATGAGTACAGCATCCTCACAAACCAATTAAAATCTTGAACTATGAGAAATTTGATTCCCACCATAATTAGGATATGTTGGAAGACTTCACCCAAGGCCAGAGTTCACTGGATTTCCTCTTCAGAATTCCAACCCTAATTCCTTTAATCTGGGAATCCTCCTTAGGAGTAAGCCCCGAATTATGCCCCCTTAAATCTCCTTGAGTTAATATGTCTCTCATGGTATTTTTTACAAGAGAATCCTATTTAATAGTAACCCCCTAACAATTTCTCTAAAAGCGACACATTCCCCTATGAGAATTACCTAAATACATTGTAAAGACAAAGAATTTCCATGTAATTTTTTTTATTAAATGGGAATTTTACGAGTCTGTGAAAATTGAAAGCACGTGATTCCGAGGCCTGGAGTGCCCTAAATGAATTTCTGAAATTTTGTTCAGGTACGTCCATTAAACATGCGAGCGAGTTTTTCTAACTTTTGAACCGGTGCTCGAAATTTAAATCCACGGACACCATTGAACTCACAGCACCCGTTTTTGTTTAAGGAGACCTTCACCTCGACCATAGTGGGACGAGAGTGAAGGATAGATTTTGGGGTTTTTTTAAGGAATAAAATAAAATAAAATGGTGTAACATTTTATTTTTATTTTATTTTGAAACCACCCATGTGGATATTTCACAGGTGGGGACCACCTGAACTAAAACCTCCAAAGAAAGGTTATGGAGGTGGTGACCACCGAGCCTAACCTCCCATAAGAGGTTATGGTGGTGGGGACCACACGAGGTTTAAAACCCCTTGAACTTCTTCATAAGTGTGGGGGAGCCTCCTAAACTTCCCCACTTAAATGGTGACACCCTCTTAAATTTATTATGACAAACTTTGTAATTAATTAACCCAATGTAAAATTGTGCCAACAATTAAATTGGTGAAACATATCATTTTGGATACTTTTCTTTTTGGTGGATTTGGGGAGAGGAGAAATATTGGTAGGATTTCACTTCTCCAATGAAGAACGCCATTGAAGAAAGTTCTTCAGAAATCAAGGAAGAGAACGACGAGCGAGCCCGACATCAAAGCGTGGTTTCAGAAGTGATGATCGTTGGAACTCTCTTCACCTTCTTCGACTTCCTTCTCACGCCAACATCAAAGAAAAATATAAGCTAGTGGTTTATTTGTGTATGATTATTTGTTGGAAGTTGTAGGGTGGTTGTTTGGAATTCTTCTGTCTTTCTATTCTTGATAATTCTTCGTAATTCAAGAAGGAATTATAGCCGCTTGTTATCGATCTAACGCGGAGAGTGAGAGACAAAAAAACCTGGCCCAGCCTCTCCGAAAACCTTGTGGTTAATTGTTGATCACGATGGAGGAATGACTACGAACCACAGTGGGGCACAAGAATGGCGGCCTACACCACTACCATCAGCGATGAATGCGATAGCGCAACGACGCCACCCCGCGGCCACCGCCGCCCCACGGCCTCCGCACCCTGCGGTCGAGCCGCCGTCCTGTGGCTGAGCCACCACCACCCCTCGGTCGGGCCGCCGTCTTACAGCCACGCTTCCACCCTCTGCGGTTGAGCCACTGCACACGGCCGGGCTGCCGCCCCGCGGCCGAGCCGCCGCCTGCGGCCGGGCCGCTGCCCCACGGCAACGCCGCCCCCGCCCCATGGTCGGGCTGCCACCCCATGTCCATGAAACCTCCCTCTATGGCCGATCTACTACCCACAGACGGACCCCTACCCCGTGCCTGATCCGCCACTGCCCCGCGGCCAGGCATCCACCCCGAGGCCGCACCGCCACCCTCTGTGGCCGAGACGCCACCTGTGGTTGGGCCGCTACCCCACAGACAAGTCGCCACTACCCCATGATCGGGCAGTCGTCCCACGGACGAACCACCGCCCTCCATGTCTAAGCTTCCACCCATGGCCGGGTTGCCGCCTCCCGACCGCGCCATCCCGCGCCCTCACAACACCCCCTGGCCATGCCGCCCAGCGGCCTCCGCCCTCGCACCAGAGCTGCCCCGGGCCGGGCCGAGCCACCCCGCACACTCGCTGCACCCCTGTGACCTCTTCCCTTCTGGATGAGCCACCCTGGACTAGGCAAAGCCACCCTAACCCCTCGTGGAACCCCCATGGCCGAGCCGTCGTCTGCGGTCAAGCCGACCCGCGGCCTTCGCAGCCCCTCACGGCCTGCCGGACTGCCCAAAAGGCTGGGCCACACCACTTGTTAGGATTGACCCAACATTTCGGGCTGGGTCGACCTGAACCGAGTCGACGTAGGCCAGGTCAGGTCGGGTTGGTCTGACCGGGTCGGACCAGACCCGGACCTAATACAATCCTTTACATTACTTGGGATATAACTTTGTCACCGGACATCTGTTTGACAAACTGTCAGTGGAACCAGAAACCTTGGAGAAAGATGGTCCCTTTGGTATACCCCACTAGTGTTTTGGGTAAAGTTGAGGTATGGTCGTGTTGGATTGAGCATGAATCCAACCGGGCCCCTGGGACTAAAAGGATAATAACACATAGACCAGACGACCAATTGACGAGCCGTTTGTTGTGTTGAGACCCCTATAACGTGGTGGAACTTTGAGATACTTTTTCAAGGTACTTTATAGTAGTTGGAGTATCAGACAGTGAATTGTGAAGAGGATCCTCCCGGAGATGAGCGGGATTTGTGCGGGAACCCAGTAAATGGTTGTGAAAAGAAGAATGAAGAGAGATCCTGTGTGGGTAAGCACCTAGTGATCCTGTGTGGGTCAGTTCCTAGTGATCCTGTGTGGGTCAACTCCTAGAGATCCTATGTGGGTTAGCTCCTAGAAATCCTATGTGGGTCAGCTTCTAGAGATCCTGTGTGGGTCATCTCCTAGTGATCATGTGTGGGTCAGATCCTAGCGATCTTTTGTGGGTCATCTCTTAGCGATCCTGTGTGGGTCAGCACCTAGCGATCATGTGTGGGTTAGCTCCTAGCGATCCTATGTGCTTCATCACCTAGAAATCCTGTGTGGGTCAACTCTTAGTGATCTTCTGTGTGTCATCTCCTAGCGATCCTTTGTGGGTCAGCTTATTTACAGAGTAAAATGATTCAGTAGCTACATCTCATCATCTCCACTACTGTACATATGTTATACCTAATGTGATCTGAGTTTGTACCTATGTGTTTATTTCCTTTGTGTTAATACCTTGGTGGTATTATTCTGTGTGGTGTACCTGTGTGGTACTTGCCTTTGTGGTTTTCCTTTCTTTGTTGAATAGTTAAGATTTGGGATTTTGGGTTGGACCCTCTGTTTCCTCATGATTGAGATGGGTATACTTGATAACTTAGGTATATGTATAGGCATATACCTAAGTAGGGTTATCTTTTGTTTCATTCCTTTGTGTTTTATCCTTTGTGGATTTTTTGAGACATTGAGGGTCCTGGGGTCCTTACTGAGTATCGTTATACTCACCCCTGCAGGGGATATGCCCGCACTTCATGGTGTTTGCTGCAGATGACAGACAAAACTGATTGAGGATGAGGGTACTAGGATTGGAGGTAGCTTGGAGGTGGATGTTAGACTAGGCGAACCGCAGAGATGACCATTCGTGAGCTGTACCTACCCTTCCGGTAGGATCCATGGTGGATGATCCAGGAGCTGCTTTTTCACCTATCAACTGTCTTGTACTTTCCAGTTTTCCTCGTACTTTCCAGTTGGTCTTTTATTATGGCCCCTTTTTCTTACTTCACTTACTCTGATTACTATTCAGTTTAAATGAGTTCGTATCTTGTTGTGTTCTAGGTTGTGTGTGATTAAAATTTATAAAGGCAATGCCTTCCTAGTTATAGGGAATACACCTTCAGTGCTAGTCACCAGCCCCCAGCCTATGGAAGGCGGGCTTGGGGTAGTCACAGCACGGGCCCCGGGGGACGGGTCATGACGCATTGATATCAATGGAGTCAGTTCTACCATAGCAAATAGGACTATGATCTTTCTTTTAATAGAAATAGTGTTAAGTGTTTTGAGTGTGGTTATCAGTTTATGGAATCCAGTGTTTTTACAGTGGCCTACGTATCCATATACCAGGATCCTGACTTCTAATTTCTAACTCAGTGCAAGAAAACGCTGATTGCATGTGTGTTTTGAAGAGTTTTCTTTGTGATCTCCTTGAGTCAGCACGCCAGGTATAACTTATTGATTGTGACGCACATGTTTATTTTCAGGATGCCTCCACGCAGACATCCAGGTAGGGTTCCAAGAGTAGTACGCACTGATAGCCCACCAAGAGATGAGGCCTCGGTGCAGGACCCTCTTCTAATAGAGGCACCAGCGGTACCATTATCCATTGGGACACTGATGCCATCGGCCCCAACAACAGATGGTGCATGCTGACTGAGCACGTTACACGAGTTCTAGCACCAGAGGCCACCCGGGTTTAGGGGAAAGATGGACCCACATCCAGCTGAGGATTGGTTGGAGGCTGTAGTGAGAGTATTCCAACTGGTAGGGACACCAACTGATCACATGGTGATCCTTTCCACCAGCCTTCTATAGGCAGCAGTAGGCAGATGGAGGAGCTTGATGCTCTAGGTTCACGATGAGCTGATTCTTCTCTGGGCAGACTTCAAGAGCCTGTTTTGGGAAGAGTTTGTTCCAGCGACTCTTCGTAAAATGCGCAGATAGGAGCTTCTTCATCTACAATAGGGTTGTATTACTATAACTCAGCACTCATCGAGGTTCACTGACCTCTCATGCTTTTCAACAGATATGGTGTGGGAGCCATTCTTCAGGGACCGGACCGTTGAGTAGGGACTCAGGCGGGAGATCAGAGCTTCGATGATCACACTCAGCTTCCCGACGCAGACATGGGTGTTAGAGAAAGTCCTTTTAGTGGAGAGTTTCCTTGTTGAGCAGTCACCAGTAGCAAGACCCACTACCAGTCATCACATAGTTGAGTCTTCTGTAGCAGGAAGCAGACAAATGGCATAAAGGTGCAAGATGACCAGACCTACAGGTGGACGACTCCATGATTCAGGGTCAGTTGTGTGAGGCACCTAAGGCAGAGCCAATCATCCCAGGAGTGGGCAGTGTTACGTATGTGGATGGTAGGCTCACATGGCTCGTGACTATCCGACCCTCCATACGTACGATCAGAAGACGGTCGAAGGACCGTCTATGAATAGATAGAGGTTCAACCGAGGAGGTCTGCAGGGTGCAGACAGACGTGGCGGAGGAGATGGCCGTGCAGTTGGCGGTGGGTTAAAATTCAAGATGTTATCACCACCACCACCAAGAGGTCCACCCCGACCATAGGGACTAGGGGGATATGGGTGACCTCAGCTCCAGGAATCTAAGGCCTACGATCATGGTGCTCCGGAGATGATACGAGGTACGATCTATGTCTAATACACCTTATTTTTTGTACTTATAGACATAGGTGCCAGTCATTATTTTATTTACACTACCCTCGTTCAGAACTCAGATATTCCAATGGAGCCGTTGGCTCGATCCTTACAGCTAGAGACTCCTACGGGAGTGGATTCGATGAATAAACACTAGTTATGGCAGTGTGAGCTTACTCTAGGAGGCGAAAGCTTCAGCTCGGATCTCCTAGTAGCAGCTTCGAGGCCTTACGATATCATCTTGGGTATGGACTAGTTATCAACATTCCATGCTCAGATTGACTGTATTAGGTGAACAGTACCGTGTGTCTGCACGGATGAGACCAGGTTTACCTTCACTAGTGAGAAGGGATCCTTTGCAAAACATGATGGACTTACCCAGAGGAGAGTGAAGGCGATATCTCATATGTTGGATAACCTTACCCTCATAGTGGTTGATGTGGAGAGTTCAAGTTATCCTGTAGTGGTATACCAATATGCATATGTC
Organism: Viscum album; assembly: GCA_963277665.1. Taxonomy (NCBI): domain Eukaryota; kingdom Viridiplantae; phylum Streptophyta; class Magnoliopsida; order Santalales; family Viscaceae; genus Viscum; species Viscum album. The sequence continues at coordinate 1,716,422,603 of OY728125.1, forward strand.
TGTCCTGATGATGTTCCAGGTCTACCTCCTAGAAGAGAAGTGGACTTTTACATTGACTTATACCCTGGGACAACACCGATATCAACAACATCGTATCAGATGGCTCCTGCGGAGCTTTGTGAGTTTCCGGTACAACTAAAGGACTTACAGGGGAAGGGATTAATTGGGCACAGTGTTTCTCTTTAGGAAGCCCCAATTTTGTTCTCTAAGAAAGAGGATGGAAGTTTGAGACTTTTTGTTGACTATCGGTGCCTAAACCAGGTGACCGTGAAGAATAAATACCCACTTTAGAGGATTGAAGACCTCTTTGATCAACTGATGGGAGCACGGTGGTTCTCGAAGATAGACCTCAGATCAAGATATCACTAGCTCATAGTATGAGATGAGAATGTGCAGATTATGGATTTCAGATGTCGGTATGACCATTAAGAGTTCTTGGTTATGCCATTCGGCATAACCAACATTCCAGCCGTGTTCATGGGTCTCATTAACATGATCCTTCTGCCATACCTTGATCACTTTGTAGTAGTCTTCATCGACGACATTCTGATATACTCGGCTACTGAGGATGAGCATTTCTATCATTTTCAGGTAGTACTAGACACACTCTGAGAGCACCAGATTTATGGTAAGCTCTCGAAGTTCCAATTTTGGATCTGTGAGGTTCACTTTCTGGGACATGTCATATCATAGGCTAGAGTTGTAGTGGATCCAGTGAAGATTGAGGTAGAACTTTCATGGGAGCCACCCAGGAGTGTGACAGAGGTATGAAGTTTCCTGGATTTGGTTGGATACTACCAAAGGTTTCTGCCAGATTTCTCCAGAGTTGAAGCACCTTTATTAGCATTCACAAATAAGGGGAAACCCATCGTTTGATTGGAGAGATTTCAGTAGAGTTTTCAGGATCTGAGACATAGGATGACTAGTGCCCCCATCTTGAGGCTTCCAGAGGAGGGCATAGGGTATGTAGTCTACTGCAATGCATCAGAAACTGAGATCAGATTTGTCTTGATGCAGGAGCGAGCCATGATCAGATATGGTTCTCGACAACTGAGACTACACGAGCAGAACTACGCTACCCGTGACCTGAAGTTAGCAGTAGTGGTCTTATCCTTAAATATGTGGCGACATTACTTGATGGGTGAGAGTTTTACAGTGTACTCTGATCACAAGCGTCTCAAGTATATCTTTTCTTAGAAGAACCTGAACCTAAGACAATGACATTGGATTGATTTCCTCTAGGACTATGACTTCATGAAATTCTATACTCCTTGTAAGGGGAACGTTGTAGAAGATTCACTCAGCCAGAGATTTGGTATATAGCTTCTAGGTGAGGCGACGGAGCAACTAACCACTTTATAGATATCCTTTGTGGATCGGGATGGAGAAACTTTTCTTTAGTCTCTTATAGTCACTCCCCCACTTCTTCAGTGAGTTAGGGAGGCTCAGCATGGGGACACTGATTGCGAGACACGATGTGCTCAGATATCCATAGGATAGACACTTTATGGATTTTTTGAAGGTGGGGAGCACATCATACTCTTCAGAGGATGTACCATGGTACTCGTGTCACTTCAGAAGGAAGTTTTGAGGGAGTTCCACACATCCCCTCTAGCGGTACATCCAGGAGTGGCGAATATGTACCAGGATCTCTGATGACAGCACTGGTGGCCGAGAATAAAGAAATCGGTAGCATAGTTTTGTATCTCAATGCCTCACTTTTCAGCGAGTGAAGGTGGAGCATCAGGTACCAGCAGGTTTGGTGCAGCCTTTAGAGGTCCCAGAGTAGAAGTGGGATGGGATATCCATGGGATTCGTGGCAGGACTTCCACATACATCTAGGGGTCATGACATAATTTGGGTGATTTTCAACCGACTCACCAAGTCGTCCCACTTCCTATTGATCAAAGAGCAGGCTTTAGTAGAGAACTTGGGACGAATCAATGTTCAGGAGATTGTGCAGCTACATGGAGTACCCTCGACGATTGTCTCCAATTGTGATGCATGTTTTACTTCCTGGCTATGGAAGGGGTTGTAAGAGGCTTTCGGGACATAGCTTCTTTTGAGCACCGCCTTCCATCCTCAGATGGATGGTCAGATTGAGCAAACCAATCAGACCCTCGAGGACATGCTACGTGATTGCATCCTCGACTTTGGTCGCAGTTGGGAGGATCACATGCCTTTGGTGGAGTTTTCATAAAACAAAAACTATCACTCCACCATTAAGATGGATCCTTTTGAGGCATTGTACGGGCAACCTTGTAGATCACCTCTATGCTAGACTGACCCAAGGGAGTCAGTACTAGTGGGACCAGAGATGATACAGGCTACCACCGAGAAGGTGTAAATCATACAGGAGTGGATGAAGACTGCACAGATCATACATAAGTCATATGTCAACAAGAGATGGAGACCTATGTAGTTCTAGGGGGCAACCAAGTCTTTCTACAGGTTTCACCTCGATAAGGTTTGCAGAGATTTTTCTGAGGTGGAAAGTTATCTTCGAGATTAATCAGACCATTTCAGGTCCTTAGTAGAGTTGGTGAGGTGGCATATTGCTTAGCTCTTCCACCTCAGTTGCACTGGGTGCACGACGTCTTCTACGTATCCCAGTTGAGGAGATACATACATGATCCTTATCACATAATTGACCATGGAGATATAGACATCGAAGATGGGGAGACTTTTACAGAGGTTCCAGTTGAGATTGAGGATCTACAGGAGTGGGTACTTCATGGGAAGTTGATACCTCTGGTGCACGTTCGTTGGTAGCATGGGAACCTATAGGAGAGCACATAGGGGCGGGAGGATCAGATGCATTCTCAATACACCCACTTGTTATCCTAGTTTTTTGATGTGGCTTATGGGGACGTAAAGTCCTAAGGTGGGGAGAATGTAAAGAAGAACCGGAATTTCTATGTAATTTTTTTATTAAATGGGAATTTTACGAGTCTGTGAAAATTGACGGTGCGTGATGCTGAAGCCCGGAGTGCTTGAAATGAATTTCTGAACTTTTGTTTGGGTACGTTCAGTAAACGCACGAGCAAGTTTTTCTAACTTTTGAACCAGTGCTCGGAATTGAAATCCGAGGACACCGTTGAACTCGCAGCGCCGGTATTCTCTTAAGGATACCTTCACCTCGACCACAGTGGGTCGAGAGTGAAGGATATATTTTCAGTTTTTTGTGAATGAATAAAATAAAATAAAATGGTGTACTATTTTATTTTTATTTTATTTTGAAACCACCCATGTAGATATTTCACAGGTGGGGACCACCTGAACTAAAACCTCCCATGAGAGGTTAGGGAGGTGGGGACCACCGAGCCTAACCTCCCATGAGAGGTTATGGTGGTGGGGACCATATAAAGTTTAAAACCCCTTGAACTTCCTCATAAGTGTGTGTGGGGGGGGGGGCTCTTAAAATTCCCCAATTAAATGGTTCCACCACCTTAAATTTATTATGGAAACCTATGTAATTAATTTACACAATTTGAAATTGTGCCAAAAATTAAATTGGGGAAACATATAATTTTGGAAACTTTTCTTCTTGGTGGATTTGGGGAGAGGAGAAATATTTGAAGGATTTCACTTCTCCAATGAAGAACGCCATCAAAGAACGTTCTTTGGAAATCAAGGAAGAGGACGACGAGTGAGCCCGACATCAAAGTGTGGTTTCAGAAGCGACGATCATTGGCACCCCCTTCGCCTTCTTTGACTTACTTCTCATGCTAAATTCAATGAACAATCCAAGGTAGGGGTTTATTTGTGTATGATTATTTGCATTAAGTTGTAGGGAGGCTGTTTGAAATTCTCCTCGCTTTCCATTCTTGATGATTCTTCATAATTCAAGAAGGAATTATAGCTGCTTTGTACAGCTCTAATGCAGAGAGTGTGGGATAGAAAAACATGGCCCATCCTCTCTAAAAACCTTGTGGTTAATTGTTGATCGTGATGGAGGATTGACTACGAACCATGGTGGGGCATGAGAATGGTAGCCGACACCACCACCGGCCACAACTAAGGCGACATCGCAACAGTGTCGCCCCACGACCACCACTGCCCCACGACCTCCTCGCCCCACGGATGAGTCACCGCCCAGCGGCTGAGCCGCCGTCCCGCGCCCAAGCCATCACCCATAGCAGAGCCGCTGCCCCATGGCCAGGCCACCGCCACCCCCTGGCCGGGCCGACGCCCCACCACCGAACCGCCACCCTCCATGGCTGGGCCGCCGCCCCGCCGCCGAGCCGCCACCGCCCCACAGCCGGGCCACCACCCTGCAGCCGATCCCTCACCCTCCGTGGCCGAGCCGTCTCCCACAGGCGGGCCGCCGCACCGCGACCGAGCCGCCACCACCCCGCAGTCGGGCCACCGCCCCGCGGCCGAGCTGCCCCCCTCCACGGCCGAGCCGCCACCCACTGCGGCCGAACGGCCGGCCGTGGCCAGGACACCGCCTCCTAGCCAAGATGTCCCACGCCCTCACATAACCCCCTAGTAGAGCTGCTCTGGGGCCTTAGCCCTCCCCGCCGAGCCGCCCCGCGGCCTCCGTCCTCCCAACGGAGCTGCCCCGGGCCCTCATGGCACCCCTACGACCGAGCTGTCGTCCGTGTCCGAGCTGACCCGCGGCCCCTCTTAGCCCTCGCGGCCTACCGGACCACCCAGTTGGCCGGGCTGCACCACTGGACGGGTGGACCCGGGCCAGGCCAGGTCGGGTCAGGTCGGTCCGACCAGGTCGGACCAGACCCGGGCCTGATATGAACATTTACTTTACTTGGGGCATAACATTGTCACCAGACATCAGTTTGATGAACCATTAGTGGTGCCAGAAACCTTGTAGAGAGATGGTCACATTGGTATACCCCACTAGAGTTTTGGGTAATGTTGAGGTACGGTCGGGTTCGATCGAGCATGAATCCAACCGGGCCCCCGGGACTAAAAGGTTAATAGCTCATAGATCTGGTGTCTGATTGACGCACCGTTTGTTGTGTTTAGACTCCTATGACGTGGTGGACCTTTGATATACTTTTCATGGGACGTCATAGCTGTTGGTGTATCGAATAGTGTCTTGTGAAGAGGATACTCTTGGAGATGAGCATGCTTAGTGCTAGAACCTAGTAGCTGGCTGTAACGAGAAGAATGAAGAACGATCCTATGTGGGTCAGCACCTAGCGATTATATGTGGTTTAGCTCCTAGGTATCCTGTGTGGGTCAGCTCCTAGCGATCCTCTATGGGTATGATCCTAGCAATCATGTGTGGGTTAGCTCCTAGCAATCCTATGTGGGTCTGCTCCTAGCGATCATGTGTGGATCTGGTCTTAGCGATCCTGTGTGGGTCTGCTCCTAGCAATCCTATGTGGGTCCGCTCCTAGAGATACTCTGTGGGTCAGCTCTTATGAATCCTATGTGTGTCAGCTCCTAGCGATCCTGTGCAGGTCAACACCTAGCGATCCTGTGTGGGTCAGCTTCTAGTGATCCTGTGTGGGTCTGCTCCTAGCGATCCTGTGTGGGTCAACTTCTTTACAGAGTAAGATTATTTAGTAGTTACATCTAATCATCTCTACTACTTTACTTAAGTTATACCTGATGTGATCTGAGTTCGTACCTGTGTGGTACTTTCGGTTATGGTAATACCTTGGTGGTATTCTTCTGTGTGGCATACCGGTGTGGTACTTGCCTTTGTGGTTTTCCTTCCTTTGTGGAACAGTTGAGCTTTGGATTTTTGGGTTGGACCCTGTGTTTCCTCATGATTGAGATGGGTATGCTTGATAACTTTTGTATATGTATGGGCTTATACCTAAGTGGTGTTATCAGTTGTTTCCTTCCTTTGTGGTTTATCCTTTGTAGATTTTGTGAGACCTTGAGGGTCTCGGGGTCCATAATAAGTATCATTATACTCACCCCTTCATGGGCTATGCCTGTACTTCATTGTGTTCGGTGAAGATGAAAGAAAAAATTGACTGAGGACAAGGGTTCCAAGATTAGAGGTAGCTCATAGGTGGATGATAGATGAGGAAAACTATAGATACGAATATTTGTGAGTAGTACCTACCCTTTAGGTGGGATCTGTGGTGGATGATCTAGGAGCTTATTTTCACCAATAAGCTATCTTGAACTTTCCAGTTTTCCTTGTACTTTCCAGTTGGGCTTGTATTCTGGCCCCTTTTACTTACTGCACTTAATCTGATTACTATTCAGTTTACTTGAGTTCGTATCTTGCTATGTGCTTGGTAGCGTGTGCTTACAGGTTATAAAGGCAATGCCTTCCCAGTTATAGGGAATACGCCTTCAGTGCTAGCCGTCATCCCCTGGCCAATGGAAGGTAGGCTTGGGGTAGTCATGGAACGGGCCTTGGGGGACGGGTCACGACATACGTGGGATTTTATTCTCATCCAAGTGGAATATGTAGGAATCCCTTCTTAGGTTCAAACCCAACACTCCAAATCAAACCTAATTTTCTGGGATACATTCTTAGAAGGGTTAATTAAAACATGGAAACCTCTATCCTTTAATGGTTCCTTGGTTTTATTAAGGATATGTACCACACCAATATTTGACTAAGAACCTTTTTCTTAGATGTCCTTACCACATGACATCAAACTGTACAGTTAGGTTATTAACACGTTATCTTAAAATGAATGATGTGTCCTGTTAAGTGGCACTGAACAATGAGGGTTCATATTCATTTGACATGGATACGTAGGTAGAAATTTATGGGTATGATCACAACATATAAATAAACCCTTGTATCCTAGAATGACAATAAATTCCACAGTGCCCCACTGAGTGGATTAAAAACCAACATCATTGTAACAACTACAAAAACAACATATAAGTATTTTATGATAGTATACCATTGATAGAGAACCTTGAATACATACGTGTGATTGTAAATTACACACATGATAATAATTGATTTAAAAATTCATGGGAACTATACATTATACTTGGTAAATTAATAAGGATTCATGAACATATCATAAATATATAAGAGGGTCCCTAAATATGTAATAATTCCTTTCAAAAGGGTGTGATGAGACCGAACTCCCATCCTCTTAAACAAAGTGATTTATTAGGTATCATAGGTCAACAAACTAACGAAATTATACCTTTTTAATATAGGTCTATTTGGATACATATCCATTGGATGTTTCTGGTTCCACAAATAAATCCAATAGAAACCGTTCAGAAGTAGTGATTTCTAATCAGAACACATATTTTGGGGGAAACAAAAAAGTGATGTACTTGACGTGAATCCTTAACCAAGGTGATAGGTTTCCCAATGAAAAAACCCTCTATAAAATAGATACTTGGTTATTCTCCATTGGGCCACTTAGTATGCACCCATACACAAACAAAAAAAATGGTGAACCTGGTGTGAATCCTTAACCAAGATGATAGTGTTACCCATCTGTTAGGCCCCTATCAATTGATACAAGAGGGACAGACAAGGGAATAAATCACGCATGTTTTCATCTAATTTATGCTGCTTTAATGGATTTCATTGCTTTTATTTTTCATATATACATGCAATTTTTTTAGAACTCTCTTCATTATAAATGTATTCCTTCAAGTTTGCACATGTGAATGCCCTAGCTGCTAATTAGGCTGGATCCTTGTCTGCTCGATGGATGACATCACCAACTCAGCATCTTCGATGATGGGTCTCCAATGCATTGGTCTGAGAGTACCAAAAACACAGTAGTATCCCAACCTTGGAGGCTTCCTGACAAACCCTCCAAATCAAGAATAACCCTCGGTCGTCCGATCAATGAAGACTAGTGGTTCAAAAGCCGATGGTGCCAACAACCATTTTCTACCATTTTAGAAGTTTATCCCCAGAATGAAATCACCAATAACTCCCCTATTTCCGGGAGGTAAACCAAGAGGAAACCCATGAATTCATCCATAAGACACAGGGGTCATTCTCGAGGACTCCTGCCAACAATCACTGCCACCAACACCGCGTGGTAGTAAACTCTCAGCATGATGAGGGTTTTATATTTGGTTGTTTGAACCAGATACCTTAGACCTGAGCACACAAGAAGAACTACCGAGGACAAAATCATACCAATATTGATCTATTTAGAACCTTTTCACCCTCTGAATAATTCCATCTACCCAAATTGTTGGCAAACAATGAACGAGCACAAACACTCAACCGCCTTAATTCTACAAGCTAGCTGACTCGTCTGGAAGCACCCAACCAATCCTACTATTAAAACCTAGTGGATTAAAATGACTAAGAACATAAACCTTCCTAATAACTATCATCCAGTCAATGTACTCCTCTTTTTTCATTCAAGGAATCCTGACAATCAAATGTGGTGGAAACTTGTAAAGAGAAACATACACCTGCCTGCACTCACCAACCCTGCCAACAGTATCATCTGTCAACATTGAAAGAAGTCATCGAATATGCATTGAAGAAAACATCCTACATATATATACACCTTCCATAGTCCATCAATCCTACTAATAGTCTCATTTGGCATCTCCTAGAGAAGTCATCCGGAAAGCTCCGATGACAAACATGGGGCAGAATCAATTCCTTTCCCCCCACATGAGTCCTGTCAATATTCACTGATAGGAAAAGGAGGATAAGAGTAGGTACATTTTCCTACTCCATATATGGAATGTAATTATATTCCCATTATAGCTACTGAAGTCACCAAACACATTTTATAAATAGTAAAAGGGTAGCCCTAAATTCCTACCCATATCTTGGAATCCTGATAGAATATCATAATGGTAACATCAATTCCACCAGAGGGATGGACACATTATTTTGTCCCCACACATGGGATGATTCATCAGCATGCCATCCCAGAGTAGATACATACCTCTATTATAGTCCAAGAGGTTAATGGGGTATACTACCCTATATCATATAGATAAATGGATTTGGAACATATAATCATTCCAATTGATGATAATTTTCTAATTATGATGGCCACTCAAACACAGGCACATACACCTTCCCATGATAATAACTTATCCTAGAAAGTGTCCCCAATTACTTGGAAGAGAACATCTATGAAGATATATCACCAATCATAGATAGAAAATCGAGAGTTAATATGGGATCTGAATCCCCATAATGTTGGAGTTCTTGAAGCCCTCAGACATTTATCTTTATAGCTCAAGATATTACCTTCCCATTTCCAAATTATGGGAGTGGTAGTAGTAATTATGAATTTCATCATTAGATACATCATCATGAAGGCTTGATTTATGAAAATTTAGTCAATTTAGATAACTTATCTCTAGATGAGAGCTATAAAAACCCTCAGTGTGGCTAGAAGACCAAGAAGTAAGAGGATTTATCCCTTTCTGTAATCTACCATGGTGGTCCTCCCCATGATAGTATTCTCTATGAATGATCTCTCGGTAATAGTGTTTCACGTTGTCAAGATAATTTTCCAATTAACAATGCAATGATGAGAAACCCCTCTTATCTTGAGGAATTTTAAATCACAAGTCCATCCATGTTTGGTGCCTTGTTATTAATAGGTGAAATACTTTCTCAACTAGAAGACATCCCAAGGAAATAGTCATTTTCTGAACTTCCCTTGGGTCATTTTCTTTCTAATATGGAAGAGGAAACTTCAACTAATCCCATAACTTGTGATAAGAAAATCAAGAAGTGCCCACTCTTATCAGACCAAGTTGATAAAAATATAGCAACATATGAGGAGAATTTGTTGAATATGAGAAAAAAACTAGATAAGGTTGAAATACCAGTCATGTCCGGGCCTTTAGAAGCCACTCAATACAATGTTCCAGAATTGATGGCAGAAGAGTGTATTAATTATATCCGCCTCAACATATGGAATACTTTTCATCATTGAAAAGACAATGTTTTACAATATGATGAATATCAAAGTCATGTCAAGAAAATAGAATGGTTACATGGACAAAATGATTTGGAATCTCTCCAGGATTCCCAATATCCAATGATATAGAAGAAACAAGTAGGTATTAAATTTGCATTCCTTAATGAATTAAAGAAGTTGCGACAATTTATTATATAAACCCCATCTAGTGTTCATATTAGAGGATGGGGTACACACAGAGTATTGCATTTCACTACTCTCCATAATCAGCGAAGCCCACAAAAATTAGTCTCATGCAATATTATTTCCCCAGATCAGCTACAATAAATAAATTCTGTTCACAATCAAAGAAATACTCAACATGAACATGCCTTGAGCAGTTTTCACAAAATTCATAACCAAAGAGAGAAAGCTATCAAGATAATTTTTTCATCAAGAATCTAAGAACATTAAGCATGACACCTAGAAAGAGGATTTCAGCCATCAGATTGGGAAAATGTAAAAATAGCATACTGGCATTCCGAAATAGGAAATTTATGTGGTTTTTAGATAATGCACCTAGCCAATGTTCAGACTAGAATTCTTAAAATCATAAGAGTAGTTGCGCTAATATTATCCATAATAGTTTGGGAGCCACCCCATCCCACATGGATGGGGGATTTTCTAACCCAACCTTTGGACTCAATAATAAAATCCCAGAGGGTTGAGGAAGAAGAACAGGAAAAACCCCAACCTATAGGGCTGGGGGCTCATTCATATATACAATCCTCTCCTCAGAGGAAGTCAGTTTTTTCCCGATTAGGGAAGAATCCACAAAGTGAACAAACAAATTAACTATCCAAGGATTCTATTTAGATTAAAATCCATCAATCTATCCCTAGGAAGCCAACATATATGAGAAAAAAGTCTCATAGATGAAGAATAAGAAGGTGATCTTTAAAAGATACTGATAGAATGCCATCAATTCATTATGCGTCTATGAATTTCATTAATGCCATTATGGAAGATCCTATAGAAAATGAGTCTAGTTCATGGGAGTTGGAGGATGAAGTTATTATTCATAATATGGTACACACCGAAGAAAATGAAGGAAGTTTGCATACCTGAAATCATTGGCTTACCCAAAATCTAGGTATTCCCTCATGTAACTAACTCCCATCTTTTATAAAGGCATATAACTAGGGGAATGGTAATGGTCAGATCTTGTCTCACTTTTCAACTAGAGAAGGTCAATCTCTTTTTCTTGAAAAAATATTTTCCTAGAAAGAGGAGGATATGAATGAGTTGAAAATACTCAATGTAAAGTTACTTTGAAGTAGCATTCAGGGGAGACATGCCCCACAAGAAGATCCTAAACTTGCACATCCAGTAGGGGCTCCTCAGAAATGAGGGTTTTTTGCAACTACAAATGTGTATAATGAATTCCCCCCTTCATTACATATCTAGAACATGCTAAAAAATATCCATACAAGCATATACCCATGGGGAATCCAAGACAGACACCATTAGCGCCACCACCAGTGGTTTTGTCCGTCCTTATGCTAGTTCATTCGTCAACTACTGTACCTGTAAAGGTCCAATATCATCTAGATATTCCAAAAAATCTTGTCCATAAATTTGAGACATTAACAAATCTATTAGAATTATGAAATAATGACATGAACTAGTACAACTAGAAAAGAAGGCATAACCTGGATGGGTAGATCTGATCCATCACCCACCACACTTTGTGAATACAAAATTACCAATCTTTAACAGTTGGGAGAGCTGGAGAAGCACTTAAACACATTTTTTTTCTCATTGTGATCCCATGATGGGGACCCCTAAACAACAAGAAGCTGTATAGATCAGATGTTTTGTGCAATCACTAAAGGGGAAATGCTTTGTCTAGTTTACACGTTTGTAGTCTCAATCAATTACTGGATGTGAAGTCCTCCATCATAAATTTATTTTCCAATTTAGCTCAATAGTGTAAAATCAAATAGTCTTCAATCTTACAAACCACAAATAAATGGGTAATGCAAGAGTTTTAGATTTCATTTCTTGATGGAAAAGACTAAAATATTAATTAAACCTACCATTCCCTCATGAATATTTACTTCCAATTTATGTATCAAATCTTCATGATGAGTTACACACACCACTAATCCCTATGAAATATATAGTAGGGTTTTGTGATCTTGCTTCAATCTCCGCAAAATTGGAGAATTTCATTGTGAAAACTAAATATATGTATCATTTAATCCCATTATCTATAGGAAAGAGAATGGAAAAAAGCAGAGGCTACTACAGTTACACTCAAACAAGCACATATACCTGCTTCTACTTCAAAACCTTTATCATACCGCAAAACTCCACCTCTTGAGCATCAGCAACAATGACCAACTTGTCAAGACGATAAAAAGATCAATTTTTGATAAGGTTTGAGGAATTAAAGAAGATATTTTATTCTTTTCAGAATGAATAGGTTCTGGTTTACATCATTTCAGCATTGGAAAACAATTTAGATCAGTTTCCAAGGCTGAAGAAACCAAATAAAGAAAGAGATGGAGAACTCCCAAATTATTACCCCTTTCATCAAATTTTGGGGCACCTAATTCAAGAGTGTTATGTTTTCAATGATCTCCAAATATAATGGTGGAATCTAGGCAATTGAAACTAAGAAGTTCATAATCCCAAGTATCATGTGCTGCTGCTACTAATCTAGAGGAATAAGGCAGATAACAGGAAGTCAAAAGAAAAAATGTATAGAAGTATGATGATTGAATATTCAGGAAAACAATTAATCGAAGTCATTAAATTCTACGAACATAGTTGAAACAACCAACTATTCCTCCTACTACTTTTGTTATAGGAAATCCATCTTCATCAAAATACCAGTCTTTCAAAGGTCTATTGAAAGAGCGCTGTCGTGGGCGCCCTCAAATGATTAGTGTGATTTGGGGTGCTTAAGTGCAGCAGAGTGGCTGACCAAGGTCGTCTCTCAAAGGAGGAAGTGAATTTAACAACTTATTAGAGGTATTCTAAAAAATAAAATAAAATAGAATAGAATAAAAACACTACTTTAAAGGATTGGGGTTTGTTGTAGTTTATGAATCTAGAAGAAGTTTGCTGGAAGAAGATTGTATAATTTTTTTTTGTTTTTAGTTTTGAAATGAATTTCAATTTAAATGACACAACAAGAAGATGTTTTTTTAGAAATCTATTTAAAAAGCGTAATCGATCTAACTCTACCTATTCACTTTATTATTAATCATTATCATTTAAATTAACATTCACTTAATTATGATCCCTTAATTTGTTAAATCCCGAACCCTACGAGAATTAACGTTACCACAAAGATGATGTGAATTTAAACCTAGGCTAACTTTGGAACGTGCAATCGCAGCACCCTGCTTTGATTGATGTTCTAAGATTAGCTTATGATCAGTGGTAAATTAAGGCACATATCCATTCTGGAAATGAGGATGAATTGTGTTTAGGGATTATATTTGAACTCTACAAATTTATCCCGTGTGGTCTTGTATTACCGATTAAGATCGCGCTCTCACAATTTACACAAAATCCCGACCTCGCGTGTTTTTGTGTTAATTGTTCAATTGCTTGCTTAGTTTCTTACAATTTAAAAACACAATTCATGGATCATATTAAGTGAATTACAGTAGCCCATTTATTCAAAATAATTAAATGAAGAGGGTAGAATATAGATCGATTACTAAAAGACTACTCTTCCATGGGTGACGTAATCATCGTAGAAGCGTTTTGCATGTGCAAAGGTTTAAAATGGGTATAACCCAATAACGCTTCTACTCAAGAATTCCATCCCAATTAGGAAGATTAAGAGAAGAAGAAATTTAAACAAAACAGAAGAAAAGAGAAGAAATATAAGAAGAGCAATGAAGTTTATTACACAAATGAAAACATTACAAAATGAAGAAGAGAAGGAGGCTTCGATGAGGGGATCCTTGCTTCAAGAGCTACCCCTCTTACAATGGTTGGAGAATTTGGGTGAAACAAATTCTCCTCTGCCTACAATATCCCAATGCACGTCCCAACCCCTCCAAATGAGAAAAACTCCAATTTATAGAGGGGAGGGGAGGAGAGGTTACAAGTGGTTTCAAGTGTGAATGTGGAAATTCGGCCAAATATTTTATGCCAACTTGCACCGCCCATTTGACCACCAAAACGCGTGAATTGGCCGGCCTTCCAGAAGGATTATTTGTGACACATCATGTCCCCGAGCTTTCATCAAAAGTTGGGCTCAATAGAAGCCCGTATGTAGAATATATGGCCCAAATACAGAACCTTCTCCATTCTGGCGAGCCCAGCCCAACTTTGACTTCATGACCCAATGTCAACAAACAATGAACTCTTTAGCTTTACTGTCCTGAATAAAAGTTGTAGATAATTAAGTTAGGAACACTGTTACAAAATTGAAAATTCAAATAATGAATATAAAAATATTTATCTTCGAAATACTACAGTGCACTATTAAGGGTAAAACTGGAATTTTCACCAAATTTTCAAATGAATGATCAAATCCCAAATATTTTATAAATAAACATGTTTAACACAATGTGAGGAAATTATATCATTTATTATCAATAAAATATTCAATAAAATAGTGTTTCATCAACTCCCCCACACTTACCCTTTTGCACACCTGGGCAAAACCTCATATCAAGTAAACATCAATATCAAATCAAAACCAATTTTAAAACACATATCTTTAAGATCAATCAATTTCACACCAAGAATAAAAAAGATATCATGCCTCATAAAAAACCTTATTTCAAGTTCTCCATTTATATCATTCAATATATTTCCACTTCATTTATCCACCCATGCACAAAACACTTACCTTGCTTGAATTTTCTCTCATCACTCAAATATCAATTTTTTTTGCAATGTCTTTCTCATCCAAACTCATACAAGGGTCACCATAGGCTTGATAGATTCCTACATCGCTACCCGATGTGAGTCAAGGAAATATGTTTATCATGAGGATTTTTCAGGGTTGTTCTGTGGCTTTCGGTTGGTAGGATTAAGATGTGAAAAACTCTGAGGCTGAATGAGGAGGGCTTGACTCTTTTGAAGCAAAATTGCATTAATCTAATTTTCACTTAAATATGGTCTTCTCTTCAATCCCCATAGTATCAATTCATCTCCATCATCATGAAAAGTCATGAATGGTTTACACCATTCATCATTTCAGCATAAAAAATGTCAATCTTCTCAAACATGATTTTCTTGAAAGCTCCAGATGGGCACAGCTTTCCACCTCAATTAGGAGCTCCAGAAAAGGCACAGCTTCACTTGTCATGAAAGCTCCAGAAAAGGCACAACTTTCAATATAATGACTTTCTTTAGCAGCAAACACATCTCTTCAGAATTTAATTTTCCACCCAAAGTATCACAGAATGTGGTGGCAAAACCCAAGACAACTTCCCCCACACTTAAGCTCAACTAGATTATGCAATTTCACTTCAAGAGTTGGTTGGATAGGGAAAATTGGCTTGTAATGTAGCTTAACCTAACAGGTTGTGCATGGCTTCTAAGGACTACAAGGATTAAATATTCAAGGTAGGCCATTATAACAAAGGATTCTTTGAAATAGGGGTTTTAATACCAAACAAATGCCTCAATCATTTAAACACAAGTACCTCAAACCCTCAAGTTTTGACAGGAATAGATCAAATTCTGGTTAAATCAAGTATGGTTTGGTTCTCTCAAGAAGTGAGGTGAATGTAAAGAATATGAAAATAATGGTTCAGAAGCCTCACAGGAAAGTGATTTCAAATTTAAAGACAGTGAGATGTGGCATGGGATTCAAAATTCGGTGTACTTTCCATGAAATTACTAAATATTTGAACTTGAAACAAAGTCATTTCAGCATTCATTTAAGCTTAGTTTCAAGGGGTAAATTGTTTCACTTATTGATATGTATTTAAAAATGGTGATGAGAATCATTTCAGCTCAAAAGTTTCAAAAACACACAGAAAATTGTAAAATAAACACACAAATTTTGAAAAACACACAATTTGTTTTTTGGTTTTTTTTAACAGGAAAACAATTGAAATTACTAAACAAAAGGTTCCCTCCCCCACACTTAAAATATTGCATTGTCCTCAATGTGAACCCATGAGATGATATATGCACATGAAATGCAGAATTTTTAAATAGGACAAATAATATAAAAGTGAAAGGGTTAGGAACAGCCTGATGTGATCAAGTGATGATGGGGTCATGCAGTGTGATAAAATCCACTACATCAGTAGGATGTCCCTCAATGTATCTCTTCAAACGTTGCCCATTGACTGTAAAGCTCCTTCCAGTGTCCTCTTGTGTGATCTCCACTGCACCATAAGGAAAAACATTAGACACAATATAAGGACCTAACCATCTGGAACGCAACTTACCAAGCATCAACTTCAGTCGTGAACTATAGAGAAGGACTTTCTCTCCAACATGAAACTCCCTTTTTTGGATCATTTTGTCATGAGCTGCTTTTGATCTTTCCTTGTAGAGCCTTGAGTTCTCATATGATGACTGGCGAATCTCCTCAAGCTCTTGAATTTGCAACTTCCTTTGAATTCCAGCTTGGGCCAATTCCATGTTGCATTTATTTATAGCCCAATATGCCCGATGCTCGACTTCCATTGGGATATGACATGCTTTACCAAAAACAATCCGAAATGGGGACATACCAATGGGGGTCTTGTATGCTGTCCTATAAGCCCACAATGCATCATCCAAGAGCTTGCTCCAATCCTTCCTATTTGGCTGCACGGTTTTCTCCAAGATTTGTTTCAACTCACGATTTGAAACCTCATCCTGGCCATTTGTTTGGGGGTGGTATGGTGTTGATGTTTTGTGTGTCACCCCATACTTTCGAAGGAGGGAAGAAAAATTCCTATTGCAAAAGTGTGTCCCTTGGTCACTGCTGATGGCCTTTGGTACTCCAAACCTGCAAAAAATTTGTGCTTTGACAAAGTCCACAACAACATGAGAATCGTCAGTCCTGGTGGCCTTGGCCTCCACCCATTTACTCACATAATCAACAGCAACCAAAATGTACAAAAATCCAAATGAACTAGGAAAAGGACCCATAAATTCGATGCCCCATACATCAAAAATCTCACAAAATAGTATGGGTTGTTGGGGCATCTCATGTCTCCTAGAAATGTTCCCAGTGTGTTGGCAATGAGAGCATGACTTACAAAACACATGGGCATCATGGAATAATCTAGGCCAATATAATCCAGAGTCCAAAACTTTCCTAGCTGTCCGTTGGGGTCCAAAGTGTCCACCACATGCAAGTGTATGACAGAAATGCAAAACAGACTCAAACTCATGATCGGGAACACACCTCCTAATGACTTGGTCACTACACATGCGCCAGAGGTAAGGATCATCCCACACATAAAACCTGGACTCACTTTTTAATTTTTGGACTTGATGTTTCTTTAAATTTGCAGGGATTTCAGAAGCAGCAAGGTAGTTAACTAAATCAGTATACCAAGGATGCGTACCTGAGATGGTATAGAGATGCTCATCAGGGAAAGTGTCCCGAAGTGGTACCTGATCCAAGGTGTCATCCTCTAGTGTGTGAGTAAGCCTAATCATGTGGTCTGCCACCAAATTCTCTGACCCCTTCTTGTCCTTTATCTCAAGGTCAAACTCTTGAAGAAGGATCATCCAACGGATAAGTCATGGCTTTGCATCTGGCTTCTTTAGGAGGTACCTCAAAGCTGCATGGTCAGAAAAAACAACTACTTTAGAGCCCAATAAATATGAACGGAATTTATCTAAAGCAAATATGACAGCAAGAAACTCCTTTTCTGTGGTAGTGTAGTTTGATTGGGCTGAATCTAGTGTCCTCGATGCATAGGCGATCACATGTGAACGCCCCTCCACCCTCTGAGATAAGACAGCTCCAACCGCGAAGTTGGAGGCGTCACACATAAGCTCAAATGGAAGGTCCCACCGTGGGGCTATATGATAGGTGGAGTGGTCAGACACTTCTTTATCCCATCAAAGGAAGTCCTACAAGAATCATCAAACACAAATTCAGAATCTTTTTGAAGTAATCGTGACATAGGAAGAGCGATCTTACTAAAATCTTTGATGAAGCGCCGATAAAATCCTGCATGCCCTAGGAAAGATCTAACATCACGCACACATGAAGGATAGGGTAAGGATGAAATAATTTCTACTTTAGATCTATCAACCTCTATCCCATGTTTTGACACCAAATGCCCTAAGACAATGCCATGCTCTACCATAAAATGACACTTTTCAAAGTTCAGGACCAGATTCTTCTCAATAAAATGATTCAACACATTTCCCAAACTACTTAGACATTCATCAAATGAAGACCAATACACTGTAAAATCATCCATAAATACCTCCATGCAGGTCTTAATAAAATCAGAAAAAATACTCACCATACATCTCTGGAAGGTACCTGGGGCGTTGCAAAGTCCAAATGGCATCCTCCGGTAGGCAAATGTGCCAAAGGGACAGGTGAATTTAGTATTCTCCTGATCCTCTGGAGCTATAGGAACCTGAAAATATCCAGAAAATCCATCCAAGAAGCAATAGTGTGTTTTCCCAGCTAGTCTATCGAGCATTTGATCAATAAATGGGAGGGGGAAATGGTCCTTGCGAGTGGTCTGATTTAGTTTCCAATAATCAATACACACACACCAACTGTTTTGCACCATCATTGGAACTAAATCATCTTTCTCATTTTTAACAACAGTAAAGCCAGTTTTCTTAGGCACAACCTGAATTGGACTTACCCACTGTGAATCTGAAATGGGAAAGATTATACCTGCCTCGGGCAATTTCTCAACTTCCTTTTTAACAACTTCCAGGAGGGTGGGATTGAGTCTCCTTTATGGTTGTCTCACCGGTTTAGCCCCATCCTCCAAGAGAATCCTATGCATGCAAATGGAGGGGCTAATACCTGATATGTCAGCCAAGGTCCACCCAATCGGCCTGATGTTCTCCCTCAAAATATTCAAAAGCCTTTCTTCATGTTCAAAAGGGAGATTGTTAGAAATGATAACAGGTAATCTCTCACCACTCAACAAGTATGAGTATTTCAGATTTGGTGGCAATGGCTTGAGTTCTAATGAAGGAGGGTGTAGTATGGATGGAGACATTGAAGGAACTGAAATATGTGCACAAAGAGCATCAGTATCAGAATAGACATCATCAAAATCATAGAATAAAGCATCAAATCCATCAGCATACTCAACAGCCATTTCATAATCAGAGTGAACATGATCAAAATCAGAATATGAATCCACATCAAAATCAAATTTTAGAGAGTCTTGTTCATTAGAAACAGGTGTGAAAGTTCTCTTAGTCATTAAACCAGAACCAATACTCATAATCTCCCTAAGCATAGGACAATCCAATTCCATGATGTTTTTACTTGGTGGTTCAAAATGGGAGATAACAAAAGCAGAATGGTCCTCTCTGGGGTACTTCATGGAATCCATAACATTAAATATCACAACTTCATCTCCAAACTCCATGGAAAGTGTACCCTCATTGACATTTATGATAGTTTTTGCAGTTTTTAGGAAGGGTCTACCTAAGATAATGGGGGCATGAGAACTTACCTGATCATCCTCCATGTTAGGAACATAGAAATCCGCTGGAAAGATCATGTCTCTTACCCGGACAAGTACATCCTCAAGGACTCCTGCTGGATATGCCGTAGATCTATTCCCCAATTACACCACTACTCTTGTTGGCTTCAACTCACCAACCTGCAAGGAAGAGAATACAGAGTGAGGCATCACATTTATTGAAGCTCCTAAATCACAAAGAGCATCAGAGAAATGCAACTCCCCTATGGTACATGGGATGGTGAATGTCCCGGGATCCTTGCACTTTGTTGGCATTTCTAGAGTTGGTGTAATGAGTGCCGACACATTCCTTCCAAGTTTGATCCCCTCATTTCCCTTGAGCCCTCTTCGATTGGTACAAAGTTCTTTTAAGAATTTCGCATACCTTGGAATTTGCTTAATGGCTTCAAGTAGAGGAATGTTGATCTCCACACGCTTGAATGTGTACAAAACCTCCTTTTGCTTTGCTTCTTCATCCATCTTATTGGTTTGAACAACCCTGTTTGGAAAAGGAAGGGGTTTAGGAGGAACATCATCAATCTTTTTCTTACCTTTATCGTTCTCCTTGGATTGCTCATCAGTTGGTATGGAATGCGGCTTCTCTGAAGTTGAGGTGAATCCCGGTGGAATGGTAGGTGCAGATGTATCGTTCATTTGATTCCCACTTCTCAATGTGATGGCACTAACATTCCCCTTTGGATTTGGAGTGGGTTGGGAAGGTAGATTTCCAGAATTCTTACTCACAAGTTCATGGAGGGCGGTGGCAATCTGACTCATTTGAGTCTTCAACTCTCTCAGCTCCGAACCTTGACTCTTCAGCTCATTCTGTTGATTAAGAACAATTTGTTTCAAAAGATCATCAGTGTTAGAGTCTACCTTGTGTTGGATATTCCCTTGTTGCTGACTTGTTGATGTTTGAGCTTCAAATCTCCTTTGGGGTTGTTGGAAACCCTGCTGGTAAGGCGGAGGCTGCTGGAAGTTTTGTTGAAAAGGGGGCCTTTGTTGTTGTCCAGAGCCATACCTCATGTCCGCTAGATCTTTCCACCCTTGGTTGTATGTTGGATCAAACTTCTTTTGGGGATATGGTTGTTGTTGTTGCTGCTGAAATGGTCTCCCAGGGAACACTGCTGCACAATCTTCTGTTTCTTGGAGTTGTGGGCAACAGTCAGTTGGGTGGCTTGTCTCAGTGCAAATACCACAAGGCCTTGAAGGAGGGGGTTGGGATTTCTTTTGAGCCAATGCAATCTGCCTCACCATAGTTGTCAATTCTTCTAACTTAGTATCAATCAAATGACTTTCAAGAGAAAAAGGACTTACCTGATGTACTCCCCTGACATGTGGTGTACCTCTATCACCAAATTGTTGGGAGTTTTGGGCCATCTTGTCGATCAACGCACGTGCAGCTACAGGTGTCTTGTCCACCAATGCTCCTCCAGCCGCAGCATCTACCATGCTTCTCTCCATAGGTGTGAGTCCTTCATAGAAGTAATGAATGAGTAGTTGCTCACTGATTTGGTGATGTGGGCAGCTTGCACACAACTTCTTGAATCTCTCCCAATACTCATACATTGACTCCCCTTGGGCTTGCTTGATCCCCGATATCTCCTTTCGAATGGATGTGGTCCTTGATGCTGGAAAAAATCTCTGCAAGAAAAGACATTTCAAATCGTTCCAACAAGTTACATCTTCGGGTTGTAAATAATACATCCAATCTTTCGCAGCTCCATCAAGTGAGAATGGGAATGCTCTTAGTCTGATTTGATCTTCAGAGACATTTCTAGGTTTTAGGGTTGAGCAAACCACATTAAATTCTTTCAAATGTTTATTGGGATCCTCACCAGAGAGGCCATGAAACTTTGGAAGTAAGTGAATTAACCCAGATTTCAGTTCGAAGTCCGATTCGAGATTTGGGTATGCAATACAATTTGGTTGACAGTTAATATCAGGTGCAGCCAATTCTCGAATGGTTCTATTAAGTTCATTTCCATTGTTTCCAGCCATTGGTTCTTGTTTTATGGTTTAATTTGAATTGCTTCCAATTTCAATGTTCTGATATTGGAGTAATTCTCTAACTGGTTGAATGTTGAAACTTCCTGTAGATTGAGAATGTCTGATTCGTGCCCTAAGGCTACGTTCAATCTCAGGGTCAAGATCTAAGAGATCTTCGAGATTAGTTCATGTCATCAATCAATGAAAGATGAAAAGAAGGAATGTGGACCATAGTAAAATAAAAATTAGAAGTTTGAGTTGATGGTCCAAAAAGAAGTAGAAAGAGATAAAAGAAGAAAAAGAAAGAAAAAAAATCAGATTGGGTAAAGACGGAAGAAAGAAGAGAGGAAGAGAATTAAAATGTAAAATAAAATAAATACCTCTAATTGGTTGAAATAATTACTTGCCTCCCCGGCAACGGCGCCAATTTGAAAGAGCGCTGTCGTGGGCGCCCTCAAATGATTAGTGTGATTTGGGGTACTTAAGTGCAGCAGAGTGGCTGACCAAGGTCGTCTCTCAAAGGAGGAAGTGAATTTAACAACTTATTAGAGGTATTCTAAAAAATAAAATAAAATATAATAGAATAAAAACACTACTTTAAAGGATTGGGGTTTGTTGTAGTTTATGAATCTAGAAGAAGTTTGCTGGAAGAAGATTGTATAATTTGTTTTTTTGTTTTTAGTTTTGAAATGAATTTCAATTTAAATGACACAACAAGAAGATGTTTTTTTAGAAATCTATTTAAAAAGCGTAATCGATCTAACTCTACCTCTTCACTTTATTATTAATCATTATCATTTAAATTAACATTCACTTAATTATGATCCCTTAATTTGTTAAATCCCGAACCCTACGAGAATTAACGTTACCACAAAGATGATGTGAATTTAAACCTAGGCTAACTTTGGAACGTGCAATCGCAGCACCCTGCTTTGATTGATGTTCTAAGATTATCTTATGATCAGTGGTAAATTAAGGCACATATCCATTCTGGAAATGAGGATGAATTGTGTTTAGGGATTATATTTGAACTCTACAAATTTATCCCATGTGGTCTTGTATTACCGATTAAGATCGCGCTCTCACAATTTACACAAAATCCCGACCTCGCGTGTTTTTGTGTTAATTGTTCAATTGCTTGCTTAGTTTCTTACAATTTAAAAACACAATTCATGGATCATATTAAGTGAATTACAGTAGCCCATTGATTCAAAATAATTAAATGAAGAGGGTAGAAGATAGATCGATTACTAAAAGACTACTCTTCCATGGGTGGCGTAATCATCGTAGAAGCGTTTTGCATGTGCAAAGGTTTAAAATGGGTATAACCCAATAACGCTTCTACTCAAGAATTCCATCCCAATTAGGAAGATTAAGAGAAGAAGAAATTTAAACAAAACAGAGGAAAAGAGAAGAAATATAAGAAGAGCAATGAAGTTTATTACACAAATGAAACATTACAAAATGAAGAAGAGAAGGAGGCTTCGATGAGGGGATCCTTGCTTCAAGAGCTACCACTCTTACAATGGTTGGAGAATTTGGGTGAAACAAATTCTCATCTGCCTCCAATATCCCAATGCACGTCCCAACCCCTACAAATGAGAAAAACTCCATTTTATAGAGGGGAGGGGAGGAGAGGTTACAAGTGGTTTCAAGTGTGAATGTGGAAATTCGGCCAAATATTTTATGCCAACTTGCACCGCCCATATGACCACCAAAACTCGTGAATTAGCCGGCCTTCCAGAAGGATTATTTGTGACAAATCATGTCCCCGAGCTTTCATCAAAATTTGGGCGCAATCCAAGCCCGTATGTAGAATATATGGCCCAAATACAGAACCTTCTCCATTCTGGCGAGCCCATCCCAACTTTGACTTCATGACCCAATGTCAACAACCAAATGAACTCTTTAGCTTTAGTGTCCTGAATAAAGGTTGTAGATAATTAAGTTAGAAACACTGTTACAAAATTTCAAATTCAAATAATGAATATAAAAATATTTATCTTTGAAATACTACAGTGCACTATTAAGGGTAAAACTGGAATTTTCACCAAATTTTCAAATGAATGATCAAATCCCAAATATTTTATAAATAAACATGTTTAACACAATGTGAGGAAATTATATCATTTATTATCAATAAAATATTCAATAAAATAGTGTTTTATCAACTCCCCCACACTTACCCTTTTGCACACCTGGGCAAAACCTCATATCAAGTAAACATCAATATCAAATCAAAACCAATTTTAAAACACATATCTTTAAGATCAATCAATTTCACACCAAGAATAAAAAAGATATCATGCCTCATAAAAAACCTTATTTCAAGTTCTCCATTTATATCATTCAATATATTTCCACTTCATTTATCCACCCATGCACAAAACACTTACCTTGCTTGAATTTTCTCTCATCACTCAAATATCAATTTTTTTTTTGCAATGTCTTTCTCATCCAAACTCATACAAGGGTCACCATAGGCTTGATAGATTCCTACATCGCTACCCGATGTGAGTCAAGGACATATGTTTATCATGAGGATTTTTTAGGGTTGTTCTGTGGCTTTCGGTTGGTAGGATTAAGATGTGAAAAACTCTGAGGCTGAATGAGGAGGGCTTGACTCTTTTGAAGCAAAATTGCATTAATCTAATTTTCACTTAAATATGGTCTTCTCTTCAATCCCCATAGTATCAATTCAGCTCCATAATCATGAAAAGTCATAAAAGGTTTACACCATTCATCATTTCAGCATAAAAAATGTCAATCTTCTCAAACATGATTTTCTTGAAAGCTCCAGATGGGCACAGCTTTCCACCTCAATTAGAAGCTCCAGAAAAGGCACAACTTCACTTGTCATGAAAGCTCCAGAAAAGGCACAACTTTCAATATAATGACTTTCTTTAGCAGCAAACACATCTCTTCAGAATTTAATTTTCCCCCCAAAGTTTCACAGAATGTGGTGGCAAAACCCAAGACAACTTCCCCCACACTTAAGCTCAACTAGATTATGCAATTTCACTTCAAGAGTTGGTTGGATAAAGAAAATTGGCTTGTAATGTGGCTTAACCTAACAGGTTGTGCATGGCTTCTAAGGGCTACAAGGATTAAATATTCAAGGTAGGCCATTATAACAAAGGATTCTTTGAAATAGGGGTTTTAATACCAAACAAATGCCTCAATCATTTAAACACAAGTAACTCAAACCCTCAAGTTTTGACAGGAATAGATCAAATTCTGGTTAAATCAAGTATGGTTTGGTTCTCTCAAGAAGTGAGGTGAATGTAAAGAATATGAAAATAATGGTTCAGAAGCCTCACATGAAAGTGATTTCAAATTTAAAGACAGTGAGATGTGGCATGGGATTCAAAATTCGGTGTACTTTCCATGAAATTACTAAATATTTGAACTTGAAACAAAGTCATTTCAGCATTCATTTAAGCTTAGTTTCAAGGGGTAAATTGTTTCACTTATTTATATGGATTTAAAAATGGTGATGAGAATCATTTCAGCTCAAAAGTTTCAAAAACACACAGAAAATTGTAAAATAAACACACCAATTTTGAAAAACACACAATTTGTTTTTTGGTTTTTTGAAAACAATTGAAATTACTAAACTAAAAGGTTCCCTCCCCCACACTTAAAATATTGCATTGTCCTCAATGTGAACCCATGAGATGATATATGCACATGAAATGCAGAATTTTTAAATAGGACAAATAATATAAAAGTGAAAGGGTTAGGAACCGCCTGATGTGATCAAGTGATGATGGGGTCATGCAGTGTGATAAAATCCACTGCATCAGTAGGATGTCCCTCAATGTATCTCTTCAAACGTTGCCCATTGAATGTAAAGCTCCTTCCAGTGTCCTCTTGTGTGATCTCCACTGCACCATAAGGAAAAACATTAGACACAATATAAGGACCTAACCATCTGGAACGCAACTTACCAGGCATCAACTTCAGTCGTGAACTATAGATAAGGACTTTCTCTCCAACATGAAACTCCCTTTTTTGGATCATTTTGTCATGAGCTACTTTTGATCTTTCCTTGTAGAGCCTTGAGTTCTCATATGATGACAGGCGAATCTCCTCAAGCTCTTGAATTTGCAACTTCCTTTGAATTCCATCTTGGGCCAAATCCATGTTGCATTTATTTATAGCCCAATATGCCCGATGCTCGACTTCCACTGGGAGATGACATGCTTTCCCAAAAACAATCCGAAATGGGGACATAGCAATGGGGGTCTTGTATGCTGTCCTATAAGCCCACAATGCATCATCCAAGCGCTTGCTCCAATCCTTCCTATTTGGCTGCACGGTTTTCTCCAAGATTTGTTTCAACTCACGATTTGAAACCTCAGCCTGGCCATTTGTTTGGGGGTGGTATGGTGTTGATGTTTTGTGTGTCACCCCATACTTTCGAAGGAGGGAAGCAAAATTCCTATTGCAAAAGTGTGTCCCTTGGTCATTGATGATGGCCTTTGGTACTCCAAACCTGCAAAAAATTTGTGCTTTGACAAAGTCCACAACAACATGAGAATCGTCAGTCCTGGTGGCCTTGGCCTCCACCCATTTACTCACATAATCAATAGCAACCAAAATGTACAAAAATCCAAATGAACTAGGAAAAGGACCCATAAAGTCGATGCCCCATACATTAAAAATCTCACAAAATAGTATGGGTTGTTGGGGCATCTCATGTCTCCTAGAAATGTTCCCAGTGTGTTGGCAACGAGAGCATGACTTACAAAACACATGGGCATCATGGAATAATCTAGGCCAATATAATCCAGAGTCCAAAACTTTACTAGCTGTCCTTTGGGGTCCAAAGTGTCCACCACATGCAAGTGTATGACAGAAATGCAAAACAGACTCAAACTCATGATCGGGAACACACCTCCTAATGACTTAGTCACTACACATGCGCCAGAGGTAAGGATCATCCCACACATAAAACCTGGACTCACTTTTTAATTTTTGGACTTGATGTTTCTTTAAATTTGCAGGGATTTCAGAAGTAGCAAGGTAGTTAACTAAATCAGCATACCAAGGATGCGTACCTGAGATGGTATAGAGATGCTCATCAGGGAAAGTGTCCCAAAGTGGTACCTGATCCAAGGTGTCATCCTCTAGTGTGTGAGTAAGCCTACTCATGTGGTCTGCCACCAAATTCTCTGACCCCTTCTTGTCCTTTATCTTAAGGTCAAACTCTTGAAGAAGGAGCATCCAACGGATAAGTCGTGGCTTTGCATCTGGCTTCTTTAGGAGGTACCTCAAAGCTGCATGGTCAGAAAAAACAACTACTTTAGAGCCCAATAAATATGAACAGAATTTATCTAAAGCAAATATGACAGCAAGAAACTCCTTTTCTGTGGTAGTGTAGTTTGATTGGGCTGAATCTAGTGTCCTCGATGCATAGGCGATCACATGTGAACGCCCCTCCACCCTCTGAGATAAGACAGCTCCAACCGCGAAGTTAGAGGCGTTACACATAAGCTCAAATGGAAGGTCCCACCATGGGGGCTGTATGATAGGTGGAGTGGTCAGACACTTCTTTATCTCATCAAAGGAAGTCCTACAAGAATCATCAAACACAAATTCAGAATCTTTTTTAAGTAATCGTGACATAGGAAGAGCGATCTTACTAAAATCTTTGATGAAGCGCCGATAAAATCCTGCATGCCCTAGGAAAGATCTAACATCACGCACACATGAAGGATAGGGTAAGGATGAAATAATTTCTACTTTAGATCTATCAACCTCTATCCCATGTTTTGACACCACATGCCCTAAGACAATGCCATGCTCTACCATAAAATGACACTTTTCAAAGTTCAGGACCAGATTCTTCTCAATACAACGATTCAACACATTTCCCAAACTACTTAGACATTCATCAAATGAAGACCCATACACTGTAAAATCATCCATAAATACCTCCATGCAGGTCTCAATAAAATCAGAAAAAATACTCACCATACATCTCTGGAAGGTACCTGGGGTGTTGCAAAGTCCAAATGGCATCCTCCGGTAGGCAAATGTGCCAAAGGGACAGGTGAATGTAGTCTTATCCTGATCCTCTGGAGCTATAGGAACCTGAAAATATCCAGAAAATCCATCCAAGAAGCAATAGTGTGTTTTCCCAGCTAGTCTCTCGAGCATTTGATCAATAAATGGGAGGGGGAAATGGTCCTTGCGAGTGGTCTGATTCAGTTTCCTATAATCAACACACACACACCAACTGTTTTGCACCCTCATTGGAACTAAATCATCTTTCTCATTTTTAACAACAGTAAAACCAGTTTTCTTAGGCACAACCTGAATTGGACTTACCCACTGTGAATCTGAAATGGGAAAGATTATACCTGCCTCGAGAAATTTCTCAACTTCCTTTTTAACAACTTCCAGGAAGGTGGGATTGAGTCTCCTTTGTGGTTGTCTCACCGGTTTAGCCCCATCCTCCAAGATAATCCTATGCATGAAAATGGAGGGGCTAATACCTGATATGTCAGCCAAGGTCCACCCAATCGCCCTGATGTTCTCCCTCAAAATATTCAAAAGCCTTTCTTCATGTTCAAAAGGGAGATTGTTAGCAATGATAACAGGTAATCTCTCACCACTCAACAAGTATGAGTATTTCAGATTTGGTGGCAATGGCTTGAGTTCTAATGAAGGAGGGTGTAGTATGGATGGAGACATTGAAGGAACTGAAATATGTGCACAAATAGCATCAGTATCAGAATAGACATCATCAAAATCATAGAATAAAGCATCAAATCCATCAGCATACTCAACAGCCATTTCATAATCAGAGTGAACATGATCAAAATCAGAATATGAATCCACATCAAAATCAAATTTTAGAGAGTCTTGTTCATTAGAAACAGGTGTGGAAGTTCTCTTAGTCATTAAACCAGAACCAATACTCATAATCTCCCTAAGCATAGGACAATCCAATTCCATGATTTTTTTACTTGGTGGTTCAAAATGGGAGATAACAAAAGCAGAATGGTCCTATGAGGGGTACTTCATGGAATCCATAACATTAAATATCACAACTTCATCTCCAAACTCCATGGAAAGTGTACCCTCATTGACATTTATGATAGTTTTTGCAGTTTTTAGGAAGGGTCTACCTAAGATAATGGGGGCATGAGAACTTACCTGATCATCCTCCATGTTAAGAACATAGAAATCCGCTGGAAAGATCATGTCTCTTACCCGGACAAGTACATCCTCAAGGACTCCCGCTGGATATGCCGTAGCTCTATTCGCCAATTGCACCACTACTCTTGTTGGCTTCAACTCACCAACCTGCAAGGAAGAGAATACAGAGTGAGGCATCACATTTATTGAAGCTCCTAAATCACAAAGAGCATCAGAGAAGTGCAACTCCCCTATGGTACATGGGATGGTGAATGTCCCGGGATCCTTGCACTTTGTTGGCATTGCTAGAGTTGGTGTAATGAGTGCCGAAACATTCCTTCCAAGGTTGATCCTCTCATTTCCCTTGAGCCCTCTTCGATTGGTACAAAGTTCTTTTAAGAATTTCGCATACCTTGGAATTTTCTTAATGGCTTCAAGTAGAGGAATGTTGATCTCCACACGCTTGAATGTGTCCAAAACCTCCTTTTGCATTGCTTCTTCAGCCATCTTCTTGGTTTGAACAACCCTGTTTGGAAAAGGAAGGGGTTTAGGAGGAACATCATCAATCTTTTTCTTACCTTTATCGTTCTCCTTGGATTGCTCATCAGTTGGTATGGAATGCGGCTTCTCTGAAGTTGAGGTGAATCCCGGTGGAATGGTAGGTGTAGATGTATCGTTCATTTGCTTCCCACTTCTCAATGTGATGGCACTAACATTCCCCTTTGGATTTGGAGTGGGTTGGGAAGGTAGATTTCCAGAATTCTTACTCACAAGTTCATGGAGGGCGGTGGCAATCTGACTCATTTGAGTCTTCAACTCTCTCAGCTCCGAACCTTGACTCTTCAGCTCATTCTGTTGATTAAGAACAATTTGTTTCAAAAGATCATCAGTGTTAGAGTCTACCTTGTGTTGGATATTCCCTTATTGCTGACTTGTTGATGTTTGAGCTTCAAATCTCCTTTGGGGTTGTTGGAAACCCTGCTGGTAAGGCGGAGGCTGCTGGAAGTTTTGTTGAAATGGGGGCCTTTGTTGTTGTCCAGAGCCATACCTCATGTCCGCTAGATCTTTCAACCCTTGGTTGTATGTTGGATCAAACTTCTTTTGGGGATATGGTTGTTGTTGTTGCTGCTGAAATGGTCTCCCAGGGAACACTGCTGCACAATCTTCTGTTTCTTGGAGTTGTGGGCAACAGTCAGTTGGGTGGCTTGTCTCAGTGCAAATACCACAAGGCCTTGAAGGAGGGGGTTGGGATGTCTTTTGAGCCAATGAAATCTGCCTCACCATAGTTTTCAATTCTTCTAACTTAGTATCAATCAAATTACTTTCAAGAGAAGAAGGACTTACCTGATGTACTCCCCTGACATGTGGTGTGCCTCTATCACCAAATTGTTGGGAGTTTTGGGCCATCTTGTCGATCAACGCACGTGCAGCTACAAGTGTCTTGTCCACCAATGCTCCTCCAGCCGCAACATCTACCATGCTTCTCTCCATAGGTGTGAGTCCTTCATAGAAGTACTGAATGAGTATTTGCTCACTGATTTGGTGATGTGGGAAGCTTGCACACAACTTCTTGAATCTCTCCCAATACTCATACATTGACTCCCCTTGGGCTTGCTTGATCCCCGATATCTCCTTTCGAATGGATGTGGTCCTTGATGTTGGAAAAAATCTCTACAAGAAAAGACGTTTCAAATCGTTCCAACAAGTTACATCTTCGGGTTGTAAATAATACATCCAATCTTTCGCAGCTCCATCAAGTGAGAATGGGAATGCTCTTAGTTTGATTTGATCTTCAGAGACATTTCTAGGTTTTAGGGTTGAGCAAACCACATTAAATTCTTTCAAATGTTTATTGGGATCCTCACTAGAGAGGCCATGAAACTTTGGAAGTAAGTGAATTAACCCAGATTTCAGTTCGAAGTCCGATTCGAGATTTGGGTATGCAATACAATTTGGTTGATAGTTAATATCAGGTGCAGCCAATTCTGGAATGGTTCTATTAAGTTCATTTCCATTGTTTCCAGCCATTGGTTCTTGTTTTATGGTTGAATTTTAATTGCTTCCAATTTCAATTTTCTGATATTGGAGTAATTCTCCAACTGGTTGAATGTTGAAACTTCCCGTAGATTGAGAATGTCTGATTCGTGCCCTAAGGCTACGTTCAATCTCAGGGTCAAGATCTAAGAGATCTTCGGGATTAGTTCGTGTCATCAATCAATGAAAGATGAAAAGAAGGAATGTGGACCATAGTAAAATAAAAATTAGAAGTTTGAGTTGATGGTCCAAAAAGAAGTAGAAAGAGATAAAAGAAGAAAAAGAAAGAAAAAAAAATCAGATTGGGTAAAGACGGAAGAAAGAAGAGAGGAAGAGAATTAAAATGTAAAATAAAATAAATACCTCTAATTGGTTGAAATAATTACTTACCTCCCCAGCAAAGGCGCCAATTTGAAAGAGCGCTGTCGTGGGCACCCTCAAATGATTAGTGTGATTTGGGGTACTTAAGTGCAGCAGAGTGGCTGACCAAGGTCGTCTCTCAAAGGAGGAAGTGAATTTAACAACTTATTAGAGGTACTCTAAAAAATAAAATAAAATAGAATAGAATAAAAACACTACTTTAAAGGATTGGGGTTTGTTGTAGTTTATGAATCTAGAAGAAGTTTGCTGGAATAATATTGTATAATTTTTTTTTGTTTTTAGTTTTGAAATGAATTTCAATTTAAATGACACAACAAGAAGATGTTTTTTTTAGAAATCTATTTAATAAGCGTAATCGATCTAACTCTACCTCTTAACTTTATTATTAATCATTATCATTTAAATTAACATTCACTTAATTATGATCCCTTAATTTGTTAAATCCCGAACCCTACGAGAATTAACGTTACCACAAAGATGATGTGAATTTAAACCTAGGCTAACTTTGGAACGTGCAATCACAGCACCCTGCTTTGATTGATGTTCTAAGATTAGATTATGATCAGTGGTAAATTAAGGCACATATCCATTCTAGAAATGAGGATGAATTGTGTTTTGGGATTATATTTGAACTCTACAAATTTATCCCGTGTGGTCTTGTATTACCGATTAAGATCGCGCTCTCACAATTTACACAAAATCCCGACCTCACGTGTTTTTGTGTTAATTGTTCAATTGCTTGCTTAGTTTCTTACAATTTAAAAACACAATTCATGGATCATATTAAGTGAATTACAGTATCCCATTTATTCAAAAATAATTAAATGAAGAGGGTAGAAGATAGATCGATTACTAAAAGACTACTCTTCCATGGGTGGCGTAATCATCGTAGAAGCGTTTTGCATGTGCAAAGGTTTAAAATGGGTATAACCCAATAATGCTTCTGCTCAAAAATTCCAGCCCAATTAGGAATATTTAGAGAAGAATAAATTTAAACAAAACAGAAGAAAAGAGAAGAAATATAAGAATAGCAATGAAGTTTATTACACAAATGAAAACATTACAAAATGAGGAAGAGAAGGAGGCTTCAATGAGGGGATCCTTGCTTCAAGAGCTACCCCTCTTACAATGGTTGGAGAATTTGGGTGAAACAAATTCTCCTCTTCCTAAAATCTCCAAATTCACGTCCCAACCCCTCCAAATGAGAAAAACTCCAATTTATAGAGGGGAGGGGAGGAGAGGTTACAAGTGGTTTCAAGTGTGAATGTGGAAATTCGGCCAAATATTTTATTCCAACTTTCACCGCCCATTTGACCACCAAAACGCGTGAATTGGCCGGCCTTCCAGAAGGATTATTTGTGCCACATCATGTTCCCGAGATTTCATCAACATTTGGGCTCAATACAAGCCCTTATGTAGAATATATGGCCCAAATACAGAACCTTCTCCATTCTGGCGAGCCCAGCCCAACTTTTACTTCATGGCCCAATTTCAACAACCAAATGAACTCTTTAGCTTTAGTGTCCTGAATAAAAGTTGTAGATAATTAAGTTAGTAACACTGTTACAAAATTTCAAATTCAAATAATGAATATAAAAATATTTATCTTCGAAATACTACAGTGCACTATTAAGGGTAAAACTGGAATTTTCACCAAATTTTCAAATGAATGATCAAATCCCAAATATTTTATAAATAAACATGTTTAACACAATGTGAGGAAATTATATCATTTATTATCAATAAAATATTCAATAAAATAGTGTTTTATCATCTATCCTCAAAGAATCAACATTGTTAGAAGGATAAAGAGCAGTCATGATAATATGAGCTCATGTTAAGGCCAAAGTTTCCCTTGAATTTGGAATATTTCATGCAAAATTTCTCAAAATCATGGGAACTTCCCCACCAAACAGCACAACAAGAACTGACCTATCAAGAGGAATCTTCATTTGATTAGGAATTGATCTTTGATTGAATTAATTTTATTCACTTAACAGACCCCTATGCAAATGGTGGTTCTGTTTATGAAACTAAATTACCTAAACATAATTGGGGAACTAGGGTAAGTGGTAACGGTATAGGATACAAGGGAATAAACTGATATTCTAGAAGAAACTATTATAATTACACCCCATCTAGAACCATTTATGAAGAAGAAACTCATGGGAGAGCTCTTCAATGAGCTTAGAAAGAACAAGTGAATTCTCTCAAACATGATAGTGTTGGCCCGAACATGATCATCTTTGATGACCGATTAGAGGTTATAACACTGCTTTCTCAATAGGTGAGAAAACATAGCCAACCTAATCCACAATGAGAATAAGTGTTTCTAGTATCTACCCCAATAAATGGTACATCTACATCAGAAGCATCTACTTCCAAGGCACCTGAAAAACTGTATCTCCATGTTGTAAAATGAAGGCCTTTAGACCAAAAGTATGATGTTTTGAATAAACTTCCCCAAGTACCATACATTTTATCAATCCTGGGTTCTTTGAATCTATCAAAATATATTCTAGAAGAACTTATTGAGGCTTTGTCAAGTCCTTAGGAGATTGAAACGAAGGTTTCTACTACTGAGGTTTTCCATATAAAGAATGATCCTATATAATGTCATGCAGTTATATCATTCATGGATAAAGATGAGGTTGATGTTGTACATGGAAACATCATGACCTTGTATTTATTAATCAAGGTTAATGATAAAGATATCTGACGATCCATCATTGATAATGGCTCAGGAGTCAACCTCATTATCATCCATACACATCGTTGATTAGGTCTCACTAAATTTGACTTATCTCCCTCCAATTTGATGTTGCAAGGTTGTGAAAAGAATGAACAAGAACCTCTAGGAAATATTACACTCAAAATTTAGTTTAGGTATCTTGTATCTAATTTAGATTTCATGGTTGTATGATAGGACATAGCTTTCAACATTCTTCTTGGAAGTCCTTGGCTACATCAACATGTAGCTATTCTTTCTTTATACAATCAAGTTCTCAAGTATTGCTTAAATGATAAAATTGTAACATTTCATAGTGAAAAATCCCTATTCAAAATGTATGAATCTCATTATATTGAGGCAAAGTTCTATCACACAAAAGGGAACACAGTCCATGGAAAAAGATATAACAAGAATCAATGCTACGAATGGTCTAGAAAAGATCCCATCTAACACATTCAAAAATCACAGTGTAGAATATGTGTTACCTATCAATCAAATGGAAAGGATATAACCAAATCCAAGCACTTTTCTAGTGACTTATATAATGTCAGTAGTGGCAATAGATCCTGATATCATGTGAGAAATTTTTGATCTACAAATTAGTGGTGAAATCTTAAATGGATATGTCTTCATTTCATCTACTAAACTTCATAAAGTATTTGCTTCATTAGTCATGCTAGAAAAAGATGTTTCATTAATAGAGAAAGACAAGGATATTGATTCCTAACCCATCATTTTCTCTTCAATTCTCCAGGAACACCCTTCATCATCAATATGATCATAAATGGTTGCCTCTTCTTCAGGATGTCCAAATACTGACTCCTCCCCAAACTCTGAAATTCTTACTTCATCACCTAGCCTTCAAGTAGAAACATAAGGGGTAACATGTGAGGAAGAATAGAAAGATGAAGATCTCAAGGATGCACCTCTATAAATCAAGGAAGGATTATTTACCACTATGGAAGAACTTAGAGAAATAATTCTGTGTAAGAAGAAGATTCACATCCAACTCTAATTAGTGCAACCAGGACCCAGGAAATGAAAGAGGTGTACAATGCATTTCTAAATAGATGCCAATATGTGTTTTATGGGGACTATATAGAAATTATAGGACCTGATCTTATGTGGCCACTCATTATTTAGGTTCTCCAGAAGAGCATCGAGGATTTAAGCATGCATCAAGAAGAACACACCCAAATCACACCTCTAAAAATGATGGTGGAGTCGACAAGATTATCAAAGATAACATTATCAGGGAGGTGAAATATCAAAAATTGATGGACAAAATTGTCCCAGTGAAAAATAAGAATGTGAAAATAAGAGTTTACATTGATTTTATAGGTCTTAACCGGTATTGTCTCAAGTATGAATTTCCTGTTCAAATCAAAGATATTTATATTGATGCAACAAATGGATACAAATATCTCTCCTTTATGGATGGATACTATAGGTATAACCAAATTTGAATTTCCCTAGAAGATTAGGAATTTAAATATTTTATATGCCCTCAAGGCATATATTTCTATTAGGTAATTCCCTTTGGCTGGAAGAATGCTAGTGCGACATTTCAACGTGAAATGCACCATACATTCAAACCATTCTTGGGGAAATTCATTGAGTGCTATGTAGATGATCTAGTGGTTAAGTTCGAATAATGTTATGATCAATTGGCTAATCTGGATCCCATATTCAACATGCTTCGGCAACAGAATTTGAAGATAAACCCCTGGAAATGTGCTTTCAGGGTAACCTTGGGAGAATTTCTCAGTTTTGTTTCACTCCATTGTTTTATCGAAGTTGACCCCGATAAGACTAAGTCCATACTTGGAATGTCACCTCCTAAAAACATGAGTGAATTGAGAGGACTAAAAAGAAAATTGGCCTATATTTGGTGCTTCATATCCAATTTGGTATGCAAGTGTTTTCCCTTCACTAAATTGATGATAAAAGGGGTAACATATCAGTGAACCAAAGACTACCAATAATTATTGGATATCCTCAATAAATGCCAATTAATCACAAAAATGTTGATGTCACCTGTTGAAGGAAAGACACTCATTATTTATTTTATAGTCTTGGAGCATTCACTAGGTTCCTTCCTTGCACAAAAGAATGATACTAGGAATGAAAATAGCCATTACTATCTCAGTCGAACCATACTCAACACAGAGACTCGATATTCAGATATTAGGAAAAGCTACCTAAAATTAATATTTGTAGTTCATAAATTGAGACACTATTTTTAGCATCACGAGTTCCACTCGGTATCTCACAATAACTCTCTCAAATTTATCCTCAGTTGTCCTATGCATATAGGGCATCTGGCATAGTGGGAGGTTATTCTGCAATAGTTTGATATATAGTTTATACCTACAAAATAAGTAAAAGGATATGATTTAGAATATTTCATTATTGAGAACCCATCATTAGAATAGATGATGTTGAATACTAACTTTCTTGATGAATAAATTTTCCCAATTCAAGAAATTCTCTGAATATGGGAAATTTACTTTGATAGTGCTTCCAAAAGTTCAAAAAGGAAGAGAATATAAGACCCTAAACTCAAAAAGATGGATTAGGAATTGTTCTTATTTCCCAAGATAAGGGAGTATTTCCATATTACATTATGTTATCGGATGTTGGTACCTACAAGGATGAATAATATCAAGCTCTAATTATAGTCCTAGAATTAGCACTCCACGTACCGGTGGACCACCTGGAGGTAAAAGGTGATTCAGAATTGATAATCAAGCAAATAAATGGGGATTAAACCATTAGAGAAGAAGAAATAATTCCCATGTGTGATTATGTTCAATGCTTAATGGTTTAATTTCCATCAAATTCATCATTTTCTTGTATCCCACAGTCACAAAATGCCCAAGGTGATGCCTTGGAAAATGTAGCCACTACACTTATAGATCCAAAATGGGATGAAAAATTCATTGGAATTTCTCATCATTGAGTATTTTCACCTTTTTTTCAAATCATAATAGAATAAATAAATTAAATCAATCCCATTTATGATCCATATGTTCATTCCCTAGGATAGATGAAACCCATCATGGAATATCTCCCAAATGGGGTACTGCCACAAGACATAATTAAAAGAGAATTGATATGGCTACAAGAAGTTAATTTCACTCTTTATTATGGTCTAGATCATCAGAAGATCCCTTATATACAAGGATTCAATGTAATTATTTTAAGATGCATTGATGAGGATGAAACTGCGGCTTTCATGAAAGAAGTACATGTAGAAACCTATAGTTCTCTCGAGTCTAGGGATTGGATTGCTTTGGCCATCAATGACACAACATTCCACAGATATCACTAAGAAGTTTCATCCTTTTCAAGTATATTCTAACTTAATTCATCAAGCCCCAAATTTTATTCATATATCTAAATACTCTTGGCCATTTTCTAAATGGGGGATGGATTTAGTAGGACCTTATCCTCTAGCTACAGCTAATAAGTTCAAGTATTTTCTTACTGATATTGATTTATTCTCTAAATGGGATGAGGAAATACCTCTCAAAGAATTCGGGGCCAAAATCATTGTTAGTTTTTTCAAAAATAATATCAATACCACATTTTGTGTCACCCATACCATATTGATGGACAAGGACACCAATTTCTATTCTGTTGAGGTAAAGAAGTTATATCTAGAGAAAAATATCAAATACAACCTTTTATCTCGCTATCATGTAGAGACTAATGGAAAGATATAGGCTTTAAAAAGTCCTTATCAAATATACCTCATAAAATGGTGGATAAACACAAGAAATCATGGCCTAGTAATATTTTTCATTCTTTACAAGATTATCAAACTACTACCCATTCAACCACACATTAAACTCAATACTCATTAGTGTATGGAAAAGAATAATTTTTTCTTAATGAAATTAAATATCCTTCACTCCAAGTTTCCATCTGTTATTATTTATCTATGGATGAATAGTCTTTGAAGTAATTTGATGAGTTGGAATTATTAGATGAAAAGAGAGTGCATACATTGCATCATTTGGGAGTCTATAAGAATAGAATAACACGAACTTTTAACAAGAAAGTTCACCTCCACTAATTTCTTCAAGGAGAATTGGTATTAGTTCTCAGGACTCCAATGATACTAGGAAATAAGACTCCAAATATTGAGAGAAAGTGGGAAGGACCTTATTACATACTTAAGGTATATTCCAATGGAGCTTATTCACAAATCATAATGTATGGATAACTCATTTCAACTCTAACCAATTCAAGATTCTTGAAAAAGTACATAGTGTAGTCGCACAGAGTAATGTCCATGTTGCAAGACATTAAACTGCATAACAACCATATGTGTCCATGCTACATGGCGTTAAAATGTGTATCATCTTTGTCCTTCTTGGATGGCGTTCAACTAAATGACATCATTTTTTCCTCACTACAAGACATTAAACTATACTATTAACATCTTCTTCATTTGATGTTATGAAATCCCATTTGACACCTTAAATTGTAATTCCTTGTGGTTCTTTATAAAATATTATTAGCTTCTATGAGCAAGAATTACTCACATCAATACTACTCCTTAGTGGCACATGAGATCCATTTCTCCCTATATTTGAATCATATCTATATATAGACATCATTTTAAGAACTATGTGTCGCTAGATTCTCATTTCAATGGGATAAGTAGAGATTCTTGGATCTCCAATCATGGCCCAGCCACAACAATAATGAAATTTATTTCCCATTTTCCTCTATTATATGAACCAAATATATATATATAGTACTCTTACAAAATACAAGGTTTGATCTTCATTCCATCTTTTATATTAAGTCTAACAATTATTCCAGAATGCATTAAAATCCCCCATCTTGCACATCATACCTAATTAGTGCGGTGAACCATCTTTTCAAGAACTTTGTTTGGCTTGATACTAATTTTAATGGGATACGTAGAGATCCCTAGATCTCCAATATTGGGCCTAGTCACAACAACAACAACAAATATCCTATTCCCCATGAAAAAACATGATTGATATGGGGAATAATATCAAGAACTGTGTGTGTCTTGATTCTTGCTTCAGCAAAATATGTAGTGAAACCTAGGTCCTATTCTTTGGTCCAACCATAATATTCCTTTTCACGTCGAAATCACTTAACATCTTCACCACATGATGATAAACTATATATACCGATAAGAACTATGTGTGGCTAGATTTTAATTCTAATGAGATACGTAGTGATGTTAAGACTTTCATCCATGGGCCTAGATGTTGCATGAGATGAACATTCTTCTTCTCTCCCATGTATGAGTTAGGAGCCCATTATGTTGGGTCCACTATTTAGAAAGACCATTAAGTAAATAAATGATATTCTCATTATACATATGAGTCAGATCTATCTAAGGGCTCCAAAATCATGACCAATATTTATTAAAAATCATTCCCTTGTGTATTGAACATAACCTTTCATATTTTATACTCTTAGTACTTAATAATTTAAGATCTTCATAATCATTCTTCGCTTTTTTGTGGTAGAGTTTCTAATTCCTGAGAACTATTTTTCCTGACTATTTCGTACTTTCCTTTAGGTGGCCTTATATAAGTCACCCACATAACAGACCTGTCAGTCAAAATATGACATTGTTTGGCTATGCATCACATGCCCAAATTGGAAATGCATAATATAGCCCCCGTAATGGGTTTTTTCAAACAACTATAACTTAGTTCTTGGTAAAAACCTTCGCTATCCCCTTCAAACTTTTATGTTGATATATACGAATCTGTATTTAAAGGAATCATCCATTGTATGTTTGTCCCATATCATTTATCTCCACCTAAAAGACTCCAAGACCATGGCTTATACAGTTTACCTATCCATGTGTTCAAAGTATAGCGACCCAAGACTTTTTCATATAACATTTCATTATTTTAGGCATAATTAATCATCAGAGTACAAGCCAAGGATCGATAAGTCTAGTGTCTTGGAAGACTAGGTACATATAACCCAAAACATGGGGCTAAAAAAAATTCTTTATTTAATATCCATAAAGAGCTTATAACTTCTTTTGAGCTCTTACATCTACATAGGGTACCCTAGGGAACACATGAACAAAGGGATGAGCTAAAAATCCCAGTAAAGGAATGAACATAAGGATACATCTCAATCACATGAGTTAGAAGGAATGACATTATGATATACAAAACATGAAACTTATAAAATAATTTAATATAAGAATGGGATCATATAAACATGGAATCATATAAATGTGACAGAATCATAAATCATATCTTTAGTATGGGTCAAGGCTAACTGCCAATCCTGTTTCCCATTTCAGTACGGGTCAAGGCTAACCGCCAAACCCGTTTCACATCGCATCTCATGAGACTTATCCTTACCCAATTCATTGGAGAGCTATCTGGGCGCACCCATCTCAACATTATCATGTATATTATTCCCACATAAATATTCATACCACATATACAATCATACATAATCAACCATACATAAACATAAGGGTACCCATGGAAAGAATTGGGTACCACCATCATGACATAAATCATAACCAATGGGTGTATCATGAAAGTGTCCATGTAAGGAAAGAATTAGAAAATACATGGAATTTAATAGGGTAAAATTGGAATATAACATGGTAAGTGGTGTGAAAACTAAGTGACAACATATGAGAAATGTATATTAGAAACATTAGCATTAAAACATTTTTTTGCGGTTTTATGGAAAATACTATAGAGATTTTAAAATAGTAAAAAAATATTATTTTATATAAAACCAGAATTTAACCAAGAAGGTTTTATAAATAAAAATAAATAATTTACAAAGAAAGTGGTGTCTTAAAACAGAGGATATAGTGCACTTCAAATTTGGGTAAAAATTCGGGAACTCCCCTTAAAACAGGTTTGCTTATCGAAAAGTTATGAGGGAATCTTTCAAAAACATGTTTATCCCAGAAAGAAAGTGATGAAAGGTTCCTGATATTAGAATCTTTTACAACTATTCAAAATTCATAAGATTCACATAAATATATTTGATAACACCATTTTGAAAGAAAGATAAGGAAACCCAAAAGAACGAAGAAGGTTTGGGTAGAATTCGTTATGATTTTACCGGCATGGTGTCAGGTGTACCTAAGAGGGATTGATGAGAGATAAAAGGGGTTTATCATCACTTATAAAACATTAGGTAAGTATGGGGATGTTGTATAAACATACCCCATCACTTGGTATTACACAAAAAGTAATAGCATAGAGAACAATCTTGATTAAGAGTGAAAAGGGGAGGATCCCTTACCTTAAATCCGTAGGTGTTCTCCACTTGTTATTAACGACCTGAATAAACAAATTAGGATTATTAATCAATAAGTCCATAACCTCTTATATTTGTAATTGATTTATTATAACCCTTTTTAGTTCATTCAAATCCTTTTTGATTAGTTATAAGGTTCAATTTCATTGTTCTGGCTCGTTTGTTTACTTGGCTTTAAAAGATTGGTTCACTTATATTCAAGTTTGGATTATATGCAATATAGAAGTGGTTGTACAAAATTGAAGTTATATTCTTTAGTTCATATCTAGGATATTACATGGTTTTAGTTTTAATTAGGTTACTTAGGGTGAATTCTAATTATTATATATATATATATAACCATAGTGATAACCATTTTTGTTGATCGGTGGATTTGATTATAAAGATTGTATTTTGATTTATAAATTAATTCCATTTGCACCAAATGATTACAGAACCAAAAATAGGATATATTACATATATAATAATTTGGTTTAACCATAACACAAATGTTTTCATGACCATAATTAAAGATAATAATATAAATTGATAAATTGTTGTCCTTGAATGTGCTAAATTAGCACATCTCAAACGGTGCTTTCATTTCATTCAAACAAAAGGGGGAAAGGGAGAAGATAATGAAATATAAAACTAGAATGAAGACATTCCAGTACATGTATGTTACTGTATTTATCATACTATTATGGTGAAGGGAGGTGAGGAACGAAATAAAAAAGAAAAGAACTTAAAAGAAAAGGAGAAATTTGGGAAGAGGAATTTACCTCTTGAGACTTCCTCCTTTGAGAACCTCTTAAGGAGAGAAGTTTTGGTATTTTGAGGAGGCTGAGAGATTTTGGACGTGGGGGAGGACCTTGGGGAGAGATTTGGGCAGAATTTAGTGAAGGCTTGGAGCTTGAGAGGAGTGGAGAGAATAGGGAGTGAAGGAGGGTTTTTATAGTTGTGGAGAGGAGGGATTTCATGATATTATAATCCTTAATTTATTATTTCTTCACAAGACAAAGAATAGTAAGTATTCCATGACCATGAATAGTGATTTTATCATGTGATACCTAAACAAGTGGGATTACATCAGCAGCACATCATCATTGACTCAATTAACCCATTATTTAGCATTTATTCTGAATTATTGAATTCTACTATTCATCCAAAATTCTAGTATTTCAGAAAAATCTAAAAAATTCACCCTAACCATTTTTCAATGTGTAGGATCCAAAAATGAAGTCCATTTTTCAAAAATAATTTTCTAAATATGAATATTTTAATATTTAATTAAATTCATAACTTATTATCAAAAATCAGTTTTAAAACACTCATTAACTTATTCTAAAATATAGTTATATTGCACTTCCAACTTGAATATTATTTTTATACCACCATAGGTGAGGTTAATATTCATTAGGGTATATCAGTATCCATAAGGGTATGTTACTATTCATTAGGGTAGGTTACTATTCACCAAAAAGTATGTTTTTCTTATCGGACTCCAAAAAACATCTTGTACACAACCGTGTATATCAAATTTCCAAAATTCCAAACACAGAAGTGACAAAATTATGTTTAAAGGTCACTTATCACTTAATAGATCATTATTGTGTGATTTTATGGCATATTTATAAGAATGGAATTTCCAATAAAAACATTGGGTCATTACATTCTTCCCCCCTTAAGAAATTTCGCCCTCGAAATTTCATTTTACATTCTAGGCCAAAAATAGATGTGGGTACTTTTCCTTCATTGCTTCCTCCAATTCCCATGTTGCTTCCTCAAACTTATGGTTCCTCCACAACACTTTGATGAGATGGGTTGTCTTGTTGCGTAGAACCTTATCTCTCTGATCTAGAATATTTACTGGCTACTCCTCATAGGAGAGATCATCTTCCAGCCGCACCACCTCTGAGTTTAGTACATGTGAGGGATTAGGTATGTACTTCCCCAGGAGTGATACGTGGAAAATATCATGAACTCGAGCCATATTCGGTGGAAGTGAAAGATGGTATACCATGATTCCTATGTGATCAAGGATCTCAAAGGGGCCAATATACCTTGGGATTAGCTTCCCTTTCTT
Source organism: Viscum album (assembly GCA_963277665.1). Taxonomy (NCBI): domain Eukaryota; kingdom Viridiplantae; phylum Streptophyta; class Magnoliopsida; order Santalales; family Viscaceae; genus Viscum; species Viscum album. Next base: position 1,716,465,734 of record OY728125.1, read on the forward strand.
CCCGAATCACATGATTCTCTTCCATGGAGATATTAGAAGGAAGAATTTATCTCCAACGTCGAACTCCAAGTCCCTTAGATGGTTGTCAGCATAGCTCTTTTGCTGACTTTGAGAATATTTTATGTGTTTCTGGATGACTTAAACCTTCTTTGTCATCTCTTGAACAAGATCAGTTCCAAGTAGCTTTATTTCTCCAACTTTATCCCAATAGGTTGGAGTTCTACACCGCTTTCCATACAGACCTTAATATGGAGCTATCTGAATACTCGAGTGGAAGCTTTTTTTGTATAAGAAGTCAACCAATGGGATATGCTGATCCCAACCACCTTTGAATTCAAGAGATCATTCTCTTAGAAAATATTCAAGTGTCTGAATAGTCCTTTCAGATTGGCCATCAGTTTGGGGGTGATAGGCCATGTTGAAATTTAATTCAGTACTCAAAGCATGTTGAAGACTCCTCCAGAATTTAGATGTGAACCTTGGATCGTAGTCAGAGACAATTGTGAGTGGAACACCGTGCAGTCTCACCACTTCATTGACATATATCTTTTCAAGTTGTTCAAGCGATAGATCTTCCCTAATAGTGAATAAATGGAAAGTCTTGGTGAGTCGGTCAACCACAAACCGTATCGCATTATTTCCATTTGATGTCTTCACGAGACCAATGAAAAAGTCCATAGTAACATTTTTCCATTTCCATATGGGTATAGGCAATGGCTGCATCATACCTTTGGACTTTTTTTTCTTAGCTTTAACTTTCTGACATACCAAGTACCTTGATATATATTCCGCAATCTCCCTCTTCATGTTATACCACCAGAAGTGTTCTCGGATATCATGGTACATTTTGGTACTCCCAGGATGGATAGAGAAGGTCAGGTTATGTGAACCATTCAATAGGTCCTTCTTTATCTCTGGATCAGATGGTACACATAATAATTTCCCAAATCTTACAAATCCTTCCTCATCAATTTTGAAATCAGATGATTTCCCATTCTTAACAGCTTCCACCCTTTTCTGAATTTCCACATCCTTTCTTTGAGAAACCTTTATTTTATCCAAGAGGGATGGTTGAGAAATCATTTGAGAAAGGATTGATGATGTTCCTCTCTTAATGATTCCCATGTCCATACTTTGAAAATCTAAGAAGATCAGATCATTTTCAATTCTCATCATTGATAAAGATACATGATTTTTTCTACTTAGAGCATCTTCCACCTCGTTTGACTTACTGGGATGGTAGTGGATTGAGCAGTCATAATCCTTGATGATCTCTATCCATCTTCGTTGATGCATATTAAGCTCCTTCTGTGTGAATATATATTTTATACTCTTATGGTATGTATATATCTCATATTTTTTCCCATAAAGATAATTCCGCCAGATTTTCAACGCAAAGATCATAGCCTCCAACTCCAAATCATGTGTGGGATAGTTTTTCTCATGGATTTTCAGATGCCTTGAGGCATAGGCTATCACTTTATCATTTTTGATTAGCACAAATCCTTATCCTTTCTTAGAAGCATCACTATACTCCACAGTGAGTTCTCAACTTGAAGGGAGTGTGAGTACCGGCACATTGATAAGCCTATTTTTCAACTCCTTGAAACAGTCTTCACATTCCTGTGTCCAGACGAACTTTACTCCCTTCTGTTTCATCTTGGTTATTGGGTTTGACAATCATGTAAAGTTCTTCATGAATCGTCGATAATACCCAACTAGACCTAAAAAGCTGCCGATCTCCGTTACAAAAGTTGGCCTCGACCACTCTTCAATTTCCTTCGTCTTGGAAGGGTCCATAGATATCCTTTTCCAGGTGATAACATGCCCCAAGAATGATATGTACTCTATCTAGAACTCACATTTACTATACTTTTCATACAACTTCTCCCTTCGCAAAGTCTTTAACACAGTTTCCAAATGTTCCTCATGTTCCTCCTTACTCTTGGAGTATATCAGAATATCATCAATAAATACAACCACAAATTTGTCGAGGTAATCTCTAAAGACTCTATTAATTAAATCCATGAAAATTGTTGGAGCATTATTGAGTCCAAAGGGAATCACTATGAACTCATAGTGTCCATACCTCGTTCTAAAGGCAGTATTGGGAATATCTTCCTTCCTCACCTTTAGTTGCTGATATCCCGACCGAAGGTCCACCTTAGAGAAATAACTGGACCCATGAAGCTGATCGAACAAGTCATCGATTCGTGGAAGGGGATACTTGTTCTTTATAGTGATTTTATTAAGCTCATGATAATCAATGTAGAGGCGCATTGATCCATCCTTCTTCTTGACGAAGAGGACTGGAGCACCCCACAGTGAAGCACTCAGACATATAAAAGCCTTCTCCATATTCTCCTATAACTACTTCTTCAGCTCTTCCAGCTCTACAGTGGCCATTCTTTAAGGTGCCTTTGAGATTGGCAGAGATCCAGGGATAAGTTCAATTGAGAACTCAACCTCTCAGTCAGGAGGAAGACCAGGAAAATCTTTTGGGAATACATCAGTGTAATCCCTCACGATGGGCATGTCTTCAAGCATGATTATCTCTTTTGTCTCAATCATTTGAGCTAGGTATGCATGCTCATAAGGAAGAAATATCCAAACATGAGATGAAGATTCTAAAGGAGACTCATCTTCCTCCTTGCACTTGAAAAGAATCAGAGGATGCTTCGGGATGTGAAGAGTTATCTCCCTTTCCCGACAGTTGATATTGGCTTTGTATAAAGATAGTCAACCCATGCCTAAGATAGAATCAAACTCCACCAATGGAAGTATGACAAGATTTGCTGGGAGGTTCAGTCCACAAATGTTAACTGGGGAAAATTTATAAACCATGGATGCAATGATTTCCCCATTCGCTGTTCTCACAGATAACTTTTCCTCCAAATTTTGAGGTGGTGTTTGAATAGTTCTACTAAACTTTCAAGATATGAAAGAATGTGTATAACCAGAATCAAATAGTACATTCACTATTCTTGAATGAATAACTAGCGTACCTGTCACCACATCGTTTTCCGGCTCCACCTCAGCAGTAGTGATAGAATAATCCCTTCCTTTTTGCCTTGGAGGTTGTTGCTGATTGCCTCCGACAACTCTCAGATTAGGGAAATTGTTCACATAATGCCCAAGCTCCTTGCAGTTATAACACTGCACTGCAGGCTAAGTGTTGATATGAACCTTCCTTTCTTCTTCAACATTAGCGGGATTTTTATATCCACTCGGCAGTTCTTGGCCAGATGACATACTTTCCACATTTGAAGCAATTCCTAGTTCCCTTGAGACAGTCACCAAGATGCTTCTTCCCACAATTCTTGCAAAGGGGAAAGTGAGGCTTCTTTCCATTATGGGATTTGTTTTATGAACCACCCATGTTGTTCTCCATTTTCCGCTTCTTGTCACTAGGCCCATGAGACCACTGAGAGTCTCCCATCTCCATTTCAACCTTGAGGGCACAACATATAATTTACTCATAGCTGTCGAAGTCTCGAATCGCCAAAACTTTTCATACACTCGGCTTTAGTCTGATAAAGAAGCGATCCACCTTGCTTTCAGTGTTTATAAAAAATCCAGAGGTGTACCTTGAAAACATTGTAAAGTTCTCTTCATACGCCCCGATGGACTCATCTTACTTCTTCTTGAGTCCAAAGAACTCTCTTTCCATCTTGAGACGGAGGGTTTGAGGAAAATATTTGTTGAAAAACATCCTCTTGAATTCCTCCCAATATATGGAATAAATTTCTTCTTGGGACTTCGTATTCATGATCTGTATCCACCACTAATCAGCTTCTCCATCAAAACAATAGACTGCCATTATAACTTCCTCTTCTTCTGAGCACTGGAGGACAGAGAAAATCTTTTCAATGGAGTTAATCCATTGTTCTGCGAGGAGGGGATCAGAAGGCCCACTAAACATGGGAGGCCTTTTCCGCATTAAGGATTCTATAGAAACTTTCTCCTTCCTTGGAGGAGGGGGATGTTACACATGATTCAAGTTATTATTCATAACTCGAGCCAGCTGAGCAAGTACTACCATGAAGTTTTCAGCACCCGCTTCCATCACATCAGGCATGTCATTAGGGAAATCATTACATTGCCTATCACATTGGTTGTTGGAACATGTTCTTCTATTTCCCTCCATTAACTAAGAAAAAGAACATATAATTAGAGGTCTGGAATACTTAGATATTGAGCATAAAAAGAAACTTTGAACATAAAAGTATGAACTTATAAAGAAAAAGTATATCCTGACTTGTGATTCCATAGGTTTATATCTAGGTTATCCTCGATCTATTTCTTAACTTATATTCTTATGGGCCTCTTTTTGTCCCTTAATAATGGTTTGTACTAAGCTCGTGAATCTACCAAAGCATATCTCCAATGATTGTCGTAACCAAGAGTACAGCAAGGCCTGTTTTCATGCACCAGGTCCCATTCGAGTCCACCTCGAAGTGGTGTTTTCGGGTTTTACCCCTAGATACATCTGTGCCAGAGCCACCTCTACTTGCTCGTATCCAGACATGGATGTATTTTCTTGATAAACAACTTACTCTATACTCACCAAAATTTTATACTGTTTTTTATTTTTAGTCTCATACTTAAGGTTCTTACTAAGGTGCTATATTCCTAATCTCTAAAAATAACTAGACCATCCTATGATACCAACTATAGCGACCCAAGCCTTTTATATATAACATTTCATTATTTTAGGCATAATTAATCATCAGAGTACAAGCCAAGGACCATTAAGTCTAGTGTCTTGGAAGACTAGGTACATATAACATAAAATATGGGGCTAAAAAAAAATCTTTATTTAATCTCCATAAAGAGATTCTAACTTCCTTTGAGATCTTACATCTGCATAGGGTAGCCGGGGGAACACATGAACAAAGGGATGAGCTAAAAATCCCAGTAAAGTTATGAACATAAGGATACATCTCAAGAACATGAGTTAGGAGGCATGAAATAATGATATCCAAAGCATGAAACTTAAAAAATCATTTCATATAATCATGGGATTATATAAACATGGAATCATATAAATGTGGTAGAATCATAAATCATATCGTTAGTATGGGTCAAGGCTAACTGCCAATCCCGTTTCCCATTTCAGTACGGGTCAAGGCTAACCCCCAATCCCGTTTCACATCGCATCTCATGAGACTTATCCTTACCCAATGCATTGGAGCGCTATATGGGCACACCCATCTCAAAATTTTCATGTATATTCTTTCCACATAAATATTCTTACCACATATACAATCATACATAATCAACCATACATAAACATAAGGGTACCCATGGAAAGAATTGGGTACCACCATCATGACATAAATCATAACCAATGGGCGTATCATGAAAGTGTCCATGTAAGGAAATAATTAGAAAATACATGGACTTTCACAGGGTAAAATAGGCATATAACACTGTAAGTGGTGTCAAACATAAGTGACAACATATGAGAAAAGTATTTTAGAAATATTAGCATTAAAACATTTTTGTGTGGTTTTATAGAAAATACTATATAGCTTTTAAAATAGTAAATAAGACATTATTTTATATAAAACCATAATTGAACCAAGAAGGTTTTCTAAATAAAAATACTGAATTTATAAAGACAATGGTGTCTTAAAACAGAGGATAGAGTGCACTTCAAATTTGGGTAAAAATTCGGGAAGTCCCCTTAAAATAGGTTTGCTTATCGGAAAGTTCTAAGGATGGAATTTTTCAGAAACATGTATATCCCTGGAAGAAAGTGATGAAAGGGTCTTGATATTAGAATCTTTTACAACTATCCAGAATTCATAAAATTAAAATAAATAGATTTGATAACACCATTTTTAAAGAAAGATAATGAAACTCAAAAGAACGAAGAAGGTTTTGGTAGAATTCATTACGATTTTACCGACATGGTGTTGGGTGTACCTAAGAGGGATTGATGAGAGAGAAAAGGGGTTTCTCATCACTTATAAAACATTAGGGAAGCATGGGTAAGGTGTATAAACATACCCCATAACTTGGTATTACACAAAAAGGCATAGCATAGAGAACAATCTTGATTAAGAGTGAAAAGGGGAGGATCCCTTACCTTAAATCCATTGGTGTTCCCCACTTTCTATTAATGACATGAATAAACAAATTAGGATTATTAAATAATAAGTCCAGAACATATTTTATATGTAATTGATTTATTATAATCATTTTTAGTTCATTAAATTCCTTTTTTATAAGTTATAAGGGTCAATTTCATTGTTCGGGCTCGTTTGTTTACTTGGCTTTAAAAGATCGGTTCACTTATATTCAAGTTTGGATTATATGCAAGATGAAAGTGGTTGTAAAGAATTTAAGTTATATTCTTTAGTTCATATCTAGGATATTACATGGTTTTATTTTTAATTAGGTTACTTAGAGTTAAGTCTAATTATTATATATATATATATATATATATAACCATAGTGATAACCGTTTTGTTGATCGGTGGATTTGATTACAAAGAATGTGTTTTGATTTATTAATTAATTCCATTTGTACCAAAGGATAACAGAACCAAAAATAGGATATATTACATATATAATAATCTGGTTCAACCATAACACAAATGGTTTAATGACAATAATTAAACATAATAATAGAAATTGATAAACTGTTGTCCTTGAATGTGCTAAATTAGCACATCTCAAATGGTGCTTTCACTTCTTTCAAACAAAAGGGGGAAAAGGGAGAAGATAATGAAATATACCACTAGAATAAAGAAATACCAGTACATGTATGTTACTGTATTTATCATACTATTATGGTGAAGGGAGGTGAGGAAAGAAATAAAAAAGAAAAGAACTTAAAAGAAAAGAAGAAATTTGGGAAGATGAATTTACCTCTTGAGACTTCCTCCTTTGAGAACCTCTTAAAGGGAGAGATTTTGGTATTTTTAGAAGGATGAAAACTTTTGGACATGGGGGAGGACCTTGGGGAGAGATTTGGGAAGAATTTAGAGAAGGCTTGGAGCTTGAGAGGAGTGGAGAGAAGAGGTAGTGAAGGGAGATTTTTATAGTGGAGGAGAGGAGGGATTTCATGATATTATAATCCTTAATTTATTATTTCTTCACAAGACAAAGAATAGTAAGTATTACATGACCAAGAATATATATTTTATCATGTGATCCTGAAACAAGTAGGATTAAATTATCAGAACATCATCGATGACTCAATTAATCCATTATTTAGCATTTATTTTGAATTATCGAATTCTACTATTCATCAAAAATTCAAGTATTTCAGAAAAATCTCAAAAATTCACCCTAACCATTTTTTGACGTGTAGAATCCAAAAATGAATTCCATTTTTCAAAAATAATTTTCTAAATATGATTATTTTAATATTTAATTAAATTCATAATTTATTATCAAAAACCAGTTTTAAAACACTCATTAACTTATTCTAAAATATAGGTATATTGCACTTCCAACTTGAATATTATTTTTATAACACCATAGGTGAGGTTTCTATTCATTAGGGTATATCACTATTCATATGAGTATGTTACTATTCATTAGGGTAGGTTACTATTCACCATAAATTAAGTTTTTCTTATCGGACTCCAAAAAACATCTTGAACACAACCGTGTATATCAGATTTCCAAGATTCCAAACACAGAAGTGACAAACTTATGTCTAAGGGTTACTTATCACTTAGTAGATCATTATTATTTGATTTTATGGCATATTTATACAAAGGGAATTTCCATTAAAAACATTGGGTCGTTACACAAAGCATATTGAAATAATATTGGATAATTTAGCCACATATCATCCATTGTTTCCATGATAATATGGTCTGAGTTGTGTAACCTAAAAAAACTAGAGACACCATATTTCCTACCTTCGGATCAGACCTCCAAAGAAAGTATATTCCTCTGTTTCTTTGGAAATCATGAATGGAAATACTCTTTCTGTTTTTAGGTACATTTTCCCCATAAATCAAACTATATTGTTTAGATAATATGAATCTCTGTAAAATTTCATTGGATTTTAGAAAAAGAATGTTTGATACCAAAGATCTCTTTTTCCTGACTATGAAGTATGTGCTCGTAGTTTTCCTTGCAAAAGTCACCTACATAAGAGGCATGTTAGTCAAAATATACCACAACATGGCTATGCATCATATTTTCTAGTTGTCCCTTCATAATACAGCCCCCATAATGGGTTTTTCAAGTTGTGGTAACATCATTCTTGTAAAAGACATCCTCTAATGCCTTCATCCCTTTTCCCATTCCATTATATGGATCCAAAAATTCCAAAATCATAATTTTCAATTCTTCCTTTCCATACCTGAATACGGTATTATGTTTCTAGACAAATAATCAAGAAATTGGAGACTCATAAACCTTTGTCCCAAGCTAAATACTTTAGAATAATGCCCCTAATTCCCTCACCACATGAATTGAAACTACACAACATAATATCCTTGCTGCATGACGTTAAACTGCATAGTAGAATATCAGAAAACCAATTTCTAACAAATATAAACTCCTTTATATACCAAATTCATGAAAGAGTCATCCCTCATTCATGGTCTATATCGTCACAGATGACCCTTTATATTCTCAAATACCATTCCTTGGAAAAGAAAACCACTGTGGTCTTGAGATATCAAAATTTAACCCTCTTTTTATCAATAATAGAATGTCATTGTAGGGTCCTAAAAATTCCACCAAGGGAAGAAAATACCCCCAAAATCACTTTAAAGAAGGAATTAAGTACTCCACCAAATCTAGAAAGTGAATGGATTCAAATTGAGTTGCAAATTTCAGAAGAAACTTGAAGAAATTGAAGTTATCAAGGAATTTTCAAATGGTCAGTATACCATCACCATGAAGGGTTCATGGACCGCCTCGATCACAAACCACTAGGTACGTGTTACGATCCATGGGCCGCTGGCCCCCAGAGCGATGACCAGAAAACAAGGCGTGCCACAAACCGCATCTCCAAAGGAATAATGCACGTGAATCCCATCCACATACCATTCTATGAACTCATCTGTTCAGGGAAAAAGAAATTAGGAATGGCTCCGCGAATCATTATCGTGAACTGAAGCCTCTAAAAACCCTAGTTTACCAAGTCTTCCATGGGTCATGATATCTCCTCCTGGGCCTCTTCAAATGTTTCCACATTAATATATATATGACTTCCCCAATACTTTATAAAAGTGGCACAATAAGAGGATGATGATATGGAGGATGAAGGTTTGAAGGGGACACATATGTTGGAAGAAAGAGTTTGGTGAAGACTCTGGCTTCAGTCTTGATTCATCAACGAAGCCCAAATTGTGAACCATGCTCTCCGCATGTACAACCATTTTCGAACCATAAAATGGGGAATTGAATAATAAAAAGGGAACCATGAACCTTATTGGTGAACTGAAAACCACATAATTCCCATTGACAAACTCCCCACAAATGATAATCCCTCAAGACATCCTTCCAAACGGTGCTATTCATAGTGTACCATTATGCGGACAGAATGCAGCGCCGCGTATATCATTAGTATGATGATGGAACATGAAGTGGCATGATGGGCCACGTAACACTATGGTATATAGTGGTATATACCCATGACCACGTACCACATCGGTACACGGATGGTCCCTCTACCCACATACCACTATGATATGAGGAGCCTCCCCCATCCCGTATAAGAAACCTATACGTGGAATGGGGAGTTTTCATGTATTATTTCCTCGGGTTCCAACCTCACCCCTCCATTACCGTCGAGTCCTCCATAATCCCTTCGCTAACCAGCCCACTGAAATCAGAACAAAGAATCCTCCAAATCCACTAGACCCATATTATCATTCCATCAGGTGCATTAGTGTGCCCATTTGAGTCTACATACCCATGGTAAGAAGAGTCACAAAGGCTCTCCCCAAAATAGTTTGGGCTTAGAAAATTCCTGTAGGTCTACATTCCCATGGTAACTAGGAGTCCAACCTTGGGATACCGACATGAGCCTCATCATTTTATGGATTAAGTGTGATCACATTTTTTTCTATTAAATGAGGAATATTGATCAGTCAAAGTAGTTATGTTAACTTCTCCTTTTGGAGAGGACGAAACTCCTCCCCTTTTGCAGAATATATTCTGGGGTCCTCCCACTGAGGTAAGTCCCCAATCTTCTGAAGGCTGAGCTGCATGACCTTTAATGTCATTGAAAATTAAAAGGTTCATTACTCAGTGCCCCTACCCACGGTATCCAAAGCCTCATCCACTGTAGGCTCTCCCTCTCTACTGACAGAAGAGGAATCATGTGGTTTGTTGAATCTTTCACATCCTCTTATTTCTCACACCGATCAGGACTCACGTGGGCTTAGAGGTTTGTGATGATTAAAATATCCATCAAATATGAACTATGATAACTCTGATTACTGATCAAACTAGGATATGTAGGATGCCTTCTTGAAGGCCCGAGCTCAAAAGGGTGTCCTCCCATAAAGGGTTCACCCAATCATGCCCCCATCAAACGGGCAGCTCGCATGCATAAGCCCCAACCCATCCGAACTATGTGGGTTATAATTCCATTCCCAAGGATAATTTGGAAACCCGTATTATGGGTCTGATCCCAAAATTAAATAACCTCCACCCCCTCGGGATGACCATAAACTCTAGAGCACCTTATTACATGACTCAAGTCAGTAGTACCTATATAGAATCAAATATATGCATGCCTATCATGATCTTTCAAATCAAGGGTTACCCAAGGAAACACTCTTCAGGAATGAAAATAGGATTCATGAATATATGAACATGACTTAAATCTATAAGAGAGTCCCGAAACATGCAATAATCTTCCCCTAGAAGGGTGAGATGATCCTAACATCCCATCCTTTCGACCAATGGAGTCCTTAAGTGTCGTTGGATGAATCACCAATCAACGAGGGCCTACCTTTGGAAAGCATTTCCATGAATCATGGACAGAAGAGCCGTTTTGTGATTCTATCTCCATGAATAAACCCACTGTAGACCATTTGAGGATGTTATATCCGAGGAGGACTGATTGAACAAGTACTTGACCCCATGCAATTGCCCTCTAGGATCAATCTGACTGTGGTATCTCTTTCGCAGTGCGAAAGGGGTGAATTACCCAATCCACATGGGGTTGATACAACCTTATTTAAAGGATAATGACATAGAATGGGTCGAAACTAAATAAATGTTGAATTTGATAGGAACCCATCTCAGAAAAAGGTATGGGTGATGATCCCCATCGGACCATTTCTGCATAACCCGAAATGCGCCACCTTGGAGACTGAACAAAAATTGTGAACCCAATGTGAATCTTTAACCAAGGTGGCAGTTCTACCCCAATGATAAAAGACAAATGTAAATTCCATCTCAGCCCATTTTTTCCCCTGGTACAAAAGAAATGTGCCACCTTGGAGGCAAAACAAAAATGGTGAACCCGACGTGAATCCTTAACCAAGGTGGCGGTTCTACCCCAATGATAAAAGACAAAAGGACATTGAATGTTGGACCATTTTGTTCTCCCCAGTATGCATGAAACACACCACATCATAGGCGGAGAAAAAATGGTGAACCTGACATGAATTCTTAACCAAGGTGGCAGTTCTACCCCAATGATAAAACACAAAAGGACATTACACATCAGCCCATTTTTTTGTCTAGTATAAAAGAAACACACCACCTCAGAGGTGGAAAAAAATCGTGAACCCAACATGTATCCTTAACCAAGGTGGCGGTATTACCCCACTCAAGCCCCATATTTCTACAACAGAAAAAAGAGGGAAGGGGCCAAGCAGAATATGCAAATATGCACATGTTTAAAAGAATGCTACATTGAAGAGGTTTTTCGGATTGTTTGTCATATATGTATATTGAAAGTTCGTGAAGAGAAACCTTTGATCCAAATGACATCCCAAAAACCAATGTAGACACATGCATCGGTGATCCCATAGGCGGCCAGGGCCCCAACGAAGAGTAGGACCCCCTCGCATACCTAGCATCTTCAACACTGGGTATTAAATAGGCTGGTCAAAGAGTACCTCTGAAATGGTACTCTCCCCACGTTGGATAACGCGAGAAAATCCCTCCCATATACAAAGGTCCACCAACCTCCCCCTTAGACGTGACCGACACCCCAGCGCAAGGCAGCCCCGGTGGTCATCTCAAACTATTTTGGGAGCATTTTCCCCATAACGTGACAACAAGTACCTCCCTTAACTAAGGAAGGAAAATGAAGTCAATGGTGAAAACTTCATCTAAATTGCAGAGGGGTCCTACTCACGGGCCCCCTCCAGAGAGCATCGCTGCCAATACCAGACGACCAAAACTCCTCCTACCAAAAAAGAACTTATACTGAGGGAGCCATCTAAAGTCCAAAAGACCTAGGGCCCTCAGGATACCTGCCAAGGGTGGAAAATATATAACCACGAACATGCTATCACCCTAGTTCCTGAGGAGAAACTCCGTCATACTAATGCAATGGAATTCAACGGGCATAAATACGACTCTTCCCTCTCTACTCAAGCCCACAACAGAAATAGGGTGGCGCAATACAAGCACATGTATGTTCCTACTAATGGTCTCTGGTCCCACTGTGTAGATAGAGAAGAAAATTACAGGCAGAGTCAAATTCTTGTTGATGCACATCAAACCTGTCATCCAAATAGTATGGAAACCTGCTACACACAGGCAAAAATACATATTGACATGTTTCAAGCCTTCCATCTAAATAGGGAAAAAAGAAAATATGAGAAAAGTGAAATTCATACACATTCACATCAAGCCCTTTATATAAAAAAGGCAGCAACCAGATATACACAAGAAAAAATACCTACTGACACTTTTCACACTCGCTATCCAAATTGGGCGGCAAGCAAATATGAGCAGGGTCAAATTTATACTAATGAATACAAATCCCGTGAGACAAATACAGTGGAAATAAAGAAGATGAAAATATATTCTCATGAATATAAATCCCACCAGTCAAATACGATGGAAACTAGAGAAGACAACCGGTTGGAGAATCATTCCTAGGTCCCGACATAGGAGAAACACCGGTATTTGCTGGAAACTCATGGAGGATTGGAGCAAGAAAAAACTCCTACTCTGACATTAGAATGGGCCTTTATACCCATTCCAGCTAAAGATGTATCACAACACATCTGGGAAATGCTGGAATATCAAACGTCAATTCCAAACCATATCCTTCAAACATGGAAATATATCATTACATCAGCGGAAAACCTGATAAATATAGCCCACAACCCGGTTTCCTCGAATGGAATAACTCACTCACAAAATGAGTTAGTCACTCCAATTTAGTTATGAATCCATGATCCCTTCTAGGAGGTTTGACTACAATATACCATGATACATGGACTACTAGATTGGGAACAAATATTCAGTTTAACTGGGGGACGCCGGTCCAATGTGGTAGCTGCTCCAGGGCAGGAATATATTTCTTCCAAAACTCAAGATTCTTGTCGGCATATCCCGAAGACATAATGGGACCCAATAAGATAGGGACACATATATGAAGTCCAATACCAACAGTTGATTTCCCCTGTTACCTGCAAGAGAGCACTCAAAAAGGAATGGCTCCAAAGAGAACCAAAAAATGAAGAGCACATACATGATCCTACTCTAATGGAAGCTGGGGTTCTTGACACCCTCAAAAATATATCAATAATGTCTCAAGAACCTATTAGTGGATTACCAAATTATGGATGTGGCAGTTGCAGTTGAAAAGTTCCTCCCCGCAATATCACTACCAACAGCTCTCAAGGTCCTCCCCAGAGCACCCACAGGGGCTAACTCTGTGGACCTGGAATGATCGATCATGAGAACCTATCTCCTGATGCACATCGAGGTAGCCCTCCCTTAGACCTGAAGACCAGGAATCAAGAAGTTCCTCCCCTTGATATCATCCACCCTGATGGTCCTCACCAGGGTATAGGCTGCAGATATGCTTCTCTCAGTAGTCGGACATCAAGTCATGATGGTAGTCCTCTCCATAATGACAGTCATTGAGAAGGCCCTCCCCACAATGTCAGTCACTATGAAGGTCCTCCCCATAGTAAAAAAAAGCAATGAGAAGGTACTACCCTCATTGTAGTACATCTTAAATGACCTCCCTAGGATTTGAAGTACATAATTTCTCCCTACAGCTAGGTATCAAGTCATGATGGTAGTCCTTTCATGATGTTGATCATTACGAAGGCCATACCTGCAAGAACAGTTGCTGCGAAGGTCCTCCCCACAGTGACATCAAGCAGTAAGAATGTCCTCCCCTCATTTTAGCCCACCCTGAAGGTCCTCCCAAAGTTATACACCGTAAAGGAATTTCCCATGGTTGGGAATCAAGTTGAAATAGTATCCCTCACTATTACAACATAAATGGACAAGGTCCTCCCCGCAACCAAAAGTCATATTGGTCGGAATTTCCTCCCCTTAGAGGAAAAAATATGAGAAATCCCACCTATACTGAGGCACATAGAAAGATATAATTAGACACATCAAGCACTTGATCCAGCACTACTGACATCCTCTCTCAACCAAAGGATAGCCTGGGGCAACACTCATCTTCTGAGCCACCCTCACATTGTCCACATATCAATAAGTCTCCCACCAGCCCAATTGATTAGAATGAAATTATTAAGAAATATTCGAGATAGGCATATCAAGTAGAGGAGCCTCCGGAAGAACAACAACAAGATATTTTTCTTGTGAGAAGAAAAATAGCTAAAGATAATATACCAGCGATGTATTGGCCTACAACCACTTCTCACTCTGACATACTAGGAGAGTTGTCTAGGGAATGCATGCTGGACATTCTCCTCAATATACAGACAAATATTTTCCAGTTTAAATTAAATTTTCCTACCATATAAAGGGTGTGTAGACCATGTCCACATATTAGGGGAGCTTCACAGTCTAATCGGCCTTAAAGCCCTCATGTCCGTGAGGCAGACACTCTCAGAAAGGAAAAAGAAAAACCTTGAACTTTTCGGCCTCCATGCAGTGCATAAGTTGCATCTCCTCATTGGCAACACCTTGGATGGAGTTCACATTCGGGAATGGGGAGAACATGGAGACCTACAATTCACCCCCAACCCGTCCAGTATGCCCCATTAGAAATGACTTCCTACAACTTCATCGCCCCAAGGAAACAATCAAGTGAAACACATGCTTAGGAAAGGTGGGATACTCAACCAAAACTAGCTCGGAGTAAGTCTCAAAAGCGTTAGGGCTGAAGAGATCAAACCATCAAAAAGATTCTGAGTCAGGAAACCAAGAACAAATAGTAGGATTACCGCCTAAGGGAATCCAACCATAAATAAGTTCTCATGTCTCCAAAATACCATAGACTTTGTGAAGGACCAATGTCATACTCATCTCACACTCATGCGGGAGTACATGAAATTTAAAAGTTGAAAATAACGGTGGATACTGCTGTAATATGGGAACAAACTCAACCCATAGGGATGAGGGCCTTTTTAAATTATAGTACCCCTATAAGACCAACAAATCCAGGCTGCAGCACATCAATGGAAGAATGGGAACAACCACAACACACAGGGATAAGGGAATTTTTACCGTCAAGTTCATGACCAGCAGACATATTTCTTCCACTATCTAGTAAGAACGATAGACAGAGGAGTCACCCATTCCACCCCTTCTCATGGTTTACACCCTTAAAGACAAAGGCGTATTACGAGGTCAGACCAGGGTTCTCTTTAGGTCAATATTCACCAAGAAACCCAAAGAATACTGTAGAATGGAAGGAGGAAGTCCAACAAAGGATGCAGAAATCCTTTTTTCCATTCGACACTGAGTACACCATCCCCAATGCGGTATGCCTCAGTGAACATGGTAAACATTAACCCCACAGATCTCACAGAAAATAATGTAGAGGGAGAGGACATAAAGGAAGATGGTTCCATATTAGAGGCATCCCACATTGAGCCTGATGGTGTGAATACATGGAACCAAAGAGCAGTCCTAAATCTGGGTGCCCCCTCAGTTAATCTGACATTAACTCCCACGTGAAACCACAACAAGGAGAAGAATAAATCCAAATTAGTCTATGTCCCGCCTTCTCCTCCCTGGAAATGTTTCCCTCACTCTAAAATAATGGGTTTCAAAGAATTAGGAAGAAATAAAAGATCTTAGGTGAATTATTGTTGAGTTACATCGAGGAAGCTATCTCAGCGGATGTGTTCCCCTAGAGGAACGTTAACATGTGCTCTTAGAAGAAGTTACCTTTCTATAGGTACTCATCCCAATGAATGAATCCAAGCTCAGAGGTCTATTAAACCCGGCCCCAGAAGGACATCAAGACTCCCCCCCACTAGGAAGGTAGCCAGAATATATTCAGAAAAACCCACAAATGATACCCACAGATGGGTATCCACCCCATATTCTAGTATCACTAGCACACCCAGTCTTGGCCACTTCTGCACCAACCCAAGCTCAAGCCCGATAGGATATGCATCAAGGGATCTTGAATAAATTCAAGAAATTAATAGCTCAACTAGAATCCATGGAGGGGTGGCACACTCCAATACAACCAGAGCACAAATCCTACCCCGATTGGGTGAGTAACATTCCGCCACCACCAAACATCGAGAACCCCATATTTCTAGTATTCAATGGATTAGGGGAGCTAGAACATCATTTAATGCACTATACCTTTTATTGTGACCCCATGATGGGAACTCCAGAGCATCAAGAAGCAGTAAAGATCAGGTGATTCGTACGAGCGCTGTAGGGATCGCCTTTCGTATGGTATACTAGCTTGCCAACCAATTCAATCACAAGATGGGAGGACCTCCGACGATAGTTTCTCTTCCAGTTCAATTCAACGCTACCTAAAAAAATGGTCAGTGATCTCATCAACTGCAAGCAGTGAGATAACTAAAGGGTCTCAGAATTCATTTTTAGATAGAAAGGAATGACTTATTCCTTGAATAGGTCACTCACCCATGATGAAATGCTCACCATGTTCATCGACAACCTCCATGATGAATTGCGAACACCACTCATCCTTGTGAAGTACACAAGTGGGTTTATAGATTTCTCTTCAATTTCCCATAGAATAGAAGCCTCCTTGTAATGAACCAATATTAAGTCCCGAGTGGCCCAATCCGACCTTGGGAAAAGAACGGGAAACATTTGAAGCGGCTTCTGTCATGTTTAAGCCACCTCGACACCAACACTAGTTGTGAGGCCCTCACCGAACCATGTAGGACCAATTGGATGCCAAAAACCACCCCACCATGGAAATATTGGTGACCAGGTGCTAAAATAAATCATTTCTACGAAATAAGAAATATATTTTACTCATTCTGAGATGACCAGGTCTGCAGCTATTTCATAGCTCCTATGAATTGCAACTTTCTCCGGCTACCGAAGCCAAAGAGAGATGATGAAGTGGGTCTCGATGACCATCCAAGTTATTTTACCTAATACCAAATAATGGGAGACAACATCTATGAATTATTTTTTTTAAGGAACCTTCTAAAAAAGATGGTGAATTACAGGCATGTCATATTGGGATCGCCGACAGCACAGGTGGCGTATTATTCCACCTCACACTCAAGAGAGGAATTGGAATGGAAAACCATCGCCGGTAAGAAGGAGAAAAATATCGAAAACTGGATGACCCTAAAGAACATCAATCAAGTTCATGGAATCCTATTGGCATAGTTGAAACAACCAACCATGCCCCCAAAAGCTCCTGATACAGCACAACAATCCTCGTCATACTCATGGTCTTTTAAATGCCAGAAGGGAAGAAATAAATGAAAAGAAGATGAGATGACACTAAATATAAAGTCAGTGTTGAAACATTCAGACTTCATGCCAACTGACATGGTACAACGGGCACCACCTCGCCAAATGGTACAGTAGGCACCGCCCCTCTAAATAGAACCGTTGGAAGGAGACAGTCATACATAAGCGGTGTCAGATCAAGAACTGATCTTCGGATCCATTAATTTCATTCACATGAAAGACGCCTTCTCGGATGGAGACTATGTTCAAGAACCCAAATTCCCCATGCCCAACCGAAGTTCCGGAGGAAGAGGCCGCAAAGGCCAGAGGTTTCTTGGAAGGCATGATTGTGGCATGAGTCAAATTCATTGCCACTCCA
The DNA here is from genome assembly GCA_963277665.1 of Viscum album. Taxonomy (NCBI): domain Eukaryota; kingdom Viridiplantae; phylum Streptophyta; class Magnoliopsida; order Santalales; family Viscaceae; genus Viscum; species Viscum album. Next base: position 1,716,483,905 of record OY728125.1, read on the forward strand.
TTTATCAAACTGTTAACATCACAGAATCCCATAGAAGGACCCTCCAGCAGACGCAACAAGAACCAGAATTCTTCTCCACCCCCATAAAAAAAATTCAATCCCATTTTTATTAGAATATCAATCAAGAGAAGAAAAAATACCAAATTTCTTAAGGCATGTAGGCAAAACAGTTCATCCAAACTCAGAAAGGACTGCAACACCAACAACCCCAGTTAGAGAGGCCAAACTATATGTGTCCAAAGTCAAAACCCCTAAAGTGTCTATGAAAGAGAAATCCCAAGCTGGGAATCACCGTCCATTAGAGAAAAATTATGATATTCTAAAGCATCTAGCTTCAGTACCAGCAAAGCTGTCAATTCTGGATGCATTTAGCCTATCTGAAGATCTTAGGGAGGCACTCATCGAAGCCTTACTATGTCCCCAAGAGTTCGAGGCTGAAGTAGTAATATCCAAAATCTATCTAATGAATACCAGTCATGAATAATGGTACGTTGTCATCTTCTTCATAGATAGGGATGAAGAAACCATCATTAAAGGGCACATCAAACCCTTATATGTGTCTATAAAGATAAATGTAATTGATGTTTAGAGGGTCTTCATCAACAAAAACTCTATAGTTAACCTCCTCCCGTTGTGAATGATTCATCGGTTGGGCTATAATGAAGACATCTTGACACCATGCACTACAACTCTGCTGGGATATGAAAAAGTGAGCAGAAACCATTGGGACGAATCAAGCTCAAAACTTGTCTCGGAGACCTCATGTCATATTTCGAGTTCCCAGTAGTGCATAAATGTATGACCTTCAATGTCCTATTAGGGAGTCCTTGGTTACACCATCAAACATAAATTTCGTTATCATACCACCATTGCATTAGATATTTCACTAATGGAAAAAATAAAACATTTCATATTGATAAATCCCCATTTGAGTCCTATGAATCGCATTAAATCAATATAGGGTTCTAAAAATCAGAAGGAAAACATGTTTTGTACAATGAAATTGATTGGATTACTACCCCTAATGGGTTGGAAATGGATCCCTCAAACCACATCTAGATACTTGGGGAAGAGTATGTATTACCCATCAACTAAGTTGAATTCTCAAGTGCAAGTCCGAATGCAGACTCAATTGTCTACATGATCTCCATCATATACACCAAGTTCAAAGACAAGGAAAAGTGGGTTGACTCCCATGATGTCAGGAAAATCCCTATAAAAGATACTCCCACCCTATCCTTGGGACTTCAAGATACCCTCTCCACCCTCACTAAGGAAAAATACGATTTCACTCCCAACATTGGAGAGTTTGACTAAAAAATCCACTCTCCATAAAAAGAGGGAGAAGATAAAGATGATGAAGAAGAAGAAGAAGAAGAAAATAAAGAAGGCCTCAAATATTCCCTTTCTACATTCGAAGAAGTCATCTCCAAAACAATCGATGAACATTGTGAGATAAACCTGGGGACAAAAGATGACCCATGTCCCACTCTGATTAGTGTGGATACGCCTGTTGAGGAGAAAGAGGCATATAACTCCTTCCTAAATAAGAATCGATATATGTTTTCCTGGAATTACACTGAAATGCCAGGCCTCGATCCTGAGGTTTCCACTCATCATTTGGGTTTACCAGAAGATCATAGTGGCTATAAGCAGGCAGCTTGAAGAACCCACCTGAGGCAAGCTGCCAAAATAGAGGTTGAATTTGACAAGATGATCAAAGAAAACTTCACATAGGAGGTCAAATATACGATCTGTTTGTAAAACATAGTCCCTATTAAAAATGAGAATAGAAATATTAGAATCTGCATTGACTTTAAAGTCCTTAATCGTAATTCTCTAAAAGACGATTTCCTGGTTCCGATCATAGAATTGTTGATCAATGAAAGAGATGTATATGAAGCTCTCACTTTCATGGATGACTATTCTGGATACAACCAGATCTGGATGGCCCAAGGAGATGAATAAGCTACCAATTTCTGGGCTCCTCAGGTAATTTTTTGTTATAAAGTGATTAATTTTTGTCTAAAGAATGTTGACGCCACATATCAGCATGCCATGCATCGTATCATTAAGCCCTTCTTGGGAAAGTTCATCGAGTTTTATGGAGGCAATCTGGTGGTTAAATTATGACATCACTCAAACCACCTTGACAATCTGGAAACTGTCTTCAAAAAATTTCAGCAGCACAGTTTAATGATGAATCCCCTAAAGTGCTCCTTTGGCACTACCAAGGGAAAATTCTTTGGCTTCGTTGTACGCCATCACATCATCTATGTCGACCCTGAGAAGACAAAATCCATCTTTGGAATGTCACCACCTCAAAACCTCACTGAGTTGAGAGGTCTCTAGGGGAACCTTTCCTACATTCGACGCTTTATAGACAACCTATCAAGTAAATGTTTACCTTTCACAAGGATTATGAAGAAAGGAGTTACGTATGAGTGGGATAATGACTGCAAAAGAAGCGTTAGAAAATATCAAAAGATATCACCTAAGAATGACAGTGATGATGCCTCCATTTGAGGGGAGACCTCTCATTTTTTATGTAACCCCCCTGGAATGGTCATTAGGCGCCTTCCTTACATAGAATAATGATGACTGTATCTAGAAAAACCTCTATTACCTCAACAGAACAATGATTGATGCTGAAACTCAGTATTCAAAAAATGAAAAGAACTGGCTAGCCCTAATCTTTGAGGTTTAGAATCTCCGGAATTACGTGCAGCACTATGAAGTCCAACTGGTTTCCCGCTGCAACCTGATCAAATATATCCTCAACCATCCCAAGCTAAATGGATTCCTATCAAGATGGGTGGTCATCCTACAATAGTTTGACATATGATATATTCCCCAAAAATCCATCAAATACCAAGCGTTAGAAAACTTCCTAGCTGAGCACCCCTCAGAGTAGAAAAACATTGTTGGATGCCGAACTTCTAGATGAAGAAGTTTTCTCCATCCAGGAGGACCCCTAGACATGGGAAATGTATTTTGATGGTTCTTCCTAAAGCCCAATAAGAAAAAAGATGGAGGATCCCAAGCTCAAAAAAGTAAGGTTGGGAATTATACTCGTATCCCCTAAAAATACCGTCTTTCCTTACTCTTTCCTTCTTTCAAAACAATGTACAAATAATGAAGTAGAATATCAGGTCCTCATTACAGGCTTGGAACTGACACTTCGTGTGCAAGCCAAGCACCTTAAAATGATGGGTGATGTAGAGCTATTCATCAAAGAGATCAGTGGTGACTATTCCATTAAAAAAAGTATTGGTTCCCTTGATGAACCATGTTCGAGAACTGATGAAAGAATTCACATCAGAAACAATGTGTACTTATGTCCCATGGTCACAAAAGGCCCATGCTGACACTTTGGAAAATGTCGCCACAACCTTGGCTGATCCAGACTGATATGAAATAGTCATTAACATTTCTCACCGCAAAATGGTCTTTCCATTCATCTAGATAAATATGGAGGAGATTGATAAAATTATCCCCATTTCTAATCCTTATAATCACACCACTGAATGGATGATTCCCATTGAAAATTACCTTCAGAATGGGGAATTCCCACCAGATAGGGATGGAAAGGAGAAGGTCCGAATATGGGTAGTCAACTTTGTCTTATACAACGGGTTAATCTAATAGAAGGTTCTCTATAAAATAGGCCTTGACAGAGTCCTTCTCAAGTGCATTGATGGAGAAGAGACAACAGCCGTCAGGAAAGAAGTGCATGCCAGAGCTTATGGAGCGCACCAATCAGAGACCAAGCTCTCTCACGAAATCTAAAGGCTTGGGTATTACGGGCCAACTATGATATAGAATTGTTCCATATTCACCAAGAAGATCCATTACTGCCAAGTTCAATATTTTTTCATACACCGACCCTTGGAGTTACTTCATAGAGCTAAGTAATCATGGAAATTTTCCACCTGGGGGATGGATGTTGTGGGACCATATCATCCCACCACATCTAGACAATTCATGTTCATATTCATAGAGGTCGACATCTTTTCCAAATGATATGAATCCATACACCTTAAAAATAAATTGGGGGGAAACATTATTAGCTTTGTGAAATCCCACAAAATTACTAGATTTGTTGTCCCCCATACAATACTGACAATCAACGACACCAACTTCTGCTATGATGAGTTGGAAAAGTTATACTAGGAGTATTGAATCAAAGCCAACCGGCCGTCCCGCCACCATGCGGGGACCAATGGGAAGATAGAGGCATTCAAAAAAACCTTTTCCAATATACTATAGAGAATGGTAGATAATGATAAGAAATCATGGCCAAAGAATATCTTTTATGCTTTGTGGGATTATAGGACCACGACCCGTATTTCCCCCATGCGGCCTCATACTCGGTAGTAACGGGGCATAGGTGGTTTTACCTATTGAAATTCATGTTCCATCACATCGAGTGGAAATTTTCGATAAAATTTCCATGAAGGATGAATCCCAGATATGGTTTGATGAGTTGGATCAATTAGAAGAAAAAATGTTGCACACTCTACACCATTTCGAAATCTACCAAAACTGGATCGCACAAGCCTTCAAAAAAAAGGTTCACCTTCGATCTTTCATCAAAGGAGAAATGGGGTTAGTCCTTAGAATACTGAGGATACTTGGGAAGAAGCCCCCAAATCTTGATCCAAAGTGGGAAGGACAATATATCATACACAGGGTCTATTCTAATGAAGCATACACCTTGATATCAATGGATGGAATACTCATCATGGCTCCCACAAATGTGAAGTTCTTGAATAAGTACTTCACATAGTAGCAACCCCCCAGAAGTCGTGGTCCAAACTCTATGACCCTAAACTATGAGTTCTAATACCCCCATGACATGTTCTAAACTCTTCAAACCAAAACTATGAGCCATCATCCAGAAAAAAGACATTAAATTGTACAATATTAGTCCATGAAACGTGACATTGAGCCCCCCGTGTCATGGTCCAAGATCTATAACCTTAAACTATGAGTTTTTCCCTTCCACATGACATTAAACTATAAGGAACTCTTCCCTGAAACATAACATTAAATTGTTACTCATGTACTCGCTGTAAGATGTTAAAATACATGGCACAAAGCATCCTAATCACATGATAATAAACTACATGATATCTCATAGAACTACGTATGGACTGAATCCTGTCCTTATAGGATATGTAGAAATGCCTCAATTATCAATCTTGGCCCACCCCCCCCCCCAAAAAAAAATATGCCTCCATCATATCCTCTACCTCCCAACAATTATGAAGGAAACCCTATGTCCACTCTTTGTTTCTCTCATCGAGTATAACTCGCATGAGCTTAGAATCAGTGGTAAGGATTCACTTATGCAAACACATTATAGAGAAGTATGATAGACATATAACCATTAGAAAATGAAATGAAAATGTTCCCATATATAAACCAAGCCAGATCAGTACATGGAACGTTCAGAACTACGTATGGATTAATTCATTTCCTTGCGGGATACATAGTGACGCCCAGATTTGGCTTCCCATCACATCCATCATTATCAAAAACATTCCCTCACATGTACTTACACATGAACCGAGCCATATTTTTATAGGGAATATTTTGAACTATGTGCGACATGATTCCTTCCCTCGCATGATACATAGTGATGCTCAGATTTGGTATCCTGGCCCAGCCACCATAAAAAAATGTCCCTCTCCCTGTGTGTAGGCTAGACATGTATTGAGGAGTCCATGAAAGGTCCTAATCGCATGAAAATAAATTGGAAAATTCTTCAAGAGTTCTATGTGGTCCAGTCCTTGGTGTTACGAGATCCCACACATGCCCCCACTCATGAGAAGTAAAAAGATACTACTTCCCCCTATACATATGAACCAAACCTATGTGGAAGCTCCAATAGTTAACAGGTAATCACAATCTGGTTATTTCTCACATTCACAGGCATATATCTCCCATTTTTCAAGCTCCATACCCTGTGAAAACATGGATCCCCATAATCCTTCAAGGCCATCTGAGACAGAAGGCCTATGTCCTGCGGACACCTTTTTCTGACTATGCACATCATGCCCTGGTGGCTCTACACACGTTGGCCACAAAAATGGCCTTCAATCAAAGGTATATTTGTCCCTAAGAGAGTCCTCTCACATCTCAGTACGCCCAATGGCTCCCATTCCCTACATCATTCCTCCTGATTCAAGTTTCCCCTGGGATGATGGTTTACACCTTCTATCATCAATCACTTCTAAGGAATGATGGAACATCCTAATTGCAATTAACTCAAAGATATTAAAGATATTTATGAAGGCATGATCATCCTCACTGCATGACTCTAAACTGTACAGCATCAAGTCCTCACTGCACAACATTAAACTACAAGGCCAAAATCGTCCTTATTGTACTATGTTAAACTACATAGCAATGGTTTAAGCCCAAAGTGCACTTTGATGTTGATTTTTATAATCCTAGGTAATGATAAGAAATACTCATAATCCCATGTTTCTCACACCGAACATATCTCATGTGTGCTTAGGGATCATAGTGAGATATCCACCATGAGATTATGGAAAAATAGTCATGAAATTTTGTCCTAACAGCACAACATTAAAAGGCATGTCACATTTCCTTTCCTCGGGAGGAACCCCATGTCCTGGCCATGTGATGTTAAATGACTAGGTAAACCAAGAATGGGATGAATTCCTTACCCTACGTATGAGTCAGATGGAAGGCTAGTGTCCTACAGACACCTTTCTTTGACCATGCACATAATTCCCCGATGGCTCTGTATATGTTTCCTAGAAAATGGTCATCAATCAAAATAAAATTTGTCCCTAGGAGAGTCCTCTCACATCTCAGTACACCCAATGTCTCCCATGACACATGTCATTCCTCCTGATTCAATTTTCCTCTGGGAAAATGGTTTACACCTTCTATCATCACTCACTTCTAAGGAACGCCAAAACATCTTAATTGCGATTAACTCATTGATATTAAAGATCTTTATGATAGCCTGATCATCCTCACTGGATGACTCTAAACTACACAACATCAAGTCCTCACCACACAATATTAAAATGAAAGGCCAAAATCATCCTTTCTGTATGACGTTAAACTACATAGCAATGGTTTAATCCCAAAGTGACCTCCAATGTTGATTTTTATATTCATTGGTAATGACACAGAATCCTTATAATCAATTGCTTCTCATATAAATAATAGCTCACGTGATCTTAAGGATCTTAGTGAGAGATACACGGTGATATTATAGAATAATAGTCTAGAAATCTTGACCTAGTAGCACAAAATTGAAAGGCATGTCATGGTTCCTTTCCTAGAGAGGAACCCCACGTCCTGGCCATGTGACGTTAAATAACCAAGTACTCCAACAATGGTATGAACACCTCACTCTATGTATGAGTCATATCTAGATAAGGGATACCTAATTCCTTGTGTAAATCACAACCCAAACGTCCCCAATATGTCTAGACACACTCCTTCCATATCTCAAACTCTATGCTCTGAGTGATCTTGAATCTACATAACCCTCCAAGTCCATTTGAGATGGAAGTCCAGTGTCCTTCAGACACCTTTGTTTTTACTATGTACATCCTACCCTGGTGGCTCTGTATATGTTTCCCAAAAAACGGTCGTCAATCAAATACAAAGTCGGCCCCAAGAGAGTCCTCTCCTATAATAGAATGCCCAATGGATTTCAAGCCTTGTTCCATACCTCCTAATTCAAGGCCCCTCAAAGTCATGGTTTATATTATCCACCCTACACCCATCCCAGATAAATTAGTACATGCGGACCTGATTCATCTCTAGTCCCGTTTTAGTTTTCTAAACATACCCCATTCATATGAGTGAAGTTGATCTGCATACAAAATAATTGTCCCCCTCTCATTTTAAGGTTTCCCCCTAAGAAGTTCAGCTAAAATTCCCCTTTTTGCATTTATGTGAACCCCTTATCAAAGGTCACATGATGTATTCAGAAAGTTCCCAATCTCCATAATCTTCAATAGCCATCAAAGATGGAAGACCAGTGTCCCACAGACACCTTTGTTTGACTACTCACATCATACCCCAGCGGCTCTGCATATGTTTCTCTCAAAAATGGCCATCAGTAAAAAGAAAATTCTTCCCCAGGAGAGTCTTTTCCAGCTTTTGTACACTCAAATTACATTCGTGCCCTATGAAACCCTAGGATTTGGAAAACTCCTGGATAATTGCTTACATACCTTCATCTTTCTAAATTCCCCAAACATGAAAAACATTTCTAACTAAAATAACCATTCACCAGCTCTTCATATTTCAAGTAAGAACCAGTCGAGAACAATTTACCACTCAAATATGACATGAATTTCCCTAATGTTTTCAGACACCACTACTCAGGCCAGCCACCCACTGTGGCTCCAAACATCAAAACAAATTCAAATTGTTGCATAACCCCACAAGGCCATTAAAGATAGAATGATAGTGCCCTGTATACACCTTTGATTGACAATGGACAACATGTCTTGGTGGCTCTTCATATGTTTCCCACAAAAATAGTCATCAATCAAGGGAAAATTCATCCCCATGAGAGTCATTTCCTACCATCATATTCCTAAAACTTCTCACGAGCCACATGCATGCCCAGAATTTACAAATTAAGGGTCATGAAAAATCTCTAACCCTTGTCTGAAGGATATTAGAACATTATCGACTAACAGTCCCGAATTGGGGACCTTGCCCCATTATGTTTGGTCAAAGTTGTCTGACCTAAAACATCAGTAATGAGTTTGATTGACAGGATTGTGAACTTCCAACAAAAAAGATGCCATACTTTCTAGAGGGAAAATATGCAGAAGGAAACTTTGGGTAAAATTCAAGTATTAGTTCGTTAAAAAACTTTTTTCCATAAAAAAGCCGTAAAGTTTTTTTGGTCAAAAACCCACAAAGGGAGGCCTAAGAAAAAGTCAATTTATTCCCACAATGCTCATGCGAGGAAGTCTTAACAAAAATTAGGGTGATAATAAGAAAGACACAAAAGGTCATGAGGTTTTCTATAAAGCCTCAGCAATAGTCAAACTATGCTCGCTGAGTCCCTTATCTTAGGAAGAAATTAGAGTATTATCTAACCATTTCTGTTTTGGACCGATTCTACATCAGAAGAGTCCCCTTTTCTTTCCGAAATGAAACCTATTCTGATGGGGGCATTTGTAGGGTCCTGAAAATTCAACTAAGGGAAGAAAATACCCCCACAATCACTTTTTAGAGAGAATTAAGTACTCATATAAGTCTATCAAGTGAATGGAATCAAATTGAGATACACATTTCAGAAGAAACTTGATGGAATTCAAGTTGACAAGGATTTTAAAATGTCTCTTGTACCATCACCGCGAAGGGTTCGTGGACCACCTGGATCGTGAACCACTAGGTATGTAGAACGATCCAAGAGCTTCTGTCCCACAGAGTGTTGGTTATCAAACAAGGCATACCATGAACCGCAATGTCAAAGGACTCATTCACATGAAACCCATCTGTGCACCATTCTGTGAACTCATCAGTTCACAGACAAAGAGAAAGGGAAGGGTTCCATGAAAAATTATCGTGAACTAAATCCTCCCCAAACCCCGACAGATCGATTATTCCTCAGGTCAATATATCTCCTCACGGGCCTCCACAAATGGTGCAACATGCCTATACATACAATTTCTTCGATGCTTTATAATAGGATCACAATAAGAGGATGAATAGATGGAGGATGAAGGCTTGAAGGAGACTCAGAGGTTGGATGAAAGAGTTTGGAGAGGACTCTAGATTCAGTCTTGATTCATCAATGGATCCTGAATTGCGAACCACGCTCTCTGCAGGTACACCTAGTCACGAACCATAAAATAAGAGAATTGAATAATAAAAAAGGGAAATGCGAACCTAATTGGTGAACCGGGAACCACATAATTCTCATGGATGAACTCCATGCGAATGATGATCCCCTAAGCCTTCCTTCAAAATGGTTCTCTATGTAGTGTACCGCTACGCAGACTGAACCCAATTCCACATACTACATCAGTATGCAGATGGAACCCAAATCAGGATGATGGGCCACATACCACAATGGTACATGGTGGTCTATACCCATACCCATGTACTACATCAGTATGCATATGACCCATATTCCCACATACCACTACGGTATACAGAGCCTCCCCCATCCGACATAAGAAACCTATATGCAGAATGGTGTGTTTTCTACTATTATTTCCTCCGGTTCCAACCTCACCCCTCCATTACCATCGATTCCTCCAAAATCCCTCCACTAACCAGTGGGGTTAATTCAACCTTATTTAATGAATAATGATGTAGAACAGGTCAAAACAAAATAAATGGTGAATTTAACAGGAACCCATCATAGTAAAAGGGATGGGTCCTCTTCGTACCATTTCCACACAAACTGAAACATGCCACCTTAGAGGTGGAAAAGTCATAATTCTTGAGATCCATTTTTCTTGACTATGAAATATGTTCTTGTAGGCGGCCTTGCATAAAATTGGTCTCTATAGCAGGCTTGTTAGTTAAAATATGCCACTGTTTGGCTTGGCAGTACATGCCTTAGTTGACCCTGTATAATACAACCCCCATAATGGGTTTGTCAAATAGGGGTAACATTGTTCTTGGAGGATACCTAATCTCTTTTGAAACTTCAAATTATATATTGGTAACCCCAAAAAAATCAATCAATTCAGGAATCAATATTCCACTTGAAATTATCTAAGAAAATATTGGGACATTTATAGCCAGCATGCATTGATTAAATTTCAATCTCAAAATTCAGGGTCAAAGCTATTTGTCCTAAAACATTATCTTTATTAGTCTGAAATGATTTACTTGAAACAACCTAATAAAAGAGACACATCATTCACCAGGTTGAAAACCCGCAAAGGGAACTCCGGACAAAAGTCGAGTTTCAACTCGCTAGACCTACACTTTATATGGTTTAAGAAATATCAAGTAATAAAAAGTCAAAAGACACAAAGTGTGTGGGTTTGTCCATACAACCCTAGAAATAGTCAAATTGCACTCACTATTCCCTTGGATTAGATAAATGTTAATGTAACATGTCCCTGTTAATGTAATTATGAATATTTAACATAAAAATGTAATGTTATAAAAATCATCTTTTATTTTTCAATTATAGAAATAAAGTAGGGATAAAGACATTTATATGATTGGAGACAAAATAATTTTCATTTATATAGAAAAATTAGAGGAACATCCACATAATGGAGTCTCTCTGTCATCTATTACAAAAATCATTCATCATGATCTTTATTTGTTGAATACCCTTATGGGACCTATAAACAGCTTGTTGAAGCTCAGTCAATTGAATAGATTCAGCCTCTTCATCCTGATAAAGCGTGTCTTTTAAAATTGAAATAGAACTTACACCTTCTAAGTGTAATTCTCCCAATTATTGGTTCATTTTCTCAAGATTATTTTGAATGGCACTAATTTTTTTGAGGAAGATGTGTTATTTCTTTCTTGCCTCCTTAATTTTCTTATTAAATTCCACTAATTTTTATTCTATGGTTAGCTTCTACCTTGGACACTACTGATTGGAAAATCTCTGCATTGGTGAGAAATTTAGCCTTTGAAATATCTTACTACAATTTTTATTCTTTCTTCCACTAGAAAACAATATCTTTCTCCACATTATAAACTTCATGATAATAAAATCCCCAAAATCTTAGTATACTAAAAAGTGTTGTAAGTCGACCAAAATATTAAGGCAGCTCATCCAATGGATTCTTGGAGATTATATCCCAAATATTTCCCCATGTTTTATTCCACGTAATACTGAGACAATAAAATAGATCTAAATTATAATTATAATCACTATGAGGAGTCCGAACATATTATGGATTCAGATCACTCAAGGAGGTGCTTGGATCTGCTCTTTATGAAGTAGAAGGTGCTCCATCTTCTGTTGTTGGTTGATCCAACAAAGGAGCTTCACCTTCAGACTCAATCATGAGAGCTGATAAACCTAAATTTTCTAGTGTATTAGAATTATTGTTAGCACAAAAAGTATAGTAAGAGAAAATCATTATTAATATAGTCAATAACATTTACCTGGTAATAAGTTGACTGCTTGAGTAGATACCTCCTCAGTATTCCCAACTTCAGAAGTTTGAGTAAGTACATCTTAGGGAGGATCATTCTCCTGAGCTTTCCTAGTCTCTATAACCATAGTGGGAAGCCTTGTACTTCAAGGGACTTCAAAACATTTTTTTTGCAGATAAAGATACATAAATTGATTTTTAATATTATAAATCAGATAAAATAAAAATCATGCAAAAAAAATGTAAGAATGAGATCTTATGACCTTTAAATTCCTCATTACAGTCACCAAAATTCTTAATGGAACCTAGAATATCAATTTTTGGATTAAAATCATCTATCATTTTAGTGTATTTGGAATTGAATGTTATATCACCCTCACCATTTAAGGTATCAAAAAAATGTTAATCGATGCTGAAATTGGCTTCATTAATATTTTTTTCCATTATGTCTTCAACTAGTGAAATGTCATTAGGTCTTTACATGTCAAGATCAGCACAAGTATCTACCTCAAATTTACTAGGATCCTCATTCCTTCCATAAACAGAAATAGGAATATCAGAATTGATTATCGTAGGATCCATCGACATAGAAAAATATTCTGATATATTATAAATAAAATAATGTTAGAAATGACATTTCATACCTAGAAGAAATGCATTGGATATTACCATGATCGTTTTCTATCTCTATAGAAATATAAGTAGATGGAGCCATATCCCTTAGTACATAGTCTATTTAAGTAAAAAAAATCATCATCACGAATTTGTACTTCTCCTGGAGCTTCCTTCTTAATACTTTAAGGACAAGTTTTTAATCCCTTAAGAGAAAAAAGAGATGCAGATCCTATGAGAAGATGAATTTAGTCACCAATGTTTATCTGTTAAGTCTCAATACTAGATAAAAGTATGAATAAATACTTTTTTTATATACAATTTAGATCAATATTAATGTTTTCTTGCATTTTTTCATAAGATATTGAAGAGATGAAATACTCCTCTTACCAATAGAAAACTGAGGTAGCGGTTGAGGATTTTCTGTCCCCAATACCTTCATCATGGTTTTCCCTCCTGGATAAAGTCCTATGAACCCTATGGTTTAATCCAATATATCAATAGGGGTGCCCATGGGTCCATATTTTTGTGACTCGAGAACCTTTCCTGAGGTTCCATCTCTAATTTAAAGTTGTAAAATGCAATCTCATCAAGATTAATGCAGGTGACAGATGAAGAATAATTGAAACAAAATAAAAAGGAAATACGTTCTCAATATTAACATAAATTTCCCATTCCTCTTCTGGGTGAACAATTACCCCTTCACATATCCCTCGATCCATTATATAGGATACTCATTTTGAGGTCGGGACTTGGTAATTAGTTCCCTATATAAAGGTCTCCAAATCTGCAATATTCTCCTGTACTTCATCTAGATTACTATATGGATGACAATGAGAAGGTGCTATAATATCACCCAAATGTGGTATTCAAAGCCCAAATTGGAGGAATTCCCATGAATCCTTGTGTTCACGAGTCAATATTTCCAAGTATTGAATTACAAATGTCCACCCATAATTAGGTTTTGATAAGGTTGGTTGTAGAGAAAAATCCACACCCTCTGATTGGAAGCCCATTTAAGACTCCCTTTTTCTTAAAAAGAATTAGCAGATGGGACAAGAATATCTTTTTTATGATGTTGACTATATCACCTCGGTACCATAGGCATTGTTTCATTAGCATTAGTCTTCTTGGTGGATTTTCTGTGAAGATGTTTCGAAGGTTCTGATGCTTCTAAAACCTCTGCATCATCTTCGTGGCAACTAACCAATATATTCCTTTTTAAAGCCTTGTGAGGGTATAAGGAAACAAATTCTTTAACATATCGATCCTCTAATCCAATTGATTCTTCCTATGGAGGTAGTTTAATTAAACTTTTGGATGTCTTTGAAGCCATTAGATTCTATAACTGTTGGGCTACCATTGGATGATTCTCATGCCTATAATACATGGGAGGAAAAGAGATCTGTTATTGAAGAAAAATGGAGAGAAAACCTATAACGTACATAATCCCCACAAATGATTTAACCATAAATCCTAGTTTATTACATTCTATCCCTTAATTCAATCATATAATCCAACAACTTGTAATTTGATTCTTTACCATCATCAATAAATCTTCCAGTTGGTGGGTTACCAAAAAGAAAGAAGCTGAATTCTCTTGATGCATTTAGTTCTCTTAGTAATTCATCAGGATTCAGGTTCCAAGGTTGAATCCTGGAGAATTTATGTAAAAATGGGGTAAATCAACCATTGGGAATTATAACTTAACTCAACACTGAAAATGACCAAAAATGTGCTGCAATCCAACCCCACAACACATGAAATGGTCCTCAAATGATAAATAGAGACTTCTCATTATAGAAATATAGCAGGGAGTGATTGAGTCTTTCTAATATATGGGTTTCCAACAAGATATATTTCTTCTATACCAAAATGGATTCAATAACAAAAGTCCCTAGCCTGACACCGCCACCAAACTCATGGACTGGCAGCAAGTAAATGCTTATCCACATGGAAAGGAAGCTGACTAAACATACCTTTTCATCAATATCATAATAGACCTTATAACACTAGTTCTTGTAATCAACTCTCTCTAATTTAGGCCAGTATTTTCTGTAAATACCCCGATTATCCGTAGGACAGAAAATGGTTGGACGTCCACAGGTATGAACTTTCTCTTTCATTGGTTCTAAAAATTCTTTCATCCACACTCTTGTGTAAACATCATCCCTAGCAAAAGAATCCTTATTTTCACTTGGAAATTTCATTTATATTTTGAATAATTCATGACATAATGGTGGAATCCTCTTGGTATCTCCCCATGTTGTTATTGGTGGAATGAATTCATCATATATCTGCCCGAGAATGGGAACTCCATATATTTGGTACATATCCCATAGACTGATGCCAACATCACCATGTGTCAAGTAGAATGAATTTGTTTGTGGAATCCATTGGCTCAATAATTCATGAATGAATTCATTTTTTAAAATAAATTTTTCTTATCCAGAATGATTCATAAATGTGAACATTCATTAGTTATTTCCTAAATTCTTTACAATTCCAGCATACCCAAAATGCCCAATTCCACTCAGGTTTAACTCCTCCTCCAGATCAAAGGTCCTAGTTTTCCTTCTAGAAATTAAACTGATGTGTTTTTGAAGAAAAAAAGGTTAAATCATAACAATGCATCCTTGTCTCTACAACATGATCCTTCACATCAAGAGTAAAACCATTATGATATAGGATGCATCCAATAGGTATTGTTCCATCATTAACATGCATACACTTCTTAGTAATATTCTCGCTATGAAAATTATCGTATTTGACCTACCAAGTATTTGGTAAATATCTCTTATAAACTGGAATGTGGGAATCTTGAAAAATCCCATGCACGTACAGAGTTAGATAGTGGCTTCGTAGATATTCACGTTGGTATGGAATCAAGCCTTTCAATAACCCAGAGTGGGTACTCTTAATAATGTCATAATTTTTCAGTCTGGTAATTTTTATCATTTCATTTTGAGGAAAATTTTGCTTCCTCATTTGCGGTCATCATGTGATCCATTTCTTACAAAATAATTACCAAAGTTTCCCAATTAATTTTGAATTTTGACATAATAAATTTCAAATGTTAACTTAATGGAATTTAAGAATTTTTCAAAGGAAAATACTCATGTATATCCTTTGATGAAGTTATCTGTATAGGTCCTTTAATGAGGATGCGATAGTAGGTCCTTCCATGATGTCCTTCCGCATAGCTTCATTGATCAAATTATTTTTCCTCAAAAATTTTTTCAATGGACTTATGTGGGAGCACAATGCGATAAATCTGGATGAACGAGCTACACAATGACAGTGAAAAAGTCAAAGATTCTATGTGAAGAAAACCTCAAACAATTAGGGGTATTTTGGGACACTGTAAACCTACACGACATTACTAAGCTGCAGAGTTGCACAAAATCTATACACTACAAATCCGCATGACATCGATGCGCTACAGACCTGTGCGACATAGATACGCCACCGACTTGCATGAAATATCTATGCCGCAGACGTGCTTTGTTTAGAAATAACTCTCCATAAACATTTCCCCATTTTATTTCTTTGTGACTCAATCCTCTTTACAATCAGATCAAAGACTAAGGGGGGATTTTTTTGACACTCCTTAGGATGGAATAAAGATTATGAAGAAGTCCTTCAGATATTTCAATGTATCAAGAAGAATATAAAGGAAGTAAAAGTCATAAAGAAAAAGGGACCTATGTGGGACACCTATGTTGGGGACCTATGTATCACACCTCCACATCCAAAAAACTAGAGCACATTCTTCTCAAATATCCAAATGAACAACCCCTACGCCAAAGACCTATGTTGTAGAGCTACGTAGAAGAACTATGCGGAAATATTATTTATGTACCCCTACGCAGAGGAGTTATGCTGAAGAGATACATGACTGACCGACACCAACAAAATTCTTTTGAGAATCCCCCTTACATGAATATAAATAGGACCCTTGGGCTCCCTATTTAAGGACTAAAAAAGTTGGAAGAACTCTTAAAGATCAAATTGCATAGGTCTTTCGCTCAGGTCCCCCAAATATTCTCAGGTATCTCTCTAAAACATGAGAGAAGAGATAAATAGATGGGATAATAATGTTTGAAATCCTTTCACAATTTGAAACACCAAAAATATGATTAAGTACACTTCTTACCTAAAAAATAAGCTACCTACACAAGGACTATTCCTTTGAGGACCTACATAGGGCTCTTCTAAATACACCAAAGGAGACCCAGGGTGTTTAGATTTAAAATCTCACCCTAGTGTTCTCTTCATGGTAGTTCTTATTAAGATTGAATAGGTTTATTTCTATGGTGTTCAAAATTTTTCATTCATTCCTAGAACATTCATGACACACCAACATGACATACTTATGAGATAAATATACACTACATAGTTACACCCATGACCTATGCATATCACCTTATAAACCATCTTCAAATCCACTCATGGTAGGGTATCTCCTTCCTTGGTTCCTTTATTTGAAAGGGTATAAGTTGAATCCTCCAACAAAACATCCTTACTTATCAAACCATCGGGAAAGGAACATCAGTGTGTCTCCCATTTGGGTTTGTATATATATAGTCAGAGGTTTCCCATATTCATCTTCTAAGGGAGTCAGGATCCTTGGGATGTTTTTATGTTTTTATATATACAGTAACATGGATCCTTACCCTAGAGATAGTGTTGGGAAGTTCCCAGTCATGGATTGCGTGGATGAGACTTTATCCTCCTATTTTTTGTCTCTAAGATCCGGAACCTCTGGTTCCCAATAGGTAGAGTGAGGGTCACACTTGATTTTTCATTCAAAAAAGAAAAGTCTACCTCATCTATTAGGACCCCTTTGAGGGAATGCCTCCTGGATTAATCCCCGAGTCTTTTGGTCCAGACCCAATTATAGTCACTTTCATTTCATATTAAGGGGTTCATTGCTCCGTGCCCTCGCCAACTATAGCCTCAGATTCTATTTCCGTAGGCCCGACCTCTTCCATCAGTGGAAGAGAGTGTGTGGTTTGTGGAATATTTTAAATCCTCTTGTTTCTCACACTGATAATGACTCACATGGTATTAGATATTTGTGATGAGTAAAACATCTTCAAAATCCACTAAAAATCTTTAACTACAAGAACTCTCATTCACACCATAATTGGGATATGTAGGAAGCCTTCACCAAGGGTCCGAGATCACTAGATATCCTCTTTAGGAATCTAACCCTAATTCCTGTAATCCATTTATCCTCCTTAGAAGTAAGTCCCAAAATAAGATCACTTAAATCACTATGAATTAAGACATCTCTCTTGAACCTTTTTATAGGGGCATCCTATTAAAGAGTAATCCACAACCCATTTCTCTCAAAGGGATATATTCCCCTATGAGAGTTATCGAACTACGTGGGCTTTGATTCTCATCCATGTGAGTTACACAAGAAGCCTCCCTGGGGTTCAAACCCAACACTCCAAATCAACCCTATTCTTTCTGGGCTACATTCCTAGAAAGGTCTAATCTAATATGGAAACCTATATCCTTTCTAGGTTCCTTGGGTTGCTTTGTGATAGGTCCCACACCAATCTTTGACTAAGAACCTTCCTCTTAGATGCCCTTACCACATGACATTAAACTGTATGAATAGGTCCTCATCACACAACCTTAAAAGGTAATATGTGTTCCATTAAGTAGAACTGAACTATGAGGGTTCTAATTCCTTTCACAAGGATATATAGGTAGCCCATTTAAGGGTATGATCCCAACATCAAAACAAACATCTGTCTTCCTAGATGAAAATAAATTATAGAGTGAACCACTGAGTGTCTTAAAAACCAGTATCATCATAACAATGGATAAAATAATCTCTAAGTAGTATATTAGAGGATACCTTTGATGGAGAAATGATAAGACATACAGATTATTCTAAATTCCAAAAATGCTAATAATTTATTTCAAATCTCAAGGGAAACAAACATTATACTTGGTAAATTAATAAGGATTCATGAACATATTTTAAATATATAAGAGAGTCCTAGAATAGAAAATAATTCACTTTAAAAGGGTGTGATTAGCCCAAAAACCCTTCCTCTTGACCAATGTGAGTTATTAAGTATTGTAGGTCAAAAAACCTAATGAATCCATGCCTTTGTAAAGAAGGCCATTTGGATACATAACCATTAGATATTTCTAGTTCCATAAATAAATCCAATGGAAACCATCCAAAAGTACTGATTCATAATCAAAACAAATGTTCCGGGGAAAAAATATCTAACACGAATGTAGGGACTTGAGTGGATCTAATTCCATAATAATAATCCTATATGATGGGTGAGATGTTTCTGACTAAACTCAATATAGGAGGACTTGTTAAAATTACATATATCCTTGTAATGAGAATCTTGTTGTACATTGTTTGGGAATGTGTTGTGCTGGATGATTGATACTAATAGAAATGTTTCTATTAGTAAAGGGTTGATGTATCACATATTTTTACATCATATGATAGGTACATAGAATATATAGTTCAATTTACTATAGTAAAGTCATTAGAGATGATTTTTTACATTATACTATAAGGAAGATGCATGGTAAGGATTATCTTTCTATGATGGGGGATATTATCTTTTAGTTTAATGTCAAGAATCTTTGCTAAATTATTGGCATTGTTTATGGTTGAATAACTTTGACCAATGATGTTCCTTTTGTGGTATTAAATCTAGGACCATGGATTTTGACCACACCAAACATTTCATAAGAAGATTCATGTTGGTAGGAGGTATAATGTGATCCACATACATGGTGACCAGTGAATATGCACCATTGGAGTATACCTTAAGAATACCAAAATTTCATCTCCCCCATTTTTATTATAGTTTTAGAGGCTTATTCCAAGGTATCATTGGTAGGATGAGAATCAATGCCAATTTGATGTATATTAATGAATGGATTTGATATTTATTGTTAAAATATCATGATATTTGGGTTTTTCAAACCTACCAATGGTGAAATATCTATAATATCTTCTCATCAAGCCATTAAAATTCATGTAATCACTTTTTATATTTCTCACCTACGGATATTAGATCCAAAATGGAAATACAGAGTGAAGGTAACCGGAACTAATTAGGTAGAATCTATCTACCCATTTTATGGTGTATTATAATATGATTAATAGTCATCAATCAATGTTATACATCCAATAAAACCTTTTATAAACATAGGAGACCATAAATTAGTACTATTGACTATTAATATTATTTGAGGGGAACCAAATATAGGGATTATATTATACATCATGATGTTGATGATGTTCTTTTTTCTAAATTCTTTTATGATTATAGCTTCAAAAAAAATGATGATGAAATTGGTAGTAGTTAGGATATATTTGAACTACATGGATATAGCTAGATGATATGGACTACAACCTCCATTCTACATATGGAAAATTACAAGGAGTATTTAGTAGTTTGCAAGAGATCATGGTATTGATTGATAAAGATGGAAATTATCTTAAAGGAATGAAATATTTTGGTGTATTTGGAACATTCTTGTGTCATCTCTAGCCATAAATACCCATTCATCTAAATTTTATATGAAATAATTATTCCTAAAATAATTTCAAAAAAAACCATTGTTGACTTCTTGAATAACAATAATAGCTTCATCTATGTAAAAAATATTGAGTAGAAGGCCATCAAATAATCATTTATAGAGGACCATATAAAAATTCTTGTTGTTAGAAAGTATAGATGTTACTACCGCTGTTATATTTTCTCTTTTATATCTCTTCTTGAGGGAATAAACCTTCCATGAAGGTAATAAAATATGGGATTCATCCATATATTTTTATAATTATCTTGTTTTGGTATGTAATTGATCTCATTGATCTCTTCCCTAATTCTACAAATTAATGGTATACCATTTTATGGTTAATAATACTAATAACCAGTTTGTTTAGGCTTGGAACTACTAAGGTTGTAGATTCATTATCTAAATCACCTTTTAATTAATTCAGTGAGCATGTGATTTCAGTTAATGTTGTATCTAAGAGTAATTAATCTATCAAAACTCACACATATCCCAACATAGGAATAAAATATTCATTTATTATGGCATAATCACCATTGATTTTTTATACCTAAAACTAAATAACCTTTTATTTGTATGTTTACCATTGATATTATCACCACTAGTTTAAATCTTAATTTGCGGGTTTATATTCTTCATATTTTTTTGTTTATATTTCTAACAAGGAATAGATAATAACTTCCTTTTCTAGAGATTAAAAATTACTCCCAAACTAACCCTATTAAGTTGGGTAATTTCCATTATTCTTCATATTGGAATTTTAGAAGCACAATAAAAATACATCTCCCATGTCTCAGAGGAGTCTCAGATAAAAAAAATCATCATATAAAAATTATGTGTTCAATGGCGTTCTACCTATAGAAGGATGTTTAGAAAGAAAATTTGATAACCCCTACCACTTTATTTACCTATACAATATTTGTATAATGTAAAACTAATTCAAAATGAACACCCTTGATGAAAAAAATATAGTCATCATAGGAAGTTTGAGGATATATATTTTTATTTCATTGTAAGAAACTAAGTGGAAACTATGATTATGTCAGTAGTGATAAAATTTCTTAATTTCAAAGAGTAGTGTAAGGAAAATCTTCTCATTTTCTGAATATCATGTCTTAGTATTGATAATGGTTATAAAAAAGATAATAGAGGACATTATCATCCACTTCATAATTATTTTATGTAATAACTATGAACAATAATCATTTAAATGGTGTGAGATATAGAATTTGTGTATTTAATTTGAACGGATTCATTGGCATTAGTGGATTGAAAATATTCTTTCACATATAGTCAAAGGATTATTTAATAGCATTGGTCAATTAATAAATGTCTCCCTTATTCATTATCTTGGTCAAGATTAAATAGTTTAATGAAAAATTCTATAATAATCATTTGTTGAAGTCTAGGAATCTCTAAAATCTTCTAAAATCATTAAGATTTAAAGGAGGTGACATTTCAAGGATTTCACTTGTCTTCTCATGATCAACTTCAATTTCATGATGGTGATCTATGAAGCAATTAGACCTTCATAATGTAATATCGAAAGTGAATTTCAAGGGATTGAGTTTAAATAAGTGTTTTCAATTCTTTTTGAAAGTGAAATAAATATACTCAAAATGATAAAAGGTCACTAAGACATCAATACCAAATATTCAACATAACACTTTCTAGATATTCACATTAAGAGTTTGAAAATTATTTTCATGGCACATTAATGTGTGGAATAAGGGTCTTTCAAACCAAAAGGAATTACATAATATAATTATATTAGATAAGGGAAAATAAAATCATGGGTCTAATCATCTTTTAGGTCTATCTAGGTTATGTTATATCTTGAATATCAGTCCATATTGGATAAGTATAGATAACTAGATAATTCATTGATTATAAGTTCTTTAATTTTAACTGGGTACTCAACATTTGTAAAATTTTAGTTGAGATCTATGAAATTGATGAAAAGTATGATCTACCCATTCTTCTTCTTGATAGGGATAATATTTTTTAATCTACTTCATGCACTCAACCCCCCAAATGAATTTAGAATTGATGGTCATATAATCTATGCATTCAACATTTGAAGTAGAGATGGAGTCATTCTTCTGGAAACATTCTTGTGACCAAGGTGATATTTTGAAAAACCCATGTGCTTTGTGACTATATATGGGTAAATTATTGGATTTTTTTGTTTAATTATATATAAACATATCTAAGTGATTCATTATAAATGAGTTATATAAATATTTATCTTATGGATACATGGTCTTGCTGGCCAATGTAGGTTTCAAATCTGACTTTTTACCCATATTTGTCTACTTGACCTTATCAATTATGTGGGTGACACCATCCTTGATTGTCATAGGGGAATATTTGAGATCCTCTCCTTATAGTTCCTCTAAATTACTCTAATGAGGAATGAGTGATGATTGGGAATCATTATTGATAGTAGAAGAGTATGTATCCAAATAATCAGAATGTGAAGTAAGGGTACTCCCACTTTTTATCTGTTATACAAGAGATTATTATGATATATCAAATGAAGTAAGTATTATCTAAAAATATAGTTAAAATATGTGAGTATTTTAATGTAGGGTATTTTTTTCATGATGAATATCAGAGACCTCCTTAGTATGGTGGGGTTTACATGACCATACTAATATAATAATAGATGATGAATATATACCCATATTAAAACATGTATTTTTTATTTGGTTAATGGGAAATATTTATTCACTATCAATCTACTAAAATAGGTTTTACAAATTAAGTTCTAGAAGATTTTGTTTATTTACCCATGAAAAATAATCTATTATAAATGTTTTCCTTCTCTATAATAAAATCATGAGTCAATGTATTGATATTAAAAAGATAGAAATAGATATTAATCACCATTAAATATCATGATTGGTCCATTTACATACTATTTTAGACATTGATAGTCTGATGAAGTAACTTCTGAATATTGATTCAAGAATATACACACTTGAGGGAAATTTAATTATATATCCAACCAAATAAAAATGATTTCAGATTCAAATACATGGTCCCAAAATTGAGGTTTTGATATTGATTTCGAAAAGATGATTTTTCTCAATCCTTCTAGAACAAAAATGTTTTTGAGAAGAATGGGACACGTTAGATCTAGTCTAACCAAATTAACAAACATTCAAACTAGAATGTGGTTGAATCTTGAGACATTATAAATTAATGGTCATATAATGTAAATGCCATCTATATTCCCTAATACATAAAAGGTTATGATGGGTCTAGGAATAAAAATATTTATTTCATACTCTTTAAAATATATAACCATGTGACATTCAAAGGGATCGACATATTCAAGATATATATCTTAAGTGGTAACATTATAATCAAACAATTGAGTTCTTAGAAGTGATTCCCCAAGAGATTTTTATAGAACCATTCATATATTGAAAGAATATACGATTGAAAGATTAGATGATACCAATGATAATTTTCTTTGGATTACAAATTTATTAGGCAAGGGTCTACACTTCTAAATTTAGGATTTCCTCCTAGAAACTAATTTTGGGTTTGAATCACTTGATGTAGGATTTTTGGGAATTTAAATTTAAGTTTAACGATCTCATATCATTGGTGGATTAGTCTGACTTGGTCAGATAACTCATATGGGATGATTGGACTCTTACACACCCTCTAAATGGTTGTCCAAAACAATAATGTTTGGATTACCCTTGTAGTATGTTAGAGCATTTCCATTCTCTTGTTGGTCCCAGTTATGTTTTTTTTCTTAGGGTTTTGATACATAAATAACTCTAGAAGGGACGTGGGTGGAATATTTAGTTTGGTCGTAACTATATATTGTTTTGATTCCTGGCCTCATGCGACCACTAACTTTTTTTTCGGAGATTAGGCATAGGGATCTGGAATTCACAAGAATACTTCTCATGGGAGAAGTTATCTGTTAAATTAATTAAATTAATGGAACCAAAGACTGATTCATATTTTGATGTGTATTCCATTTTATAAGGCCTCAACCTTAAACATTACTTAATCTTGAGTTATGTGAATAATTTAACTTTAATTCACATCAGGGATCTTTTCATGTTTAGAGCATTAGAGAATTAGGTCGTAACTTTTACAAAACATATTTAATATTAAAAGTAGAGAATTTTACTCTATCCATTTTTTTTTCACAATAATAAAACTCCTTAAATAAAATAATTATTCTTTTCTTGAATTTTTTTCTTGAATTATCCCTTTATCTTACCATTCATTATTCCCTTTGAAAAACATTTCCAAAACTTGGGATGAGCATAGAAACCTCAATAAGGGATACATAATTAATGAAAATATTTAGTATTTCGAAAAACATGTAAACCATGAAAACTTTAACATAAAGTAATACTTTTCACCTTCATGAAGTAGAAAAAACACTTCACTGAAAATAACATCATTGTTTACCATTTTTGTAACAAAAAAATTACCATAATTCCTCTAGAAAGCAACATATAACATATAAAGGTAACTTGGGACATAAACATACTGAAATGGAATAAACATATAGTCTAGTTCCACACATATCACTAAATGGAATATCGGTATGGGCAACTTCCATACCCAATGAATTGGAGGTTAAAACATAACCACCCATCCTTGGTTTATCATAGAACCACTAGTAATTTGGTTTATCACATAACCACATGTCATTATATTATCACGTAACCACTCGTCAAATGTCCAGGTATAATTATATAATCATAACACATAAAATATTGCAAATATCAATATTTCACTAATAACATTTCATTTGAAATCACAAGAAACTATTTCAAGATATTGAAATACTCAATCCATTTCAAAAACCATTTTCAATAACAAAATTTCCAAAAAGGTAAAAATGTATTTATTTTTCGCTTGAAAACATTAAGGTTTATAGTGGAATCTAAATATCAAATAACGGTTACAGGGACAAAGAGGTCATTATCATGTCATATGTTAAAAACATTCCTTTTGATGTTTAGTAAAATTCTTCTTAGAAAAAATATTTCATTCGAAAGAAATTATAAGCAAAAGGGTTTTATTATAAACTGTATAAAAGAAGAAGGTGTATATCATTAAAATATGCCTCAAAGAAAGGATATTGAGACGAAGTCCCTTACATTGAGTCTGATTCGTCATGTACGTTCCTTATTATTCCTAAATAATAATCTTAAGTTAATTTATAATTTCTTCATAACATTTTTAAGTTTATTATTCCTTTATCTCACTTATTAATATGTTATTAAAATTAAAAAATTATTTATGTTAATATTGTTCCTTTTATCTATATTTGGTACTTGAGTCAAAAATGAAAGTTTTTTGATATAAATTGTACATATAGTCAAAAGTACATGATCTTCAGAATGATATTAAAGATTTAAATATCATATATATATATATCCAGTATATATGTATTTTTAATATTCCATAACATCTAGATATAATAAATGAAATGCACCGTTCATGGAGACGGTAGGCCGTACGTGCGCATGAACGCTACATTCATTTATTTTTTATACTAAAATAATAATAAAGAAATGATATAAATGTATATTATAATTCCAGTATAATATTTTTTTTATCTATGTCTCATAGTATTAATAAAACCATCCTTTATTCTTTCCATGTATATCATGAATGAGTCAAATCACTTTGAGGGGGCGGTAGTCCACACTTCCTCAAATGAAATTATCATATTTACACATCATGGAAAACATAAAGGTATATTGTAAATAAAAATTAAAGAAGCATAAATACAATATAAATATCATATATATCACATATATTTACATTTCTATCATAATCGCCACCATTAGAGGTGGTAGGGGAAAATTGATCAATCATCGTTTCGTGAGGTAGTAGTTCGCTGTACACGAAAACAATATTTATATATCCATTAGATGGATGTGTGTGTAAGTGTAGTTTAAATGATTCTTATAACAAAATTCTAGTATATTTAGAATTCTGGTGTTGTTATTAAACAATAATATGATCATATGGAGTAGAGATGGAAAATAAAGTAAATGAACTTGGGAGAAGACATTTCCTCTAAATCAGGTAACTTCTTTTGATTTGATCCAAAAATATTTATTTAATTTCATTATGCCCAAGGTAAGTCTTCTAGGAATAAGAGAAGGATATTGAGAGATTATTTGAGTAGAATATGGATATGCCATGGGGCTTTATAGGTGTGAGTTATATGGGTATATGTGGTGGTCTTATATAAGAGGGAGGAGGGTCACTTTAGGAAAGTCTAGAAATATTAATTTATTAGAAATTTAACTTCTATTAAAAAGTTTCCAAAACTCATTTAAATTGAATATAAGATGATTTTGGTTATAATAACCATCATACAATAAATTTTAGAAATGTTTTTTAATATTTTTTATCCTTATATTTTTTTAACCCTTATTTTACCCTTTTTAATCATACTGCGATATCTTGTTATTTACAGTTTGTTGGTTAATGTAATTTCCATATCATCTCAAAAGATCAGAAAAAGTTATTTATGAAATATTTGGAATTATATTAACCATGTTTCCAAATATTATATTTTTATTAATTTAATATAATTTAATAAACTATTTTATGTTTTAAGTTATGAATTGTGTCAATGTTGAACACTATTCATACTTAACTTTTTTACAAATTCATAACAACCTGATTCCTTCAAACCAAAGGAATTAACTCAAAGATAATATGTTAGTATCATCAAAAAAAATCGTGTATGGAATCAAAATAATCAAAATAAATTTATTTTAATATTTATTATATCATTTATATGAATCATTAATTAATTAATCAAACATTGCATCATCATTGTGTCATAATTAAATTTATTTATATAAGGTCTAAAAATTATAAATAAAATATCCTGATGTAAGAAATCTTATTAAATTTATAATTACTATTTATATTCTATGAGTTCACATACATAACCCCATATTAAAAAAAATTTAGTATAAGATACATGTTTATGTTATATTTCACTTTACTTTTAAATAATTCTTATAAAATGTCAATTTCACACCCATGTAGCTCCATTGGATACCAAGATCGACCCAAAGAATGCCCAAGGTTAGACATATATCATAAAATAGGATTAAGACACGTTTTAGGGTAGTTTAACATTATTATAATATTATTTGTTTACCCTTATTTTCCAGATTTAACCTTTAAGCATGGTAAATAAAATAATTACTGAAGTTACTATTCATAATGTCTAAAAATAAAAGAGAACTATTCACACAGTTTGGAACTTTTGATTCCAAATATGGAATCCATTTTTCCAAATTAAAAACTTAGAATTTTTAGTAACTACTTTAAAATTAATTCCCATTGTCAAAAACAAAGAGAGGGGTTTTAAGAAGTAATAACTGTTAAAAGATTGTCTTGTGTTTATGTCCAATTTCAATGGGAAATTACTTCCAATGACCAAAATTTGATTAAATTATAAAAATATATTAAATTTATAATTTAAAACCATTAAATAATATTATTTAACCATTTAAATTATCTCGATGGAAAAAGTTGTTTTCAATTAAAATTTAACGTATTTTTACCATTCATCAAAACATGATAGTTAACAGAAAAATATCAAAAATTCATTTAAAGTAAAATTTTATGTCTAACTTCTAAATAATAAGTATATTTTGTCAAATAAAACATATTAATATGTCAGAAACTAAATTGAAAAAGGTCTTTCCATCGAAAGGCGGTAAAACCTCATTTTTAGAAAAAAAACTTCTTTTGTTTGAAAATTTTAATTTGTTCTTATATCATATCTAAAAACATATAAGATAAATTTATAACATTATATTGAATATATAACATATATTTTTCATTAAATAAAAATCTATAAATAGTGATATTATTTTATAGACACAATTATATCTTTTAAATAGGTTTTTATAAAAACATATTATTTATATTCAATTGGTATTTATTTGCATTTCTAATAAATTTGGTAACTAATGAATCATTATTTTAACATGTGTAAATAATATTTTAAAATTCCGAGAATCATTTTTTTAATTATATAAATTCCGGTTTAAGGGTGTCCGGTGCCCAACATACAACGCTAATCTAGTTCAAGAGAACCAAAACAAAAAGCAGCACAAAATACCACAGATTTAAACATCATATTTAAAAATTCATTTAATATTATTCACTCCTACCATTCCAACTTCTAGGCATTAACTACCATTTAAAATAATAACATTATTATTGTATTATATTTAGATATAACTCAATGTTGTGTGCAACATATGATTTTGGAGAAACCCATTGTTGTGTGTCAAGTACGCTATCGAAAAAAACATCCCATTTAATATAAAATTAACGTCTTCTTCATAAATATTAATATAAAAGAAAATGTATTATTCTATAAATACCGGGGTCATTACATCATTCCCAACTTTTGTAATTTTTGTCCTCGTAATTTTAAAATTGGGCTCGAAATCTTCATTGAAAATCCCACATCATAAAAAGTTAATAAATTTACCACATTAAAAGAAAGAATGATAAGTACAAAGGTCACCTGAGATAACCTATATTAGGGTTACATGTAGAAAAATATTGATATAGAAGAGAAACTGACCATCAATTTCTGATAGAGAGTGACAGAAAACATGATTAGGAGAATGTTAACTACTATAAAACAATAAACATGTGATGGGTTAAATGGTCTTTGATTCCCCAATAGAAAAAGTAAATGGAAAAATTTATTTTATGTTATTTTTCAAAAAATTGAGGAATTAATTTATGATATTGACTAGGAACATAAGGAAATATATTTACTTTTCAAGTAGAGATCCATCCTTTAATCAATTCCAACCACAAACTCATCTTTTCCGCAAATTATTAGTATTAAGATGAATTGGTCACATCTGAAGCTCTAGAATCAACTTCTAGAGAATCAAATAATCCAGAAAAGTTGAACTATATATTTCCCCTTTCATTAGGCATTTATAAAAACCAAAATGGTTAGTAAGAGATTATATAATCCCAAAATTGATAATCCTTTATAAAAAAAAATACTACTCTTAATCTCTAAAATTCAACAAACTATAATCAAATTTTAACAAAGATCATTCAATACACAATTGTCTTTAAAATTATTCAAAATAACCCAAATGAAGATTGAAACCCAAAATTCATAAAGATCAGATCACATTGTCTTCCACTATAAATGTTAACATTTATCCCCAAAAAAACATCTACTACTATTAACGTATCATATTTAAAAGTAATTAACCTATTCAAATATTCCTTACGATAGGTTTATCATTTCCATAAATAACCCAAATTTCAATATGTCTACAATAAAAAAATAGATTCTTCCAAAATAAAATTCATCCATTAATCCTAAAATAAAATTCCATAGTATTATATTTTCATTAAACATATAGGGTTCCTAATATATAGAATTTTTTCTAAAATAACATTTATAAATTACTCACCAAATCATTTTATTATATTAATAATATCTATTTGATAAAACATAAGTTCCCAAAATCAATGTATTCTTGATCCATTGAATCATTTAACTAAAAATAATAAGTCATACTAACCAGGGACTTCACATTGGCTAGTGGTAGGTAATTCACCTGTGTCTTCGTTCAGTTTTGGATTCAATTCCTGTGGTCTTTCTAGATGCGACGGGTTGCCACCAATCTTGCGGTTTGTCCCTTTTTATAAAATTAAAAAATAACCCTAACATGTTTTAACCTCAATGGTTGTCTTATACCTTTAATTTTATTCCAAACTCATAATGACCTTAACATCTTAATTCATGAAGTCTTATATTTATTATCACTGTTTTCTACCTCCATATGATAAAATAAGACTATTCCCAAAGAAAGAACATCCTACCTTGATCATGGTGTCCACCTAGTTTCATTGTCATCTTGTTCACATAGATAGAAGGTACATGAATTGAAAAAATGATTTAGATATCCTTAAAAATCAATTTATCCCTTTATCCAAATACACCTTGTACAAATTGGGTCATATCGGTGTTCACAGAAAAATAGTTTTGGTAAATAATCATGTATGATATATAATATCAAAACATCTAATAAAACATGATTTATTATACAACAGTCGGACCATGTTTTATTTGATACTTTCAATCAATGGTCCTTATAAAATACCATAAGTATGTGATAAAATACTATATTTTAAAATAAAATATAAATATGTTGCACAAGGGTATCCTTCTTCAGTACCTTTTTCAAAATCATAATATGATTCAAATTCTTATGATAAGGTAAAATATTTGAAAATGCCTTGATAATATTTACCTTTCTTGAAAATATTAGAATATTGAGAAAATAGGATTTGATTAAATACAACACATAAACCACGATGTTATTGAGGTATAGTGGATGTGTTTGATATCTCAAAAAATTGATTTCAAGTGAGTTGTATGCTAGAAAATGTTTCACAATCATCCGAACATGACTTTGCAATAACTGTTGCAAGCATGTCACCAGGAAGAGATATGAATGTTTTTTGAGATTCTCCTCCATCCATTTGTAACCGAATATCCTTGATCTAAGAAAGTTATAAACTCAGGATTTAACTAAAATGATAGACATAGAGACTAACCATGTGTTTAACGAAAACTCATAATCCCTAAAGTTGTCTAAACCTCCCTCTGATACCAACTATAAGGCCCCAGACTTAAACGTTACTTAATATTTAGTTAAGTCAATAATTTAACTTTTATTCCCATTAAGGATCTTTTCAGGTTTAGTGTTTTAGAGAATTAGGTCTTAACTTATACATAACATCTTGAATATTACAATTAAACACTTCGACACTATCTAGGTTTTTTCACAATAATAAAATTCTTTAAATAAAACAAGGATTCATTTCTTGATAAAAATCATCTTGAATTATTCCTTTCTTTTACCCATACTTATACACTGTGAAAATCATTTCAAAAACATGGGATGGGAATAAAAGGACCAATAATGGATACATAATGAATGAAAAATATCAGCCTTGTGAAAAATATGTAAACCAAGAAAAAATTATCATAAATAAATACTATTCAACTTTATGAAGTAGAAAAAACACCTCACTAATTATAAGCTCATTGATTACCCTTTTGGTAACCAATAGATTACTATAAATCCCATAGAATTCCACATATAACATATAAAGGTAACTTAGGACATAAACATATTTAAATGGAATAACCAAATGGTCAACTTCCACACATATCACTAAATGTAATAGCCATATGGTCGACTTCCATACCCAATGCATTAGAGGTTATAACATAACCACCTGTCATTGGTTTATCATGGAACCACCCATCATTTGGTTTATCACATAACCACCCATATTTGGTTTATCACATAACCACCCGTCAAATGTACAAGTACCATTATATAATCATAACACATAAAATATTTCAAATATCGACATTTCACTAATAACATTTTATTTGTAATCAAAATAAATCATTTCAATATATTGAAATAATCAATCTATTTCAAAAAAAATTCAATACCAAAAGTACCAAAAAGGGAAAATGGATTTCATTTCCTTTTGAAAACATTAAGGATTATAGAGGAATCCAAATATCAAATAATGGTTATGGAGGCGGAGAGGTCATTGTCACCGCATACGTTAAAAACATTCCATTTGTCATTTAGTAAAATAATTTTTAGAAAAAATATTCCATTTGAATGAAATTAAAATTCCAAGGGTTTTATTATACACTGTTTAAAATAAAGAGGTATATATTTTCAAAATATGGCTCAATGAAATGATATTGAGAGGAATTCCCTTACATTGAGTCCGATTATTCACATATGTTACTTGTTCTCCCTGAAGAGTAAACTTAAGTTAATTTATACTTGATTGAGATCATTTTCAAGTTTATTATTCCTTTATATCACTTATTACCATGTTATAAAAATTACATTATTATTTATGTTAATATCAGTACGTTTGTTAATATTCGGTACATGAGTTGAAAAAGAACTTGATTTGATATAAATTGAACATGTAGTCAAATTTAAATCATATCCAGAACAATATTAATTATTTAAATATTATATATATTTCTAGTATATATGTATTTATAAAAGTCCATAACATCTGGAGATAAGAAATGAAATGCACTATTCATGTAGATGGTAGGTCATACGTATTCATGAATGCTAGTTTAATTTCTTTGTCATACTAAAAGAATTATAAAAAAATGATATAAATGTATATTATAATAGCATTATTATATTTATGTCATTTATGTCTCATAGTATTAATAAAACCATCCTTTATACATTTCTTGTATACTAGGAATGAGCCATATCACTTTGAGGGGGTAGTAGTCCATAGTTCCTCAAATGAAATTATCATATTTATACATCATGGAAAGAATACATGTATGTTATAAATAAAAATTATAGAAGAATAGGGATTATATAAATATAATATATATTATATATAACTTCAGTTCCATCATAATATCCACCAAGAAAGGTGGTAGGGAGAAATTGGACAATCATCATTTCGTGAGGCAGTAGTTCGCCGTACACAGAAACAATATATTTGTATTCATTACATGGAGGTGTGTGTAAGTTTAGTTAAAATACATATCATTAGAAAATCCAAGTATATTAAGAATACTGTATTTTTATTTAATAAATGAATAATAATATCATAGGGAGTGGAGAAGGAAATTAAAGGAAAAGAACTTGAGAGAAGACATTACCTCTAAATCTGGTAACGTTTTTATTTTATTTTAGCCAAAAGGATTTCTTGAATTTATTTTTGCGCAAGGTAAGGCTCATAGGAGAAAGGGAGTGATGTTGGTAGATTATTTTAGAATATTTTTGTGGTGACAAGGGTCTTGAGAGGTTTGAGTTATGTTGA
Organism: Viscum album; assembly: GCA_963277665.1. Taxonomy (NCBI): domain Eukaryota; kingdom Viridiplantae; phylum Streptophyta; class Magnoliopsida; order Santalales; family Viscaceae; genus Viscum; species Viscum album. Next base: position 1,716,517,108 of record OY728125.1, read on the forward strand.
TAGAGGTTGTGGTCTTTTATAAGAGGGAGGATGGGAACATTATAAAAGTCTAGAAAAATTAATTTATTATAAATTTAATTTCGATTAAAAATAGTCCAAAAGTCATTTAATTCAAAGATAAGATGATTTTGGTTCGAATAACCATCCTCCAATAATTTTTATACCAATTTTTGAATATTTATTTATCTTTATCTTGATTGTTTAACCCTTATTTTACCATTTTTAATCGTATAGTGGTATCCTATTATTTACACATTGTGGGTTAATGTAATTACCATATCATGTCAAACAGGAAATAATTTATTTATGAAATATTTGGAATTTTATTAACCATTTGGATGAATATTTAATTTTTAAGAATTTAATATCATTTAATAAACTATTTTATGTTTTAATTTATGAATTATGTCAATTTCAAACACTATTCATACTTGACTTTTTTACAAATTCATAACAACCTGATTACTTTGAATCAAAGGAATTAACTCAAATTTAATATGTCAATATCATCCATAAAATTCTTGAATATCAAAAAAATAATCAAATTAGATTTATTTTAATATTTAAAACATCATTTATTTGAATCCTTTATTAATGAATCAATCACATCATCATCATTGTGTCATAATTAAATTTATTTATTTAATTTCTAATTTTTTTAAAAAGATATCATGATAAAAGAAATATTTTTATCTTTTTAATGAATATTTATAGTCTAATAGATCACTTATATAACCCCATAGTAATTTTTTTAGTATAAGATACATATTTATGTTATATTTCTCTTTACTTCAAAATAATTCTTATAAAATGTTATTTTCACAACCAAGTGGCTCCATGGGGTCCCAAAACCAATGCAAGGATATCCATGGTCGGATGTAACTCATCCAATGGGATTAAGACATGTGCTAGGGTAGTTTAATATTATAATAATATTATTTTTTACCCTTATTTACCATATTTACCTTTTAATCATGTTAAATAAAATAATTATTGAACTTAATATTCATAATGTCCAAAAATAAAAAGTACATATTCACAAAATTTGGACCTTATGATTCCAAATATGGAATCTATTTTTCCAAATTCAAAACACATATGTTTCAATAATTAATATAAAATTAATTCTTGTATTCAAAACAAAAAAGTGGGTTTTTAAGAAATAATCACTATAAAAATATTGACATGTGTTTATGTCCAATTTCAATGGAAAATTACATACAATAAACAAAATTAGATTAAATTATAAAAATATATTCCATTTATACTTTAAACAAATTAAATTATAATATCTAACCATATAAATTATCTCAATGGAAAAGGTTTTTTTCAATTAAAAGTTTGCATATTTTTACTATTCAACCAAACATGATAGTTATCCAAAAAATATCAAAAAATAATCCAAAGTAAATTTACATTTCCCTATTCTAATGAATAATATTTTATTTGAATATGACATATAAAGGTTTCAAAAACTAAATTTAAAAAGGGTTCTCCATCAAAGTCGGTGAATCTGCATTTTTAAAAAAAATACTCCTTTTATCTGAAATATTGTATTTGTTCTTATATAATATCTAGAAAACATATAATATGAATTTAAAACATTAAATTGAATATATAAAATATATTTTTCATTAAATAAAAATTCATAAAGAGTGATATGATTTTATAAACAAAATTATTCCCTTTGAAATAGGTTTTCATAAAAACACATTCTTTATATTCAATTCGTTTTTTTCATTTCTAATAAATTTGGTAAATAATGAATCAGTTTTTAAACATGTGTAAAAAATATTTAAATTTTTTTATAGGATTCATTCCCACCATTCCAACGTCTTGGAATTAACTACCATTTAAAATAATAATAATATTATTGTATTATATTTTGGTATAACTCAATATTGTGTGCAATGTAAGATTTTGGAGAAGCCTATTTTTTCATGTCAAGTACTCTATCAGAAAAAGCATCCCCTTTAATGTAAAATTAATATCTTATTCATAAATATTAATTGAAAAGAAAAATTATTATTCTATAAATACCTGGTTCATTACACATTTAGTAGGATAATATCCATATTCTTGTGATTGAAGGCATGGTGTTTGAGAGGGTTCAGAATGTCCTTAGAATTTCAATGGGTTCATTATCCAGTACTATAATTATTTTAGTTACACAATCTCTTATATGATTATATATTTGAGGAATACAATGTTGTTGATGTTGGTCACACCACAATAGAAGATATTGGGGGTATAATTGACTAGTTTAATTATGCCCTGAGAAATCATAATTTTGATTGATCATCTTTTTTTCATCCATTCATTGAACTTCTATGCACCCTTTCTTGTAACTTCATTCTAGTATCTTTTTTTACTCCATAAGTATAGTTGAAAAATAAGACACTTTTTGTGTTGGACATAATAAAATTACCTACCTCGAATCAACCATATTCTATAGAGTGTTGTTTAAAACAATGAAATATTTAATGTTGTGGCCTAACATTTGATGGAAGGGGAAATAATTTTGGATGTTATTAAGAACAAAATGATCAAATCTGTTAGTATTTGACAAACTTATAAGATAGTTTTTCTTAGAAGCTAAAAAATAACAAGGAACTTTTTCATCTCAGAAAGAATATACTTTATTCTCTATATCACTAAATTTATGATCTTCTTATCCATTACCTCATAATGATGGTATTTTTTATTGATATCATTTAGGAGGAGGTTTCATGTTGTATGGTATGGGATTTATAGATTGATCCAGTGAAGGAGCTAGATTATGTGTAATGGTTGCAGTTTTCACCTTACCTATTCAATTTCCTTGAGCTAACTTCATTGGAAGAGACTTATATCTATTTCTCCAAATGGGATCCAACATCATTTTTGAAACATTTAAATATTCCTAAAAGCATCCTGGATACTATAATAGAATGATAGGAATTTTTACCTCATCATGGTTATTCTCTATAGAGATGCATAAAAAGTAATCTTGATTAAGTTCCTATATTAAATATTAAATCAATCCCTTCCATATAGAAATGAAATATGAAACACTATCATTCTCTATGTATTTTAAATTTGATAGGTCTTGTATTTTTTTCTTCTAAGCCCGAGAGATAAATTGATATGAAAAATTTTAGCGGATAACATCCTATCATTTTATTGAAACTAATGGTAAACCTATATAATAGATGAAGAATGATCCTTATAATGTGTATGTAAATCACTTTTGTTTTGATTTTTCCTCTTTTTATGGGTTCCCATAATGGGACTACATTGTGATACAAAATACATCATGTTCTATTTCAAATCCCTTAGTCCATTGGGATTTCGAAATGTTGGATCACCAAAGTTTTTTGGGGAAGAGTTGTGTTTAACCATTCATGGTATGGTTTTCTTTCCATATTCACTACATCTTTTGATAGTTATATATATTCTAATTCAGAAATAAATTACTCAATTATGTCAATGATCTCTAATGGGATGGATAGTTGAGTATGTATTTGAATAGGGGAAACAATGGGTGGATCCAGATGTGGGGAGTCTCCCTATATTTGTTTTGGTAAAAAAATGTCTATCATGGGATCATTAAATGGACATAGCTATCTAATTACTAAATTTATGGAACACCTAACATCCTACTATGAGTGTCTCAATTTTTTTTTCTTGAACCATGAATTAGTGGATATCCTGGATATATGTTTTCAGTATAACAGGAATTTATTACTATGATTGTCCTTCTAGGAGAGCAAGATGAGTCCCCTATTGATGAACATATATAGTAGGGATATTTACCAAAAGTAATTTCATTTTGAGTCACTTAAAATCCCCCATCTCAGCCTTATACTAGGTGAAAGATTCCTCAAGTATAAGAGGTTTGAATTCCTTAGGAATGGTGTCTGATTTATCCACACCTTTACCTATTTATTTAATTAAATCGCACCTAGGATATAGTAGTTGGAAGTTATATAGATCTACAAATTTTTTTTGTGATCCTTTTAATTCTAGTGCACACACATACTTCGTTAATAATTATGTGACCATGTGTCAAATATTATATTTCTCCTCCAATTCTCATGTACTAGTATAATGTTCAGAATCATCACTTGGCCTAGTGATGATGATGTTTACAGATTCATAATACATTACATGCATCACATTACCATTGTGATGATATAAGGTCTATTATCCCATTGGATGTCCATATGAATAGTTATGATCATTAAGAGTGGTACTAACCACTATGGGTTGCCTTGGATTATAAACTATATAGGGTATCATTCTATCTTTTCAAGACTCTCCCAGAGCTAGATCATAAAGGGAATCCCGAATAGAATCTCTTGAAATACTCAATATACACATTCTTTTAGAGAGATATGGTTCCCTTTATTTGGAACATAGAGAGGACACATTTTTTTGATGTTCCTCCTAATTGGTAAAATACCAATATCTACGAGGGAGGTGATTGAGATATAAATTCTATAAACAATGTGGTCTAAGCCTACTCTTGATATATTATTTCCCCATTTTGGAAAAAAATTATTGACTATAAAAGAAGGTGGTTATCGTAAAAATTCCCCTAGAATCGTGGGGTGGGTTTTCCTGGGATTTTCATGGTTGAATCTATTGTGCTAAAATATTCATCTTTTAGATATTTGATCAATAATGTGTAATATATAATTAACACATTGAATGTGAGATACTTTTCTCAGAGGGAATTGTTGATACCTGATAATTGTCTTTCCTTATCAGAGAATCTTTCTAAGTCTTTTCATATGTCTGATTCCTGATTCTATTTGTTGAATTATCTCATCAGGTCCAATGATACATAGATTGGTCATGGATGATTATTGTTGAGAGTACCATTTATTATAGGTATAGAATACTTATAAGAGACAACATAAAGTGATGAAATAGACAGATGTCACTTTAGGTTGGATTTGCGGACCAGGGAGTGAGGTGAAATTCAAAACCCCATGTTTACCCTATTCCCAAACATGGAAACTAGATGTGGAATCAAAAATCATGTGGAATATATTGTTTAAATAATTAAAAAAAAATATTGTATATTTTTATGTTTCTTTTCCAATTTTTGGTATCTTATGACCCATAAAAATCCATATCAATTTGATAGTGAAACTTTTCAATTTACAAGATGTGGTTCACATATTATTCATAAGGTGTGAATTAATATATTAAATTCCTAATATTCAACGATTATGTTTGATGAATTTTACATATTCATTCCTCTAAAAAAATATCAAAATTTACAAGTTGAGAAAAGGCCATGGTCAAAAACATGACTGATATGTTATCTTTCTCCAATAGTATCCTCAGGAGAAATGTATTCTCTTAGTGTTCTATGAGATATTCTTTCAATTGTTTTAAATAATGTGGTTATTTCACAGATTCATTCTTATAGATAGTGTGATTGGTAAGAAAATCCTCTACTATACTGGTTGCTAGGTGATCCAAGGGTGGTTTAGAGAACAAATATTTCCTAGGGGCATAAACGTTTGAGGTTTAAGATTTTTAGATTATGGTATGGGTAAGAAGTTTTTGGGTTATGGGTTCAAATTTTCAGTTTTAGGGTTTAGAGATTAGGGTTTCAGATATCAGGTTTTGGTTATAGGTTTTAATATTTTTGCATATTCTAGTTTAGAAAGTGTGTGACTTGTTATTGAAAATGGATTATAATGGTGTGTATACTCATCCCAATTACCTCATGATATAAGGGATTTCTCATAAATGATTCAACAAGTGAAATACCTTCTTTTTGAAATAAGATATCACTATGAGTTATACCTTCACAGTGATGACTATAAAGTTGAGAGCTACCATCATTTTTTAACAACTAGCCACATGGATGAGTATTATGACATATACCCTAGGTAGGACCTTCATGGTGGACAATGTAAAGGGGAAGACCATATTTTCTTTTTATCATCTTAAAATGATGTGGGACTTAATCATAATCATCGTATTAATGGTTCTCAGGATCAATCTTTGTATTAACATGATGGTGGACTTCATGGTAGTCATTATGGGGTCAAACTATAGATTCAATGGTAATAATGTTGTGGGGAAGAAATTCAAAAATACAACTACAATTTCATTGATATTATAAGAAATAAAAAGGATCTTGGGTCACCACTAATTTTTATTTTATAGCCTCAATAACCAATTAATTTTTAAAAGTAAGAACATGGCCTTACTTGTGGGTTTTATGTCACACTTTATGAGACATCCATTTAGATGCTCTCCATCAGGATGTAGGAGTCGTATCATGTGAACATGGAATTTCATATATCCAAACCTACCAATGAAACTACTTTGTTTCTTATAGGATATGATGACATAATTTTGTGTTATTAGACATGATAAATTCCTTCCCATATGTGGCGTTTAGAATAGACCAATAATCTCTTGTTGGAACAACAATTTGTTCCCAATATTTGTTCCACTTATCATAGGAATGTACTGAAGAACCTACTATATGGGGGGAAGAATTGTATATATCCTCATATATTTATTTCATATTACATGGATGATCTAATATGGTGGTGGTAATAGTGTTTTTTTCCAATTATATAGTGGATGTTGTTTCTATCAAGATTTTTTGATAGCTTTAGTGAATGTGGTTGGGGATATATGGCATTCCCTCTATTACAACCCAGATGTGCAGAAGAACATATCTAGTTTTAATGAGAATGTATTCCAATTAATATATTATATTAAACATGTTTAGCTTATTCTTTCCTTTAATTTTATAGAAATAAACCAAAAATCTTCACGCATGAGGGTGGAAATATGGGTCTTTCCCTAATCTATTTTCTGGATATGACCACATGTTTTTTTGTGTGCTACCAGACTTCATCGACATGATTTATTAGAGTGTATTGGGATATATTACATATCATATATTATTATTATTGTATACTGGTATGATTTTATAGTTGAAATTGGGACATCGTGATGCTCTCAATTATTAATCATAATATTCCCCTGGTGGGATATCATAGGATCCCAGGTCTGAGTGACCCGAGTCGGGGTATTTGGGATGTCATCCTAAGATGTTTGAGAACATGATATTGTACATTGTTGGTTGTGGTGGTATTTTTATAGAGCACTTTGGGGGAGAATCTTATGATGTGGTTTTGAGTAATCTATTTACCATTTTATTATCATACTAATGATAAGGGAGGAACATTCTATCTCTTTCTGGGAATAGAATCACAAAATGAATTGAATTAGAAAAATGTTCTTATTCTCCCTTATAATAGCTCATTTTTGGGTGGATAGTTTGTTAGTATTTAGAGATTGAAGATATTCTCATGTGACCTATAGGTTTTAGATAGTACCATTGAAATTTTACTCACAAATTAGTGCATTTCCCACCAGGTGTTAAAGATACAATGTTGGTGATGGTATCCCATAGTTTGTTGAGGGCCCTATTAAAATTATAGTAGATAAATGCTTTTGTCTTGAATGGTAAGGCACTGTGAGGATTGAATGGAGTTTTGGTGGGTGTTCCCGCTTTAGTGAAAAAACAAAAAAAGGAAATCCTTAAAAGTATCATTATAGGTAAACAAATACATTAATGATTTATTTCATTAGAGTATCCCTGATTAAAATCATTTCATTTAGGAAAATTGAATATCCTAATGTGTGGGAAACATAACTATTTTGGATAATAAAATATTCAAATTTGGTTCACTAATTTGGTATCACATCCAAAAGGTGGTTGTGTGGTCATAATAAATCACCCCCTTTTGACTATTTCCAATAGGGTTTATTCATGGAACTAGGAAAATAAAATGGTTCACATTCAATGATTAAAAAAAACAAATACTTTCTATAGGTCATTGTTTACTGGTAATTCATCCAATAATGTGTATAAACATGAATTAGTTGGAAGGAGGGGAGGTTTGGATCCTCACACTTTGTTTTTGGAATTATTTCCTACTATGATACAATCATATTGATTTATGTTATTTTCATAAATCATTCACAAATCCCCAATTATATATGGTTATAATTAACACTAAAATGTAGTTATATAGATGTGTAGTTATGATAATATTTATTTATCAATTGCTAAACATCATTGGATCCATCTCTATACCTCATAATTTCTCCATTTTTGTTACATTAAATATTTGGTGATATTGGTTTTATGTATTATAGATGGGAACTCTCTAATTTTTTGTCACCCATAGAGATGGATATTGTATCAATATTGGGATTGGTCCACTAATGTATTTTTATACATATCCATATAAATGGAATCCGAAAATACATAATTATGTGACACATAATGTGACATATCACTCCTTTTACAATCATGTGAATATGTCTAGAATATGTAGTTTATCATATTATTGAATGGAAGTCCCGGTGAAAGGTACCTAACAAAGACTGGTTTGGCTCTAAAGCCTAAGAGTCCCTTTATAATTTGAAGGACCTAGAAGGAATGTATCCCTCAGTGTGGGGACATGATATCATTTGGAATATAGATCAATAAGAATAGTGATGGTTTTAATGTGTTATGTTTTAATATAAAGGTTGAATCCTTTGTGTCCAATCAGCAAGAGAATCAATTACCATGTAGTTTAGATGTGTTTGAGGCTTACTTTTAGAGGATTCCCAACAAGGAAAATTGGTTTATAATAATTACATGATCATCACTAATGTTTAATCCCTCACAATTCATTCACACTATTAGAAACAAGATATAGTAAAATATCCATCATATCTCAAAATATCATTTGGATGGAATTGTCTGATAGGTTTTACACATGAATTGAAATCATAGGGTTGGAATTATTTACTTGTCCATAGATAGTTGAGGGAGTGGATATAAAATGTAGGAGATGTTTGATATCTATCTAGAATGAATGTGGTTCTTGCTCTAAAATTAATTCCCATATAAGAATGTTCTCCCATTTCTGTAGAATGATGTGGGAGATATTATGGATGGGTTTCCAAAAAAATTGGATAGGGGATTACACCCATACGTATACCAATTCATGTCTTTAATTGTGTTTTTAAAATCCAAATTGGTTCTCATATATCAATTTATAGAATAAAAAAGTCACAAATAATTCCCAATTTGCTTAATGTTTCATGAAGCATGTGGGTTGTGAGTTGCCCTACCTAAACCAAGAGTTCTCATACCACCACCTCCATGTATAGATCCATAATTACTAATGGTATTCATGAAATAAATTCTATATAGAATCCTAAATACCTGGGATGTTATTTTGTGGAAATATTTTATTCATGTGATACATTAAAAGAGGAGTAATATAGTTTTGTGTTGGATAGACATATTGTATAGGTATGGAGGCCTTAATGGACTTATTAATTTTTCATACCATATGTCATGTTTCTGGTCATATATAACAGTACATAAACTTCAAATTTGATCTAATATGAATAATAATTATATAAATAAATAAATATTTCAATACATCCCAATGGGACCATGATAAGGAAAAATAATACATGGAAATATAGATTTTGATACATCCTGAAGGGGCTAAGATGAAGCTAAAAACATCAAAAATAGAGAGTACTAATAGTGGAAATATAAATGACCTATGGATATGACATTCCATGTACTATTCTGACAATTCATGTTGGGAGATATCCCAAATGGGTTCTTCCATAAAGGATGTTATATTGTGAAGCGAATTGGTATGTGTGTGAAGATATCTCTTATTGGATGACCCAGTAAGCCTCCCTTTTAATAAAGTATATAATTTATAGTCAAGTCCCTTTTTGAAGGAATCATTTTTTTGGAGTTTTCAATCCTTTTGTGGTAAAATAGCTACCTTAATTTATTGGTGGTAAATTTTAATCTAATGTTATTTCTCAAGTATACTACGGATTCACCTCTTGTCTTTTTACCTTTCTTCAAGGAAAAAATTAGGTATTTTTAAGAAATAACAAAACAAATCATCTTATAGTTGGATGTAAAGTATATATGATGTTATTTGATGAGTGATAATCAATGCCTAATCCAAAAAAATTAATTTACTGGAAGGGGTGAGGGTTGGGGTGTGGAGTTTTTACCACAGGTAAAAAATGAATTTCATTTTTTTGTGGAATAGTGCTACGACCTCAAGCTACAAATTAATTTCATTTCAAGGGTGTGTTAGGTGATTCCCTCATGTAACAAATGATTTTTATTTTCCTAAGGGGATAAGTGAAGTAGTAGGTTCGTCATACATAATTTAATATTTATTTAATGAATGTTATTTTATAGTTTTATTAAATTTTCATATTTTACTCCCATTATCTTTTTGTTGGTCCAATAGATAGAATTAAAAATTCACTCAATAGTTTTCTTGGATATGTTGCTAACCTATCAAGCCCAAAAACGATAATGAGCAGTCACATAAAATTGAATCAATTGATCTAGCACCTAAAGAATAGAAGAAAATGTTCCCTTTATGAGAAGGAATATCAACAATCTGAAAGTGGTGTCTCCATGGTCGAGTCTTTTCTCAAAAAAAATTAATGACGAAAATAGATTTTTTAGGTCTAAAAATAAAATTATGAATAATGAAAATTGAGTCGCATGGGTTGAAAGAACATGTGAACACCATGTTATTAGACCTACATCATGTTACATTATTTAAGGATATGGATGCATAGTTTTTAATAAATATGTGACTAACTATGCACCATTTTCTATATCCCCACGAAAATTCACATAGTTTCTTTAGAAACATAGCATGATTTTCCCTAAAAATGAAACAATAATACTCAAGAATAGAAAATGATAAAAACCTAGATAAACTCCCAAAATAAAATGAGATATGAACAAACCAATTATATATTAAAAAAAGTAAGTGAGAACTTGAAAAAACATTGGTATTTGACTAATCTACCCGCCATATTTATTTTTCCACACATAATGATTTTTATAGAATTTTTGCCTACAAATGATGATACCACTTAATAGTATATCTATTATATAAGATTATAATTAAAACCATGCTTCCATTTAATTCAAACTACTGATATAGACATCTCATATTCTACCTAAACATTTTAATCAATAACTAAAACTAGTTTCTTAGTTATAAACATATAATGTTTTATATCAAGGTGTTCCTAATTCAAAACCTATGATGGGTCTAGCTGAGACTTTTTGAGTTGAGATACATGGAAAATATTTTATAGGGAATACAATTAAGGGGGGGTAAATCAAAGTGACACACTAAATTTCTAAGATATTAATTTTTCTCAAATGGACACACATACCTTTGAGGGAGTGTCCATTAATTTTTCACCTATAAATGCCCTAACTAGAGAGGATCTTAATTGCTCTATAGATTAATGATTGATAAGACTAAAAATGATGATTTTTAATGGTATAAGTATTGTAGTACCTCTCATCCAGCACAATATACTATTAAACTAAATAGATCATCATCATTGTCTCCTGAACCAAATTTTATCACACCATGGAATCTTTCCCACCCTTGCACCAAAAATAATTGTGATATGCCTAGATGTCCATATGATGCCTCAAAAGATTCCATTTTAATAGAAGAATAGTAACTATTATTTTATGAATATTAATCCAGCCTCAAATGGATATCTAAAGCACATCACATGTCTAAGACAAAGTCATGAGGGATATCTTCAATAATATGTTTTTCACTTTCTATCTTCCCATCCTTCGGAGGATGATATACAATGATCAAATAAAATTTTCTAGTGATTTCCTCTTGGAGGAACTTCCAAAACTGTGATGTAAAATGAGGGTCCCTAATATAGACAATTACCATTGATATTCAATGTATTCTTACAACATATTGCACATATAATATCCCTAGGCTGTCCACATTAGTAGTCTTAATGTTTTTTTTGAAATGAGAAAATTCGGTTAATTAATCGATGACCACCATGGTAGAATTATTACCCCAATGAGTTCAAGGTAATCCATAAATCTTTTAAATTGAAATTTAATTCCACTCCAATGATTGTTTGAGAAGAGGATAAAGATAAAAAATATATTTTTGGAGCCCAACATTAATCTATCGGATTACATAACATTGAGAAAAAAAATGGTTATGTTTCATTTCATACCAAGCTACCAAAACTAATACTATAGGTTATAATTGTTTTCATGTATTGATGGAAAACCATCAATGATTGATTAAGATATCACAACATGAAATTTATCGAATAATAAGGGATAATAAATCAACTCTGGAAGAAAAGAATACTTGCTAAGTAAATAGATCATTATTCGAGGATATGTACACCATATGTAGAACCCCAAAAACTCATGATCCCATCATCATATTATTTTTCTTTATGAATATTCTCATAGAGATCATATTTCACATGAATAATCACAAGAAAAGAATACCAAAATAAACTCCCATGAATGAAAAATGCAGTTGAGAAAATATCCCAATAATGTTATATTCAATGTATATATCCTTCACTTCTTAGAAAAGAATCATCAAGCAATAAAACATTGGCAACAACATTACATGTTCCTAGAGTATGGTAAATATCAAAGTTGACCAACCAAACATATTCAAACCAATGTCTATACTAGAGGTATATATATTTTTAGAGGAGATATACACTAAATAACTATAGATATATTAAATAGTAAACAATTCCATAAAAAGAGAGTGAACCTATGTTTTGAGTGAATGAAAACCATTTACAAGTTCCATATCAACATTATGATAATTCATATGATAAGTTCAATTATGAAATTGATCTATAAGACACTAAATGATAGACCTATATAAAAACACAACAAAATCATAAACTAATGAATTTTTTTAAACAATATAGCATTGACCAACATCTACTAATTTAAAAATTGGTATGGAGTTATGATGATACATTAACTCATCAAAAAATATCTGACACTTCGATTCCCATAAGAACATCATCCCATTTTGAGTGAGAATGTTAAATAATAATGTTAGTTTTTAGAAATATTATACAAAACAACAATAGTGTCCTTCCATTACCAAGAATATACGTATCTCTAATGGTTTATATGGGTTTTCACATGAAAAAAACCATAAAAGTTTTAGAATCATCTATGATACCATGTTTATAGATACCGTGTCATGATAAATTCATCTCAAAGATCCAAAATTGGAACTTTTATAATTTTAAAAAAATATAGAGATCCAAAATAATTCCAAAATAATGTATCAAATAAAAAATATGTTCTTCCTTAGTCATAGATTATAAAAACATTTCATCCATAAACAACATGATAAAAGAGAAACGATTCTAGAAAATAATATTTTTCATTAAAGGAATAATTATAGAATGAGCCTTAATTAGGATAAAAACATAATAGGGTACTTAAAATGGATATACCTACTTTTTATATCTGTCGTTGAGACATCTGATTCCTTGATTCTGAGATGGTGATCAGAAGAGAAATGGTCAATTTTATAAAACCACAATTACCATTTTTAGTACTCTATAAAACCATGAATCTAGTGCAATGGATATTAAATTTTAATCATTAATATATTGGGATTATCATAATAATCACATTAGAAAAGAGACCTATGAACATAATATAAAAAAATGGGATTTCCAAGGTGATACACTTGTCCCTAAAAATACCTTAGTCCTCGAATCATCCAACTTAATTTTTATCTATTTTAGTTTAGCAAGATCATTATGTTATGATGGAATTGATATCTATTGAATTCAAAGTATTAAGTCAATAGAGATATTTTACTAAGAACTATAGGATAAAATAATAAGTCTTTTGGAAACAATTTAGGAAACTCATTGACTATAGGGTGGAAAAAATAATAAAAGTTAGATTTTTATTCTAGATCGACTATAGAAAAAACACCAACTCACTATGATCTAGAAGAGATATCCCATCCCAACTAAACCTTGGATCACACTCCCCATGAAAACACATGAGATTTCATTGTATGTGATAAATAATACCATCCAATGATAATAATAGATATTGAACATATGATACATCAACCAATCAATATCAACAATCACATCAATGATTTCCATGTAGATTATCATGAAATCTAAAACTAATTGTACACCGTACATAATTAATGATAATGAGGGACATCAAAAATGATTAACCTTCTTATTTAATATTAGTTTACCCAATTCCATAATGAATATAATTAATTCTATTGGATTTTATTTAAGATTCATGACATGAGATGATATAATGTAATGAGGGGAACCTGTAAAAAATAAATGGGATTATTTTGAGGTATCAATAGAAATCAAACATATCATAGTTAGAAAAACTATATCAACTTCCACTATAAACACATCAACTATATGTAACTACTTTATTCTAGACGCCTACGGCTTGAACCCAATAGTCCATAAAGCATTTGGAAACATCATATATCCTATATATGAGGATGAGGATATAATAGATTCTGGAGAAGATATATATTAAAAGAATTTATACAAGTAACCATGACACCCACATGAGTTTTAATTATTTTAATGTGTAGGGAAATGGAACTTTTTTATTCATTTATAGACACATATATGACATATTAATACACTATATGGTGATGATAGTGAGAGTTGAGACATATATTTGGTATGGATATTGTTTCCCACATGAAACTCATTCTTATTTATCATCACATTATAAAAACCACGAGAGCTTCTATGGGAGGAAATAAAAACCCAACTAAATCACGACATACCCTCCAAGTCATGTTGTACCATCAACAAAATATCTACCACCTTATAATCAATATCCATATTCTATATGAAGACCTATTATTAGATATCTAAATGCTGACCCATAATAAAACATTGAGACTATAGTTCTTCATTAAATAAAAACATTATATGAAAATAAAAATATCTTCATGAAAGGTAAGAATAATATAAAACTGACTGATTCCAATTATCAAGTTTGATAAAATTAATGGATTTATCCATGTTTATATATTATAAGTATAATTTATCATTAAAAATCCATTGATGAATTTCCACTCCAAGGCCTCATACTTTTTATCTAAGATAACTATATCCCACCACCTTTTACTTAGTCCATCAAGCATAAATATAGATAAAATATATTCAATTGATTTTGGAAACTCTATGAGTTTGAAAAACATATTGATTATACCCAACCAATCCTCCACCTCCTTAGGATAATTTCACAACTGGAAAGATGGACGTTCCTTATTAAAAAAAATTCTAGGACATATTCTTATCCTCATCTGTTTAGTGTTCCTCCTCCTGGGATCAAATTAGGGATGATGTTGAACAAAGGTCCATATCTCAAACCATCCACAAATTTATTTAATAAGATTATGATATTAAAGGTTTTCCCTTCTATAATTATTTGGTTTCACCCTCATGAAGAATTACTGGTTATCTTGTAGGGGCATAATGCTATAAATCAATTGAAATGGAGACAAAAATATGAGATGAATGAATCAATTCTAAACTACAATGAAATAATAAAACATGAATTATAAGTAATAATAAAATGATAAAGTCATGTATTAAAACCCTCTAAATCATAAGATACACATTTCACAACAACCCATGAAAAAATAAGGCTCACCATAAAAAAATCATGTAAGGAAATTGCTCGAAGTCTTCCCCTAATGTCCCTACATTACCATCTATTATTTGCAAAGATAACTGAAAGGTCATACTGACCATGTAAATCGAAAAATGATGATTTTATTCAATTTTTTCATGAATTAACAAGGATTATCCAACTATTCATAATTATAATGAGGCCTGGCACAAATCAGTGGGTGTTCCTGATGCCCACAGGATATAAACAACTGCATGGGTATTAATAAAAACATATAGTAATTATATTTCCACAAGGAATATTTAACAAGGTGATAAAAATAAAAAATATATTATCGATATGAAATAACAAAATATAGACAATAAGGATTTAATAATTAGAAAAAAAATTCTATGGAATATATAAAAAATCTATTAAATACTAAAAAAATCATAACTTCATGTGACATGAAATCACCTCTAAAATCCAAAAACTACTAAAGATAAAACCCACCACAACCTAGTGACACCTTTCCCTTATAATATTTGATAAAATGTGATAAAAACACACAAATGTGTATAAAGTGTGTATGAAATGTATACCTGTTATATCTTTCTAATATTTTGATAGGAGAATATAATAAAATAAAACAATTATCCTCATAAAAATGGAAAAAATAATGATATACAATTATAATTTTTTTTGATATAAAGAACATGTAAATCACCCCTTTCCAAAATATTCAGAGCATACTAATAAAACGTTTTTGAAAGATTATACATAAGAATCAAAATTATACATTTTACAGATAATTATTAGTGGGAAAAAATCCCATTAGTATCAATAGTTTTAGGTAAATGTGGAACCTCATAAAACTATCATGAACAATAGGACACTTAGTGTTAAAATTATCCCAGTAGAACATGTCTAAAGTAGGAGTTCACTATCGAGAGTGATTTTTTACCCCCACATAGGCTTATTAGCTCAAAAATTAATGTATAAATATAGAAATTGTAAGAATGAGTTAATACTCAAGGTTAAAACCATATATTATAATCCATCGCATTTATTTTTATAATGTTGGAGTTAATGAAATGAAATTTAATCATTGAAACCACAAAACAAATGATTTAAAAAAATTCATGAAAAAAAGAAATGGATAAATCTATTTTCACAACTATTTCATAAAACAATAAATTCTATCAAAACATTAATGGTGAAATTTCAAAACCATTTCCATGATAAAATTATTATTAATGCTATCAAATCAGTTTTGAAAATAGTTTCAAAGAGAGAGAAATCAAGTATTAATAAATAAATATGATTTTTGGAACCACCTAAATTTTAACACTTAAAATATCATAGACCACTTTTTAACAAAATTATATGATGATCCATGGATCATTAAAATCTTAAAGGGGTCCAATATTAAGAAATAAGAATTATAAATCTCTATTTAATCATTTTAAAATAAAACAAGAGAGGGAAATAAACTACTACATAGAATTACAAAGAGAACACAATGATCAATAATGATTTAGAAAAGACCCAATTCCATGAAAGAGATATAAAAATCCATTTTGATCATTTTTCAATCCATATATTTTGAAATGTCCTACCTCTTGTATTGATCAATTAATTAATTGGAGGGGTGGTGTGTATGAAAAAATGAATGAAAAATAATTTTAATATATATTTAAATAAAATTATCAAATACCAAAATATATATTAAAAATTATAACTATTAGTCATGAAATATCCAAAATCTCGTACTGGACTCTATTATTTGATATCCTATTCCACTAGAAGAGGAATGAGTTAAGAGATATATAATATAGGTCTAAAAATAATTTTATATTAATTAAAAACATTTCTCATGGTCCATACACTTGGTTTTTAATTACATTTGCCAATAATGGTACCTTTTTTGTTCTAATATAGAATCCACATAGTTTGGCCCTGTGATTTTCCTGGACCATATGCATAACCATGAACTCTCATCTAAAATTACACAACGTTGTGTAAAGTTTCTTGGTCAAACCCATATATTTTCCCTATAGATTTGACAATTGTTTGAAAGTCTATAAAATTCTAAATACCTCTAAAATCAACCAAAAAGCATAAGAGAATACCTAAATAAAATACTATCAAAACAATGTTACATAAGTTACTATAGAAACATCAAGATGTGAAAAACCTATTCTTATTCCATATTTTCCCCTTAATTAAAACATCCTCATTTTATTAAAATTATTAATATATTTATTTATATTAAACATCACATTCCCACACACAACAATCATAGATATATCATCACATTGAACATCAATGAAGTCCCTTCACATTTCTAAAAATGGTGTCCCTTGAGTATAAGTTGTTTTCACTTTATCCATATTCTTGTTAATGATGTCTAATATAAACAATAATTTATTCAAATAAAAAATCCTCAATAAAAACTCGTTTATATCGCCCTGCGAAGACATCTTGTTGAAGATAGAATTTTATTGGGTATTTCTACTTCAATCGTATGCTCGATAATTTTGAGTAACAAATGATGTTAAATTGTTTTCATAGATCAAAAAAATAATTTCCAAATGGAAAATATTCAATATTGATATTAAAAAAATTCTAAATATATCATGTTGATTATTTATTTTATTACATAAAATAACATCATTACATTATATTATGAGTGGTATTGTTCTTATATCCTCTTCTTTCCACATATTTTAAACCATAACTTTTATAAACATTATATTAGTGGTAATTTTCACTAAAGAATTAATAAAATGGTTATTTATATAATGTTTATGACAAATTTTGTGACCATGAAATTAGTTTTCTTATATATTCTGTTGATTCAAGTATTCTGTAATGGTAGAGTTGGTTTCTATGTTGGTGGGCATAAAACAATAAAATATATCTCATCTTTTTTATCCTTATAATTTTTTATTTTTTTCCATTAAATTTTCATTTTATACTTATTCATATAACTATTTTCTATTCTATTATTCACTTATTCAATTATTTTTCCACTTATCATTTTGATAAATATAAATTCTCTTCATTGGATGCCATCCATGTCCCCCTGAAGTATTCGTCTTTTCCTCTCATTGAGCTGATCTACTATTTTAAAAACCTCATCATAAAAAATTTTAATGATGATTTTTATATTTTAATTCATGTTTCATATCACTTATTAATTTCATGGTGGTTTTATGATGATTTAAATTGTATCCTCTAATGAAAATATTTTTCTTTGACAAGAAGGCCCGTGTTTTTGTTATATACCCAATTCTCTTTGATAATATCATTGAAAATGTTTATTGGTCAGAAAACCTAATTTTTTTATGATGGTTGTAATCAATAAAAATATATACAGCTGTAAAAAACCATGGGTTTTGTTCATGGCCATAATACCATTCATTTTATTCATCAAGGAATCCTTTTGTATAATAATTCATCTCTTTATATATACCATGTGAACTCCACTATTTTTTCACTCAATTAGTTTTCCATTAGATACCTTTTTATTAAAATAGGATTTAATAATTCATATATTCCCTTAATTAATCAATCAACTAGTGACCCCTTAGTAGAAACATCTACTATTTATCAATATCCCTATGGTAGAGTCTTGTAAAATGATAGCATTATCAGGAAAATTTCTATAAAATTATGTTTATAGAACCTTATCAAATCATTAATCCTTAACTATTCACTGTATAATGATTCATAATTATCTTGATTAAAATTAAAAATTTAGATATAAATATTTATAGATTTATAAGGATGGAGAAGTTGTGTTCTAATCATTCGAAACAACTAATCCCACATTTTAATGATGTATAATTTCAAAAAATATGATCTCCACTTAGGATTTATATTTTGGTTAATATATAAATAATGTTATCATTACCATATCACTAGAATAATTATTAATTTGTAATGTTTCATGGACTTTATAAAAATTTGAAGAAAGTGTTTTGGGGCCATTATGAATTATCTTATTGAACTAAATCAAATTTTAGATCATTTACACGATCCTTGAATTTATGAAACTTTTGTTTCGCAACATATTTATTCACTAGAATGTATGGTTTTCCTCCCCTTATAGAAGATAAAATGTACTCCATTAATTTTAATTTTTCTCAACTATCTCTTACACACTATATGTTATTTTCAATGTTAAATTCCAACCCTTTCTATGTATCCATACTCTTTGTTCTTGTTTAGTAATATTTGTAACTATAGTTCAATGTTGGAAACGTATTTCATTTTTCACCTAGTGTAATGCTCCTCAAAATTTTTTATAACATGATATCATAATATGAGAGAATATATCATAAAAATATAATAAAAACTAACGAGTCAGGGAAATTTTAACTAAACTATTTACTTTAAAAGATATGTCTCTAAAAATAGTTCAAAAAACATTGAACATTCGTGGGAGTTGTCAATTATTATTGGATTATAATATTTATAAATTTATAATACATCACTTCTCAACAAATAATAGAAATGTTTACCAAGTGTTAAACATAGGTTGAAAAATTAGTGATAAATTTAGTAAGATACATAGAATAATTATGATGAATAAAAAGGAATGATTTGTGGTAACCTCAATAAAAGAGATCATACCACACATTTGTAAATATTTGTTAATAAATAAGTAAAGTAAAAAATGTTTGTTGAATTAGTCTATATTTATTTAAAAAGGGTCTAATAAAATAATTGTTCTTTATTCCCACTCCATTTCATAATGATTCTATTTTTTCTTATGAATAAATAATTAAGTTAATCAATAAAATAGTTTACCAAAACCTATATATAATCATACAACATAACCCTCACAAAGGTCATGAAGAATAAAAATTATATATAATATCAGTAAAGTAGATATCTCTCTCATAAAACATAAATGATCTTTCTTAAGAGGTAAGGGAGAGTTAAAAAATAAAATGAATACAAAATCCAACTTGAAATAATCATAAATGAGTAATTCACTAGATAAAATCACCCTTCAATACATTCTTGTCACTATAATAATAACACTCTCATGTTAGTCATGAGAATTTGAACAATAAAAAGAGACAATACTATAATAGTAATAAAATAATACCATATATTTAGATCCTAATTGTTATATATTTCCATGATGTAGTAGCCATGGAAATTATTTATAGTTAAATCTGTCACTTATATCTCATTATATGTCAATATTTATTGATTTATCTTAAACACATTTTTAACTCTATTTAATTTGTTGATAGGAAAGTATGTGTACATGAAAAAATTACACCACCAATTTATATAATAATTATAATGTAGATATGTGGCGAGTAATTAATTATATTTTCATATATGTGGGTTTGTAACTAATGGCCAGAAAAAAATTGCTGCAGCCTTAACCATCATGTAATCTGAGGTCGGGGTCACGGGCGGGAACAAAGTATAAATTGGAACGAACTTCGAGAGAAAGACAAAAATATTGGCTCTAAGATCAGGCAAAAACTTGGTCTGTAATTTCTTTGATGAGGGCAGTGGCTCTGTTTGACCCCATCCTTTCACTTCCGTTATACTTGCTTTTTATTTATTCTATGGGCTTTGACCCTGCTTTTTTTTAAAAACAAATACTAATCTCTAAGTGAACTATCTTTCATGAACATTGCATAACCATGTTCTAATAATATACACCATGAGATTTCACATTATATAACATAATATTTTTTGGATGGAAATGGTGTGACACAATTCATTTAAGCCACATGACAGCTCCCATAATTATTGAAAAATCATACATTCCTTGCATTATCACTATGCACCATGAAAAAAATTATCTCTTTCATGATATATTTATATATCTAACCCCCTCAAGTTCCTCTTCAAAAAAAAATGGTATATACACAATGAATTCATGTTATAATGTCATCTATTTAATCCCTATTGATAACCATGATATTTTCTAATATACAGTCACAACATGAACAATTTATATCGAGGAATGTAAACTGCATATATATAATGTAACCGCAAAGAGTATATGACATAGTAAGAATAAATAGTATGTGATACATGATCTATTATATAAATTGTTTACAATGACCTATCCCTTATGAGGAGATATGTATAATTGCAAAAAAATATATTATAATAAAAAATTACACAATAATTTTAATTCTAATTTTCACTTTCACAGGTCCATAAAGATATTAATTAATGTTTTATAAGTAATCACGACCCATGTATATCTCATAATATATGGTAAAATAAAAAATATGATATAATGGATTAAAACACTCTTGAGGGTGGAAAACCTAAAATATGTGACATTCGCTCATAGATTAAATATTAATAAAAAATTAACAATCATAAATATAAAAAATTCACATCTTGAAAATTTTAGATGAAGTTTATCTATATAAAAAATACATATTACAACAAATAATGATAAATTAAATTAGCAATCACATGCTAATAATTACTCATCCATACCCTATTTTACTAATATAATTTTATCATCAATGATATTCGAAACATGAAATTATATAATTCCTAAAAAAATATATATGAGGTCAAAAATGTTCATGTATTGCATGAATGTTCGATTTCTGTTAGAAATAATATAATAAAATAAGGGATGAATATGTTATAAGTAATTTAAAACAATACCCCCATCAGATAAATCCATTATTATTTATTTATACTTGTTATTATGAATTATTTTATCATTATAAAACTGGATGATCAAAAAAATAATGTGTAAGTATGAGGTTCATCTCAATTAAAATTGTAAATAATAAAGATAATGTATATATATATTAAAACATATTTAAAAAAATTATTAATTGCTTGTGGAGGAATTTATGATCCCAACATCTTAGATGACATGTTTTTATTTTAATTGTTTTAACTCCCTTTTATTGGTTTATGGAATGCTTTAAGGGATTTGAGAAGGTATCAAAAGTGTCTTGGGTGTTTGGGACAAAAAAATAGGTAAATTAGGGATATCAAGTTCTTGGTTCATGGTTAATACTAACTATTTTCCAGTGTCGTGTGCACTAGAGAAGGGTGTTTATGGTTTTTATATCACGGAGGAACATGTTGGAAAACATGTGTCCTTAGAAAGATCTTACAGCATGGCCTCCCCACAGTTTTCCAAACCATGAAGGCTCTTCTAAAAACCCAAAAATTCATTCCAATCTTGGAAAGTTGAGGCAACATTGTTATAGTTTGAAAAATTGTATGAAAAAACCATCTTTCAAATTAAATATGGGAAGATGATTTCTTCCCCCAACCAAATTCTATTTAATATTTTCACCTAATTTATACCCCATTTTCTTCATAGTATCCTTTTGTGAAAACTAGGTGCTTCCTTCTCTTCTGAGGATCAATTTCCTTCAAATCATTTTAATTTTGGGTTCCCTTTAGTGAAAATAGAAGCTCTTGGTAAGTCATTAATGCAATTTCATTATATTTTATGGATGATCCATGAATGTTGTTTTTCTATCCTTCTAATGCACATAAGGCCTATATTTTCATGGTAAATCATATATTTTCTTTTAGTAGTTTTTTTTCTTAAACTAACATCCAAGGATGTGTGAGTGTTTGTGTATGATCTATTGGTAGGTAAACTATATACCATTTCACCATAATGTTGATGTTGGTTTATGTTTATGTGATGTGTCTTAATGCACCAATGTGTGCAAAATTGTTTTCTTGGCTATGAATGATAAATTTGGTATTATAATGTCATGAGAGACCCTTTATAGATCCCATTAATCTTGTTGGATAATATCAAATCATGCTTAATATCCACCCAAGGGGTGTGCTAAATACTTTAAAATGTTGACTGTGATATGTGAAATAGGAATTAGGGGATTTGTGGGAATAAATATAATATATTTTTACATTGTATGATGATGGGACCTAAGGAGTGGTTTTTTATGACATGAAGTTAATGGAGAAATGGAATGTGTACGTAAAATTTAAAAAATGGTCTTACGTGTGAAAATGATAAATTATATGAATGAGTAAATAACTGATGTCAAATGTAAATTCAATGCAAAATAGTATAGTAAATATTTTTCAAATGGGTTTAATTATGGTAGACCATATGAAAAATGAACTTTTGAGAATAATATGTTTCCTTGTTCCCACCATGTGTTTAATAGTCAAGGGATTAAGACCATAGAAGTGGTTGTTGCTGAAATATTTGTGATGTGGGACACAAATCTCCAAGACCCGTCAGTGAAGATACTCTACATGACATTCCAAATCATTGAATAAGGATGGTCAAACATGTAATTCTACATCCTTGGTATATGTTGATGAAAAATTCACTTATAACCAGGTTTAGCTGCCAACATGTTTATACATGAACAAATGAAAGGACTTGAAGTGGTAACCTATATGGGAAACCCCCAAGTATAAAAAAAATAAAAATGGCAATGAACACTCCATTTTTATTGAAAATGTTGACTCTTTGAGTTTATGGAATAAATATATGAGGTATGAGGGACAAGAATTTAAATGAAAATTAGTTAATTTAAAATATGTTACACCTCTTCTATTATTATTTTTATTATTTTTCACTCTTGAATAAACTATTTTTTATACATGATATTTATATAGAAACCGTTTTTAGTGGATTATTGTGTTGTAATCACACCCTACTCAGAACACTGATGGTACCCAGAAAAACATCATGGTTGCAGGTTTGGATAAAGAAAGGGCCATTTTCTAGATGGTTGACTTGGGATGGACCATGGATAAGAGGACTAGATATTCATTCCAGACCCATTATGGGGATCATCTTTAGTGTCATATTTTGGTTTCCTTTCTCACACATTAGACTATCAGGATATATTATTTTTATTATATTTATTTTTTAGTGCATCCCAAGTTTAGGAATTTCATAGGTGATGTATAGTTATTTCTTAAGATTGCATGGTTTTTTATCTTGATATACACTATTGGTTTACTCTGTTGAAGATTGTACTATCTAGACATCTGTCACTTGAGAAAATCACTTATAGTTAGTTGACTCTGACATATAGAGAGTTGAACCTAATGTCATTGGGTAAACCAGTACAACTAGTAGTTAATGTTAGATTTACTAGGATATTAAAAGTTTCCTTATATTGGTTTTACATTTCTATTTCTTTACTATTTTAGAAAAAAAGATTATATAATAGAATGTGTTGGGACTTGGTAATAATATTAAACATGAGAGTTTCTATCCCATGAATGGGGAAATCCCTATGTTCCCAGGGTGGTATTTATATTTTGTATTTTTCTTGTGATGGTTGGATGTTATTTCTCCTGGAGTGGATCACTTGTTGAGTGAGGATATTTTTTTCAAAATTATAATCATGGGAAGGGATGGAACAATATTGTTTCATTCATTCAAAATTTTAGAAACTTAGAGATCTATGTAACATAAATCATGATTAGAAAAACACAGAAAATCATGCAGTTGTGCACTTTGTAATTAAAGAAATTAGGTTTTGGAAAATAAAAAAAAACTTTTTTCCAAATGGATTAATGAAGAGTACATAATAAATATGTTTCAATTATTTTAAACTTGAAGATAATAAATTAATTTTTTAAAATGGATCATTGTGGGATGCTGTAATTTTTTAGATGATTTAAAAATGTTAAAATGTTTTCAAACAAGAAGTATATAATGTATAATTTCTGTTTAACCTAGTTTATCCTAGGAACCAGATGAAGATGGTTTAGAGTAGTGATAATGATTTGTTGTATTCATTGAGAAATTTTTTAAGTATAGTTTTTATGGATAGTTATAAAATCTGATTTATATAATAGTGAATAAATTTTTATGTACATTAAAACATTCATTTGGAATTGATGAGAGACACCACCATAAGGATGTTTACCGGTAGGGTCATATGAGGGCATTGATGATAATGAATATCCAGGAGCGGGAAAAGAACCCCTATTGGTTCTGGATGATAGGGAGAGAATTTTTTTGAATATAATTATTGTTTTATTTAGTTTATAGAGATAGAACCACAGAAATAGGCATCGAATATATTTGATCAGATGAGAGAGTTCCAATAACAGCATCTTACAATATTTATTGGATAGAGTGGACTAGAGGAGTCTAACATCTAGATTGAGTTTATCTATACTATTATAGATCACTTAGTAAATCCTCTGTAGAATGGGGTTGTTTTGAATGCTTATATTCTTTGGAGTCCAATGAAGTGCTAGTGACATATTCAGGTCCAATATAATAATTAATAGGGTATGTAATGGAAGGACATCTATGAAATGCTATTGGAACTTTCTACTTATATACACTGAGGAAGAATAGTGTTTCAAATTTTATGCATTTAACCTAGGGGAATATTTCATTGATGGATTATGCTAGCTGCTATAGTAATTTGTAGTACTTTATTTCAACTTTGGTAGAGGATGAGGTAAATGTGGTAAAAAAAATTCAATATAGGATTTGTTGTGAGATCAAGTCCTAGTTGAATATCATCCATTCAAAAATGATTTCTAAGGTGGTAAATGTAACACCCCAAGATACTATGAAATATATTTTTTAAATTAATTTAATATTTTATTTATTTATCAATACACACAACACTAAATATAGATTTTATTATATGAAAACCACTATGTATGTCTTGCGTTATAGGCAACACCAAGTCGATATTTCACTACATGAAACACTTGGATTTACTTATGGTATACAGAATAATATTCTTGTCTTGTGTTTTACACAACACTGAGTTCTTTTGATAGCATGCATTACAGGCAAGACCAAGTTTTACTAAATAATAGTGTAACACCCCAAGATTTCATAGTATGTTATTTTCTTAAGTAATTAAATTGCTTGCGCTACATGCAACACCGAGTTGAGGGCACCACGACTTACCAAACTAGCCATTCAAAAAATGATTATAAATAGTATTAACTTTATTTTGAATTTAATATACTCCATATAATTTTAACATCCATATTATGTGTTTCTGAGACATAATATAAGAACAAAACCAATTTTGCAGATAAAAGAAGAATTTTTCCAAAAATGCAATTTTACAGCCTTTTAATGGAGAACCCTTTTCAAAACCAATATTTGAAACTATTATATATTTAATTTGAAAAAATAAAACTCTTATTTAGAATAAAGATATAAAAATTTAGTTTGTATAATTTTTTGGTGCTTTTTTGATAACTTTCATAGTTTGATGAATAGTGAAAAAATACTAATTTTTAATTGAAAACAACTTCTTTTAATAAAAATATTTTATAGTGTTAAATTATACACTTGAATTGTTTTGTAGTATAATTAGATTAATTTTTATCATTTAATCCAATGTTGGTCCTTATAAGTAATTTTACATTTAAATTGTACATAAACACATATCAATCTTTTGATAGTTTTTACTTCTCAAAAACTCTCTTTTTGGTTTTGATGAGGGAATATTTTCTAAAATTAATTAACAAAACTTCTAAATTTTGAATTTGGTTAAATAGACATCATTTTTAAATTTGGAATATCAATATTCGCTTTGGGTGAATTTTAGGTATTTTTCTAAAAACATTCAATTTTTGATGAATAATAAAAAACACTATGTTATTGTTTAAAGCCAAATTTTTATTTAAATAATTATTTTTAATTTAAATTTATTTTAAAGTCAAAATAAATACATAATACTTATATTAGTCCAATGTAATTCATTAAATTCATTTTATAATAAGATTAGATATATAAAATTTAATAAAACTTTTTATTGTCTTTTACTCACCGTCTAGGAACATTTGAAAATTTGAATAAAACAAAATTTTAGCACTTATGTGAATTGAATTTCAAAAATTCAAGAGACATGGTTTATATCAGTAAGTATAATTTGGTTCAATAAGATATTTTTTTGGTGACTAGAAACTTTTGAATTTTATTTACCACAGTTAAAAGTAATAGTGTAATTAAAGGTAAATATGATATTATAATTACCATAACACATGTACTAATTCTATTGGATAATTGTATTTCGACCAAAATCAACCTTATGAAAGAAATATGATCCTTTTGATCCACATGGATTAGATTAGGATATTTATTATTATTTTATTTAAAGAAGAGGTAAAAGTGTTAAATTCAAAGTTTAACAACAAAACCATTTTTAATATAGGGTTATACATAAGATAAAAGAGACTATAAGTATTCATTAGAAAGAAAAAAGTATTTAATATATCATGGTATTTTATTAATAATTTTTATACATTAAATAATTAATTTTATTTTTGACACAATAATGATGTAGTAATTACCATATTAATGAAATATTAAAATAATTGATATTATAAATCTAAAAATAAATGTAAATTGAGACTTTTAATTCATTAAACGAATTTTTAAGGTTAATATGACATGTTAGGGTTGTTTTAATGTATTTTCTTAAGTAATAAAGATTTTGTTTACTTTTAAAAAAGCCAAATACACAATAGTGTCAAAATTGACATAAATGAGTATTTAAAACAAATACTATATTATTAAATGATATAATATTCCTAAAAATATAAGGTTAGGCCAATGGACTTATATAATTAAATATATTTCATTAATGAACCACTTGAGGTTATTTTGGAATTTTATATTAAGTTTATTAACCATGTAATTAAAAAATACAATAAGAAATGGTAAAAGTTATATTATTTAACTAAGAATTAAATCTAAATGATAAGGTTAATATGGTGACATAAAATTGTATAAATCCGTTTTTTGAAGTATTGAGACCCATACCCACCTTATCTGTAAAATAAATCCATTTTGAGACATTATAAACCGGAAATGATTTTGAAATAAAATATTATTTCAAGATTTCCTAAAGTGACCCTCACCTCACTTCTAAATGGGTACTTACCCTTATCTCAAAATCACACCTCCATAGATATTTGGATCATACAAAACCTTCTCAAATATCCACCCAACTACCATCACCTGAACCTTGAGTCCTTACATTGATCAGAAAGCCAACATAAGGAGCCCTTTTGATCAAATAAAAAGGAAGCACCTGAAGAAGAGGTAATCATTTCGTCACCTATTTCAATGTTCTTTTCTTCTTCCACATCCTATTTTATTTTTTTCCATACAAAAATAATAACTCAAGTACCTTCTACATACTATGATGTTATTATAAATATGGTACAACCATATTCATTACTCTATCCATCCTATGAATGACAAAGTCACCATACGTGCGTACGTACGGCTTACCGTCTCCACACAATGGTATAGTTTGTTATTCAACAATTCATTATTTTTATGGGTATAATAATGAGTATAACTGATGTAAATAAAAATTATTACATGTTAATTATTATATATATATAATATACTATCCAATTCCATAATATTTCACCACTAATAGAATGATATTGTCGCTCATGCGTACGTATGGATTACCGTCTCCCCGACGCGATGAGATTTAATTACCCATCGTAACCATTCAAGAATAATTTTCATTTGATGATTAATAATAATTTTTTAGAACTTAATATCATTACACATATTAATCAAATAAATCCTATCTATAACAAACATGACTTACATAACAAAACATATAAAGGAAAACAAATCACTTAACACCCAAAATAATGATACTACTAAAATATCATTAAAAATCAATATTATAAGATACTATATGATATAATATTTATGTATGTGGTTATTAAATAATTTAATTACATTTATTTCTCAATTATATACGAGGTTAACCTACCCTCTACTAATAAAAAGTACAAGGTAAGGGGTGTTCATCTCACTTTTTATTCCCATGAGATTCAAGGTATATTTGCCATTATTTCCTTTTGTGTGGTGTATGTACTACCCATGATTGTATTATTTTTTTAATATATAGTAATTTATGGATATTTACAACTTCATTGTATGATACTTTCTTCATTGGGTGTACATTTCGTAAGTTACCAAATCGGTAAGGGAATTTCTAATTTCAATTTCCACTCATTTGGTTTTACGCAAACTTTATTGATTATTTTACTCCAAGATATGTGTGAAATAACTATTTATTTATTTATGTATTAATTTCCACTCACATTTGTGTGGATATAATTTTGACACACATAATCACTCCATTGATAAATTCTCAAGTCATCGATATGAACTTGATAAGAGAAATCTTAACTCAATTTCCATTGATTGAGTAAAACATTCAATTCAATGGTGTTGTTTTTACAAGAATATGTGTGAGTGTACTCTGATTGATTTAAAATTAATATCCAATCATATTGAGTGTATATAAATTTTTTACACATAATTATTCCATTTATTTATCCTTAACTTATGGATATAGTTTGTATAAGGGATTTCAACTCAATTTACATTCCATTGAGACATCTTTGTTGTTATGCGGAAATTCACATTTATATAGTGTATATACAGTACTGTGACATAGTACATCTTGAATCCCTTTATTCTCATGATATTATAATGTTTTTATTACCTCAATTATTTTTATTCAATTATCTCTCATTTGGTTAGGAACTCTAACTAAAATATTATTTTAAATGTTTTAAAGATTTATACTTCTAAAAATTTATCATTAATGTACATGTTTTAAAAATTGTTTTAAGGATTTATTTATATAGAAATTAATGTTTTAAATTTGAAATTCATTTTAAAATTTTCTAAGTTGTATGGGACACTTTTATTCAAAAATCCATTTTAAACGGCTTCTTTAAAATCGTGATATTTTTAAATGTTTTCAAGAAAAAAAAGGATATTTCTATGAAATGGATTTTGTGATTATTTTCATCTATGTCAATATCCTTCATTATTCTTGATTGAGGTTGATTTATTATAATAAAATCTTTCATATTTTATTTAATTAGTTATGGTTGACTGTGGATGTGCTATTTTTATACCATTCATGGTTTGTGGTAAAAATATTGATATTTTTTATGGTAGTTTTAATACAAATGTTTAGATTATGTTCTAAACCTTTTATATAAGGAATGAATTGGACTTAGTAAGTGACAGGTGGATCCCTCTATAGCTCCTCTATGCACCAGTAGGTCTCAAGATACACACTAGTGTCTTGGCACGAGGCCTTGACAAAATCTTTATTTGTAGTCATTGCACGAGGCCTTGACTATGTGGTTATGATGTCTGACATTATGCATTCCATTATTTTGAAATTAGCTATTGATATTACATGTTATTATTTGACTAGTATAATATCCATGTGAATATGTAAATGGAATTATTTGATATAATATTTCCATATTATGTTGATGTTTGTGTTTAAAAGGCTTTTGTTTTAGTCTTATACATTACCTTAAATGTTTATGCTTATTTATGATAGGTTCGGTTATATTGTTATCCCTACTGAGCATATAAGATCACCCATTTCTTATGTTTTCTTTTTTCCTAGGATGTGAAGAAGTATATAATGATTAACTTGTAGGGATAGGACAAAGGATATGAGTGTGTTCAAAGAGGACACAATGTTTATTTATTTATTTCATGATGTAATGTTAAACTTATGTATGTATCTAGTACTTACAAGGCTACTAAACTAATTGGTCTTTAAAGACATGGTCTCTTGTGATCATGAAAATGTTATATAATAATGTACCGACTTTAGGTAACTAGGGTTGGGGAGTTACAGTTGGTATTAGAGAAAGTTTATTACAAACCTTGGAAGCTAGATTTTGAAAAACTTTGATTAGAAAACACTACCCTAAGATAGAATTTGAGGATTAGTGTAGAAGAACAATAAAAAAAATTTGGTAATGTAAATATTATATGGGTTTTCTAAACAATAAATCCCTGTCTAGATACGAGTAGGTGGAGGTGGCTCTGGCACAAATGTACCAAGGGGTAAAACCCGAAAACACCACTTTGAGCTAGAATCGAACATGAACTGGTGTACGACAATGGGACTTGTTGTACTCTTAGTTATGACACACCTGGGGGATATTCTTAGGATAATTCACATTTTCTCTACAAACCGATTTGAAGGATTTTAATATAAGATGAGAATAAATAACCTTGGTTAATCCTAACGTGTTTTACATTGAAAATAAGGTGTCATGATATTCTCTAAATGATTTTAGGACTATTGTTACACATACTATGATTTCTAATTTTAGTCAATGGATGGATTCCAAGAAAGTCATAGTAACATTCAACATGATGTACAAGGTGAGAATGATGGTGGAAATGAAAAACTAAATGGAATGTTGATAAGTGTAAAGGATATCATGTTTATGCTGAAGATGTTTTCCTAAAATATAATAATATATATATACATTAACCAATTCCCAAACTCAAAAAATAAGAGAGAGGGGAACAATGATAAGAGCTCCAGTAGTGGAGACCGTGGAGAAAAGAAATCTCAATTTCCATCAACCTCGAAATGGAGATGGGGACACTGGGGAAAGTTTCTCAATGGGAAAAAGAAATTATTTGTGTGTGGGAAAGAACATAGAGTAAATAATTGGAAAGGGAAAATTAATAGTATTATAGAAGAAAATAAAAATGATCCTAAGAATCCATTTACAGTCATTTTCGATAAATGTAGGGGACCTAGGCATTACCCGAGTCAATTCCTTATTCTATAGGATAACCACTATGTCCAGGAAGAACCTATGTGGAAATAAATGGATAGAGAAATGTTTAAAAGTTTTAATGATCTTTGTTGATGGGTTTACTTTATAATAATTTTCTCTTGTAGGTGTAACCCTATAGTTTTTTATGTTAAAATTATATTTGAGGAAGAATTATCTTTTCTTTTTTGGATATAGTTATAAAGAACTATTTGGATTTATATGATCCTTGAATTTGAGGCAATTACAGGTTATTAATTTTTGGGATGAAAATGCGAGGTATGAGATAATATTTTTGGTAAAATTATGTTATGGTTATTTTGAGAAATTTCTCTCATTTTGAATTATTATAAAAAAAAATTTGAAAAAGGAAAACATGCAGACGGTGTGAAAACCCATCATGTCAAACAAAGCTATGGAAATTGAACCCACGAACAAAGTTCAAATGGGATTCATCGCCTACCACTAGACTACAGGAAGTCCCTGGTTAGTGTGACTAATTATTTTTAGTTAAATTATTTTATTGATCAATAATATCTTGACTTGGGATCATATGTTTTATCAAATGGATATCCTTAGTATACGAAAATGATTTGGTGGTTATGTGATAAATGTTATTTTGGAAGATTTTTACTCTGTTGGGAGCACTATATACCTAAGGAAAATAGAAAACTATGGGATTTAATTTGAGGAGTAAAGGTGCTTTTTTTTGGAAGAATCTATGTTTCTTATAGAGATTCATGTTACTAATGGAAATGATTATCCTATCATAAAGAATATGTGATTTTGTTAATTATACTTATGTATGAGACTTTAAGAGTAGTTGATGTTATTTAGAGAAAATGTTAAGACTTTCTATGAAAGACTATGTGATTAAATTCTTTTGAGTTTTAGGTTTCAATCTTATTTTGGATTATATTGAATGATTTTAAGGACTTTTGTTTATTAAATTGTCTATTTTGAACTTTGGGTATTGTTTTTTTATTTCTAGAAATTAAGATTAGTATTTATTTCTATAAAGTACTATCCATTTAGGGGATCATATGATCTTGTACTAACAATTTGGTTTTGGTTAATAAATAAAGAGAAGGGAAATATATAGTTCACCCTTTGTGGATTATGTGATTCTCTGGAAGATGATTCCAGTACTTCAGGTGTGACCAAGTAATCTTGAATACTCATCATTTGAAAAAAATATGAGTTAGTGGTTAAAATTTATTAAAGGATGAAACTCAACTTAAAATTTAAGTATATCTCTTTATGTTATTAGTCAACCTCATAAATAAATTCCTCAACTTTATGAAATAGAACGTAAAACAAAAAAAATGTTGTCTGTTTACTTTTCCAACTCGGAAACTAATGACCATTTGACCCATCACAAATTTGTGGTTTTCTTATTATTAAATTTATCCCGATCATGTTTTTTATCACTCTCCTTCAGAACATTACACTTATTTTATCTTCCATATCCATGTTTTCCTATATTGAATCCTAGTATGGGTTATCTCGGGTTACCTTTGTACTTCTCTTTCTTTCTTTTAATGTTATAGTTTTATTAACTCTTTCTGATGTGTGACTTTCAATGAAGTTCCCAAGTCCAATTTTGAAATTTCAAGGAAAAAAATTCAAAAAGGGTGGAATAAAGTAACACCCCAAGATTTCTTAGTAATTTATTTTCATTAAAGTAATTAAAGAGCTTGCACTACATGCAACACTGAGTTCGAGCGCACCATGACTTACCAAACTACCCTTTCAAAAAATGTTTCTGAATAGTATTAACTTAGTTTTGAATTTTATATACTCAATATAATTTTAAAATCCATATTATTCCTTTCTTAGATATAATATAAGAAAAAAATTCAATTTTTCAGATAAAAGAAGTATTTTTCAAAAAATGCAATTTTACTGTATTTTAATGGATAACCCTTTTTAAATCAAGTATTTGACACTTTTATATATTAAATTTGATATAATAATATTCTTCTTTAGAATTGGGACATAGAAATTTTGTTTTTATAAATATTCAGTGCTTTTCTGATAACATTCATATTTTCATGAATAATGAAAAATACTAAATTTTAATTGAAAAAAAACTTTTTTAATCAAAATAATTTATAGTTTTAAATTATACATTTTAATTATTTTGAAGTATAATTAGATTATATTTTTAAAATTTAATCCAATTTTTTTCATTGGAAGTAATTTTATATTTATATTGGACATAAATACATATCAATCTTTTTATAGTTTTTACTTCTCAAAAACACACTTTCTAGTATTGAGAATGAGAATTTTTTTATAAATTAATTAATAAAACATCAATGTTTTTAATTTGATAAAATAGACATCATTTTTGAATTTGGAATATCAGAATTAGCTTTAGTTTAATTTTTGGTATTTTTCTAAAAACTTTCCATTTTTGATGAATAGTGAAAAATACTGCGTAATTGTTTAAAGCCGACATTTTATTTAAATAATTATTTTTAATTTAAATTTATTTTAAAGTCAAAATAAAAAAATAATACCTATATTATTTCAATTTAATTCATTGTTGTCATTTTATAATAAGATTAGATATATAAAATTTTATTGAACATTTTACTATCTTTTACTCACCTTCTAGGCACATTTGCAAATTTGCATAAAACATAATTTTACCACTTATGTGAATTGAATTTCAAAAATCCAAGAGACACGATTGAAATACGTAAGTAATATTAGGTTCAATAGGATGAAAATAATTTTTGGTTAATAGTATCTTTTGAATTCGATTTACCACGATTAAAATTTAATAGGGTAATTAAAGGTAAAAATGATATTTTAATTTCCCTAAAACATGTCTTAATTCTACTGGATAAGTATATTTCAACCAAAATCAACCATAGGAGAGAAATATGATCCTCTTTATGCACATTTATTATATTAGAAAATTTATTATTATTTTATTTAAAGAAGAGTTAAAAGTGTTAAATTCAGTGTTTAACAACTAATCCATTTTTAATATTGGGTTATACATAAGATAAAATTGACTATAATTATTCATTATAAATATAAAAATATTTCCAACAACATGTAATTTTATTTATAATTTTTATACATTAAATTATTAAATTTATTTATGACATAATGATGATGTAGTAATTACCTTATTAATAAAAGATTAAAACAATTGATATTATAAATATCAAAATAAATGTAAATTGAGAATTTTGATGAATTCAACAAATTTTATAGGTTAATAATACATTTTAGGGTCTATTTAATGTATTTTTTTTTGATGTAATTAGGTTTTTTAACTTTTACAAAAACCAAATACACAATAGTGTCAAAATTGAGATAAATGTGTATTTAAAAAAAATACTATATTGTTAACTGATGTAATATTCCTAAAAATATAAGAATCATTAAAAGAACATATATAATTATAAATATGTCATTAATGAACAACTTGAGGTTCTCTGGACATTTTATAGTAATTTTATGAACCATGTAATATAAAAATACATGAAGACATGGTAAAAGTTAACCTATATAACTAAGAATTAAATTTAAAAGATAAGTTTAATATGGTGGAATAAACATGTCTAAAACCTATTGGTTGAGATGATTTAGACCCATACCCACCTTAGACTCAAACTAAATACATTTGGAGCCATTATAAACCGAAAATTATTTTATAATAAAATAATATTTCAGGCTTTTCCAAAAGTGACCCTCACCTCTCTTATAAATGGGTACTTCCCATTATCTCAAAATCACATCTCCAATGCCAGTTTTCTCAGCCAAAACCTGCTCAAATATCCTGCCAAATACCCTCATGTGAACCTAGAGGCCTTACTTTGATCATAAATCATACTTAATGATCCCTTTTGATCAAATCAAAAGGAAGAACCTAAAAAAGAGGTAATTATTTCATCACATCTTTCAAAGTTCTTTTCTTCTTCTACTTCCTCTTTTATTGTTGTTTCCATACCAAAAGAATAAATCTAGTACATTATAAATAATTTGATGTTATTATAAAAATTTTACAACCATATTCATTATTCTATTCATCCTATGAATGAAAATGTCACAATACGTGCGTATGTACAACTTACCATCTCCACGTCGTGGTGTAGTTTGTTATTCAACACATCCTTATTTGTATGGGTATAATAATGAGTATAACTGATTTAGATAATAAATATAACATGTTAATGATTCGGTATAAATAATATACCATCCAATTACGTAATATTTCACCAGTAATAGAATGATATTGTCGCTCGTGCATACGTACGACTTATCGTGTCCACGACACGATGAGATTTTGTTCCCCATCATAACCATTCAAGAATAATTTTCATTTGATGATTAATAATAATTTTTAAGAACGTAATATTATTCTGGATATGAATCAAATATGATATCATATTTATGTATTTGGTTCTTATATAATTCAATAAAAATGGATTCACCATTATATATGAGGTTAACTTACCCTCTACTAAGTAAAAGTACAAGGTAAGGGGTTTTCATCTCACTTTTTATTCCCATGATATTCATGCTATATTTTCAACTATTTCCTTTTGTGTAGTGTATGTACTGCCAAATATTGTATTATTTGGGTAATATACATTAATTTATGTGTATTTACAACTTCATTGTATGATCATTCTTCCATGGGGTGTATGTTTTGTAAGTTACCAAATCGGTAAGGGAATTTCTAATTTCAATTTCCACTCATTGGGTTTTACGCAAACTTCATTGATTATTTTAATCCAAGATTATGTGTGAAATCACTATTTATTTATTTATGTAGTAATTTCCACTCCCCATTGTTTGGATACACATTTGAAACACATAATCACTCCATTTATAAATTCTCAAGTCATCGATATAAACTCAATAAGAGTAATCTAAACTCAATTTACATCCATTGAGTTAAACTTCTAAGTCATTGGTGTTGTTTTTAAAAGAATATGTGTGAATGTACTCTGATTTATTTATAGTGAATATCCAATCATATTGAGTGTATATACATTTTTCACACATAATTATGTAATTTATTTATCCTTAACCCAAGGATTCGGTCTTTATAAGGGATTTCATCACAATTTACATTCCATTGAGACATATTTGTTGTTATGCGCTAATTCACTTTTATATGGTGTATATTCTATACTTTGACATAGTATATCATGAATACTTCTATTATCATGATATTATATAAATGATTTTATGACTTTTTCTACTCACACTATGATTTCTAGTTTTAGTCAATGGCTAGATTCAAAGGAATTCATGGTTACATTTCACATGATGTACACAGTGGGAATGATGGTGGAAATGAGAAACTAAATGGAATATTGATAGGTGTAAAGGATATTGTGTTCATACTGAAGAAGGTTTTAAAAAATAGGATCAACAATAAATACATTAACCAACTCCCAAACTAAATAAAGAGAAGAAAGGATCAGAATTATAAGATATCCAGCAATGGATACCGTAGAGAAAAGAAAGATCCATTTCCATCATGCCAGAAATGTGGAAGGAGACACCCAGGAAAGTGTCTCAATGGAACAAAAAAATGGTTTATGTGTGGGAAATAAGGACATAAAGTAAATAATTAATGATGGAAAATGAAGAGTACTATGGAAGGAAATAAAAATGATACCTAGAATCCATTTAAATGTCATTTTTTGTAAATTTAGGGGACTTTGGAATTACCCGAGTCAATTCACTATTCTATAGGATAACCACTAGTTCAAGGACGAAACGATGTTTAAAAAAATGGATGGATAAATGTTTAAAATTATTAATCATCTTTGTTAATTGGATTATAATGGATGAGTTTTCTCTTGTATGTGTAACCCTATTGTTTGTTATGTGAAAATGATATTTGAGGAAGAATTCTCTTTTCTTTTGTGGATATAATTATAAAGAACCATTTGGGTTTATATGATCCTTGAATTTGAGGAAATTACATGATATTGATTTTTTGGATGAAAATATGAGGAATGGGATAACATTTGTGGTTAAATTATGTTATGGTTATTTTTATGAATTTATCTCATTTTGAAAATGTTATAAAATATAGTTTTTGAAAAAGGACAAAACGTAGACTGTTTGACAACCCGTCATGTCGGACAAAGCTATGGGAATCAAACCCACAACCAAAGTGTGACTGGGATTGATCGCCTAAAACTGTACTACGTGAAGTCCCTGGTTAGTGTGACTAATTATTTTTATTCAAATGAATTTGTTGATCAATAATAAGTTAATTTGGGATCTTATGTTTTATCAAATGTATATCCTTATTATAAGAAAATGATTTGGTGATTAAGTGATAAATGTTATTTTGGAAGATGTTTTCTCTGTTGGGAGAACTATATGCCTATGGAAAATAGAATACTACGGGATTTAATTTGAGGAGTAATGGTGTATTTTTTTTATTTTGAAATAATCTATGTTTTTTATAGAGATTAAGGTTATTAATGGAAATGATTAACCTATCATAAAGAATATGTGATTTGGTTAATTACACTTCTGTATGAGGATTTAAGATTACTTGATGTTATTTGGAGATAAATGTTAAGATTTACTATGAAAGACTATGTGATTAAATTCTTATGAGTTTTGGGTTTCAATCTTAGTTTGGATTATACTGAAGGATTTTAAGGGCAATTTTTTTATTGAATGGTCTTTATTAAACATTGGGTATTGTTTGTTTAATTTTGGAAATTATGATTAGTATTTCTTTCTATAAAGGATTATCCATTTATGGGACCATATAATATTGTAATAACCATTTGGTTTTGATTAATCTCAAAAGACTAGGGAAATATATAGTACATCCTTTGTGGATTATATGATTCTCCAAAAATTTATTTTAGCACTTCAGTTGTTACCAAGTCATCTTGAATACACATCATTTGAAAAAAAGACGAGTTAGTGGTAGAAATTTATTAAAGGATGAAACTATAATTAAATGTTAGTATACCTCTTTATGTTCTTAGTCAATCTTATAAAAAAATTCCTCAACGTTATCAAATGGAGCTTAAAACAAAAAAAAAAGTCGTCCGTTTACTTTTCTTACTGGGAAAGTAATGACCATTTAACCCATCACAAATTTATGGGTTTCATGTTATTATCTTTTCCTCCCGATCATGTTTTATATCACTTGTCATTAGAACCTGACACTTATTTTATCTTCTATATCTATGTTTTCCTAGATGGAATCAT
Source organism: Viscum album (assembly GCA_963277665.1). Taxonomy (NCBI): domain Eukaryota; kingdom Viridiplantae; phylum Streptophyta; class Magnoliopsida; order Santalales; family Viscaceae; genus Viscum; species Viscum album. The sequence continues at coordinate 1,716,556,490 of OY728125.1, forward strand.
AGTTTGGGTTATCTCGGGTGACCATTGTACTTCTCTTTATTTCTTTTAAAGTGATAGTTTTATTGACTCTTTTTCTGATTTGGGACTTTCAATGAAGTTACCAAGCCTAATTTTAAAATTGCGAGAATGCAATTTATAAAAGTGGGGAATAATGTGACACCCCAAGATTTTATAGTAAGTTATTTTCTTTAAAGTAATTAAATATCTTGCGCTACATGTGACACTGAGTTCGAGCACACCACGACTTATCAAGCTAGCCATTGAAAAAACTACCTTGAATAGTATTAACTACATTTTGAATTTTATATACTCCATATAATTTTAACATTCATATTATATGTTTCTTATACATAATATAAGAACAAAATCAATTTTTCAGATAAAATAAGTATTTTTAAAAAAATGCTATTTACGGCCAAGTCATTGGTGTTGTTTTCAGATAAAAGAAGTATTTTTGACACACATAATCACTCCATTGATAAATTCTCAAGTCATTGATATGAACTTGATAAGAGTAATCTTAACTCAATTTTAGTTCATTGAGTTAAACATCCAAGTTATTAGTGTTGTTTTTACAGGAATATGTGTAAATGTACTATGATTGTTTTACACTGAATATACAATCATATTGAGTGTATATACATTTTTTACACATAATTATGTCATTGATTTATCCTCAACCTAAGTATATGGTATTTATAAGGTATTTCATCTCAATTTACATTCCATTGAGACTTCATTATTGTTATGCACCAATTAACTTTTATATGGTGTATATACTGTACTTTGACATAGTATATAATGAATCCCTTTATTCTCATGATATTATAAGGGTTTTATTACCAAAAGTATTTGTATTCAAGTGTCTTTCATTTTGTTAGGAACTCTAACTAAAATATCATTTTAAATGTTTTAAAGATTTATTCGTCTAAATATTTCTCAATAATTTCCATGTTTTAAAAATGGTTTTAAGTATTTATTTATATGGACATTAATGTTTTAAAATTAAAATTCTTTTTAAAAGTTTAAAATTTGTATTGGAAACTTTGATTCAAAAATCTCTTTTAAACGGATTCTTTTAAATTTTGATACTTTTAAATGTTTTCAAGAAAAAAGAAATATTTCTCTCAAATAGTTTTACTGGTTATTTTAATTTATGTCAATATCCTTCATTATTCTTGATTGAGGTTTATTTATTAAAATACAATCTTCCATATTGTATTTAAGGAGTTACGTTTGACTGTGGATGTACTATTTTATACAATTCATGGTTTTTGGTTAAAATATTGACATTTCGTATGCTAGTTTTAATACGAATGTTTAGATTATGTTCTAACCTTTTCATATGAGGCATGCATTGCACTTAGTTAGTGAAGGGCGGATCCCGCTATAGCTCTACATGCATCAATTGGTCTTATGAGAAAAACTAGGATCTTGGCACAAGGCCTTGACAAAATCTTTATTTGTAGTCTTGGCACGAGGCCTTTACTATGTGGTTATGATGTTCGACATTATGCATTCCATCATTATGAAATTAGCTATTGATATTACAATTAAATATTTGACTAGTATAATATCCATGTGAATAATTAAATGGAATTATTTGATTTATCATTGCCATATTATGCTGAAGCATAAGTTTAAAAGGCTTGTGTTTTGTCTTATACATTGCCTTAAATGTATATATTATTTGTGATAGTTTCTACTATATTGTTATCCGTAATGAGTATCTGATCTCACCCCTTTCTTTTGTTTTCTTTTTTCACAAGATGTGAAGAAGTATATTATGACTAACCTACAGGGTTAGGCTAATGGATATGAGTTTTTTCAAAGGGGGAAAATTTTGTTTCTTTATTTCATGATGTAATGTAAAACTTATATATGTATCTATTAATTCCAAGGATACTAAACTAATAGGTATTTTGAGATTGGATCTCTTGTGATCATGTCAATGTTATGTAATAATGCACCAACATTGGGTAACTAGGGTCAGTGCATTACAGTTGGTATCTGAGGAAGTTTAGTACAATCCTTGGAAGATAGATTTAGAAAAATACTGATTAGAAAACACTACCCTAATATAGACTTTGAGGATTAGTATATAAGGACATCCAAATATTTGTTAGTGTAAATATTACGTGGTTTTTCCATTGAATACATCCCTGTATAGATACAAGAAGGTAGAGGTGACTCTGGAACAAATGTAGCTAGGGGTAAAACTCGAAAACACCGCTTTGATCTAGACTCGAATGAGAACTGGTGCATGACAAAGGGCCTTACTACACTCATGGTTATGACACTCACTGGGATATTCTTAGTATAATTCACATTGTCTTTAAAAACTTATTTGAAGGATTTTAATATAATATGAGAATAAATAACCTTGGTTAATCCTACCGTTTTTTAGATAGAAAATAAGGTATCATGATATTCTCTAAATGATTTTATGTTTATTGTTACTCACACTATGATTTCTAGTTTTATTCAATGGATGGATTCCAAGGAATTGATAGTAACATTGAACATGATGTAGAAGGTGGTCATGATGGTGGAAATGAGAAACTAAATGGAATGTTGTTAGAAGTAAAGGATATTGTGTTCTTGCCGAAGTAGGTTTCAAAAAATATGATCAACAATATATACATTAACCAACTCCCAAACTCAACAAAGAAGAGAAAGGCGAATAATGATAAGAGCTCCAACAGTAGAGACCATGGAGAAAAGAAAGTTCAATTTCAATCATGCTAGAAATGTGGAAGGTGAAACCCAATATAGTGTCTCAATGGAACAAACAATTCTTTATGTATGAGAATGAAGGAAATAAAGTAAAGAATTGGCGAGGGAAAATGAAGAGTACTATGGAAGAAAATAAAAATGATCCCAATAATCCAATTACAATAGTTTTCTGTAAATATAGGGGACATAGTCATTAACAGAGTCAATTCACTATTATATAGGATATCCACTAGGTCAAGGGGGGACCTATGTGGAAATAAATGGATGGAGAAATGTTTAAAAGTATTAATGATCTTTTTTGATGGGATTACTTTGGAAGAATTTTCTCTTGTATGTGTAACCCTATAGTTATTATATGAAAATGCTATTTGAGGAAGAATTATCTTTTCTTTTGTTGATATAGTTATAGAGAACCATTTGGGTTTATATGATCCTTGAATTGAAGAAATTATAGGTTATTAATTTTTGGAATGAAAATGCAAGGTATGAGATAACATTTGTGGTTAAATTATGTGATGGTTGTTTTGATAACTTTATCTCATTTTAGAAATGTTATAAAATATAGTTTTTAAAAAAGGACAACACGTAGACCGTGTGACAACCCATCACATCAGACAAAGCTACGATAATCGAACACACAACCAAAGTGCGAGTGAGATTTATCACCTACCACTGGACTACGTGAAGTCCTTGGTTAGTGTGACAATTTTGTTTTAGTTAAATAATTTTATTGATCATTGATAAATTGACTTGGGATCTTATGTTTTATCAAATGGATATTCTTAGTAAAGGAAAATGATTTGGTGATTAAGTGATAAATTTTATTTTGGAAGACGTTCACTCTATTGGGAACACTATATGCCTAAGGAAAATAGAATAATATGGGATTTCATTTGAGGATTAATGGTGGATTTGTTTTATTTTGGAAGAATCTATATTTTTTTATAGAGATTCAGGTTATTAATGGAAGCGATTAAACTATCATAAAGAATATTTTATTTGGTTAATTACACTTCTTATATGAGACCTTAAGTGTAATTGATGTTTTTTGGAGATAATTATTAAGATTTACTATGAAAGATTATGCGATTAAATTCTTATATGTTTTGGGTGTCAATCTTAGTTTGGATTATATTGAAGGATTTTAAAGACAATTGTTTATTGATTGATCTTTATAGAACTTTGGGTATTGTTTTTTTAATTTTGGAAATTAAGATTAGTATTTCTTTCTATAAAGGATTATTCATTTTGGGGATCATCTGATATTGTACTAACTATTTGGTTTTGGTTAAGCTCTAAAGACAAGGGAAATATATAGTTCATCCTTTGTGGAATATGTGATTCTCTAGAATTTATTCTAGCGCTTCAGGTGTGACCAAGTCATCTTGAATACTCATCGTTTGGAAAAAAGATGAGTTAGTGGTAGAAATTTATTAAACGGTGAAACTGTACTTAAAATGTAAGTACATATCATTATGTTCTTAGTAAATCTCATAAATAAATATCTCAACATTATGAAATGGATCTTAAAAAAAATGTTTTCAGTTTACTTTTCATACTGGGAAACTAATAACCGTTCAACCCATTACAAATTTTTGGTTTTCTTGTTATTAACATTCTCCAGATCATGTTTTCTATCACTCTCCATCAGAACTTAACACCTAGTTTATCTTCCATATCCATTTTTTCTACAAGTAATCTTAGTATGGGTTATCTCAGGTGACCTTTGTACTTCTCTTTCTTTCTTTTAATGTGATATTTTTATTGACTCATTTTCTATTATGGGACTTTCAATAATGTTCCCAAGCCCAATTTTAAAATTAAGAGGACACAATTTCCAAAAGGGTGGAAGAATTTAACACCCCCAAGATTTCATAGTAAGTGATTTTCTTCAATGTAATTAAATAGCTTGCATTATACACAACACCGAGTTCGAGCGCACCACGACTTACCAAACTTGTTGTTCAGAAAATAGTTATGAAGAATAATAACTAAGTTTTGAATATTATATACTCCATATAATTTTAACATCCATATTATGTGTTTATTAGGCATAATATAAGAACAAATTCAATTTTTCAGACAAAAGAATTATTTTTCAAAAAATGTCATTTTTTCTCCTTTTAATAGAGAAACCTTTTTAAATATATTATTTGATACTTTTATATATTAAATTTGAAAAAAATAAAATTATTCTTTAGAATCCGGAAAAATAAATTTAGTTTGTATAAATTTTTGATGCTTTTCTGATAACTTTCATGTTCAGATGAATATTGAAAAATACTAAATTTTAATTGAAAACAACTTTTTTAATCAAAATAATTTATAGTGTTAAAGTATAAATATGAATGGTTTTGTGGTATAATTATATTATATTCTTATCATTTAATCCAATTTTGGTAATTGGAGATAATTTTACATTTAAATAGGAAATAAACCTATATCAATATTTTGATAATTTTTACTTCTCAAAAACCCGCTTTCTGGTTTTGACAATGGGAATATTTTTTTAAATTAATTAATACAACTTATATGTTTTGAATTTGGTAAAACATACATCATTTTTCAATTTGGAATATAAAAATTAGCTTTGGGTGATTTATTGGTATTTTTCTAAAAACTTTCAATTTTTTATGAATAGTGAAAAACACTACGTTATTGTTTAAAGCTGACTTTTATTTAAATAAATATTTTCAATTTAATTTTTTTAAAATTTAAAATAAATAAATAATACCTATATTAGTCTAATTTAATTCATTGAAATCATTTTATAATAAGATCAGATATATAAAATTTTATTGAACTTTTTATTGTCTTTTACTCACCTTCTAAGCACATTTGCAAATTTGCAAAAAACATAATTTTACCGCTTCTGTGAATTTAATTTAAAAAATCATGGAGACATGGTTGATATTAGTAAGTAAAATTTGTTTTAATAGGATGAAAATAATTTTTGTTGAATAGAAACTTTTAAATTTTATTTACCACAGTTAAAAGTAAATAGGGTAATTAAAGGTAAAAAATGATATTATAATTACCCTAACACATGTCCTAATTCTATTGGATAAGAATATTTCAACCAAAATAAACCTTATTAAATAAATATGATCCTTTTTATTCACTTGGATTCGATAAGGAAATTTATTATTATTATTTTTAAAGAAGAGTTAAAAGTATTAAAATAAATGTTTAATAACTAAACAATTTTAAATATAGGATTATACATAAGTTAAAATTAGCTATAAATATTAATTATAAATTTAAAAATATTTCCTACATCACGATATTATATTAAAATTTTTAGACATTAAATAATTAAATTTATTTATGAAATACTGATGATACAATAATTACATTATTGATAAAAGATTAAAAAAATTAATATTATAAATATCAAAATAAATGTAAATTGAGACTTTTGATGAATTACAAGAATTTTCTAGATTAATATGACATGTTATGGTTGATTTAATGTATTTTTTTCTAATTAATCAAGTTTTTTTTACTTTCATAAAAACCAAATGCACAATATTGTCCAAATTGACATAAATGAGTATTTAAAACAAATACTATATTATTAAGTGATATAAAATTAATTAAAATATAATATTCGGCCAAAGGACTTATATAATTATATATATGTCATTAATTAACTATATGAGGTTAACTAGACATTTTATAATAAATTTATTAACCATGTAATATAAAAATACAAGAAGACATGGTAAAAGTTAAACTATTTAACTAAGAATTAAATCTAAAATATAAGGCTAATACGGTGACATAAAATTGTCTAAAAACTATTGTATGAGAGTATTTTTACCCATTCCCACCTTATCCTATAAATAAATCCATTTTCATCCATTATAAATAGAAAAAGATTTTATAATAAAATAATATTTAAAGTTTTTCCTAAAGTTATTGTCATCTCTCTTATAAAAGGGTACCTCCACTTCTCTCAAAATCACACCTCCAAATCCATTTTTCTCAACCAACCACTGCTCAAATATCCTCCCAACTAACCTCATTGGAACCTAGAGTCATTAATTTGATTAGAAAATCAACTTAAGGATCCATTTTGATCAAATCAAAAGGAAGCACTCGTAGAAGAGGTAATAATTACATCACCTCTTTCAAAGTTCTTTTCTTCTTCCACTTCCTCTTTTATTTTTTTCCATACCAAAATAATAATTCAAGTAACTTTTATATACTGTGATGTTATTATAAATATGGTAAAACCATATTCATTATTATATCCATCCTATAAATGACAAAGTCTCCATACGTGTGTATGTACGGCTTCCCGTCTCCACGTCATGGTGTAGTTTGTTATTCAACACTTCATTATTTGTATGAGTATAATAATGAGTAAAAATGATGTAAATAATAAATATAACATTTTAATGATTCTTTATATATAATATACTATCCAATTACATACAATTTATCCACTAATAGAATGATATTGTTACTCATGCATACGTACGCCTTACCGTCTCCACGACGCGATACGATTTATTTCCCCATCGTAACCATTCAAGAATAATTTTCATTTGATGAGTAAAAATAATGTTTAAGAACTTAATATCATCATGGATTTGAATAAAATAAATCCTATCAATAACAAACATGACTTACGTAACAAAACATATAAAGGAAAACAAATCAGTTAACACCCAAAACAATGATACTAATGGAATATCATTAACAAAGAAATATTAAAAGATCATATACGATATCATATTTATGTATGTGTTTCCGGTAAAATTTAATAAAAATTATTTCACCATTATACTGGAGGTTAACCTGGACTCTATTATATAAATGTAAAAGGTAAGGGGTTTTCATCTCACTTTTTATTCCAGTGAGATTCATGCTATATTTTCCACTATTTCCTTTTGTGTGGTGTATGCCCTTCCAATGATTATATAATTTGTGTAATATACTTTAACTTATGGGTATTTACAACTTCATTTTATGATCATTATTTCATGAGGTGTATGTTTTGTATGTTACCAAATTGGTAAGGGGATTTTTAATTTCAATTTCCACTAATTTGGTTTTAAGCAAACTTTATTGATTATTTTACTCCATGATTATGTGTCAAATCACTATTTATTTATTTATGTAGTAATTTCCACTCTACTTTGTTTGGATATAATTTTGACACACATAATCACTCCATTGATAAATTCTCATGTCGTCAATATTAACTTGATAAGAGTAATCTTAACTAAATTTCCATTCTTTGAGTTAAACATCCAAGTCATTGGTGTTATTTTTACAAGAATATGTGTAAATGTGATATGATTGATTTATACTGAATATCTAATCATATTGAGGGTATTTAAATTTTTCACACATAATTATGTCATTTGTTTATCCTCAACCTAAGTATATGGTCTTTATAAGGGATTTCATCTCAATTTACATCCCTTTGAGACTTCTTTGTTGTTATGCGCCAATTCACTTTTATATGGTGTATATAATATACTTTGACATAGTATATCATGAATCCCTTTATTCTCAATATTTTATAAGGTTTTTATTTCCTCAATTATTTTAATTCAAGTGTCTCTCATTTTTTTAGGAACTCTAACTAAAATATCATTATCAATGTTTTAAAGATTTATTCTTCTAAATCATTCTCATTAATGTCCACATTTTAAAAATGGTTTTAAGGATTTATTTATATGGAATTGAATGTTTTAAAATTAAAACTCATTTTAAAAGTTTCAATGTGTTATGGGATACTTTTATTCAAAAATCTATTTTAAATATATTGTTTTAAATAGAGAGACTTTTAAATGTTTTCAAAAAAGAGGGATTTTTCTCTCAAATAGTTTTACGGGTTTTTTTCATCTATTTCTATATCCTTCATTATTCTTTATTGAGGTTGATTTATTATAATACATTCTTTCATATTGTATTGAATGAGTTATGTTTGACTGTCGATGTGTTATATTTATACCATTCATGATTTGTGGTTAAAATATTGACATTTTGTATACTAGTTTTAATATGAATGTTTAGATTATGTTTCAACCTTTTTTATATGAGAAATGCATTAGAATTAGTAAGTGATGGGTGGAGCCCGCTATAGCTCCTAGATGCATTGGTAGGTCTCATGAGACAAACTAGTGTCATGGAACAAGGCCTTGAAAAAATCTTTATTTGTAGTCTTAGAACGAGCCATTGACTATGTGGTAATGATGTCCGACATTATGAATTCCATCATTATGAAATTAGCTATTTATATTACATGTGATTATTCAACTAGTAGAATATCCATGTGAATAAGTTTTGGCATTATTTGATTTATCATTTCCATATTATGTTTATGTTTATGTTTAAAAGGCTTGTGTTTTAGTCTTATACATTGCCTTAAATGTTTATGCTTATTTATGATAGTATCCTCGATATTGTTTTCCCTACGGAGCATTTGAGCTCACCCCTTTCGTATGTTTTCTTTTTTCACAAGATGTGAAGAAGTATATTATGATTAACCTACAGTGATAGGCCAAAGGGTATGAGTGTGTTCAATGGGGATACAATGTTTTTTTCTTAATTTCATGGTGTAATGTAAAACTTATGTATGTATCTAGTACTTCAAAGGCTACTCAACTAATCGGTCTTTTGAGACTTGATCTCTTGTGATCTTTCCAATGATATGTAATAATGCACCGACTCTAGGTAACTAGGGTTGGGGCATTGCAAATAGTATATTATAAAAATATTATTATTTATTATTATAATATATAACCTATATGTTAAATTAGAATCTATGAATAATATTAATGAACTTATAAAAAAATAATTTTTATAATATGAATTACTTGGTTACCAATTAATTATAAATTAAAATATATTCTAATTGATTAAAATGGAAATATTATAATTTTTATTCTCACATAGTCATTTTTTCATAATAAAATAATTTAGTTAAAACTAGTGAATAAAAATAATGAAAAATATATGTTATATATTAAATAAAATTATTTTTATATTCATAGTCATCAGATAAGAATAACCCCAATTTTACTTATAAAACCCTATATTATTCAATAGGGTAATTTTACCACCTTTTATAGAGAGCCCATTTTAAATCTAATTATGACACTTATAGAATTTTTATATAAAAAAATAAAGATCTTATTTGAAATATTGATATAAAAAATTACATTGGTTGAATTTTTCATATTTTTCTGGTTATTTTCATAATTTGATTAATAGAGAAACATACTGAAATAAATTTTAAACATAATTTTCATTGATATAATTTATAGTTTTTAATTACATATTTTATAGGGTTTAATTTATCATTAGTTATAATTTTTACCCTTTAATCTAATTTAGGTCATTGGAATCTATTTTAAATTGAATTTGATTATAAAAACATGCCAATTTTTTGGACATTTTCACTTTTAAAACTCATATTTTCATTTTGTTGAGACGATTAATTTGAAATATATTCGGGAATTTTTTTTGGAATTATCTAAAATTGATTTCATATTTTTAATCAAAAGCTCAAAATTTATTGGATATGAGCCTATTATTTTTGGAAAATATGAACAGTAACATTAGTAATTCTTAATATCCTTATTAAGGGCGAAATGTGTAATTAATGGTAAAAATGATTTAATAAATATTTGAAAATCACCATAAAAATTTCACAAAAGATATCAGAAAAATATAATTCTACACTTAACACATAAGGATCAAAATTGAATAATTTATTGGACAATTTTCCATAAAAATGACTTAAATATTATTAAACTCAGTGGTAGTAAAAATATGGCACACTCTTACTTTTAATATGTGAAATATTTTTAATTTGGGGATAAATAGAAAGGAAGTATGTAGGCCTCCGTGAAGGAAAAAGGAAGTACATGGACCACATAGGGAAATTGTTCATGGAAGATTCTTGGTACGTGGTAATGGTGGTGTCGTATTGATGATTTGGTAAATCTTGGTTTAGCGAAATAAAAGGATATATTTTCCTATATAAGGAGCACTCGTCTTTTTATTAGGGTTTGTCACTAAGATTAAAAATATTATTGGTATTTAGTAAAGTCTAGTGTGGTTCTTAGGAAGAAGACCTTAAAAATGAGAAATTGATTTGAAATTTGTATGGAATTTAGTGAAGTCCAAGATGGTTTGCAGAATACAGTTTGTGGAAGTCAGTTTCCAAAAGAAGGTTCTCGAAAGATAGTTCCCAAAGGAGGAGTTGGTTCATAGAGAAGAAGTTTTATATGGAAACTATTTTCAAAGGTGGTACATGGTTGAAAGAGGGAGTACACAGAGGTTGTTCATGAAGAAGTCACAATATGTGGCGCATTGATGTATGTAGAGGATGAATGATAGTATGTGGAGGAAAATTTCATTAAATAAAAATAAGTGGAAAAGTTAATTATATCTATAGGTGAAAATAGGACTTCAATAGAGAATCTATCTAAAGTTGAGGACGCGCGATTTAATTCCAACCCATTGAAGAGACCATCATTTCGAAAAACTGATTTCAAGATTATTATGAACACAGTGAGTAAGGGGGAGTCAAAATAATTGATCCAAGGGACACAGTTTTTTGTCCCTAAGACCATGTAAAGGTTGTGCGCCTAATACAAAGTGAATATTCCAAACATCTGCAAGCTACAACTAGTAAAGATTAGTGGACTTTGGTACAACTGAAAACCTGTCAGCTTATTCTTCTTAGACTATCTCGTAGTGGTGAACCAAATAAAATTTATAAGTGGTTCTTATGTTTTTAAATGTTTAAATTACAACATATTACCAATAGTAATATTTAACAAGTTCCTACAAATGTGGGAACCATATCCATCACATTAAAATACAAATTTCACACGCTGATTCACTCCTCCCCTCTTAGGGTGTTCTGGGGTCCTTATAAATAAGGAATATGGGATGATATATGATCTAATATATCTTAAATTATCCATTTATTGTCCAATTGAAACATCATATTTAAAAATTAATTCTTTTAAATATTAAAAACATTATTACCATAGTGAAAAGTAATAAGACTTAACTAAGGGTTACTCAAAATAATAAGGTTTAAAATTAACTCAAAACATGTCTAAAATATATTTTTTGAAGATATTAAAACCTTTTATCTTTAATTCTAATAAATATAATTTTTTAGGTATTTATATTGAGAATGATTTTTTTATAAATTAACCTCATGAAAATTACAAAAGTGTCCTTCCCCTCTCTTATAAAATGTAAAATCTCATTTCTCGACTCTATAAACTTAAGAACCAATTTATTTCAGCCAAAATATATCCAATTATACTTCAAAATTCCATCCCTTCATCCTATAATCCTTTATTTGTAAAGAAATCCTACCAAAAAAGTCCTTTTAAGTTAGAAGAATATACCCAAAGAAGAGGTAACATTCATCAACGAATGTTTCAGTTTTACTTCATCTATAAACCCATTTAATTATTTTTGTTTGATTTTTATATAATAATATTTTCATACTCAATATAATTGTATGTTTTAATATTTAGGTTTCTAACTAAACTCATACGCACTTCTATCTATTGGGTAATGAACATACTCTTCATTTGTATGGTGAACTACTGCCTCACGAAATGATGTTGTCCTTTTTTCCTTTACCACTGCTCATGTTTGGGAATTATGATGGAAAATATAATTATATATGATATCTATGATATAATTATACTTATGTAATGATAATATCATTTCTATCTTTTTACCACCCAATCATTTGGGAAATTATAAAGTCACTTGTGCGTACTTATGGCTCGCCATATCTATGATGCGATGTGATTATTTTCACGTATATATTACACCTGGATGGTTATAAGGATATATTTATTCAATATATATATATATATTATAACATAAATATAATTTTGGATTGATAATATATTATATAATTTTATTTCCTTTTAATATAATCAGAAAATGAAAACAACATTCATGCATACATACGACATACCGTCTCAATGAATGATATATTTTATTTTCTAAATCTAACAATTATGAATCAACATGAATAAATATATATGGAAATTGTGATATATATATCATGTTTAACATTATAGGGATTTTTATTTCATGATCTATGTAAGAGGAAGAAGGAGAATAATTCAAAACATGAAAGAGAAAACAAGGGGTTATTATCTAAAAAGTAACATTAACATGTATTTGTTGATAAAAGAGTAATAAAAGGTCATAAGTAAATAATATATCAAAGGATATAATTAAATAAGGTTCTATAATATATTTATAATAAATTTTTATTTATTATACAGGATTTTTTAACAAGTATGATGAGATTCAGGATATTAGGTAAGGAATTTTCATTTCACTTTTTATTTCGAAAAGTTACATACCATATTCACGACTCAATTATATTGTGTGGTGTATATAAAGACCTATGTAATTTAATATCAATAATTTACATTAATTAATTATATTAAAATCTATAATTTATGTTATTATTTTATAGGATTCATTAATCTAATGTTACACAAGTAGTAAGGGATTTATGTATCACTTTTCTTTTTGTGGGAGACATGCCTTATAAACTACTTTTTTCCTATACACAGTGTATATACATACCATGATTATATATTTATGATTATTATCAAGAATATTTTATTATTTTCATATCCATATATGTTACTTTATTTCATGGGTAATACTATGCTTTTTATTATAAAAATGTGTATTTATTTTACAATCTCATCAATATTTGGAATTGTTTCATTTTAATTATACATTGGGGAATACTTATATTAAATGTCAATGTTTTATAAAAAAAATTCAAATATATTTTTTCTATGGATTATTAAATTCATTTTTACCCATTTTTAATTTTTTTACTACATGATTTAAAAGGAATAATTTTTTGTGGTTTTAAAAATGAGGTACTTTGTCACTTTGTCGGCAAAATGTACAAAATGAATTTTTTCATTAAAATATAAGACATGAATAGAATTTTACACCATCATAAAGTGTTAATTTATTGATGATTCTATTACAATATTTAATTTTTATTTTCAATGAAAAATTATTGTTTTAAAATTGTGTGCAATTTGAAGTAAATAATTTTTTTTCAAAGTTAAAAAGATAGTTTCTTAAAGAATTATATTCAATTGATTTCTCAAAAAAAATCCATATATGTTAACATTATTTGATGTTACTTTTTTTTACTAGGGATATTATTAAATGGTACCATTATTATTAATTATGATAATGGTTTATTTTTATTATGGAATGATAGTTATGAAATTGATTTCTTTTCGATGGGTTATGTTATGATTTAAATATGTTTATGAAACCCATTTATTAATATGGGTTCTAATATGATTATTGATTTTTGTTATTGTTGAACACATATGTATGATTTTCATTATATGATTGGTGAGACCTATATCTACCTCCAATTAATTGAGTAAAGATTTATATCTTATGGGATAATGATGGGAATCTATTGATGGACTAGATCCACTTAGGGAAAATAGGGAATCCCAGTCTACTATGGGAAGACAGGAAAACCCAATCCATTATGGGAAGATAGGGAAACCTAATACCTTATAAGGAAAGTAAATCAAATGGGGATGGTGGTGTGTCCCTCCCAGTAGGTATATTCCCCATTAAGTTCCTTTTAAAGTAATATAAGTGTGTCTTGACTTATATGGAATGATATTACATGCTTATGTGATTGACATAATTCTATATCATATTCCAATGTTATACTTTCATGTATTGTGCTCTTTCTTTTCTTATGATTCATGTTTTATGAACTCAAAATAAAAATTCCATGATTAATGTTTATGATCTTTGATATGAATGGTATGATCTTATAATGATCATGATCATGTTATTATACCCTTTTTCTGGTATATGCTTGTGCATTTGCATTATTCACCCTCACTGAGCATATGAGATCACTAACTTCTTATGTTTCCCTTCCCCAAGTTATGTAGGAAGTTTTTTATGTATAATTACTAAGTGGGAAGATATTTCTGGGAAACCTTCTAGAAGTTTCACCATGTTAGAAGATTGTATTCTATATTTCCAAAGTCACTAAACTAAAAAAATATTTGGGTGTGTGTTTGTGTCATGTATGAAATTTTCTGCAAAAGTGATTTAATATTCATGTTTGAAAATATTGATCCCTTACAGTTGGTATTAGAGAAACATATTAGTAAAACTTTTGAAACTTGGATGATAAAACATTAGCGAAATAATAAGGAATATTTTTTAAGGATATGTCTATGGAAGTATCTAAGGATAAGTTTAAGTATGAGTAAAGGTATAGGAAAATATCCCATAACATTGGTAAATGATATAGAGATTGTTTTAATATAATTTTATCCATTTCTAGATACTATATGTTTATTTGGCTCTGTAAAAAATTTATATAGGGGTAATAACTCTAAAAAGGTGCATCAGTCTAGACTCGAAGGTAACTTGGTGCATGACAACAGACCTTGATTCACACCTTATTTAACAATCCTGGGGGATATTTATTAGTAATTTAAAAAATCATTATGAACCATCACGAAGGATTAAAAAATAAATCATCTTTGAATAACCTATGATAAACTGATGGCTTCATATATTAAGGAAGGTGTTATAATTTAGACATCATATAAGGAATTTTTATGATTGTGTGGTTTTTTACCATGATATGTGTTTCTCACATTATGCATTCATGTCTTGGTAAAAGGAGGGAACCATAAGGAACTAGGTTCACTATGAATATGATAAAACACACACTGATGATAAGTCAAATTAGATGATCACTAGAGAGAAATACATTAGGATTATGATGAATAAGCTTTCACGATATATGAATAAAAATTTCATCTTTAGTTATATTTCAAACACGTCAAATAAGAGGAGGAAGGACATTTATAAATCTTCAATTATAAAGTAACATAGAGGAAATAATATTTATTTTCCTACATGTTAAGAATAAGGGATGGAGAACCTTTAGGAATACCTCAAAATGGAGTGGAAGATGTTATCTATGCAGGAAAGAGGGTCATATAGTGATGAATTTTCATGGAGTTAAATGTATCATCTATGGAGAACTTGGGTTTTACCCAACTCAATTCCTTAACATACAAATTTACTTCTAAATCAAGGAAGTATATATTTGATTCCAACCAATAATGTGGAAACATTGAAGTATTTATGTATTTTGAATCTAGAATCATGAATGGTGAATTATATAATGATCATTCAATTTATGTTTTTCTATATGAATTTTCTTTAATACATTGAATTGTTTCGATGGACAATGAATGTGATTTAATGGAATGATTATATTAATTGGAAATACAAGATTTGGGGAAAGATAACTCTTAATGTGTTCCTAATGTTAAGATAATTTTGTTTCGATAAGTGACATGTTGGATATCAATAATTGAATTTAAGGATACTGATTACCTTAGAACTAATAAAGTATTTGTTTACCCAAAAGTATGTGCTATCATGTTTCGAGTTTAATGAATTTTTGGACTCGAGTAATATATCCCATAAACTATGGAATAAGGAATCATGCATTATTTCATAAGGATATATGTTAATTCAGGTTATTACCATGTTTCAAGAGAATACATTATAAATGTATTCACACGTTTTTATTATGAAAACCAAGAGATACTTTTTCGTATATGGGGGATCAATGTTTAGCCAATTTTGCGACCTTCTTTCAAAAGGATTGGATTTTCATATTTCAGAAGGGTTATAAGGTTTAACATTTCTGGAATGTTAAGTCAAGCTTCAGATGATGTTTGTGATACTAAAATATTATATCATCATATATATATTTATGCATATTTGATAAGTTGTTCTGTCATTTTTTTGTTTTAAAGATAAGTGGAATGAATTGTCATTATATTAATGAATCTCATGATGTCCTACAAATTTAAGAATAAAAAATTCACCTTTTTAGAAAATTGATAAAGCCACAACAATGGCTTTGGTTGTCCTAAAATAAACTATGTATTTATTCTCATGAAAATTATTTAACTATAGGGAAAGGATCTCGAAACCAAAAATTATATCCTAGTACCCTATTTTCTGATGAATCAAATGGACCCTTAGATCATCATGGATTTATAGGTTTGTTGTATTAAAATTTATCCTAACCATGTTCTCTATCACTGTAGAGACCCGAAACTTAACGTACATGGACATTACATTACATTTGCGGAATACTTAGTACATAACAAAAAACACACACACAAGGATCGTAATAGTTTAGTGTCTTTGGAAACTCGGAATATAATCTTCTAATCGTGGTGAAAGATCTTCAAAATCTCCCATAAAGATCTTCCTTCTTTTTTTTACCTAAAACCTTTCTTTATATCCTGGGGAAAAGAAAACATAAAAGGGTGATCTCAAATGCTCTGTAAGGGTAAACAAAAGAAATATCAATCACATCATATACCTAAGCACATACCTTTGGGAAATCTTAACCTGCAAAAGAGATCATAATTTCATAACATGGGGTAAATCATGGCAGTGAAATGTAATCACAATAATCATAACTTAAAACATGAAACTTTGTGGCATTCACACATAATCATAGAGAATCATTTCTTGTTAGTCAAGACTCATTTCCAAGACTATCTTAGTGGACAAAGTCCCTTTCTGAATCGAGTAACCCTCGTTTCAGTCCTGTTTCACTGAACCGGTATAACCTACCGTTCCAGCCATGTCTATCTCATGAAATATAAAATCTTTTCCCAATGCATTGGAGTGATATATAGGTCCCACCCATCTTATAATGAATCCTTTCTTATGTGTGCCACATAATCATAAACCATACATCATAGCGTAACCCATGTAATAAAAATGGGATTCTTAAACAACATGACATCATAAAACAATTCATATAAGATAAAGGAATTCATAAAAATATTTCCATCACAACATAATCAAATCCATGTAATAATAGGGATAAAAACAGAACCCTTTTATTATCTTAGATGGAAAATAATTTTGATAAAATACTTGAACTCCATTCTTGAGGAAAATATCCTTTCTACTTCAAAAAAACTTTTCCTTTCTTAATATGTCATACAATTTTAAACTAAAAGAAGTTGATTAAAAATAAACTTTAAAACTTTTAAAGGAAGCTTCTTGTAAATAATGTTTTAAAAATCCATTCATGCCGTATAAGTTAAAAAAACATTCTTCGTACTTTTTTCGGAAAAGTCAAAAAGTACCTCGTACGAAAAACGACAAAAGATTCCTTTCATTTCTTTTACTAACAACTCACCGAAGGGTAAAAATAGATTTAAACAATTGTAGGTGGATGTAAATAATATTACATATTGATGAAACATGGATGTGGATGATAAAATACACCCCAGTAAATACTTACGAATAAACAATCTCGGATAAAAATGAGATTGTGATATTTTCCCTTACCTTAGGTCTGATTTGCTTCGTATGTGTCCGAACCTCCTGTATAATGATTTAAATAATGTCATTGACTTATTACAGAATCATATTCATTGTTATGATATCATATATGGTTCACTTATGACTTTATATTACCCGTTCTTTTGTAAATTCCATGTTAAAGAAGCGTTTTGGGTAAAATCGTTTCATTTATCGTAGGTGTTTTGACTTGTTGTTATTGACATTATTATTACTTATATCATGATTTACTTACTTCCAGAATATAAAATATGATTTATATATCATATATATTCAGTATATATATATATATATAAGATAGATAAATGAAATGAAAAACACCGTTCATGGAGACGGTAGTCCGTACGTACGCATGAACGCTGTTTTCCTTTCCCTATTGTCTTGAATAGAAGTAAGTAGATGACATAAATATACATATATACATAAATACAGTAGCTTTATAATGTCATATATTTCATTATTATTTCTTATATATACTTTTTAATCATTCTTAAATGGTTAACATGGAGAATGAATCTCATCGCGTCGTGGAGACGGTAGTCCGTACGTACGCACGAGCGATGGTATCGTTCCCATGGTCGTGGAATTGTGTTGAAGTGTATGTATACTATTTCAGTATCAATATAACTTTATAATAATCATATATAGTTACTCATTACACCATTATACCAATCCAATTAAGGTGGTGACAGAAAATATATTACACCACGGCGTGGAGACGGTATTCCGTACGTACGCACGCGCGGTGATTTCATTTTTCCGTAGGATGGATAGAAGGTGAATTAGAGTTGTTTCATATTTATAATAACATATCAGTATATAAGAAATACTGATGTTATTACTTTATCATGAAACAACTAAATAAGAAGAAGTTTGAAGAAGAAAGAAATTGAAAAGATCGGTAATGGATATTACCTCTTCTTTGAAACGCCTCTTTGAATCCTCCACTTAGGGAACTAAGATTGGTCTTTGAAGAAGACCAGGACCTCTAGGATTATTCTAGGGAAGTGGAGAGGAGAAAATGGCAGGGGTTGTCCGAGCTTGAGTGCTCAAATTGGTGTGAGGAGGAGGGGGAGGAGGTGCTCTTTTATAAGGGAGGAGAGGGGCACCTTAGGAATATCTCAAAATATTATTTTATATTAATGTTAAAATCGGTTTATAATGGTTCCAAAGGGTCTTATTTCGAAGCTAAAGTGGGGATGGGTCGAAATCCTATCATACAATAGGATTTAGACAAGTTTAGGGTATTATTGTAACCTTATCAATTAGATTTAACTCTAAGTTAAATAATTTAACTTTTACCGTGTCTTTTTGTTTTCTTTCACTATATGGTTAATACAGTTACTATGACATGCCAAACGATCCCCAAATTGTTTATTATTAATATATATATCCTTATCTAAGTCATTTGGCCAAACCTTAGATTTTTAGGAATAAAATAACAATTAATAATATAATATTTGATTTAAAAACTATTTTGTCTCAATTTTGACACTATTTGATATATGATTTTTGTGAAAGTCATAACAGAATTATATGTTCGAACCATGTTGATTAAATCAACACTAATATATCATATTAACCTAGAAAAGTAGTGGAATTCATAAAAAGTCTAAAATTACATTCATTTGAGCATTTATAACATCAATTATGTTAATATTTCCTTAAAAGGGTAATTACTGCATCATCGTTGTGTCATAAATAAATAAATTAATTTAAAGTCTAAAAATTATAAATAACATATCATTATGTAGGAAAGCTTTTTATATTTCTAATGAATATTTATAGTCGAATTTATCTTATGCATAACCCCATATTAAAAATGTTTTAGTTATTAAACTTTGATTTTAACTATTTTAACTATTCATTAAATAAAATAATATTAAATGTCATAATCTAATCCAAGTGGACCTAAATGGTCATATTATATTCATAAGGTTGTTTTTGGTCGAATTACACTTATCCAATTGAAATAGGACATGTGTTTGGGTAATAGTAATATCATATTTACCCTTAGTTACCCTATTTACTATTAACCGTGGTAAAAAAAAAGTAAAACGTTATTATTCACCAAAAATTATTTTCATCTCATTGAACCACATTTTAGTCCTTGATATTAACCGTGTCTGTCGGATTTTTGAAATTCCATTCACAGAAGCGGTAAAATTAAGTTTTATGCAAAATTCAGTTTTTAACCTACCACTTAGTGGTTTCACTATTCATCAAAAATTGAAAGTTTTCAGAAAAATGCCAAAATTTCATCCTAAGCTATATTTCATATTCCGAATTCAAAAATGAAGTCTATTTTACCAAATTCATAACATAGAAATTTCATTAATTAATTTTATAATTAAATCCCGCTGTTAAAACAAATAGCGTTTTTTTAAATATCAAAAGATTGACACTTGATTATGTCTGGTTTAAATGTGAAATTACATCCAATGACCAACATTGTATTAAATTGTAAAAATATATTATAAATATACTTTAAAACCACTAAAATTAATGATTTATCACTATTAATTATTTCTATTAAAAAAGTTGTTTTTAATTATAATTTAGTAATTTTCACTATTCATCAGAATATGAAAGTTATCCGAAAAGTACCAAAATTTCACCTTAGGATAAATTCGATACTCCGAATCCAAAAATGAAGTCCATTTTGAGAGCTAAAATTTCTAAAATTTAAAAAGTGGTTATTAATATTCATAATGGCTAGTTTTAATAATATTTTAATAGCATATCGTTGTTTCGTGAAACTCAGTATTGCATACTACACACGCTATCGAGGAAGGTTGCGATTGCGTGTAATGCAAGGCAAGTCAAGGATGCGTGTTGTGAAAGCTCCTTTTTGTGTTGCGTACAACACAAGACATTAGTGAAATTAAAAAGAATATTTTTCATAAAATCTTGGGCTGTTACATTCTACCCCCCTTAAAATGAATTTCGCCCTCGAAATTCATCGGGGTTATAAATGGTTTACTATTCGAAAGTTTATTTAATAGAAACCCACATCGTAAAAAGGAATACCAAAACCAATATTTTAAAACAAAAGTATGAAACTTAACGATTACCCAAATAAACTAATCACTGGGTTTCCACATAGGTGAAAATATGGATATGGATGAAAAATCTAACCATCATGTTCTGATGGAGAGTGGTAGAGAACATGGCTATGGAAAAGCCAACAATCACAAATCCATAAATTTGTGACGATCTAAGGTACCATCCGATTAATCAGATATAAGATCACTAGGACAACATTTTTTTGGTTTTCAAGATCGTTTCCCTAAAGTTGAAGAATTTGAATTAGAATAAATACTTACTTTATTTTGGTACAATCGCATTATTGTTCGTGCCTTGAACAATTTCCACTTCATCTCTTAAATAAATGAAGTTGAATTTGTTATTCGTGAAGTGTTAGCAGATCATGTGATAGAATGACGGGTCATTCCATCTGTCTCAAACAAAAGGTTAGCAAAAATTATATACATAAGTCGATCTATAGTGAGATTAATCATATATGGTTCCTAAAATGGACTTATACTTCATATATCATACTGCTTAATATAATAAAACTAGTTTATATTATACAGGGACTTCCTGTAGGCCAGTGGTAGGAGATAAAGGCCAGTCGCACTTCGGTTGTGGGTTCGATTCCCACAGCCTTGTCCGAAGCGATGGGCTGTCGCCCGTCCTGCAGGTTGTCCTTTTTCTAAAACTATAATACTATAACATCCCATCAATAATATCGAAAAAAAACTTCTATCCTTAAACAATACTAACTTATTTCCAACATAATCCATTCCAATCTTTAGGCTCATCCATAATACTCCAGTCCACTCTCATAACATAGTGAAAACGATTACCAGAGATTTAACACCATCGTCGATCCCCATATATCATAAGATATGTTTTGTTGGTCACATTCCAAACATTCAATGTCCTTAATAATGTATTCTCTTGAATACCAATTGAACCATAGTGAAAACTTGAATGCAGTTAAAAGTTAACACTTTTCACATACCAAAATCCTCAAAATTCTATATACTCAAACCATGATATCACTTAGTCCTTATATCAATCATGAGCTCATGAATACTATCAAACATTTAATTTTCTCCTTATCCCTTCATTATGCGCATATCATCTACATTCCAAAAATATCTGAATAACCTTTCATGGATACTGGTAACATTAATCATACACTTTCAAAACACAAGGAAAGACAACAGTGTAACAATCCATAGATGTCTCTTTATTCCATAGTAGCATGAGATTACTTATACAAAATTACACATGATAAACATGTAATCATTCCACTGCATTCTTAAACCATTGACCGAGCTTCAAAAATTCTTTCATCTCACATATCATTTGTAGTCTCTTCATCATCATCCACATAAATACTACCCATATGACCATACTGATTCTCTTCATGAGTCTTTCCCTTAGGGAATTTGTTTGCATAATGCCCATACATTCCACATTTAAAACACTTAACCATTTTTGATGTCGTAGCAATACCATTATCCTCATCCATGGTGTTAACTGACCCTTTTCCTTTGCACTTACATGCTTTGTGTCCTTATTTTCCACACCCAAAGCATCTTCCAGTTCCCTTGAAACATTCTCCTTGATGCCTCTTCCCACATGATTTACATAGGGGAAATTGAACTTTCTTTCCTCTATGATCATCATGGAACTCCATCTTTCTCTTATTAGTCGAGTCAGGAAACTTACCAAATTTTACTTTATTGATCATATTATGAGATTGCTGATTCGGCATAATAATGATGTTTGGACATCCAAATCCCATTTCATTTGGTTGCTCATGAAGAATATCATTCCATTGTCCATAATATCCTCCATTATTGTGAATCATCTTGTTTCCAGCCATTTTCTAAAACCCAAACAGAATAGTGTGAGAGGCAAAATAATGCTAGGGAAAACAACATAGTAAAGGGGGAGTACCCTTAATATCAAACATCTTAGGTTAAATTATAAGATCGTTATCGTAGTTCTAGTATTATATCCTATACGTATACTTATCCTTAGGGACATCCCTAGACATACCATAGAAATATCTCTAGGGATCTCACTAACGTTTTCGCATCCTAGTTTCCAAAGGTTGACTAAACCTTTCCTCTGATACCAACTGTAGAGACCCGAAACTTAACGTACATGGACATTACATTACATTTGTGGAATACATAGTACATAACAAAAAACACACACACAAGGATCGTAATAGTTTAGTGTCTTTGGAAACTTGGAATATAATCTTCTAATTGTGGTGAAAGATCTTCAAAATCTCCCATAAAGATCTCCTTTTTTTTACCTAAAACCTTTCTTTATATCCTGGGGAAAAGAAAACATAAAAGGGTGAGCTCAAATGCTCAGTAAGGGTAAACAAAAGAAATATCAATCACATCATATACATAAGCACATAACTTTTGGAAATCTTAACCTGCAAAAGAGATCGTAATTTCATAACATGGGGTAAATCATGGAAGTGAAATGTAATCACAATAATCATAACTTAAATCATGAAACTTTGTGGCGTTCACACATAATCATAGAGAATCATTTCTTGTTAGTCAAGACTCATTGCCAAGACTATCTTAGTGGACAAAGTCCCTTTCTAAATCGAGTAACCCTCATTTCAGTCCTGTTTCACTGAACCGGTATAACCTACCGTTCCAGCCATGTCTATCTCATGAGATATAAAATATTTACCCAATGAATTGGAGGGAGATATAGGTCCGACCCATCTTATAATGAATCCTTTCTTATGTGTGCCACATAATCATAAACCATACATCATAGCGTAACCCATGTAATAAAAATGGGATTCTTAAACAACATGACATCATAAAACAATTCATATAAGATAAAAGAATTCATAAAAATATTTCCATCACAACATAATCAAATCCATGTAATAATAGGGATAAAAACAGAACCCTTTTATTATCTTAGATGGAAAATAATTTTGATAAAATACTTGAACTCCATTCTTGAGGAAAATATCCTTTCTACTTCAAAAACACTTTTCCTTTCTTAATATGTCATACAATTTTAAACTAAAAGAAGTTGATTAAAAATAAACTTGAAAACTTATAAAGGAAGCTTCTTGTAAATAATGTTTTAAAAATCCATTCATGCCGTATAAGTTAAAAAAACATTCTTCGTACTTTTGTCGGAAAAGTCAAAAAGTACCTCATACGAAAAACGACAAAAGATTCCTTTCATTTATTTTACTAAAAACTCACCGAAGGGTAAAAATATATTTAAACAATTTTAGGTGGATGGAAATAATATTACATATTGATGAAACATGGATGTGGATGATAAAATACACCCCAGTAAATACTTACGAATAAACAATCTCGGATAAAAATGAGATTGTGATATTTTCCCTTACCTTAGGTCCGATTTGCTTAGTATGTGTCAGAACCTCCTGTATAATGATTTAAATAATGTCATTGACTTATTAAAGAATCATATTCATTGTTATGATATCATATATGGTTCACTTATTGTTGTACATCTCGAACCTCTCGTTGTTTGATTTTCATGATCACAATCACTTTCATTTTTATCTAACATTGTGTTTTAAGTGTTTGTGTTGATAGGCATTTGATTGCCAAGAAGTTGACCAAGGAAGAGGCAGAAATGGACTGAAATTCAGTCCACCGGCCGACCGGTGGCTTCACCACCGGCCAGCCGGTGGCATCCAGACCAAACAGTGGAAGCTACTGCCTTCCCACCGGTCGACCGGTGGCTCTGCCACCGGTCGACCTGTGGCACCCAGCACAAATAGTGAGACCTACTGTCTTTCCACCGGCCAGCCGGTGGCTCCTCACCGGTCGACCGGTGGAGCCTGGATCAAGACTCTTCTTCTCTATCAAGGCACCGGCCAGCCGGTGGAGATGTACCGGTCAGCCGGTGGCCCCTGGACAAGAATCCTATGCCTTTTTGCACACACCGGCCAGCCGGTGGGACTGTACCGGCCAGCCGGTGGACACAGTCAAACTAGCCGTTGGGCTGTTGACCAGCCTGTCCACTTGACTCCCAACGGCTCCGAAGACCTCTCCAACGGCTCCGAAGCCTCCCCAAGGGTTCCTAGCCTATAAATAAAGGCTGAGGAAGCCCCGGACAATTACCGGAACACTTGTGAAGCCAACGGACATATTTTGGATCAATTGGCCAACCTCCGGCGACTTCCTTCAAAGGAACCCCAAGAGCTCCAACAACTTCCACATCCAAGGAGCTCCACTCAAGAAGCTTGGGAGAGCACGCCCATCAACTCCATCATCCATTGGCGCCCGAGTCTTCCCAATTACGGGTTTTATTGCATTTATTTATTTTGAGCTTAAAATTGGGTTTGTGCCTACAAACCCCAACCCTTTTCTCTTCCCCCCTTCTTTTGGGTTTCACACCACCACTAAGGTGTGAAGAGGTTGTCAAGCCTTACCTTGTAAAAGGCTTGAGATCGGTGAGCTAGTCTTCACCCGTAAAAAGACTAGTGGGTTATTGCTTAACCATTAAAAGCATTGGGTTCTTGCTAAACCAATAAAAGCAAGCTGTAATAGGTCCTAGTGCTACCTCAAAGCCTAGTGGGTTTCTTGCTAAAACCATTGAAAAGCAAGCGGTAGGAATCTCTCAACGGTTGAGTTGGGAGCGGAGACGTAGGCCGGGTTTTTGGCCGAACTCCGTTATCAATTTGCGTGTCTTGCCTCTTTATTTCCGCTGCACTTTACTTTGATTTTTAATTTGTTTTTTTTTAAAAGGCAATTCACCCCCCTCTTGCCATCATTCCCTCCCTCGCTTTTCTTCCGACCCAACAATTGGTATCAGAGGGAACTTTGAATAAATCCCTAACCCGGTTTCAAATTTAAGATCCATTTAGATGGCATCAACTTCTTTCGCCCCCGAGGGCTACTCATTGGGTCGGGCTCCATTTTTTGATGGGACCGACTATAATTATTGGAAAACCCACATGACCACCTTTTTGAGAAGTATAGGATATCCCATTTTTAAAATAGTCATGCAAGGTTACACTCTCTCTTCCCCCGACGAATCCAAATGGACCCCCGCCGATATTAAAAATTTTGAGCTTGATGGCAAAGCCATGAATGCTCTTCATTGCGGGTTAGATAGAAATGAATTTAATCGTGTATCCACTTGCACCTCCGCACATGAAATTTGGAAGCTTTTAGAAGTGACCCATGAAGGCACGAATAAATTCAAGGATACTAGATTAGATATGTATAGACAGGATTTTGAATCTTTTTCAATGCATCCAAATGAGTCTATTTCTGAAATGTTTACACGATTTACTGACGTGTGCAATGGGAGAAAGTCCCTTGGTGATGATGTTTCAGCTGAAACTATGGTGAAGAAGATCCTATGGATCCTACCAAGCAAATGGGCACCGAAGGTCACGGCGATTCAAGAAGCAAAAGACATCAAAAATATGCCGGTAGAGGAGCTCATCGGATCTCTCATGACGTACGAGATCACCATGAGGAGGCAAGCACAAAAGGAGGGCACCCCTATCAAAACTCCAAAGAACATTGCCCTCAAGGTACAAAAAGAAGTAAGCTCCTCCTCATCCTCATCTTCCTCATCTACTTCATCTTCAAGCGGCGATTCGGAAATGGAGAATCTCGCCCGCCAAATGCATAAATTTATGAAGAAGCACAAGAAGAAGAAGCAATCCCGCAAGCACCGAAAGCAAGAACCCACCGCAAGATCCGAGCCCAAGGTGAAATGCTACGGGTGCGGCGAAAAGGGCCATTACAAGCCCGATTGCCCACTCAACAAGAAACGGGCCACGCCAAAGGAAAAAGGAAAGAAGAAGGTCCTCAAGGCCACATGGAGTGACACCTCCTCTTCATCATCCTCCTCCTCTTCCTCGAGCGACAACGGTAACAAATGCCTAATGGCATTCCATGAGGTAACATCATCTGACTCCTCCTCTTGTTCTTCAAATTCCAATTCTTTAAATCATCTATCCTATGAAGAACTCTCACATGCTAGAGACCAATTAGAAAATGGTTTTCATGAGCTTTCTTCAAAATTTGTTTCTTTGAAAAAGTCTTTCAAAAAACTCTCTTCTGAAAAAGAACAACTTCTTAAAGAGAAGGAAGAGTTGACCCTTAAAATCCAAAATTTTCCAAATGTTGATTCCATGGAATCAACCATCAAAGACCTAAGGGAGACCCTAGCTAAGTTCACCCAAGGGGAACAAAATTTGAACAATATCCTAGGTTCCCAACGAATTTCTAGAACCACCCAAGGGCTAGGATATTCCAATATAGCTTCCTCCTCCCATGCACCCACTGTTTTTGTAAGGGGGAGCTCTAGTTATAAATTTTGTAATTATTGCAAGAAGCCCGGGCACCTTATTTATGAATGTAATTGTAAAAATGCCCGTTATGGCCAACCCAAGTCTTTTTACTTTTCCGATGAATTTTATAGGAGAAGACCCGCTATGAGACAAGTTTGGATTGAAAAATCCCTTCTTGCGAGTCTCTCCGGGCCAAAATTTATTTCCTTCCCCCGGTGATTTATTGTTCTTATTTAGGGGGAGTTAGGTTCTTTTAAGCCTTTTTGTGAATTAAAAATTTCATTCAAAATTCTCATTTCAAATTTTTTATT
The DNA here is from genome assembly GCA_963277665.1 of Viscum album. Taxonomy (NCBI): domain Eukaryota; kingdom Viridiplantae; phylum Streptophyta; class Magnoliopsida; order Santalales; family Viscaceae; genus Viscum; species Viscum album. Next base: position 1,716,584,348 of record OY728125.1, read on the forward strand.
CAAAACTTTCGATTCAATCTTTCATTTTCAACTCTTGGTTTCAATTGGTTTTTGATTCAAAACTTTCAATTCAAACTGTTATTCAAATTTTCAATTCAAATTTCAAATTTCAATTGATTTTCAAATCTCAAATCTTGTTTTTCAACGCTTTCCCTCAATCAAGTTTTATGCCCCACTCTATTTTGATAATCACAAAGGGGGAGAATTTCTTGATTGATTGGGGGAGAAACTTTTTTGATCATGCTTTGCTTTACATTTCATTTTATTTAAGCATTCCTTTCAATTCATGTTTTTACTTTAATTGTTTAAGTGATTGTGATCATCAAAATAGGGGGAGATTGTTGTACATCTCGAACCTCTCGTTGTTTGATTTTCATGATCACAATCACTTTCATTTTTATCTAACATTGTGTTTTAAGTGTTTGTGTTGATAGGCATTTGATTGCCAAGAAGTTGACCAAGGAAGAGGCAGAAATGGACTGAAATTCAGTCCACCGGCCGACCGGTGGCTTCACCATCGGCCAGCCGGTGGCATCCAGACCAAACAGTGGAAGCTACTGCCTTCCCACCGGTCGACCGGTGGCTCTGCCACCGGTCGACCTGTGGCACCCAGCACAAATAGTGAGACCTACTGTCTTTCCACCGGCCAGCCGGTGGCTCCTCACCGGTCGACCGGTGGAGCCTGGATCAAGACTCTTCTTCTCTATCAAGGCACCGGCCAGCCGGTGGAGATGTACCGGTCAGCCGGTGGCCCCTGGACAAGAATCCTATGCCTTTTTGCACACACCGGCCAGCCGGTGGGACTGTACCGGCCAGCCGGTGGACACAGTCAAACTAGCCGTTGGGCTGTTGACCAGCCTGTCCACTTGACTCCCAACGGCTCCGAAGACCTCTCCAACGGCTCCGAAGCCTCCCCAAGGGTTCCTAGCCTATAAATAAAGGCTGAGGAAGCCCCGGACAATTACCGGAACACTTGTGAAGCCAACGGACATATTTTGGATCAATTGGCCAACCTCCGGCGACTTCCTTCAAAGGAACCCCAAGAGCTCCAACAACTTCCACATCCAAGGAGCTCCACTCAAGAAGCTTGGGAGAGCACGCCCATCAACTCCATCATCCATTGGCGCCCGAGTCTTCCCAATTACGGGTTTTATTGCATTTATTTATTTTGAGCTTAAAATTGGGTTTGTGCCTACAAACCCCAACCCTTTTCTCTTCCCCCCTTCTTTTGGGTTTCACACCACCACTAAGGTGTGAAGAGGTTGTCAAGCCTTACCTTGTAAAAGGCTTGAGATCGGTGAGTTAGTCTTCACCCGTAAAAAGACTAGTGGGTTATTGCTTAACCATTAAAAGCATTGGGTTCTTGCTAAACCAATAAAAGCAAGCTGTAATAGGTCCTAGTGCTACCTCAAAGCCTAGTGGGTTTCTTGCTAAAACCATTGAAAAGCAAGCGGTAGGAATCTCTCAACGGTTGAGTTGGGAGCGGAGACGTAGGCCGGGTTTTTGGCCGAACTCCGTTATCAATTTGCGTGTCTTGCCTCTTTATTTCCGCTGCACTTTACTTTGATTTTTAATTTGTTTTTTTTTTAAAAGGCAATTCACCCCCCTCTTGCCATCATTCCCTCCCTCGCTTTTCTTCCGACCCAACACTTATGACTTTATATTACCCGTTCTTTTGTAAATTCCATGCTAAAGAAGTGTTTTGGGTAAAATCGTTTCATTTATCGTAGGTGTTTTGACTTGTTGTTCTTGAAATTATTATTACTTATTTCATGATTTACTTACTTCCAGAATATAGAATATGATTTATATATCATATATATTCAGTATATATATATATATAAGATAGATAAATGAAATGAAAAACACCGTTCATGGAGACGGTAGTCCGTACGTACGCATGAACGCTGTTTTCCTTTCCTTATTGTCTTGAATGGAAGTAAGTAGATGACATACATATACATATATACATAAATCCAGTAGCTTTATAATGTCATATATTTCATTATTATTTCTTATATATACTTTTTAATCATTCTTAAATGGTTAACATGGAGAATGAATCTCATCGCGTCGTGGAGACGGTAGTCCGTACGTACGCACGAGCGATGATATCGTTCCCATGGTCGTGGAATTGTGTTGAAGTGTATGTATACTATTTCAGTATCAATATCACTTTATAATAATCATATATAGTTACTCATTACACCATTATACCAATCCAATTAAGGTGGTGACGGAAAATATATTACACCACGGCGTGGAGACGGTATTCCGTACGTACGCACGCGCGGTGATTTCATTTTTCCGTAGGATGGATAGAAGGTGAATTAGAGTTGTTTCATATTTATAATAACATATCAGTATATAAGAAATACTGATGTTATTACTTTATCATGAAACAACTAAAGAAGAAGAATTTTGAAGAAGAAAGAAATTGAAAAGATCGGTAATGGATATTACCTCTTCTTTGAAACGCCTCTTTGAATCCTCCACTTAGGGAACTAAGATTGGTCATTGAAGAAGACCAGGACCTCTAGGATTATTCTAGGGAAGTGGAGAGGAGAAAATGGCAGGGGTTGGCCGAGCTTGAGTTCTCAAATTGGTGTGAGGAGGAGGGGGAGGAGGTGCCCTTTTATAAGGGAGGAGAGGGGCACCTTAGAAATATCTCAAAATATTATTTTATATTAATGTTAAAATCGGTTTATAATGGTTCCAAAGGGTCTTATTTCGAAGGTAAAGTGGGGATGGGTCTAAATCCTATCATCCAATAGGATTTAGACAAGTTTAGGGTATTATTTTAACCTTATCAATTAGATTTAACTCTAAGTTAAATAATTTAACATTTACCGTGTCTTTTTGTTTTCTTTCACTATATGGTTAATACACTTACTATAACATGCCAAACGAATCCCAAATTGTTTATTATTAATATATATATCCTTATCTAAGTCATTTGGCCGAACATTAGATTTTTAGGAAAAAAATAACAATTAATAATATAATATTTTATTTAAAAACTATTTTGTCTCAATTTTGACACTATTTGATATATGATTTTTGTGAAAGTCATAACAGAATTATATGTTCAAACCAAGTTTATTAAAGCAACACTAATATATCATAGTAACCTAGAAAATTAGTGGAATTCATAAAAAGTCTCAAATTACATTCATTTGATCATTTATAACATCAATTATGTTAATATTTTCTTAAAAGGGTAATTACTGCATCATTGTTGTGTCATAAATAAATTAATATATTTAAGTCTAAAAATTATAAATAAAATATCATTATGTAGGAAATCTTTTTAGCTTTCTAATGAATATTTATAGTCGAATTTATATTATGTAAAACCCCATATTAAAAATGTTTTAGTTATTAAACTTTGATTTTAACTATTTTAACTATTCATTAAATAAAATAATATTAAATGTCATAATCTAATCCAAGTGGACCTAAATGGTCATATTATATTCATAAGGTTGTTTTTGGTCAAATTACACTTATCCAATAGAATTAGGACATGTGTTAGGGTAATAGTAATATCACATTTACCCTTAGTTACCCTATTTACTATTAACCGTGGTAAAAAAAAGTAAAAAGTTACTATTCACCAAAAATTATTTTCATCTCATTGAACCACATTTTAGTCCTTGATATTAACCGTGTCTGTCGGATTTTCGAAATTACATTCACAGAAGCGGTAAAATTAAGTTTTATGCAAAATTCAGTTTTTAACCTACCACTTAGTGGTTTCACTATTCATCAAAAATTGAAAGTTTTCAGAAAAATGACAAAATTTCATCCTAAGATATATTTCATATTCCGAATTCAAAAATGAAGTCTATTTTACCAAATTCATAACATAGAAATTTCATTAATTAATTTTATAATTAAATCCCGCTGTTAAAACAAATAGCGTGTTTTTAAATATCAAAAGACTGACACTTGATTATGTCTGGTTTAAATGTGAAATTACATCCAATGACCAACATTGTATTAAATTGTAAAAATATATTCTAAATATACTTTAAAACCACTCAAATTAATGATTTATCGCTATTAATTATTTCGATTAAAAAAGTTGTTTTTAATTATAATTTAGTAATTTTCACTATTCATCAGAATATGAAAGTTATCCGAAAAGTACCAAAATTTCACCTTAGGCTAAATTCGATACCCCGAATCCAAAAATGAAGTCCATTTTGAGAGCTGAAATTTCTAAAATTTAAAAAGTGGTTATTACTATTCATAATGGCTAGTTTTAATAATATTTTAATAGCATATTGTTGTTTCGCGAAACTCAGTATTGCGTACTATACACGCTATCGAGGAAGGTTGTGATTGTGTGTAATGCAAGGCAAGTCAAGGATGTGTGTTGTGCAAGCTCCTTTTTGTGTTGCGTACAACACAAGACATTAGTGAAATTAAAAAGAATATTTTTCATAAAATCTTGAGCTGTTACAATCACTCTCCATCAGAACAGGATGGTTATATTTCTCTTCCATAACCATGTTTTCACTTCCCACCTATGTTCTCAAGTGTGGAAATCATGTTATGAGTTACTTTGGGTAGCCATAATGTTTCTAAGATTAGTTTTTTAAATGGAGTTATTGTTTTAATTTTTACGATGTGGGTTTATATGAATGAAACTTTAATGTACTAATCATTTGATAAACTAGATATTTTTTGGGGGGAAAATTAATTTTCAGGTGGTTATAATGAAACAATTCGATATTTTTTAAAATATATTTTTGAATTATTTAATCTTTTCGATATTTTTCATTTCAAAAAATTCTAAATATAAATTTTGTAAAATGAAAAGTACTATATCTAGATTGAATTATACATAAAACCAACCCAATATTACTCTACAAATGAGAATCAGATTATCTTTAGGTATACGAAACACTCTACTTCCCTTATGTTACACACAACATCGAGTTATTTTGATAGCATGAATTACATGTGTGACCAAGTTTTACCATACAATAGTATATTATAAAAATAATATTATTTAATATAATAAGATAGAACCTACACATTAAATTAGTGGTTATGAATACTAATAACTAACATATGAAAATATAATGTTTATAATATCAATTAATTGGGTAGTAATTAATTAAAAATTAAAATATATACCAATGGATTATATTAAAAATAGTTTCATTTTTATGTATCCAAAATCTTTTTTAATAAATTAAAATAATTATAATTATTTAATGATATTAATGAAATATATAATTTATATATTAAATCAAATATTTTTTATATTCGTAGGAATAGGATAAGAATAAATCAAATTTTACAAATAAAACCCTATATTTTCAAAAGGGAAATGTTACCGCATGATAATAGAGAACCAATTTTAAATCTATTTTTTTTAATGTTTTAGAGTTTTTTTATGAAAAAATAAACTTTTTCATTGAATTAGGGATATCAAAATTTACTTTGGATGAATTTTTCGTTTTTTGATAAGTTTAATGGTTTGATGAATAATAAATCATACTGAATTTTAATTAAAAATCTGGTTTTCATTGAAATAATTTAGAGTGTTTAATTATATATTTTCTTGGTTTTAAATTATAATTAGTTAAACTCTTTATAATTTAATCCACTTTAGGTAATTAAAATCAATTTCACATTGAATTTGGATATAAAAATATGTCAATATTTTGGATGTTTCCACTTTAAAACCTAGTTTTACTATTCCTTCAGCAAGATTAATTTTAAATAAACATTAGAAATTTCTATATTTTAAAATATTGAAAATGTATTTTATATTTGTAATTAGAAGTTCCAATTTTTTTTTAAATAGGTATATTTTATTTTTTGACAATTTTAATAGTGACTTTAGAAAATTTTAATACCACTATGAAGGGTAAAATATGTAATTAAGGGTAAAAGTGATATAATAAATATTATAAAACTACCATCACACATGAAAAAATATATTGGATGATGGAAATTCATCTATTATCACATAAGGATATATATATAGAATAATTTAATGGAAACTCGACCATGAAAATGACATAAATATTATTAAACTCAATGGGAGTGACAAAATGTCACACTCTTACTTTTATTATCTATAATATTATTAATGTGGGTATAAATAGAAGATACCCTAGACTATATATATTATTATGAAGTAAAATATGTTTATCTACATCATATAAATTTATTATTAATTTTAGTAAATAAATATTTATCAGAAATAATTAAAAAATAATAATGCATAAATTACTCAATTAAAAAACTATCAATTAAATGACATTAGAAATATTAAAAGAAATATAATTTGATTTTATTAAGGTTATTATTGTTTTTTTGTTAATATGACTTTTTATGGGTGTGTTAAGTGGATGTTTTTGAATTTATCTTGTTGTATGTATTTTCGTAAAGTCAATGTTATGAATTGTGTCAAAATTGACACTTATGATATTTTATGGAAATATTATTTTATTTAATTATTTTAAAAATCATAAAATATTTAATAAGGACAATGGGATTATATATGGTCACCAATATCCAAAATTTTCCATTTATAGTCCAATTTACACTTTATATGTAAAAATTATATCCTATTAATATTTAAAGCATTACTATCACAATGAAAATTAAAATGGATTAACAAAGGGTTAATCAAAATGATAAGGTTTAAAATAACTTCAAAACATATATAAATTCTATTTTTAATTATATAAAAACCTTATATTATCTTTTATTTGAATAAATTAAATTTTGGAGGTATTTATATTGAGATTTATTTTATTGTAAATTAATCTGTTAAGAAACTCCAAAATTGACCTTCCCCTCTCTTATAAAAGGGAACATATCCTTCTCTACTCCACACACTTCAGAACCTATTTTATTTGGTAAAAATTAGTCCAATTATCCTCCAAACTTCCCTCTATTCATCATTGAATACTTATTTTTGTAATAAATTCCATCAATTAATTCCATTTGTGAAAACCAAAAGGAATTAACCAAAGAATGTGTAATGTTCATCAACAAATGTTTCTGTTCTATTTCATCCTTAAACCCCTAAAATTATTTTTTATTTCATGTTTAAATAATAAAACCATTAAATTTAAAAAAATTGATGTTTTAATTCTATGGGTATTACCTACACTGACACCCACATACGTTTCATGGGTAACAAACATAATTTTCTTGTGAATGTTGAACTACCGCCTCACGAAATGATATTGTTCATTTTTCCTTTACCAACTATAAAGGATGAGAATTATAATGGAAATTATGTTTTATATTAAATTTATTACATAATTATACTTATTTAATGATAATAAAACATCTAAATTTTTACCACATGATCATTTTGGAAATGATAATGTAACTCGTAAGGATGTCGGGTTTTCAATCTCCAAAATGTGATGTGATTCGTTTCTCATCTATATTTTGCATGGATGGTAATAAGGATGAATTTAACAAATATATATGATATATAAATTATTATTATTATTCTATAATGATAATTTATCATATAATTTTATTTCCTTTTAAAATGATAAGAAAATGAAAAAAAAACGTTCATGGGTACTTACGACCTACCGTCTCCATGAACAATGTATTTTATTTTATGCCTCTACAATTTATGAATATTAATGAATAAAAATATAATGAATATATATTATATATATATATATCATGGTTATCATTCATTATATGATAAATTCATGATCTATGTAGGAGGACTAAGGATTAAAAGTGAAAGCATGAACGAAAAAACAAAGTGGTTATTACCCAAAAAGAAAATATAAAATAGAATTGTTGATAAATGGGTAATAGAAGGCCATAAGTAAATAATTTTTCATATTATATAATAAAATATTGTTCTATAATAGATTTATAATAAATTTATATATATTATAAAGTTGGATTTCATGATTATGACGTGAGTCTATACATTAGGTATGGTAATTTCATTTCACTTTTAATTTTGGTGAGAAACATGTCGTATTAACAACTCACATATTATTTGTGGTGTATATACTAACCTATGACATTTTATATCATTAATTTAACTTATTTAATTATATAAAAATCTCTATATGATGTTATTATTTTATGGGATTCACAAATCTAATGTTACTCAAGTAGTAAGAAATTTATGTTACATTTCTATATCTATGGGATTAAGGAATTATACCCTACATGTTTCTTCTATATGGTGTATATACTGACCAGGAATGTATTTTATGAATTTTATCCAAAATTTTATTTTATTTTAATATCCATATAATTTTAGTTGTTTCATGGGGAATATTATTCTACTGATTATAAATAAATGATTATTTATTTCACAATCTCATCAATATTTGGGATTGTTTAATTTTAATTATCTATTAGGAAATATTTACATTCCATATCAATGTTTTATAAAGAAATCAATCAATTTTTATTGTGGATGTTTATATTAATTCTTACCCATTTTTTGACTTTTTATATCATAGTATAAAAGGAATCTTTTTGTTTGTTTTCAAATGAGGTACTTTGTTACTTTTCTATAAAAAAGTACAAAAGGAATGTTTATCTTAACATATATACCATGAATGGAATATTATTCCATCATGAAGCCTTAATTATATTAATCTTACTTTACAATTTTAAAAGTTTATTTTTAATGAAAAATTTTTATTTTTAAATTGCTTAGCATTTTACGAAAATAACTTTTTTAAAGAATAAATGATATTTTTATCAAGAATTTTTTTCATGTTATCTCTCAAAATTATTTTACATCTATGATAACATTATTCTATGTTACTTATGTTATACTATAGATACAATTAAATACTATAATTTTTATTCTTTCCTATAATGGTTTATTTTTAATATGTAATGGTATTTATGAAACCCATTTCTTTTCCATGGGTAATGTTATGATTGAAGGATGCTTATGCAACCCATTTCCTTCCATGATATAATGAATTATTTATGTTCTTATGGTGCACATATGTATGGATTTCATTATATGATGGGTGGGACCTATATCTCCCTCTAATTCAATGGGTAAATATTTATATCTCATGATATAATGATGGGAATAAATTTTATGGGATTGATCCACTATGGGAATATGGGGAAACCTGATCCACTCTGGGAAGATGGGGAAACTCGATACACTATGGGAAGGTAGGGAAAATGATCCTAAATAGGGAGATGGGGAAACTATATCCCTTACAAGGAATGGTCTGTAACTCCCGGACAGTAGGTATAGTCCCAATGAAGTTTCCTAAAAAGTAGTAGCACTGAATATTTATTTATAGGGAATGATTTTACATGTTTATCTATATAACAAAATTCCATGTCTTATTCTAATTTAATAATTTTATAGATTATGCTCTTTATTTTCTTATGATTCATGTGTAAAGATTCGAATCTGGATCCACTCAACTGGTGCCCCGTACCCGGTTCGCCACATAACCTCAAGCGCGTTTCCCCAAACGCCAGAGGCTGCTGATTATCAGTGAGGGACTTGGTGAGTCAATCGGGAAACCATGGCCTCATTTGGTGAAGTATGCAGTGGAAGGAAAATAATAAACAATAGTTGAAGTAGTAAACAACATACAACAACTGAAACCAAATAGTAGAAGCAATATATAATATAAAAATGATGCAGCATGGTACATGTATCTATGGAAAGAAGTAAACAAAGCAACATGCTGAAATGCAACTAAAACCCAAGTACTAAAAGTAAACAGTAAACTCCAGTAGCATCGGAAGCCTAAGCTCGGTCCCATGCTCTCCAGCTCTAACAATTAATCAAGCACCTAAGGTAGAAGGGCCACAATCCCTATCCATACATGCAACCATATAACTTGTTTGGGCCGAAAAGAAGGACCCAAACAGGGTGTGAGACTAATCCTAGTCAGCAACCACCACAAGATCTGTACCCTAATGTCATCGAGAAATATAGGAAAAGTAAATGAAATAAATGCAACAGATAAACAGAAGTACACTGAGTAACCAATCCTACAAGACTCCATTCAAATTTATTCATTAATTTAATTCAATCATTTAATCATCAACCAAAGAATCTTGAAAAAATCTCTATAATCCAAAGGCATAGCAGGTAACACAACAGGTATCTCAACAGAGTACCTAACAACAAGCAGTACAAACCCAAGCTTGTTCTTTGGCTTGGTGGACTCATCACAACCAACCAACATTAATTTGTCACACTGACCATCTGGGTGGCTCACGCGGGCAGACCCCTATGGTCAAGTATTCAACAAAGGCAAAGACACTTTTAGGAAGCACTCATTGTCAATTCCCCCTATGGTCTTACAGCGATACTAAAAACTCTCTGAGGAATCAATTACGTCTAATTCCCCCTATAGTCTGGATTCGATAATTATCAGACCCTCTGAGATAGCACAAAGTCAGTATCCCTTATAGTCTCGTAGTGGTAATAATTAAATAGGCCCTCTGAGGAAGCACTCAATGTTAATTCCCCTTATGGTCTAGCTACACCAAGTTCCCACAGACATGTGTAAAAGCAATCGTACGTAACCGATTCGTATTAGCCCAAAGTATGTTCAATAAAGTACTTAGCTAATAGCTACAATGCATCAAAAACATTTAAACTACAGGAAACATATGCAATTATTCATATCAAGGAAGGCAATCAGTGTAACAAGGTTTGCCTCACAGGCAACCTAATCCAAACAGTGATTAATGTCCAAAACAAGGGAAACACCCATGGTGTGATCCTCAGACATGAAAAAAAGCAGTCATTATTCATCTAACAGCCGCAAGCACACAAGAAATACAAGGAAGATAATATTACATGATCAAAACCCTAACCTGAGATACCCGATACATGGGTATCCGGTACTTTTGCACAAAAACTCAAAGAAATTTAACGTTAGGCATCAAACCACCTACCTCGAAGGTTTTGACGAAAACCCCAACAATGAAGAATGCACAAGAAACTCATGTTGATTCTCCAAGAACCCACCTTAGATCCCTTCTCCTAACAAGATCATGACCCAAAATCCTCAAATTTTTCATCCACACACTTAGATCTACCCATAACGGGAGTAGATCTATGAAACCGAGGTAAGAGGAGAAATATATCTAAGTAGATCTAAGAAAACGATCAAGAACGAAAGAGAACGATCACATACCTCAAGAATCTGGCTTCAATTTTCTAATAGAAGCCTTTGAATCACCTCCAAAATGCTTGGTAGAAGTTTTCCAACCTTTAAGGGAGAGTAATCTCGATTTATGGCTGCTTAGGAGCTTAAAAGAGGCAATTAGAGGCAAAAAAAGTTAGATCCACAATTTAAGGATCTAATTTAAGTGACCACATGGTTTGATCGCATGGTTAAACCAACTGTGCACTAATCGTGCGGCTTGTACTGCTTTGCCAACACTCCTCGAATAGTCTCGTCGCATGGTTTCCCTTAATCGTGCGATAACAGTGTGGTCACCACTTCCTTGAGTGCCATCTACGCACGGTTTGGCCGCACGGTTAGACAAACCATGTGCCACCCGTGTAGCTCCCCGTTTTGCCTCAAAACTTCATTTCAATTTTCCCCGACTCTCCCAAGCATCACCCTTAACTTTAAAACCAAGAAAAACATCAACCAAGGGGTCAAATACCTGAAAAGAAGATTCAGGTTCTTACAAACTTCCCCCAATAAAGAAATTTGTCCCTGATTTTCCTAATGCGGCGTAGAAGAAGAAACCTATAACAACTCTGGACACTACGATCGTACATCGGCCTACCTCTCCCAAGTCTCTTCATGTACTCTCCCGTGCTGCCATAGCACCTAAACCAGAGGAACAGACCAGACATGGAGAACCTTGGCACTAAGATCAATAATTCTGATAGGATGCTCCTCAAAAGATGCATCCTACTCCAACTCAACCTCACCGGGTTGAAAAACATGAGACGAGTATGAGAAATACCGTTGAATCTAAGAAATAAGGAAGATGTCGTGCATAACCAGGTACCTCTGAGGTAACTACAACCTGTAAACTACCAGCCCGACTCTCTATAGAACCTCAAAAGGATTGACGAATCTCGGTGAAAGGTTTCCCTGTCTCCTAATCCTCTTATGTCCCAACCTCGGGGTAACATGCAGGAAAACCTGGTCTCTGACCTTGAACTCCAATGGTCGTCTTCGCTGATCAGCATAAGATTTCTGCAGAGATTGTGTGGTAGCCATCCTTTTCTGAATCTACTCCACCTGCTTTTTGGTCTCCTGAACAAGACGAGGTCCTAGAATAGCTGCCTCTCCTGCCTCAATCCAACACAAGGGTGATCGGCATGACCTACCGTACAAAGACTCGTATGGTGCCATCTGAATAGTTTCTTGAAAACTATTATTATAGGAAAACTCCACTAGAGGTATATTTTTCTCCCAAGAACCTCCAAAATCATGGATGCATGCTCGTATCATGTCCTCCAGCACCTTAATCAAGTGATCTGACTTGCCATCTGTCTGAGGATGGTAAGTTGTACTCAGAAGTACCTGTGTACCCAAATCCCTCTGTAGCCCCTGCCAGAAATTTGAAGTAAAACGGGCGTCCCTATCTAAAATGATAGTGTTCAAAACCCCATGAAGTCGTACCACCTCACAAATGTACAACCTGAAAAGCTCATCCACACCAAAGGTCTCCTTGATCGGAAATAAATGAGCAACCTTCGTGAGCCGGTCAACAACAACCCAAACCGCATCCTTCCCTCAAGGCGACCTTGGTAACCCTGTCATGAAGTCCATCACAACATCATTCCATTTCCACTCTGGAATGGGTAAATATTGTAAAAGCCCTATTTGTTGCGGATATTCTGCCTTCACCTGCTGATAGGTGGAACACTGCATAACAAAACTAGCTGCATCCTTCTTCAGGCCGGGCCACCAATATTGACAACATAAGTCTTGATACATCTTTGTGACATCTGGATGAACTACCCAAGCTAAAGCATTAAATTCCTACATCATCTCCTCACGTATATCTGCTAAAACCCATATGTGGCCATGAAAATGTAACACCTCATCATTTCCCACTGTCCACCCCGGAGTAGGGTCTCCACCTAACACACCCTCTCGTAGGACTAGGCCTTCTGAGTCTGATAGCTGCCTCATTCGAACTCGATCCAGAAGAGTAGATGCAAAAGCTATAGAAGAAAGAACGGTCTGTCCCTGTTTGTCATGGACCTCCAAATGTATCTCAAAGAATAGAGCCATAAGCTACCACTCGCTGCTAGCCTCCTGAACTACCTGAAACAGTGTCCTCCTGCTCAGTACGTCTGCTACAGCATTACATCTTCTAGGCGTATAAGCAAGCTCAAAGTCGAAGGAATGTAGGTAATCGACCCACCTCTGCTGTCTCAAATTTAAGTCACACTGCGTGAAGTTATACTCGTGGCTCTTTTGGTTAGTATATACCAGAAAATGCTCTCCCAGAAGATATTGTCTCCAACAACGCAAGGCATGAAAAACTACATCCAACTCCAGGTCGTGCGTAGGATAGTTCTTCTCATGTGGCCTCAACTGTCGAGATCCATATGCAACAACAGGATCCTCCTGTATAAGCACTTCTCCAAACTCGATGCCAGATGCATCTCAGAAAACCGTATAACTCTTGCCTGGATCTGGCAGAACTAGAATCGGTGCTGAAGTCAATCTCCCCTCCAGCTCCCGAAAGGCTGAATCGCAGGCTTCTGACCAAACGTACTTCACCCCCTTCTTAGTCAATCCCATCAATAGCGCTGCTAAGCGTGAGAAGTCCTGTATAAACTGCCTGTAGTAACCCGCCAGTCCCAAGAAACTTCGTACCTTGAAGAAATTCTTCAGCTTATCCTAGGTAACTACTGATATCACCTTCTCTGAGTCTACTGATACTCCTGTCTCTGAGATAAAATGACCTAGGAAGTGAATCTCGTCCATCCAAAAGTGGCACTTTGAGAGCTTAGCATATAACTGATTCTCTCTCAGCGTACTCAATATGATCTTAGGATGGGTAGCATGTTCGTGTCGAGTGTGAGAGTACACCAAGATATCGTCCATGAAAACCACCAAGAAGGAATCCATGTAAGGATGGAAAACTCTGTTCATCAGCGCCATGAAGACTGTTGGCGCGTTCGTGAGATAGAACGACATCACTAAATACTTGTAACGACCCAAAGTTTCATTAATGGAAAATCCCTCTTGATCCAGTTAAATTTTTCTTTATGAAAAAATGTTTTTATAAGATGTCAACTTCTTTAGTTTTACGTTAAGATTTGTGACCGTTACTTTTATAGTCGTTGAACAGTGATCATCTGAGTAGTATAAATATAAGGCTTTAATGAACCCATTTCTACTCAGACAAAGGAAGCGATGACCTCATCAAGTAGAATTTCCCCTTACGAAGCCCATTTGTCGGAGCTCGGAAAAGAGGTGGCGTCTTTGGGCTTCGGCCTTGACCAAGCCCAAGCTGAGCTTCATTATGTCAAGCTTTAATGGGACCGTCTACGGGAAAAGTGGAAGTTGATAGAGATTACCACTCGTGCGATGTTATCCGAGCCACCCAAAGAGTCTGTCACCATCGCACACCTTACCCTTAGGTCTTATGCGGCTATTTTAAGGGGTCATGTAACAAATAAGTAGCACCATGTTCATGTACATTATTTTTGTATATAATAATGAATATAATTTCTAGTCATTTTTGATACATTGTAATTAGTTTTTAAAGTACAAATGGTGTTTTTAGTTATTATTTAATTAAGAATTATATTTTATTAAATTAAAGGATTTTTTAATTAAATATTATTTTAATAAAATATTATTATTAATATTAAATTAATTTTTATTAAATATAAATGATCTTATAATTTTATGAATGCAATTAAATTTTTTATTAAGGTTTGAAAGCCATTTCTGTCAAAACCTGTAAATTTTTTATAAATGTCGTTTTTTATTTTAAAAGTGAAAATTCACATATTTAGAAAATTATTTAGATAAAATAAATATTATTTTTGGAATCAGGACGTCGAAATCATCCAACGGTGAATTTTTCATAATTTTCTGAGACAATCAAATTTTTGGGTAAAAATTAAATACCATTTAAATATATAATGTGTTTTATGACATCATAATGACCCAATGGCGATGTAATAAAATACCATAATCCTTATGTTCGGCCAATATGTGTTTTATCATTAAAATAATGAGTTTTTGGGTTTGTTTGACGTACTTTTCAATGCATTAATGGAGCCCTCAAGACTTATTCAACACTTTGCCTTTTTAAATTAATTTCCATGGGAGTGTGACTCACCTCCACATAAGCAACCCTAATTTTTTAATAAGTTCGGACCTTGTCCTTGTAAAATATTGTTTTCCTCTTTCCTTTTCCAGAAACCATGGGCATATACCATGGGATGGTTTGTGGTTTGGATTATTTTAATATAAGGGGTCCCAAACCTAAATAATAAAGAATTCCCTAACCTTTCCTATATAAACCCACCCAAGATCCCACTTCCTCCTCACTCAAAGACCTTGGAGTTCGTCCAACCTCTTCCCTACTCTCTCTATAATCCTCTCAAGGTTCCCCAAGCTCCCAAGAATCCTCTCACAACCCTCTATCTAGCCTTTGGAAGCACACATCCAAGTAAGGGTTTTTTCTTCCTTTCTCATTTTTGTCAATTTTCTTTAAGTTGTATTGCCCTTTTAATTTCAATTATGAATGTTGGGGTATGGTTTCACACCTCCCCCATAATTTCCTCTTATTTTTTGAATGATGGGAGACCCCTTTCTCTCTCATTAAATGCCTCCCATGTACACCCGTTACTATGCCGAAATTCCGAAAGGAACTTTTTTCTCCTCTTTTATATTCAAGCAATACTTTTGTATCATGAATCTAAATTCCTTTTCAATTGTTGGGACACATATCTATATGACCTCCTTACTATACATTACATGTAAATATGATGAGGAACCCCTTTCTCTCTCATCAACCATTTTTATGAATTCTTATGTCGCACCGTTACGCTGCCGAAATCACACCGATTTTCTAAGCCAATATCATTGTGTAGTGAATACCATGCCCATTTCTCCATCAAGGGTATTCACCTTTATGCACATTTACTTATTGATTATAAAGTTTCATGTATGAATTCCACATTCCTTTATCGTGGAATAAATTATTATGTTTTATGAATCCATGTTTTATGATCCATGTGGCACACTTATGCATGGAATGAAATGTTTAAGAAGGGTGCGCCCTTATAGCGCTCCAATGCATTGGGTAAATTATAGTATCATGATACGTCATGTTCAATGAGTGTTGACTCATTCTAATTCAAGTGATATGAGGGCTTACTCGTGCTTCAAGTGCAATGAGGGTTTACTCATGCTCCATGTGCAATGAGCCTTGGCTCATGCTAATTCAATGTTAAGTGTTGTTGCCACATTTCCATGTTATGATTATCATGATTTATCATGCCTTTATGTTCATGTTACTCTTATTCTCTATTGATATTACTATTTCCTAACATGTATTGAACTCCTAATGTTATTCATTGTGTACTCCCTTACTGGGCTTTATAGCTCACCCTTTTCATATGCATGTCCTCAGGTTATCCCATACAATGTTAAGTACAAAGGAATGTAGTGGTCATGTAAAGGAAGTTTTCAATAAAGATGTTGTATTTAAAGTTTAAAGTTTTTATGTAATTATCCTAATCCCCAAAGACACTAAACCTCTCAATCTTCTTTGTTGTATCAAGTGAAGTTATATGTAATAAAGCATGTTTAAGTTGTAATAGAAAGCAGGGTTGTCATAGTTGGTATCAAAGGATAGGTTTAGTTATTTTTGGGATTAGGAAACCCTAGTAAAGCCTTAGATACAAGACTAAGTATAATAAAAACATCCCTATGTTTTGGTAAATACTATGTAAGTGGTTTATCAAACAAATACATCCCTTTATGGAAACGAGCAGGTAGAGGCAGCTCTGGCACAGATGTATCCTAGGGGTAAAACCCGAAAACACTGCTTTGAGATAGACTCGGACAGGAACTGGTGCACGACAACGGGCCTTGCTGCACTCTTGGTTACGAAACTCCCGGGGGATATGTTTTGATAAATTCACAATCTTAGTATGAACCCTTATTAAGTGGAAAATGCCCCTAAGAATATATGTTAGAAGGAAGATCATGAAAAGCCTGGATTGAATCCTATAGACTCATGAGTTAAAGAGATTAAAGATTAGTTATAAGTCATCAACTTTTGTCTTTGGATTACCCTTTATGTGTTACCCCTAACTTTCCTTTTATTCCAGCCAATGGCCGGTAATAGGAGAACTCAGGCTAACAACCGTTATGAAGATCAGTGTGATGATTGTCCTAATGAGATGGCCAATCCAATGGGAGTGGGAATCGCGAACTTTGTCACGCTTCTCTCTCAGCTAACTCAAGTTTTGAATAGAAACACGGGTCAAGAGGAACGTTCAACCCCCCCCCCCCCCCAAGAAAGAACAAGTCGCTATCAAGAGCTTCATGAGACAAAGGCCTCCTACTTTTAGTGGATCATCTGATCCCACGATCGCTGAGCAATGGATCAACTCCATTGAAAAGATCTTCTCTATCCTTCAATGTTCTGAACAAGAGAAGGATCTCCTGGAGGCTTATCGTATGGAGGGTGAAGCTGATCAATGGTGGACGTTGATAAAAAATACGAAGCCTGAGGAGGAGATCGAGGCTTTGGAATGGAAGGAATTCCAGAATATGTTTTTCGATAAATATTTTCCGTGCACCCTCCGTCTTAAGATGGAAAGGGACTTCCTTTCTCTCAAGCAGAAAGATGAAGAATCTGTGGGAGCGTATGAGGAAAACTTCACAAGGCTTTCACGATACGCTTCCGGCTTTGTCCTTACCCCCGAATGCAAGGTTGACCGCTTATTTGGTGGGCTGAAGCCTAGCTTGCAGAAAGCATTAGCGATCCGTGACTTCGACAACTATGAGGAAATTGTCCGATGTGCCCTCAAGGTTGAAATGGAGATCGGAGAATCACAGGGGTATCATGGGGACAAGAAGCGTAAGGTGGACTTCAATGCTGGTGGTCCGATGGATAAATCCAATGGCGCTAAGAAGTTCCAGCACCCCACTTGCCAAAAGCGTGGAAAGAAGCACCCTGGAAATTGCCTTAGGGGGACAAGAAAATGCTTCAGGTGTGGAAGAGAAGGGCACCTAGCTATTAACTGTCAGTAAGAAGGACCCGCGGCTGCGACAGAGGAGAGGAACGCTCCATTCGAACCTCAACGTGTTGTTCAATGCTACAAATTCAAAGAACCGGGTCATTTTGAAAATCAGTGCCCTAATCCAAGGGTTATCGGAGGCAACCAGCAACCTCCAAGACATCAAGGAAGAACTTTTTCCATCACTTCTGCCGAAGTGAACCCTGAAAACTAAGTGGTGATAGGTACGCTAGTTATTTATTCATGAATAGCGAACTTACTTTTTGATTCAGGTTCTACGCATTCTTTTATATCTCAAAAGTTTAGTAGAACAATCCCTGCACCACCACAAATCATGGAAGTAAAGATGTCAGTGAGTATGACAAATGGGGCAATCATTGCATCCCATGAGTATAAGTCCTCCCCTGTTATAATCTGTGGATTGAATTTCCCGACGAACCTCATCATACTCCCTTTGGTGGAATTTGATGCAATTCTTGGCATGGATTGGCTTTCATTATATAGAGCCAACATAAATTGTCGGGAGACGGAAATCACACTCCATATGGATAATCGACCCCCGATTATTTACAAGTGTCAGGAAGAAGATGAATCTACTTTAGCTCCATCATCTCAAGCATGGATATTACTGCCTTATGAGCACGCATATCTGGCTTAGATGATTGAGTCCAAGGAAGAAACCACCCTTGAAGAAATGCCTATTGTGAGGAAATTCGCTGAAGTATTTCCCAAGGAACTTCCTGGTCTTCCTCCAAGAAGAAATGTTGAGTTCTCAATTGAACTTATACCTGGGGCGCTACCAATATCCAAGACTCCATATAGAATGGCTATTGTTGAGCTTGAAGAGCTGAAGAAACAACTACAAGAGAATCTGGATAAAGGGTTTATACGCCCAAGTGCATCACCATGGAGTGCACCAGTCCTCTTCGTCAAGAAGAAGGATGGGTCAATGTGGTTTTGCATCGATTATCGTGAACTTAACAAAATCACAATAAAGAACAAGTATCCTCTCCAAAGAATCGATGACTTGTTTGATCAGTTGCACGGAGCACAATACTTCTCCAAGGTGGACTTGCGGTCGAGATATTATCAAGTAAGGGTGAAGAAGAAATATATCCCCAAGACTGCTTTTCGTACAAGGTACGGGCACTATGAATTCATAGTAATGCCTTTCGGACTCACCAATGCTCCAGCAATATTCATGGACTTGATGAATAGAGTCTTTAGAGATTACCTAGAAATTTTTTTGGTAGTCTTTATAGATGATATTATAATATACTCCAAAACCAAGGAGGACCATGAGGAGCATTTAAGAACTGTACTGGAGACTTTGCGCAAGGAGAAGCTCTATGCCAAGTACAACAAGTGTGAGTTCTGGTTGAAGGAGGTCTCATTCTTGGGCCATATCATCAAAAGCAATAGGATATCTGTGGACCCCTCCAAAATAGATGGAATTGAGGGATGGCTGAGGCCAACATCGGTAACTGATATCCGTAGCTTCTTGGGGTTAGCTGGATATTATCGACGATTTGTGAGAAATTTCTCACGATTGTCCAACCCTCTTACCAAGCTAACTCTAAAGGGAGTAAAGTTTGCTTAGAGTGATGAATGCGAAGAAAGCTTCAAGGAGTTGAAAAGGAGGCTTATCACTGCACTCGTGCTCACTTTACCCACAAGTGGGGAGCTTTTTGTGGTATTCAGTGATGCTTCGAAGAAGGGATTAGGATGTGTGCTGATGCAGAATGATAAAGTGATATCCTATGCCTCAAGGAAGTTGAAAATACATGAGCAAAACTATCCGACGCATGATCTGGAGTTGGCGGCGGTGATCTTTGCCTTGAAAATATGGCGGAATTATCTCTATGGAGAGAAATGTGAGATATATACTGACCACAAGAGTCTTAAATATATATTCACACAGAAATAGCTTAATATGTGCCAGAGAATATGGATAGAGCTCATCAAGGATTATGACTGTTCAATACATTACCACCCTGGGAAAGAGAACAAGGTGGCAGATGCCCTAAGTAGAAAGGATCCAGTGATTCTATCAATGATGAGAATTGAGAAGGATCCAATCTTCTTAGAATTAATGATGATGGATGTGGGAATCATAAAGAAGGGAACATCATCAATCCTTTCACAAATGATTGCTCAACCATCTCTTTTGGAAAGGTTAAAGGATGCTCAAAATGATGATGCGGGAATCCAAGAAAAAGTGGAAGCTATAAAAAAGGGAAAATCCTCAGAGTTTAATGTTAATGAAGAAGGAATTGTGCGGTTTGGGAAAAGACTATGTGTTCCATCAAGTTCGGAGCTGAAGAAGGAACTTTTGGATGATTCACATAGTTCAAATTTCTCTATTCACCCAGGGAGCACAAAGATGTATCGAGATCTCTGAGAAAACTTTTGGTGGGATAATATGAAGAAGGAGATCGCTGAATATACATCAAAGTGCCTGGTGTGTCAGCAAGTGAAGGCAGAGAGACAGAAGTCTAAGGGGATGATGCAACCATTGCCCATACCAGAATGGAAATGGGAGAACATCACCATGGACTTTGTCACTGGACTTCCAAGGACATCCAAAGGCAACGATGCAATCTGGGTTGTTGTGGATCGTCTTACAAAGACTGCACACTTCATTGCTATTCGAGATGATTTCTCTTTGGATCAACTGGCACAGATATATATCAGGGATGTGGTACGGTTGCATGGAGTACCACTATCTATTGTTTCTGACCGAGATCCAAGATTCACCTCTAAGTTTTGGATGAGTCTTCAATAAGCTCTGAATACTGAACTGAACTTCAGTACGGCCTATCATCCTCAAACTGATGGCCAATCCGAGCGGACTATCCAAACACTTGAGGATATGTTGAGAGCGTGCTCAATGGACTTTAAAGTAGGATGGGATCAACATCTCCCTCTGGTTGAGTTCTCTTATAATAATAGTTTCCACTCGAGCATCCAAATGGCACCATATTAAGCCCTGTATGGGAAAAGGTGTAGAACACCGGCATGTTGGGATGAGGTCGGTGAACGTAAGCTTCTTGGACCAGAAATGGTCGAAGAAATGGTGGAGAAGGTGAAAACCATTCAACAGCATATCAAGGAATCCCAAAGTCGACAAAAGAGTTATATAGATAATCGTCGATGAGACCATGAGTTTAAAGTCGGAGACATGGTGTTTTTACGCATATCTCTATGGAAGAAGGTCATGATGTTTGGAAAGAAAGGGAAGTTAAGTCCAAGGTACCTCGACCCCTTTGAGATTCTTGATCGTGTTGGGGCTGTGGCCTATTGACTAGCACTTCCACATACGATGGCCAAGGTGCATGATGTCTTTTATGTATCCCTCTTAAGGAAGTACATACCGGACCCTTCACATGTACTCTCTTCTGAGGTGGTACAATTGGAAGATGATCTTTCTTATGAGGAGCAACCAGTGAAGATCTTAGATCGTAGAGAAAAAGTTCTACGAAATAAGACAATTCCCCTCGTCAAGGTGTTGTGGAGAAACCACAAGTTTGAAGAAGCAACTTGGGAGTCAGAGGATATGATGAAGCTGAGTTACCAACATTTTTTTAGTGTGGGAAAAGGAAAATTTCGAGGGCAAAATTTCTTAATGGGGGAATATTGTAACGACCCAAAGTTTCATTAATAGAAAATCCCTCTTGATCCAGTTAAATGTTTCTTTATGAAAAAATGTTTTTATAATATGTCAACTTCTTTAGTTTTATGTTAAGATTTGTGACCGTTACTTTTATAGCCATTGAACAGTGATCATCTGAGTAGTATAAATATAAGGCTTTAACGAACCCATTTCTACTCAGACAAAGGAAGCGATGGCCTCATCCAGTAGAGTTTCCCCTTACGAAGCCCATTTGTCGGAGCTCAGAAAAGAGGTGGCGTCTTTGGGCTTTTCCCTTGACCAAGCCCAATCTGAGCTTCATTCTGTCAAGCTTGAATGGGACTGTCTACGGGAAAAGTGGAAGTTGATAGAGATTACCACTCGAGCGATGTTATCCGAGCCGCCCCAAAAGTCTGTCACAATCACACACCTTACCTTTAGGTCTTATGCGGCGATTTTAAGGGGTTATGTAACAAATATATAGCACCATGTTCATGTACATTATTTTTTTATATAATAATGAATATAATTTCTAGTCATTTTTGATACATTGTAATTAGTTTTTAAAGTACAAATGGTGTTTTTAGTTATTATTTAATTAAGAATTATATTTTATTAAATTAAAGGATTTTTGAATTAAATAATATTTTAATAAAATATTATTATTAATATTAAATTAATTTTTATTAAATATAAATGATCTTATAATTTTATGAATGCAATTAAATTTTTTATTAAAGTTTGAAAGCCATTTCTGTCAAAACCCGTGAATTTTTTATAAATGTCGGTTTTTATTTTAAAAGTTAAAATTCACATATTTAGAAAATTATTCAGATAAAATAAATATTATTTTTGGAATCATGACATCAAAATTATCCAACGGTGAATTTTTCATAATTTTCTGAGACAGTCAAATTTTTGGGTAAAAATTAAATACCATTTAAATATATAATGTGTTTTATGACATCATAATGACCCAATGGTGATTTAATAAAATACCATAATCCTTATGTTCGGCCAATATGTGTTTTATCATTACAATAATGAGTTTTTGGGTTTTTTTGACTTACTTTTCAAAGCATTAATGGAGCCCTCAAGACTTATTCAACACTTTGCCTTTTTAAATTAATTTCCATGGGAGTGTGACTCACCTCCACATAAGCAAACCTAATTTTTTAATAATTTCAGACCTTGGCCTTGTAAAATATTGTTTTCCTATTTCCTTTTCTAGAAACAATGGTCAAATACCATGGGGTGGTTTGTTGTTTGGATTATTTTAATATAAGGGGTCCCAAACCTAAATAATAAAGAATTCCCTCACCTTTCCAATATAAACCCACCCAAGCTCACACTTCCTCCTCACTCAAAGCCCTTGGAGTTCGTCCATCCTCTTCCCTACTCTCTCTATAATCATATCAAGGTGCCCCAAGCTCCCAATAATCCTCTCATAAGCCTCTCTCTAGCCTTTGGAAGCACACTTCCAAGTAAGGGTTTTTTCTTCCTTTCTCATTTTTGTCAATTTTCTTTAAGTTGTATTGCCCTTTTAATTTCAATTATGAATGTTGGGGTATGGTTTCACACCTCCCCCATAATTCCCTCTTATTTTTTGAATG
Source organism: Viscum album (assembly GCA_963277665.1). Classification (NCBI taxonomy): domain Eukaryota; kingdom Viridiplantae; phylum Streptophyta; class Magnoliopsida; order Santalales; family Viscaceae; genus Viscum; species Viscum album. The sequence goes on from OY728125.1 coordinate 1,716,607,812, forward strand.
ATGGGAGAACCCTTTCTCTCTCATTAAATGCCTCCCATGTACACCCGATACTATGCCGAAATTCCGAAAGGAACTGTTTTTATCCTCTTTTATATTCAAGCAATACTTTTGTATCATGAATCTAAATTCCTTTTCAATTGTTGGGACACGTATCTATATGAACTCCTTACTATCCATTACATGTAAATATGATGAGGAACCCCTTTCTCTCTCATCAACCATTTTTATGAATTCTTATGTCACACCGTTACGCTGCCGAAATCACACCGATTTTCTAAGCCAATATCATTGTGTAGTGAATACCATGCCAATTTCTCCATCAAGGGTATTCACCTTTATGCACATTTACTTATTGATTATAAAGTTTCATGTATTAATTCCACATTCCTTTATCGTGGAATAAATGATTATGTTTTATGAATCCATGTTTTATGATCCATGTGGCACACTTATGCATGAAATGAAATGTTTAAGAAGGGTGCGCCCTTATAGTGCTCCAATGCATTGGGTAAAGTATAGTATCATGATACTTCATGTGAAATGAGTGTTGACTCATGCTAATTCAAGTGAAACTAGGGTTTACTCGTTCTTCAAGTGCAATGAGGGTTTACTCATGCTCCATGTGCAATGAGCCTTGGCTCATGCTAATTCAATGTTAAGTGTTGTTGCCACATTTCCATGTTATGATTATCATGCTTTATCATGCCTTTATGTTCATGTTACTCTTATGCTCTATTGATATTCCTTTTGCGTAACATGTATTGAACTCCTCATGTTATTCATTGTGTACTCCCTTACTGGGCTTTATAGCTCACCCTTTTCTTATGCATGTCCTCAGTTTATCCCATGCAATGTTAAGTATGAAGGAATGTAGTGGTCATGTAAAGGAAGTTTTCAATAAAGATGTTGTATTTCAAGTTTAAAGTTTTTATGTAATGATCTTAAGCCCCAAAGACACTAAACCTCTCGATCTTCTTTGTTGTATCAAGTGAAGTTATATGTAATAAAGCATGTTTAAGTTGTAATAGAAAGCAGGGTTTTCATAATACACATACATACCATACCTGCTCCGGAAGGTTGTAAGAGGTACATCTGATGGTATGATGCGTAACTGATGATAGCCAGATCTCAAGTCGATCTTTGAGAACACCTTGGCTCCTCGAAGCTGATCAAAAAGATCATCAATCCTTGTTTTGGGATATCGGTTCTTGTTTGTCAACTGGTTCAGCTTCCGATAATCCACACAAATCCATAAAGTACCATCTGCATTCTTCGCAAATAAAATAGGAAAACCCCAAGGAGAAGTACTGGTTCGGATAAAACCCTTTGCCTAAAAATCCTCCAATTGCTTCTTGAGCTCTTGTAACTCAGTCATATCCATTCTATAAGGAGGTATGGATACTGGTGCTGCTCCCAGCACAAGCTCAATAGAGAAGTCTACCTCACACTCCGGATGAAACCCTGAAAATTATTCTAGAAAAACATCCTGAAAACGATCAACCACTTGAGGACAATACATCTAAGAAGTCCCCTGATCGTCCAGATATAAACTAGAAATCTTGTCTGTAACAGCACCCAACCCATGATGCTCTGGTCCAACTCTGCTCGCCTGGACATCCCATTTGCCCTTGTGAAGAAAAGGTCTGCCCTCGAGTGACGTGAAACTCACCCTGCGGTGATAGCAATCGAAAAAGGTATGAAAAGGAACTATCCAATCCATTCTGAGAATGACATTGTTACCTATCATCTCTTGGACATAAATATCCGACAAGAAGTGACACCCACCAACCTCAAGGGGGCACTCCTTGCACTGATGCACACTAGCAGTTCTAAGTCCCAAGGGAGTGTCTAGTGTCATCATAATATCATAAGTGAACATAGTAAGTATAATGCTCTCCAAAGTGTGCATAGAAATAAAGCTATGAGAAGCTCCTGTATCGAAAAGCGCGGAAGATAAAACGGAGGCTAATAAGATCATACCTTGAACTATAGAAGGTCCACGATCCTGCTCTTGATGAATCTTCTCTACAACAAAAGTCTGGACTATACCGCGGCCCTGTGTAGCAGCATGAGATCCCTGAGTAGGTCTTCCCTAAGCCTGAACACCATGTCCACGACCTCTACCCTGGCCTGAACGACCCGAAGAACTCCATCCCCGAGTCTGCTATGGAACTGGTAATCCTGCACCTAAACTCGAAGTCAAAACAGATCCTCCTTCACTAGCTACTATAAGAAGAAACTTGCAAAACTGCTGTAGGTAACCCATCTTTCCACAAGCTCGACACTCCACTGGATCCCTCGGGAACTGTGGAATATTATTCCCATCCTTCCCACACTAGTAGCACACAACCTTACTACCTGAAGGAACATCTCGCTTCCTCGAGTCACCTCGGGTAGACTCTCGGTGGCGCTTCCTGCTGTCAGTAGAAAGAGTACTGACTATGGATGCTGAACCGCCCTGGTTCACTGCTCCAATATCCCTCAGATTCCTCTCCATGATCAAGGCCTGGTTGACTATTAATGAAATAGAAGTCAACTAGAAGACGTTCACCTGTGATCTGATCTCTGGTCTGAGGCCCTCCTAAAACTTCCTCGCTAAAAACACCTCTTCATTCCCCAGAATGGGAGTGAAATGCTGTAACTCAGTAAAATGGGAGGAATACTCCATAACTAATAGAGTACCCTACTGCAGGTTCGTGAACTCTCTATATCTGTCAGCCATCAGCGTCACCGGGTAGAAGTAGTCGTAGAACGTATGCTGAAAGTCTTCCCAAGAAACTATCTACTGACGCCCTGCCTGAGAAACTACGTCCCACAATCTCTTGGTGGAATCTCGTAGCATATAAGTTTCGAGCTTCACCCTTATTTCTAGGGGTGTCTCGAGATGTTCGAATACGGAAACTATAGCTTCTAAGAAAGATTCAGTAGCCTGAGGTCCTCCATCTCCAGAGAACATGGGAGGATGCTGCTGCTGGAAGACTCGCGTAAGCTCTACCATAGACTGGGTAGGTTGTTGAGCTCCCTGAAAGGTATGTATAAACCTCATGAATCCCTTAAGGAACTATGTGTTCGCACCAGTATCGGGGATAACTACCGGTGACATATCTCGCGTACGATCATTGTCAGACCCCTGATTTGCAATGGGAGGATGTCTTGGTGGCATGATTCTGCAGGGTCAATCACAACTTAATCAACGACAAGCACAGTTGCAAACTTAAAATAGTGAAAACAGAAAGGAAGAGAAAAATCTCTTAAGATTGAAAAAACACAGTTACATGGCATGTAGTCTCTATAGAAGGTGTGTTCTAGAATATTTTTCCCATCCGTGTCGTTAGTCACACGGGCTGGTACACGGGCCACAACTAAACGACATGTCAACAATGTATACGGCGTGCTATCCCTAATATTTTCCAACCCATGTATTCAATTACACAGCTAGATCATCTAGAATGAAATTACACGGTGTGTACTTCAAAGTACATGGCGTGTAACCGTGAAAAGTAGTTCTTCCCGAACAGAACACATGGCGTGTGTTCATAAGGCTACACACTGCGTTATCTGGGTTTCTGGGCAGTAGGAATACCAAACTCCCGAAAACCACTTAAAACACTGAAAACCAGCACCTATGTGTCAAATTTCGATCTGTGGGGGCCCATACTCCTCGTGGATCAAAGCTTGGCATCATAACAATGCATATAACAAGTAAACAGTATGATAATCCCATGATCCACCAAATTCCGATCCTCAAGGGCCCATAACACTTCTAATACCAAAGCATGGATTCCATGCTAAATAAGATGTAAGATAAAAAACACCTTATCATCATAGCAGGTATCTCTATCACATCAACTATCACAACATCATACATAATCTTTCATGACACCTATCACAATAGCATGAAATTTCTAATGCACCCTATATGGAATGGAAAAATGCATGACATATGATTTTCTAACTAGTGACCATATGATTCATGAGATAGCATACCCTCATCTCATCAGGTTGCAAAAAAATAGAACCACAATCATAAAACCTGTAAAAGCACAAAACAAGTTCATCACCCAATGGTGAAATATAATCAACTGTAACACTTTCAAATTTATTTTTTCAATCACGAGGTAATATAGCTTTTCCCTATACACGGGTTAATTACTCTCGGGCACAGTTAAGTACCAATTACCCATTCCTTCCTATCCCTTTCTATTTTTTCCAAACAGTAAGGAAATAGAAAATAAAGAAAACTCCTCTGATACCACTTTGTAACGACCCGAATATGGAGCCACTCAACAGGTGCCCCGTACCCGGTTCACCATATAAACTCAAGCGTGTTTCCCCAAATGCCCAAGGCTGCCGACTAGCAGTGAGGGACTTGGTGAGTCAGTGGGGAAACTATTCCCTCATTTGGTGTAGTATGCAGCGGAAGTAAAATAATAAACAATAACGGAAGCAGTAGACAACATACAACAAATGAAACCAAATAGTAGAAGCAATGTATAATATAAAAATGATGCAGCATAGTACATGTATCTGTGGAAATTAGTAAACAAAGAAACATGCTGAAATAAAACTTAAACCCAAGTACTAAAATTAAACAGTAAACTCTAGCAGCATCACAAGCCTATGCTCGGTCCCATGCTCTCCAGATCTAACCAGCAATCAAGAACCTGAGGTAGAAGGTCCACAATCCCTCTCCATACTTGCAACCATATACCCTATTTTGGTCAAAAAATAGGACCCAAATAGGTTGTGAGACTAATCCTAGTAGGCAACCACCACAAGATCTTTTCCTTACTCTCAGTGAGCAATATAGCAAAAGCAAATGAAATAAATGCAGCAGAGAAACAAGAGTACACTGAGTATGCAATCCTACAAGATTCCATTCACATTTATTCATTAATTTAATTAAATCATTTAATCATCAACCAAAGAATCTAGCAAAAATCTCTATAATCCAAAGGCATAACAGGTAATACAACATGTATCTCAAAAGACTACCTAACAACAAACAGTACAAACCCAAGCTTGTTCTTTGGCTTGGTGGACTCATAACAACCATCCATCATTAATTTATCACGCTGACCCTCTGGGTGGCTCAAGCGGGCAGACCCCTATGGTCAAGTATTCAACAAAGGCAAAGACACTCTGAGGAAGCACTCAACATCAATTCCCCCTATGGTCTTACAGTGATACTGTGGACTCTCTGAGGAAGCACTTACGTCTAATTCCCCCTTTAGTCTCGATTCGATAATTATCAGACCCTCTGAGAGAGCACAAAGTCAATCTCTCTTATGGTCTCGTTGTGGTAATAATAAAACAGGCCCTCTGAGGAAACAATCAACGACAATTCCCCTTATGGTCTTGCTACACCAGGTTGACACAGCCCTGAGTAAAAGAAATCATACATAACCAATTCATAACAGCCCTAAGTATGTTCAACAAAGTACTTGTCTAATAGCTATAATGCATCAAAAACATTTAAACTGCAGGAAACACATAAAATTATCATATCAAGGTAGGTAATCAGTGTAACAAGGTTTTCCTCACAGGAAACCTAATCCAAACGGCGATAAACAACCAAAAGAAGGGAAACACCCATGGTGTGATCCTCAGACATGAAAACAAGCAATCATTATTCATCTGACTGCCTCAAAAACACAAGAAATCTGAGGTAGATAATATTACAGGATCAAAACCCTAACCCGAGATACCAGATACATGGGTATCCAGCACTTTTGCACAAATACTCAAAGACATTTAACGTAAGGCATCAAACCACCTACCTCGAAGGTTTTGATGAAAACACCAACAATGAAGAATGCACAAGAAAATTGGGTTGATTCTCCAAGAACCTGCCTTAGATTCCTTCTCCTAACAAGATCAAGACCCAAAATCATCAAATTTGGCATCCACACACTTAGATCTACCCATAATGGGTGTAGATCTAAGAAATCGAGGGAAGTGGATAAGTAGATCTAAGTAGATCTAAGAAAACGATCAAGAACTAAGGAGAACGATCACATACCTCAAGAATCCGGCTTCGATTTTCCAAGAGAAGCCTTCGGATCGCCTCCAGAATGCTTGGGAGAAGTTTTACAACCTTCAAGGGAGAGTAATCTTGAGTTATGGATGCTTAGAAGCTTAAATGAGGCAATTAGAGGCAAACAGAGTTAGATCCATAATTTAAGGATCTAATTTAAGTGCCCGCACGGTTTTCTCACACGGTTAGACAAATTGTGCGCTAACCATGAGGTCTGTACTGCCTTGCCAACACTCCTCGCACGGTCTCTTTGCATAGTTTCCCTTAACAGTGCGATAATCGTGCGGTCACCACTGCCTTGAGTGCCTTCTACACACGGTCTGGCTGCATGGTTAGACAAACTGTGAGCTGCTTGTGCAGCTCCCCGTTTTTCCCCAAAACATCATTTCAATTTTCCCCAACTATCCTAAGCATCACCCTTAACTTTAAAACCAATAAAAACATCAACCAAGAGGTCACATACCTGAAAAGAAGATCCGAGTTCTTACATCATGTCATATGAAATGAAAATCCTTATGTCATGATTAGTATTTATGATCTTTAATATGCACAGTATGATCTTATAATGATCATGATCACGTTATCATACCAATATGTTCATGATTTGATTACGAATTTCCATTATTTACCTTTTCTGGGAATTTGAGATCATCTCCTTCTTATGTTTCCCTCCCCTAGGTTATGAAGGAATGTTTTTTAGTACAAATAATAATGGGGAAGCTCTTCTTGGGAAACATTGAATATATTTCACTAATTTTGAATTTTTTTGTTCTATGATTACTAAGTAACTAAACTAATATGGTATTTGGGAATGTGTTTTTGTAATGTATGAAATGTTATGGAAACGTGATGTAATATCAATGTATTAAAATCCAAGGTCATTATAGTAAATTAGTATCTCATTTATGACGGGAAAATAAAAGAGGATTCTATTGTTGGGTATATAATTTACAAAATATAATTACATGGTATGACTTCCAAATGTAGTATGAATATTTTTGAGAACGTTCACCAATATGGTGGACTAAATGGAAAGAAAGGGAGTGGACTATCCATTCAATGTATTTGTAAAGTGGTTTTAAATCAGTTTAGAAATCTTGTTAACATTCAAGGAGAATCTATTCTACCACCAGTGGAGTGATGAACTTATGACATGATGAGGAACCAATAGAGGTTATACTGGAACCCTTAATATATATGAGGTGATGGAGGTCTTAGGATAATGTAGAGCATCAATAGGGGATCTATTACCCCATTTATGTCTTGTTGTTGGTGTTCTATAGGTCATATAGGTTTGGCTTTAGGATGATGTATTTTATGAAATGAGAATCCATATCTGTAGAGTAGGTCAATACATGGGACCTATATAGAAGCTCGATGTATGGGGATATGTTAGTTAAATACAGTTTAGTATTCACCCATTGTTAGTGAGGTTGGATTGTTGATTGTATAATGTACAATTCTTATATATTCCACACCCTCTAGTACAATATTTCAATAATGGGATTCAATTTTTTTATAATTTCTTGGTTTTTGAATGGTTTGGGTATAAAAGTGGAGTTTATGTATGGGGTTATGATGATAGACACACATTTAGGAGTGAAAATGGGGGTATCTATCATTTCAAGGAGTGTTGACATGATATTGGTGGGTACGATTTAATTTAGGACTTTTTCATAAAACATAGTTCCTATACAACCTTATATAATTTCACAAGTTTGTCTTTGAGAGATTTAAACTTATTAAGTGGAGTCAAAGGATAAAGGGTTCATCTTTCTGGGCAAGTTACCTCAGGATTCTACTATTTTATTATTCATGAAATCCAATATAATTATGCACTTATGTGTCGATTACATGAATTTTATCCCAATCAAAATTAAGAACTAGTATCCTCTTACACATATTGGTATTATTTTTGAATAGTTGAAGGATGTCTATGTCTTCTATTAGATCAATCGTTGATTAGTTTATCATCAGTTGATAGTTAGACCCTCTTATATCTCACTGAATACATTTGTAAGACAGTATGACTTATAATATTTTTTTGGTGATTACCTATGGTTTAATTATTTCTTGTGATATATTCATTGATTTTATTAACTATTTCTTCATCCATACCTAGACTAGTTTTTGGTTTTCTTCCTTTATAACATCTTGGCGCACTCCCAGACTCAAGATGATCATTACAAGCATCGTGACGTCATCCTAAGTACACTAAGAGGGAATTGTCTTTACACCAATATATCTAAGTTACACATATGGATGTAGGTAATATGTTTCAAGGGACACATATTATTAGATGAATGTTTATCAGTAGATCCCAAGAATGTTTTATTTTTTTGGGACCATGACAAGAATTTATTTGATGGTAGATGATGAATGGTATTTTTCTGTTACTATTGAAGGTTAGGTAAATAATTATTATTCATAGAAGCACCACTATTGTTTATGGACAATAAGGATGAATAGTTTGAATGGTTTGGGGTATGTGAGGATGCTATCTAGAGATATATATGTGTTTAACCACATTACGTATTTCAATATTATTTGAGTTTGGTGTATAATATATATTTTTTATGATGCATAAGTAATTGGTCTTGGGTAAATTTTGATCCATGAATATTTATTTTTGGAATATGAATCAAAATATTTGATCCCACATAAAAAAATCTACCACACATGTGATATCATGTTATCCCATCACAACATGGTGCATTGGGGTATGAACTGTGAATACTCGAAGCCTGACTCCAATAGGCCAAGAGATGGAGACCAGTACTTGGTAGGAATATCCCACAAATGAGAGACATTATCCTAATGTGCATATACAGAACCACACATCTATATGATCATAAAATTATGAAATATAAAACAAATAGAACCAATATGTGCATACATCTATAAACCCATACACAGAGTATTATAGTAGGGAGTTTAAAGAGAAATAGGGACCAAATACAAGCACAACCAAAAACATTAGAGAGTAAAACCTACCTAAATGAAGTGAACTATGATAAAATTCAAGCACCTAGAAAACAAATTGGTCAGTCAAGATAATTCTATGCTCCACATGATCCTAATTATCCTAGGATATCATCAAATGGGTCATCATCGGCATAAGACATGACATGTGTGGGAAGAGACTAGATAAAGGTGAGTAAAAAATACCCTATAGGACACCCTGAAAACAACAAAAAAGAAGTACCAATATTAAACTGATCTTAAAAATAATACAGTACTTAATGAATACAAGAGAGAACCCAGATATACTTAGAAAGGACACCACACCACTAGGTGGTCACAACTAAAATCAAACCACAAATTATTCTTGAAAAAATTATCATTCTAGGAGAATCCACTCTACGATCCATTCCATAACCAAAGAAAATCATCCTAGAGGTCAAGATCTTTAGACCCACCTAGGAATTATAAATTATCCCATAATACCCTGATACTTAGATAATTGGTCCCTCACATGACTGATGTGGGACACCAGGAACCCAATCTTGGAAAACCATATATGTATCAGATCATATGACATTGATACCATGAACACTTCCAATATATCCTACTAGATTGAGGATCAATTCTCTACTCAAGGAAGTCACTCTGATTCCACAAATCCCACCAAGGGTGTAAAGATGAAAGAGGATAACACTACAATGTTATGAAGGGACACCACAAACACTATTTGAGACTCATCCTACCAAGGGGATCAAAATCCTAGTAAGTGGAAAAAATAATGCACTTTAACCTTGAGGTAATGGGCCAAGGGAACACACTAAACGGATACTGGACTAGAATGATGAAATGTAGGGCTACAAACACCCTTAAAGGGGATATACATCAGGTCAAGTGACCCCCTAGTTTATTCATGTGTTTATGAATCATAGATCAAGTAAAAACCATATAAATGACTTGTAGTAAAAGTAAACAATGTTGAGATATCATTGAGTACCTTCCCCTTTACATTGGCCCATTCCTGTGTACTTTTAGTCTTACATGCTTACTTACCCATGTAAAAATAGCCATGTATGTTTACACCTGCCCATGTACTCCGGTTGTGTCCATGTACATGGCTCTCATATTCCTATGTATCCTCTAAGATACAAATTGAACTTCCAAATACCTATCACACAACGTGTGATTGGGATACAAAATGTGTGATTTTTAGCTTACTGTGGGAAACCTTGTGTCGCACAGGGGGGTCCCACATGGCATATAATAGCAGATTCCACATCATGTAATCCAAGATTTTCCATATACAATGACATCAGTTCCAAATAAATGTATGAATCACTTGAGACCCCATCCACACCTATATTTTTTTATCTAGAGTTGTAAAGTCCAATAGTCACTAGAGATCATAGATATGTGCTTCAAACATGCTCTGGAAATGCCCATTCACACCATCCGTAGACGCTCTGTCCAAACCTGGATGAACGAGTATAAAAAATACATTTTGATCCACCTCTAATCATCCTCTGTCATTGTCAAACCTCAATCTTAACCTCAATAAAAAACCTCACCCATGGTAACGATCCATTGCACTGAAGAACTGTCACACAATGATCTGATTATGGGTATTCACTAAAGCATGTTTCAAATAAATTGTCTGCAATGAATGTGAAAATAATGGGGGTCCATAACCCGTAAAATGTGAGGAAATAACCATATATTTTTTTTAGTCATGAACCACTATCAAATAATATAATAATTAAGAGGTATAAAATCAATAAACAATGAAATTCTATCAATTTAATATACCATTGATGCATAAATAAATTATGTTTTTGGAATTGATATGTGTTTGATCAAGAAAAAAGAGAAGGTTGGAAAAAATCATAATTCGAAATCCTACCTAGATTTTAGATTGAATGCTAATTAAGAATAATCATGTGTTGTGTTTTTGGTGGGATCTACATGTTTCGTTGTGCATTAATCAAAGATCCATGATCCATTCATCGTTCAACCATTGAATCTTATCTGGTTCTATACAATGCTTCCTCTAGATTTTTACATTTGTGTGGGTAACCCAAAATATTTTTATAAGTGAATATTTAAAGGGGAAATCTAATTTTTAGTTCCAAAAAAATTAAAAACATAAAATTATTTATTTTGATAAATTCATGCCCATGATAACTTTTTCACAATCATCTGATGCTGATAATGGTTATATCACCCATAGTGGAAAGCCCATGTTCTCAACTAAATGTTTCCATTAGATTTATGATCTAGGTCATCGTTTGTAAGTTATTAAACCTTTTGAAGAAAAATACACATGCGTTATATTAATATATTTAATATATTTGGAGAATTAGTTATGGCCACACTAGGCCCCCAAATCTCATTCCATCTTAGGGTCTATCTTTAAAATAATTCATATTATATCCAAAAACAATTCATAAGAAATTAGATTCATTAAATTATCCCCATATTAGGGGTTTTCATTCCAAAAATAGAAAAAGCTACATAATAATATGAGGTTATTTGGATCAAATATGGGTATCCCACTTCTAGGTTCCCTCTTGAATATTCTCATGATACCACTAGATAGAAACTATGTTAATAGATCATCCACCAAGGATAATCTCTTAAAGTTTCTCAATCTCCACTCGATACCCAAAAAAGGTAGGTCTATCCTCAATTTCCAACTCACCCCAATCGATAACATGATATGGGTCATTAATGTACCTCCTCAGATTCATCATATAGAAGATTTTGTGAACCCATTCGAACTTTAGTGGTATATATAGGAGGTATTCAACCACACAAAATCTAAAAAGTATCTATAAAGGGAGAAATATTCTAAGAGATAATATTTAACCCAGAAAAAATATCCACAATACAAGTAGAGGTGAGACCCTCAAGAACACATTTTCTCCCTCATCGAACTCTAGAGGTATCTATAGTCAGTTCGCATAAGACTTATGACATCTCTATATATCATGGATATATCCATTATTTCTCTAAATGGGTTAACCCCAAGCCCCCATTTAGAATATCTCTGGAACACTCCTTGAGTTTCTCTTAAAAAATTTTGATCAATAATCCATGATTTCATAAGGATTCATTGTAATATTTTGAATCAACAATCAGATATTTTATGGAAAACATGGTGAATGATAAGAATTTCGATGAGGACTCATCGAATGATTGTATTTGGATTTAAAAAGAAGGAAATTATTGATGTTATAACCATGTAGATATTTTCAATATAATTAACTTCATTTTTTTAACATCTAACAAAGATAATTATATTTTTGGTTATTTATAGACAAATTAACATCAATTATAAACAAAAAATTTACTTGGTTCCGGGAAATCTTTTCATCAATTTTATATGTGAGGGCCCCACATGTTCCACCATATATATATATATTTTTCAACAATTTTAATAACTTTATTTTTTTACTTCTTATTTTTACTATTATATTTTATTTTAATAAATCTCATCAAATAATTCATATTTTTTAGTAGGAAATATCATCATATCTGACACCTTATAATAAAAAATTTTATTAGCTGATATAATAAATATAAACCCTTATTAATGTTTTTAGATCAAAACCCATATTTTTATAAAATAATATGGATATTATCTTAACATGTTATTAAATATTCCCATGTAGGGTATTGTAATCCATCATGAAATTAGTTAAATTATTAAATATTAACCTTAAAATTTCTGATTTTGAGAATATAATGATGTTAGGAAACTTCATACCAATATGTCCAATATTTTAATATATTATGTTTAGAAACATTAGATCCACTATTTATAATTCTAATTTAGTGAAAATTTAAATAATTTTACCCCATTTACATTTTTGAAACATTATTAATTTGAAGAGGGTTATAGTGTTAAAGAAAACTCCCCAAATTTATATTAAGATCCCACATGGTATCCTAATGAAGTGATTCAAATTTGAGATCATTTTAATTATTACAACATTTATATCAATATTTTTTATAAAACCATAAAAAATATAGTTCATTATTGGAAAACTCTTTAATTCCATCTTTACACCATTAAAAATAATTTCCTCATATCTCACATTTACACCAATTTTTCAGTACCTTTTTCTCTTCTTTCCCATATAATAATTATAGTATCTTTGTATTCTCTATGATTTATTCAAGACTTTAATCACAATCAAGAACATTTTTCCATTATACATAATTGGAATACATATACCATAAATATAATTAAAAAGGAACTGTAATTTTTATTTATCTAATGAAATCAAAAATAAATCTCTAGAAATGGGGAAAATCATTGACTCATACAAGGTATTATCACTAACCACTAGTAAATAATGATTAAAAGTTAATAATTTTATACAGGATAACTAATAACTAACAAGTGTATAAATATTTAGTATAATGTAAAAACTAAATGATGAATTTTAGGAAAAAAACATAATAATTGGACAGACTAAAAAATTGATATTTAGGATTTAACATAAAAACATTAGATCATAACAAGAATTTTTTAACTCTAGTTTAATGTTTTATTAATGTATAAATAGAATAATTAATTTATCATACAACACTCAAAATTTGGTCATAGAGATTCCCCAGTCTTAGTAATTATTATATATCTTAATAATTTTAAAATTCATAAGACCAAATTAATTTGTTAACAAATATAATAAAAGAAGGAAATAAATATTTAAATTTATATCCTAACCCTCTGAGTGATCATAAAAGAGTTTAATTCTTTGTAATTTCATTAAAAGAGAACTCCCTCACTTTAAAATATAATGATCATGCTTAAAATATACAGATGACATATGAAGAAAATCAATACCAAAAACCAAACATGACTTATTCATAACATATGTCATCACTACATAAAATCACCCTCAATACATTTCTCACACTAGAATATTGTCCTATAGATTCTAGTCATGAATTTGTGAAAAATGAAAACATACATAACCCTAGAACATATAGCAGCAGACATAAGACTAATATATTATTCTCCTCTATTTACGTGACTCAATAAACCAATATATTATTTATAATTATAAATACCTAACCTACCTCTAATTATATATCTACCATATATCGATATATTTTTATGTATCTCTTACATGTGATGTTTAAGTTCATGTCCAAGTTTTTTGGCAATTGATTATTAATGAACCAATTCCATAACACCCCAAAAATTTTATCTTCAATGTATGACTTGAATTTGTAATGGGGATAAAATTGTATATTTATGTATATATCTAACTCCTAGTTTGAATCCAACAATCATTTTCTATAACCAACACATCAACATATACTCTTATCTCTTTTGATATAATCTCTATAGTGAAACACATGAACTGTTGCCAAAAAACCATATCTATATAAAAAATTCATGGATATTACATGAATATAATAAGATAATTTACACCATAGTGAATCTTTATATTTTTTTTATTAGATTCTAAATTGGTGTGATACCATCCAATTCATCCACGTGAAAAGACTTATCCGAAAATTATTGAATAATTATATCTTCTATTTCTCATTAATATGAACCACAACATTGAACCTTGTATATGTGAACTAGTTGAACATTCACCCCTTAATGCCTCATGAATACCATGATGTGGCTCCATAAATTAATGATATGAGGTCTTCCCTTTAATCCCTACATGAAACCATCACATGTGTATTTGTAAACATACAGTGTGAATAGTGGATATCATAGCTCAAGTAACATCATTATAGCCAAAAAACCTCAATCAATGTTTTTCTTGGCCTAAAGGAAAAGAACACTAAATTAGATTTTTTTTTTATAGTATCAAAGTGGAATAATCATTTATGAAGTTATCCAAAAATATAATGAAAATATTATTATGTGAAATCCATAGGCATAACATGACCATAACTTAAATATGGGCTCAGAGATGATCTCCTTGGTTATAATTATGGTGTGGTGGTATTCATATAGGGATAAATATGATAATTTTCCTCATATCATGGAATTTAACTTGTGTAATAAGCATCAAATTTATAGTAATGAAACCAGTACATGTTGAAAGTATCATAAGAGTTTGCGGATAATAGAGATGATTATATTTTTTTCATTTAAAACCACATTCCAATAAACACAAATAGTTCATATAGATTTTGTTATCCCATATTGGGTTTCACTCTATACTATTATCTATTTTATCAAAAAAGACACATCCTAACCACTCATTTCCTCTAGTGGGGGTTCCCTAGTCTATAACCACTATTACATAGTGTCACACCAAAGTGCGCCTTTACCTCTATCCTTGTATATACCCGTGCTAGAAGTTCCCCTCTATTGCAATCACGGTCACTTATCAATAATACTTACCATTTCCTTTCTATATATTTTCTACCCATGTGGTGATAGAGTTTGTTTGAACCATTTTTTCCATTTTTTAAAATTATTAAATTATATAATTAAATATTGGTTTCTTGAAAATCACCATAACCTCATAAAAATTATTTTCCTTCCAATTATTCTTTAATATATAAATAGTTTTTTTTGAAATTTAATTAATTTATTTCATCAATTTATTATTTAAAAATAAGGAATGAATTATATTAATCATAAATCCAACACAATATTCATAATTTTCTAAAAACATAAAAATTAAAATTTTAATCTTTTAATGGAAATATTCTTTGAGAATTCCAATCTAGAAAACATGATTTGATAATATGTTTGATAAATTATAATAAATCATTTTTTAAATTTATATACAATATTGTTTATTCAATAATTTTGAATATAGGAGTATGTTTCATTTGATTAATTTAATGATGTTAGTGTTTTTTATGACACTATAGTGGTTTTGTATAAAAAATGGTCAAAATCTCTTGTATGTTTCTATTATAGAATAAAAAATCTATAAATATGAAACACAATTTTTCATGTTTTGGCTTGTGATCCAGTTCGATGAGAATCTACATCTTTATCTCAAGTTATGTGTGTGATGGGGGTTAAATTTTGAAGTGTTTATTTGTATGGTTTTTGTCCCATGGATGTACTTTAGTTCATTTGGGATTTTTTGGGGAGAATATAGTAATTTTGGCTTGGTAGTGATTTGCACATGGTCAGTGCACAGTTTTGTAAACCATGCGGCTGGACCCAGGTAACAGTGAAGTAGGTGGTGGGTTTAGGAAGAACATACCTCATGGCCTACACATAGTATGTGAAATTGTGTGGTTTTTCCATGAAGTCAATAACTTCATGGGTAGATTATTCTACATGTTTTCCACATGGTTTGATAAATTGTGTGGATAAACCATGTGTGTTTCCCAAATCATAAATTTTATGGTTTTTCTAAGTTTACCCCTTTTGGATTTTTAACAAAAATAACTCTTCTCCACCCCAATGCAGCTTGTTAGACCCTAGGATGGCTCAACCCACTTCCTAAAACCTCCCACCTCCTTCTAAGATTATTTAAAGTTTAAATCTTCAAGGGTTTGGTTGGATGGGTCAATGTAAACCCCTCCTCCCATCTCTGTCTCCCTTCTCCTCTCATTCCTTCTTGGTTATATCTTCTTCCATGGAAATGTTGACCTAGTGTTCTGATTTCCCATAGATTATGTTTGGTTTTTTTCTCATTAATGGTTTTCTTCATATATCAAGGGGTTTTAAAAAACCATGGAGTGATTTCAGTGATGCATTCTCATTGTGCCATGGATCCGAGGTAGGTTTTCCCATGCACTTTCCTTTTTAATTTAGGAATTATTTGTTTCATTATTTTCACACATTAATTGATTTTTAAATATTGATGCATTATCCCTGGATTAATTAATTTGTGTGAAAAGTATCATTTAATGCCATGGTGTATGGTAAATGGAATTGTTGTGTTAAATAACACACAACAAGTGCTTGATTAAATACCCAGTTATATTTTTTGAGTAATTTATGATGCAAGAAGCATGTTTTTGTTTTTTAAATATATTGGTATTATGAGAAATGATGTCTTGGATTCATTATATGGGTTTCACAAGTGGTTTGGACTTTATAAAGAAATGAGGAATGGATTATAGGGTGTTTTGGCATGTGATGCTGATGAATGTCATGTTTGGATATAAGAATGGTTTTACTTGAAAGTGTAGTGTTAATTATTTTAAAAGATTATGTAAATGGTGTTGGAATTTAAAATGGTGTATTTACAACCCTTTATGAAAAGTGTATTTTTTTAACATTGATAAATTTGGGTTATGTGAAATGATTAAATGCATGTTTGGAAACTTTATGAAATTGATAAAAGTATCTATTATGAAACCATCCATTTGATGTTTCTCATCCCTTGTCTATCTATAATGGATTAAATTTCCTCACCGTGGAATTCTCATGATAAATTATTAGATTTCCTCAATTTAAAATATTTGTTTTCAATCTATTCTATGGCATGATATCGGTCCTTGGGGTGACTCAGGGAAAGGCCTGTTATTGAATTATTATTATTATTATTATTATTATTATTATTATTATTATTATTATATGAATGTGATTGGATGCTCGGCTGACATTGTTTTACATACACCCTTTATACATGATACATGGGAACCTGGCATAGTGAGAGAATTTTCTGAGAATGATTGTTGCAATGGCTTGTTTAATCAATAGTTGGTGGCCCATAATAGGTGGATATATTTGGGTATATTTCTATTGGATTGGGCCCCTCAATCTGTCCTATGTTAGGGTGGTCGGGTGTTTTTTATTTCATCATCTATGGAAATCTATCGGGGATGGGGTCTTAGGTATTAGTATGTTCTGGATTATTCATGATCTCCTTGATTCACCTATGTATGTTAGAATTTATCTTCTTGAAGTGATGATTGAGATTATTGTATTCTTATTTCCATTACTCTTATTATATGATCCTTATGGTGCCTTCTAGGGCGGTGTTTTTTATGGAAATAGATGTTTCAGTTTAAAAAGAGTTTATTAAGAATGTTTTAAAGATAATTGTTTTATCCTCTTTTGTATATTTTGAAAATGTAAGAATCATTTTCCCCTTTAAATGTAAATGTTTTACTATTGGTGATAAACCTGGGTTTGAAATGAAGAGGTGAAATTGGACGTAGTTTTTCTATCTAAAATGTGTAGAAAATATTACATCTATAAATTGTATTTCTAATATGAAGTTAATGATTATTTTATTTTAAAATAATTTCATTCGTAAATAGATTATTTGACTAGAATATTGAGTTTTAATATTGAGTCATATAGTTCTTTTCCATTTTTATCCCTTGTGTTGGTTCAACAAGAGTTTGTTCGCCAAGGGAGATAGTTGATCTTTGAGTTCAAGAGAGACCTATGGGGTCACATGGAGATTGTGTGGTTGTTTGATTTGGATGGTATTATTCAATAGTTTTCTTGTATTTTTTAGATTTTTTATAAATAGGTTTAGTTCAGTTTTATTTATTTTGGAATTATTATTTCATCATTTCACTCTCAAGTTTCTTTATTATTAATTGGGAAAAATAATTCCCTTGTGTACATTTTTGATACTTGACACTAATTTCCAGCCCGTGGGGATCAAGAATTCCCTTTGGGGAATCCCACATATTGACAAGGGTGACTGGTTCTGGGAGGACCCGGGTTGGTTTGTGAAAAAATAGTATCATACAAGGTTTGATATTAGAGGACCTTTATTTTAAAAGAACACTTTGTTATTTAGATATGTCTAGGGAGATGGGGTATTATTGTTGAGACTCAATAGGTAGGTGTATGAAGAGATTTGTGATCTTTTTCTCATTATGATCCTCTAGTTTATATGTGATGTCTATTTTTGTAAGTTTATTTGGCCTTTAGAGATTATTTGGTGATTGGGATACGACAAGGGAGTTGGGCCAATAGTGCTTGTGAGCTCAGAAGACCTAGAAATCTATGTGGAGCCAGGGGAATGTATCTATAATGATCTCTATATTGGTAGTGTGTTTGGAATATGGTCACCAAACATATGGTCAACTCACCCACTGACACTTATCCCCTATTGTGGGTCTCCTTAAATATTCTTGTGTTCTGATAAATTTTATTGAAAATTGTTCACAGAGAATTTTGGAAAATATGTTTTAATGGAATGGTTGGATATGGAAAACTGGAATATATATTTTTATAATTTAATTTGATAATTTTTTTACAAAGATAGGTTTTCTAAAAACAATTGGTAAAACAGTCTATGAAAAAAGGATTTGATGAATTTTTCAAAAATAAAAATGGTTGATTAAAAGGGAATGTGTGATTTGAATTGTTTTCAATGAAAATATAATGAGATTTTTTGAATTTTTGGAAAAACATTCAAATGAAACGAAAAATATTTTTCATAAAAATATGTGGGATTTCATTTTCAAGTATGATAAAATGGTTTGTTGTGTGGAATATAAAAAATTTATTTTTATCATGGTGTTCTATGAGCCTTTGGACGGTTCATGATTTTTAAATGGGTTATTGGAATTGGTTTGGAAGGTGAGGTTGTTTTTTTATCTTTTGGTGTTCTCATGGGTGCTCACATGTGTGGTGGTTTGTGGAAATTTGGATGATTCCTGGTATGGCAGTGTGTATGGTTTCCTTGGGTGGAATGGAAATATGCATGTGAGTAAGACTCTATGGAACACCATTGGTGAGTGTGAGATACACACCATGTTTTTCTATTTTCTAATAGTTTTTAAAGCTGGAAATTATGGTGTTTTTGTAAACCAATGATTTTGTGGCCTGTTTTTTTATTTCTTAGAAGTGTTATTTATTTTTTATGACATTCCTCATGATTTGTAAGTGATACAATTTTTGTATCATGTGATGAGATTCTACTGGTATATCGGTCTTGATGCAATGTCTTAGCGGTATTTTATAAAAGTTTTTTGGAATTCTTTGAGCCAGTCTCCATCTAAGTTGGTGTTTTTTATATGTGATGTTGTGAGTTCATGATTTGGTTCTGATAGAGTTCCCGGTTTCCTTATTACCATATGTTTTCCCCCATAGAAATGCGATCGATGTTGTGGTGCAAATACAAATGGTTCTACATTGGGAAGATTTCCATTTTACCATTCTAAGTATTTTGTTTGCGGGTTTCAAAAGTTGAATACACCTCCATGAAGGATTCCCTATCCCATTTGTTGGAACAAATAGATATTTGGTCTCAATATAAAATGAATTCCTGTTATTATAATTATCTCAGTTATAGAAATCTTGTTCAATGGTGTTTGGTATGTTTGTCCATTTTACTTATTCATTATGCTCCTCATTCGGAGTGAGAGATAATGGAGATGTGTATCCTTAAGTCTCTGTTTGTGTAAAATTATTCTATTAGAAGAAGTGATTTTCATGGTGTTCCATAATACTTTGTTTCTTCATGGTAGTGTTATGTGGATTTTTGTGGCACTAGAATAAGGGGTTCTAGTTAGGTAACAGAAGCTGATGACTATGAGGAAGTATATTCTTCACACATCATAGAATCAACCATTGGTCCCGTAGTAAAGCTGGATTATAGTCAAGAATCTCTGGGGTTTAATGAGTTGGGATAGGTTCGTTCCTTTACCATTGAAGTGAGGTAGTTATAGTTTTTTATTGTGGTTTCCCATAACTATGAATTTCATCTTGTCGAAAAGAGCATGGTGGACTTACCCCTCATATTGTATCTGTGGTTATACCCTATTTGATGAGTGGTTCTAGTAAGATTTATTGTGGCGGCTGCCTATGTGAATCGGGTGTGGTCATAGATTTTATTCATCCATAGGTGAAGAGTGGTGGGTTGTTTTCGGCTGTGGTTTCAATTGTACAATCATTTGACCCCTTCCCTCCCATAACCATGTGATCAGGGTTTTTGGCCCATATGGTATGTTTTTTCTCCATTATTGTTCCCTCTTTTTAAGAGTGGGTGGTTTGAATTCTCATGATGTTCTCTTCATAACTAGTGTCCTTCATAGCTTTAGTAGGTCATGGTGGAAGAGTTTTGGTTGGACTGTGTGGATAATTCTTGGATTTGGTTCAAGTTGAATTCTAATTTGATAATTATATGTTGGTCCTTAATAGAGGTGAGACCACTACGGGTCTCATTGAGTTTTCTCTTAATAATACATCATGTTTTATTTTGTTACTAATGGTGGGGAGTCCGTTCGGGTCTCCCCTATGCTAGTTATATATTTCAACTTTGGTTTATGCTTGATCTGGTTCAAGTTGATTCTTTTAAAAATGTTTATATTTTTTTAACTTTCCTCCATGGTTTGGGTGGGAATTTTTATTCTTGGTATAAGTTCCTATGATGTTATTTTTGGTTTCATTGTGGATATGGTGGATAGATCCTTCAATGGTTCTTTGAAATTAGTTGTTTTTTTTTGTTTCGAGTAGTGTGAATTAGTTCTTTTAATGGTGGGGTAAATGTTCTTTGGTTAAGAGGTGGGATCACATTGATTTGGAATCCTGAGGAATTTATCAATTAACTAGAAAGTGTTGTGGATTTCTGGGGGATGAAAGTGTTAATAGTGGGGAGAATTGTCACAACCAGTTTTTCATGTTTTAGTTTATGATCCAGATCAATGAGAATCTCAATAATTTTCTCATGTTCTGAGTGTGATGGTGGTTCAATTTGGAAGTGTGTCTTTGAATAGGTTTTGTCACGTGTATGTCCTTCACTTCATTTGGGAGTTTTTGAAGAAAATCGGTATGTTTTGTCTTGGAAGTGACCTCCACACGGTCATCACATGGTTTGGTAAACCGTGTGGCCAAACCCTAGTAACCGTGTGGTATATGGTGGGTTTAATCAGAACCTATAGCATAGCATGCACACAGTATGTGAAACCATGAATGTTGTTTGTTTATTCAATCTCTTCACAGGCACTGGCTACCATGCAATTTCTTTGTGGATTGATAAACCATGTGTGTTTCCCAGAACATAAATTTTAGGGTTTCCTATGTTTACCCCTTTTGTGGTTTTAACCCAAATTACTCTCCTCATTTCTAATGTGGCTGATTCCATCCTAATAGAGATCTCCCCTATTCCTCAGGACTCCCACCTATTTCTGGAGTTATTTTAAGTGGAAATATTCAAGGGTTTGGTTGAATCACTAAAGGTAAACCCCTTATATTATCTCCCTCTTCCTTCTCCTCTCATTAATTCTTTGTTCCCTCTTATACCACGGTCGTGTTGACCAAGTTTTTTGATTTCCCTTCGATTATGTTGGGGGGTTTTCTCGTTAATGGTATCTCTTTATATATCTGGGGGGTTTGAACCTTCATGGAGTTTATTCAGTGGTGTATTGTCATTACTCTATGGATCTAAGGTAGGTTTCCCATGCACTTTCAATTTTAATTTAAGAATCATTAGATTCTTGCTTTTCACAACTTCTTTGATTTATAAATATTGATGTATGATCCTTGGTTTAACTATTTGGTGTGAAAAGTTGTGTTTTATGCCACGTTTTATGATAAATTGGATTGTTGTTTTATATAATGAATACCAAGTTCTCGATTGAATGCTCGGTTTGAATTTTATGTGAAAATTATTTTGTAAGTAGCATGTTTTGGTTTTTTGAATATATTGGTATTATGAGAAATGATGTATTATGTGACTTTTATGGGTTTCCCATATAGATTTTGGGTTTTATAAAGAAATGAGTAATAGCTTTGATGGTGTTTTTGTTTGTGTTTCCGATTAATGCCCGGTTGGGAACCTTTATAAGAATTGTTTTCATATAAAGTGTAGTGTAAATGTATTAAGTAGATTTTTTAAATTATTTTAAAATAGAAAATGGTGTGTTTATACCCCTTTATGAAATTTGGATTTTCTATCATTGATAAATTCTGGATTCGCGATATGATTAAAGGCATTTTTGGAAACTATGAGAAATTTGAAAAGTAGTTATTATGAGACCTTATTTTGTATGTTTCTCATGCCTTGTCTATATATAATGGTTGGGATTTTATCACTATTGAATCCTTTCGATCAATCATCTGAGTACCTTAGTTCGGACTCTTTGTGTTCTATTTATTTATGTCATGAGATCAGTCCATGGGGTGACTCAATGTGAGGCCTATAGTTGAATTATTATTACTATTATATGCATGTGATTGGATTCTCAGCTGAAATTGGTTTGCTCACCCACTTTATACATGAGACATGGGAACTTGGTACTGTTTGGGAATTTTCTGAGAATTATTGTTGCACTAGATATTTTACACACTTGCTCGTGGCCCAAAGTAGGTGGATATATTTGGGTTTATTTCTATGAGATTGGGCCCATCGGTCTATCCTGAGATAGGGTGTCCAATAGTTTCTAGAGTTTTTGATTTCATCTTGTGTGGAATGCTATCGGAGATGGGGTCTCATATATTAGTATGTTAGGGATTATTAATAATCTCCTAGGTTCACCCATTTTTTTATCACATAGCTTCATGTAGTGATGATTGAGAGACTTGTATGCTTATTTCCATTACCCTTGTAATATGATCTATATGGTTTCCTCTTATGTGGTGTTTTTTCTTGGAATGAGACATGTTGGTTTAAAAAGATTTTATGAAAAATGTTATTATAGAAAAGTGTTTTATCCTCTTTTTTGTTAGTTGAAAATGTAAACGTCACTATCCCATTTAAATGAAAATTGTTTACTATTGTTAGTGAACATAGTTTTGAAATCATGAGGGGTAATTGTTCGTAGTATGATTTTATGTTAAATGTGTAGAAAATCATACTTTTATAAATTGTATTTCAAACATGATGTTGATGTTTCTTTTATTCTAAGGGAAGTGCATTGGGAAATAGATTATCGGGATAACCTACTATGTTTTAATATTCAATCCCATAGTTATATTCTATTTTTAAACCTTGTTTAGGTTCATCTTGAGTTCGATCGCCTTAGGAGATGGTTGATCTTTGTGTTGGAGAGTGACCCATGGGGTCCCTTGGTGATTGTGCAGTCATATAGTTTGGTTGGTAATGTTTAGTAGTTTGGATGTATTTTATTATATTTTTTATAGAAAATATGTTTAGTTCAGTTTTATTTGTATTGGAATGCTTCATTCATCTTTCCTCTATCTTGATTTTTTATTGTTTATTGGGTGAAATCATTCCCTTGTGCACTCTGTTGATGCCTGAAATTAGTTTCCATCCTGTGGGGATTAGGAGTGACCTTTACTCCAGGACATTGATCAGATAGGGTGTCAAGTTCAGGTTTGGCCAGGTTTTGTTTTGTGATAACAAAGGAATGTTGTAATGTTAATAAAATCTTATGATTTAATGTATAAAACCAATAAATTTGACTTCAATGAATCTTTTTTACAAGTGATTGATTATATAAATTTTATTACTCATTTCTGTTATTATTATTTTTTTCTTTTATTAATTTTTTCAAGTGCATGGGTTTTTTTTCTAACCAATGATTTGTGTCAAAAATATTAATAATAATTATTATATCTAAAAAATTATAAAAAACCCATTATTGTTATTATAAAATTTCTAATAATCCCTTATGTAAGTTATGTATTTTGGGGCATGAAAACATTATTGAGAGGTTTCAAAATATCACCCCTTAAAATTAAACCAAAATTATATTAATGGTTATTTTTCCTATTATATATGAATTGGTGTTATAGATTGATGGGGGTGATCCACATTAATTTATTTGGGGGGATTCATGGAAAACTAGAATGAATCATCATGTTGGTGTTTATATAGAACCATCATTAAATATTATAGAACTAATATATGTTCCATTTAACCAAAATATTTGGATTAGTGAATTAAAGAATACCTTTTTATAAAAAACGTTATGAGAATTTTTTAGTGTTTTATGTGTGCCAAATGTTACATGTTTAGGTAGAGGGACTCCTACATACAACTGGTATGTGATTTATATAAATCTCTAAATGAGTTTTTGTTAGACCAATCTTCTCATATCCATGAAATATAGTTTTTAGAATATGAAGATCATGGGTGACCGGTGAAAATAATTGTTGTGTTGTGTACATTTAAGGATGTTAGAAAACAACTTATGGAAGAATATAGACTCTAAATGTGGTTTACTATGTGATTAAATTAATTATCCATGTTAGTGCAATAAACGTTTATGATAATATCTTAATTTTTCACAAATAAACTAATAATGGAACCTAATTATAAAATATTATCCCTTAAAATAAATAATATATAATAGATTAAATAAGGGGTTAATTTAGTGTGTGATACAAACATGGAGTGGGTTTGACATGAACCTATTTATTTAATTCTGCAAACACTATTTTCTAAGAACATGTGGGTTATTTGTGACATTGAAAACAATGTACAACATAATTCATTCCAAGGTTCAATTATTATTTTTACCATAGATAATTAGTGAACAATAAATTCACAACATCATGATCTTTTACATAATAAAAGTACAGATCAATATTTCATAATGTTACATTTATAAATTTTCAATCATAGTACTCCACTTCATTACCTGGGGAAATGAGGAAAAAAATTAAAGGTGGAGAGATTAAACTCTATATAAGGTAACATATATAATAATGGTTAATAATGGACCAATATGGAATATTCAATTTCATTAGTACAATAATATCCTTAACAATGAATACATTTGAATAATCCATGGAATAGATAGAACCAATAAATCATATGGATCACATAAAAATCTATATGATGGAATTTCCAAATTTAAGACATCATAGTAATATCATCAAGGCCTTATTTCAAGAAATTATACATAATGGGAATGGATTCTCCCATTACCATATCTTATTTGTATAATTATACCAACCAATTAAATGAGAGACTATATAATCCCCTTACCCACCCATCACATTAAATACCAATGAATTCCATCAAATACCAATTGATTAGAGGATATACATGAAGTAATGTTGAAGGATGAACAATATAGAAATACATGTCACATATTCTATATAGAACATATCTTATATGATAATCTTGTATGGAACATGTGATCATAAGGACCATTAATAGATTTCATGTTAAAATTTATTAATAATTTTGAGCAAATAAATTCCCTCAAGACATATATAGAATAAATTTGGATTAAAAGTTTTCAAAAATTACCAACAATTAATTATTTTTATAAAGTTATAAATAATAGGTTTGAATAATATAAAGGATTCTCAATGATTTTAAGGAATTGAATTAACTATGGTAAGAATCCTAATAAACACTTATATTATATAACACCACATAAATTCATTATTTTATATATTTTTTATGATAATTATATATAAAATCACCACTTATCTTGTCAAACTAGGTGAACTGTAAGGACCCATTCACCATTCAAATGAATGATGATTAGGATAAAATCATAAAACGATTTTTTTTGGTTAATAAACCCTTGTGAATAAGTTAAATAACCATATATACTTTATTTTAATGAGACAAGGAGGTATTTTATTAGAAAATAAAAAAAATTATTACTTAACAAATATGTATGATTTCTATTGTTATGGGAGGTTTAGGCATAGTAACAACTAATGAAATGGGTATATTGTTAGGTAATGCAATGAGTAAATGGGAGAGATATCTTAGTAATGGAACATAAAATTAAATCAAAAAAATAATGGCATAATAACCTATGGTTTAAAAATAATATTATAATGGTTATGTAAATAGAAATTCTAAAGAGAGGGATAGTAAAACCTTACATTGGCATAATATTAGCTTACAAAAAGGGTATAAGGTATGGGGTTTAGGTAATGTATGAATGATAATAGTTAAATTAAGAGATAATAACATTGATAGATATCATTGAATCATAAAAACTTAAAATTTAAAAGATATTTAAAATAAGTACATTCAAATAGGGAATGAAGAGATTGAAGTGGGAACCCTTACATCCCTTGATCATCATTGATAAAAACTGGAACATAGATCAATACAAACTATTCATGAATAAATATATATCTATAAGAGAGACTCCTTAGGGGAGTAATTGAGATGGGAATTTTAATTTGGTGGATATAAATTAGAGGAGCTGTGGGTATTTAATGGTTTGGTGAGGGGAATTTCATGGGATAATTTATGAATTATTTTATATTTCCACTATATTTTAGTTCCCCAATATAATCATTTCTCTTCACAACCACCCTTAATTCCACAATATTGTGTTTAGGGTAAAAATAGTCAAATATAAATTCGTACGATTAAATAATTTGTGGTTAACAATAAATGATGTTATAGATATAATATTGACTATGTTATATTGTCTCCCACCATTTTATCTGATTTTTAGTATTTACACAAAAGAAATGAAAAATTTCTTCACATGTACAATTTTTTATTCCTAATTAAATATTTTAATGAAAATTTACTAAATCAATTTACATTTATATTCCATATTCATTTAATGTTTGGTGACATATTCATAAAAAATAATGTATAAGAGTAAATATCCTTTTAATTTTAAAAATAATATAAATTATAACAAAACATAATCCATAGATACATTACCTCAAATAAAACAAGAATATTCCCTATTAGTAGCATATGTAATGGTGGTAATATGATTTCATCATTCTTATATCACTAATCAGGTAACGATCTACACAATCATGAACTTCTCTTATGGATGGTTCTGATCTAACTTCACTTGATGGAGTTCTTCTTGGTCTTAGTCAAGAGAGAAACCTAGTGATTCTACCAAATTCCAAAATATGGTAAATGATCATTATAATTGATTTCCATACTTGTTGATGAAATGATTCCTCCTTTCTATGATAATCAACTCTAATCATTACCCATAATATATACTAATCCCAATGGAAAATTCTTAATCAATATATAAAAAATGATCATATTGATAAAAGAAAAATGGACCAAAGGATCATAATGAAAAATAGTCATATTGACTAATGAATCTATTGATCAAGGATGATATTTTCCAACATTCGTATTAATCCTTATAAATAAACCAATGTCTAAATCTATTTATAGAACTCTCTAAGATCTTCCATGACATAAATTCATATATCTAACGATTTTTTCTTAATATAAGTTTTTATTATGAATTTGATATTCTTTTCCAAGTATGTTCTACCAGAGTACAATATTAAAGGGTTATTACACATTATTAAATTCTTTATAGTACTATTTTTTTCTTATATTACAAATTTTATTACATTTTTTTTATGTTGTATCTATATGTATTGTACAATTATTATGAAATAAAATGTTTGATGTATAAAACAATATTGCATGGGATTTCTTTACTATTATATAATATCAGTTATTAAATTACCCCACCCCCTAAATAATATCATCTTCAAAATAATAAATCAATTTATACATAAATGTTTATAATTATTTTTTTTACAACATCATCGATCTGCCATGTTGTCACTTCTAGAAGATGACTCCTCCAAATATAATTTACCATATGCAACATTTTATTTCATAGAAATTATTGTCTTATATAATTATTAGGAATCAAATCATCTTTATATGATAAGTCTTGATCCAATTAACATGATCATCTTTTAGAACATGTGTTGGTTTTTTAATATACTTCTTTAGAAGTGATAATTTGAAGGCATCATGAATATGGGATAGGTTTGGTAGAATATCCAAAATATATTACATTATTAATATCTCCTAAAATAGGTCAAATAAACCATTATATATGGTTCTTTGAATCCATTTATTTCTAAATCATATTACCCCTTTTCATGTAGATATCCTTAAGAATTCATAGTCTCAAACTCAGGATTCAAGACCCTTATTTTTATTGTCAATAGAAATTATGTATCTATTAAATTCTAGAATTAAAATTTTCAAGATAAATCGTACCTTATGATTTGTCTCTTATAGAAGATAAAGACACAAAACCATCACGTATTCAGCATTATCCCAACAATTTAGAATATGACCTGTCATTCCAAACAAGGATTCTTATGGTATAATCATAAAGTGGGAGTGGTATGAATATTTTTTTGGAAAACTGCACAGGAGGAAAATATTAATCCCAACATCATTGGAATACATGAAATCATGACCTAATAAAAACATCAAATGTATTGATAGTAGATTCAGACTACCCACATGTTTCAAGGAAATAGATTTCAAAAGGATTGAGATTCGTATTTAAATCCTTATAGAGACTCCCCTAAAATGTTATAGTGAACCATATTCCATAGTTAGAGACTATCAATATGGGTTTTACATGATGTCTCTTAACTTAATTTATATACAAATAGCATGTTGGTCTAGAGAAAAATAATATTTAATTGAAAGTAAATGTGATGAACTTGTGGGATAAACCAGAATAAAACATATAACATTACCCCTAGGTTTCTTAGGAACACTATTCATTAAATATATAATAATATTGTCCCACTTACACTCTGTTACAGGTAGAGTTGAAATTACCGCTTTTTGATGTTTTCTTTCATTCAAAAACAGATTTTATACTAAGAATCTTGCAGTATGGTCTAAAATTTTTATATTCATATTTTACTAGAAGTATTACTCTCATATATACAAATAAATATTGGTACCTCCGTGATTTATAATGATAATTTTTTTTTTATGATTCGCAACCATTAGATCTATCTTCAAAGATGTTGTTGATGGAACACATATCCTCTTACCAAATCATAAAACATCATCATCAGTACAATTGGAAACTATTAATTTCCCATTCAACACATATTCCATATTTTGTGGTAGAGATTTATCACTATGTTGGGATTTATTAATCCTATCTAATAAATTTTTTTGGGTAATTACATGGAATAAAATATTATTCCCATTTAATTATATTACCCAAGTCAATTATGCCTATGTATTTTAGAATTGTATTGTTATTTACCCTTACCATGTACATGATACCACAATCATTTCTACTCATATAATCTCCATCATTGTTTTATTTCTACATGTCATATTGGATAACACTTTCATAATCCATTATTAGTTCTATCCATATTATTTTCTACATATTTGGATCATTTTAGGAAAATATTTTTTTAAACACTTGTGGCCTATGTATATATGACATCACTCTCCATAGATGAAATTTATCTATATCATCAGATAACTATTTAATAGTAACAAGATAAAATCACGTGTTTGATAATTAATCACATGGGGTTTCAACTTACATGATATATATACCATAAATCTATCATTTTTCATTAGAACACATCCAAGAACTTTCTTTAATGTGTCCCTATATATAAAAAAATCTCTATTAGAGGATTAAAGATTCAATAAATACACATTCATAAATATCAACATCAATTATGAAAAATGTCTTTAAAATCCTTTTTCCATGAGAACTTAACCCTCATACATGTTCTCTTAGTTAACAGATTATCCAAGGGAGAAATTTTTCAACAATTCACTGACAGAATAATGTTCAATGGATATACCATAATTGGATAAAATATAACCCTTGAATAAACCTTGTTGATGAAAAAACTTACATTTAAAAAATATAACTCCTCTTTCTTTAACACCTCTTCAATAATTCATAAATGAGTATCATTCCCCTATAAATCTTATAATATATACTAATTTTATCAATATATACCCCCAAAACTCATAAATGTAATATTAGAATACTAATTTAAGCAAATATATAATCATTGTGGGTGAATTTATTAATCAATCAAACAATTCTATGAACACATAATGTTTATATCTCATATTAAAAAATTGTCTTAAGAATATTCTTGATCTTATATTTTCATTGATGGTAGCTAGAATAAATATCAAACTTTGAAATAATTGATCACCATTAAGTTGATCACATAGTTCATTAATATTAAGCAATTGTTTTTTATTATAAATTCCAAATAATCCTCTATAATTGATTATTAACCTCATTATCTCATCCTTATTAATAAAAAACAGAACATTTGATCACCATAGATAAATACATGGATGATCGATCCATTTATCACATATGACTTTTATTTTCTTCTTAAACCCAAATAACTCTGCATGGGTCGTCCAATACATTATACTAGATATCATCATTGAATTAGGGATTAGATAAACAGAGAATCCAACTTCTCGATCATGGAGTAATAAGGAAATTGATCTAGAAATACATAAATATATTCTCTCACCAATAGTTTTACCTTTATTATTATATAAACTTTCTTATAATATTTTTTATTAAATCAATACCATCACCTAGAATATCATTAAGTTGATATAAAAACTGACATTCAAGAAAACATTCAAGTAATGACTTCTATCCTCAAGAAATAGCAATTCCTTATATTCCATTACAATTATAACATCTTTCTACCTAACAAACTCATTTTTTTAATTTGAGATCCAATCAATCCCCATGATTACATCAAAATACAACATATATTTTATGATTCTATTTGAAATAATATAACACACAAGCATCCAAATTTTATATGGCTACTATAAAATTGTTATAATAAAATTAACACATATTCCTATAAATAATAAAACATTTTGTTGTATAATATGTGGTATTGAATATTATGTTCAATAAATAAATATATAATGTAATTCATAGGTCTAGAATAACACAATTCATTATATTATTTTGAATCTATAATCAAATTTACCCTATCACATTGTATGTAACAATAAAAATGTACTATTTTTTGTATGAGGCAATACCTCAATCCATATACCTAATATGTGGAAAAAATTGATCATTTTAATTTTATTATAGTTATTTCACATCTCATTATAGATAATGAATCTTTCATTTATTCATTCATCTTGTCTTTACACTCAAGATCCTAATGAACAAGCGCTCCACATTTAAAGTAGTCACCCAATCACTATAAAAAGATTCCTAGTATATTTTTCTCATATTTATTACATGTAGGGAACTATACCCTTCCATTATTTTCCTTTCCATATACTATTTCCATATGGTGATCTACTATCTTATTATTATAATGTTTCCCATTATAAGTAAACGATTTGGATAACTCCATTTTTATTTTGATAGTTCTTATTACTATTTACTCACATATTCCGATTTTTTGAGATATTAAGGATCAATTAAGAGTAGGGTTTTTAAATTTTAAAGAAAATTTTAAACTCATTTTTATTTTTATGTAATAGTCAACAATAAACCATGATAAATTTGAAAAAATTTCCATGTAATAAAAAAAATATGTTCTTCATATATACATAGGTTGATGAATTTCCATCAAATATATTCATGTTGCAGTAGAGGGAAATATATTCATAGAAAAATCAATTTTATTGCATTTCATTCAATATTTTCAGTCCCCTCTATGTCCTTAGTATTATTATTATTGGTCTACTATTGTTTAGAATCACTTCGTAGACATTAAAAGACCATAATAAATTCTTACCTCTAAACACATCCTAATTCCATTTATATTTTAAATGGAGTCTTAATACATTATTATTGCACTAATTTTTTAGTGTGGAAATTAAATGGTGTATTTTTTGGCACATAAAATGGTCCAATGTGGTCTATAACTATAGCATTGAAACTATTTTCTCCATTTAGGCAAGGTTATTTATCATATCCTGAGTCATTTGTCCTTGTATAGTCATAATTTTACAAGAGAAAAATTAAATATATTATCTTATTTATACAGAAAGTCATCACATTTTCCATGAATGTTTTTTGAGTTACCGATTCACCTAGAATGTACTAATATATAAAAATAATATTACTAATCATTTAGTGATCATCAAACAAGATTGTATAGCTTACTACCAAAATAATTCTTGGTTTCTTTAGAATTTTTTGTGGTAAAATACATATTCTCCAAATACATTTTATAAAATATATTTCCTCAGGTTTGTAAAAATCCTTTCTCTAATACTAAATATAATTCCCCAAACCCTATTTTCCTTGTGTTGGTGGTTATTAATTACATGGAAAATAGAGTAAAATATATTAAATTACAAGGATTAAGGATTTATTTCCCTCATGATACTAGATTCATAATATATACAATACTAAATGATATTATACAACATAAAAGTACAAATATTTATTCCATAATTCTATTATTTAGTTATTTATTCATAGTATTCAACTTTATTTCTAGGGGAATTGGGAAACATGGTAAGGATGGAGAGATTAAACTATTTGTAATTTAAAGTGTACAATATAAAAAACTAATGGATAAATATGGAATATGAAACATCATGAGTATAATAAATCGAATAATAATGAATAAATATTTATATCCCATTGGGACAGATGAATACACAATAAAAATGGATCACATTATAATACTTACTGTGGAATTTCATAATCTTTGATAATATACATATAGGGTGAGGACTCTCCAATTTCCCTATCTTAGACATCCCATGAGTCCTACCAATGAATTTACGTGATATATAATTTTAGTCCCCTCCCAAAAAAAATTCTAATGAATTTTATGAAATAAAAAATGATTATAAATTACACATAAAAAAAGTTCAAAGATGACCATATTAGAAATACATGGCACATTTTTCCAATAGAACATAGTATAAATGATATTTTTATGTGGAAAAATATATTATATAGGTCATTAAAAGATTTACCCAATAAATGAATTAATAATACATTCTAAGTGAATTCTCTCAACATATATAATTATTAACTAGGGAATCCTAGTTTTAAACATGTACCCACCACATGTTATTTATACAAAGTTTTTGAAAACATGAACTTATAAATATTAATGATTCTCAATGAGTTTAAGAAATGTTATTTTTAATGGTAGGATACCAAGTAAAAAAACACATTATAAAAAACCATATAAATTATTTATTTATGTTCATAAAAATATTGATAATTATCCATATCTTATCTATCGGGAATTTATAACCAAGATGGTAGTAAGGGCCTATTCACCAAATACCGGGAAGGTGAATGAGATATACACGACCAAACATTTTTGGAGTAATAATCCTTAATGAATATATACCAAAAAAACATTCATTTTCTTATATCTATAAGGGGATTTATTTTCTATTAAAATCACACAGTTCTTACTTAACCAAATTATATGATATTTTTTGGATATGAGGAGGTTTATGTATAGTAAAGAGATACAAACAGGGAACAATATGAGGGAATGGAATGTTCACAAGGGTGAGATATCTTAAGGTTAAAAATAATGACACAAACACAATAATGGGATAATAAATTGATTATTAAAAGGGATAAAAATGGTAATGTAATTATAAATTATAAAGAGAGAGATAAAATAAACCCTTATTATTGAATAGTAAGGAATTAAAAAGGTTATAAAGTAAGGGTTTGCATAAGGCATCCATTATAATAGTTTAATGGTGATATAAAAAATTCATATATATCAAGTAATTTTTAAAATAAAAATTTAAAATGGATTAAAAAAAACAAATTCATATAAGGAATTAAGATAGTTAAGTAGGAATGCTTACTTATCTTGAGCTTCTTATATTGGATCCCAATCATAGATCTAACCAAACATGTGAGGAATGAGTAGAGATTTTTTGAATAGACTCCATGACACGTAAATTAAGATATAATATAGAATTATATGTGTAATAATGAAAATTGGGGAGGGAATTTACAGATGTGTTGTGTGTAATTTCAGCTAATGATTTATTACCCTATTTATTTTTCCTATTTCCTTTAATGCCCCACTAAAATCATTATTCCACACTATTATCCATAATGCTTCATTATAGTGTCTATTGATAAAAATAGATAAAAACCCTTCATTAATAAATGTGTCATGATTATCTATATATGATGTCATATATGATGTATTTACCATATTGTTTCATAATCTACCATTTTTTCATATTTTAATATTTTATCATTAAATTATCAAATTTCTTCCATTGGATAATTATTAAATTCATATCCCATATTTCTAATCCATATTATGAAATTAAATTTTTATTTACCTACATTATTACTATTATGGAATGATGATACATTCCAAAAAAGTAATGTATATGAGTAAACGATATTTTCATTTTAAAAAATTACATCATGACTATTGACACTATAAAATACATTTCATTCACTTTGCTGTAGAATACCTGATGTGACCCTCACCTAGAAAAAAATGTTGATTTTTAGTAGAGATATATCTCTATAGTGGAAGAATATGTATGATATATTTCCATGTTCCAAAATAATACTCCATAATGAGGGATAATTGGAAAGATCCCCCCTTAAAGAGTAGGCTATATATTTCCAACATCAGTGATGAAAATGAGTTAATGCATAAAAATGAAATTTACAAGTTTATTATATGATTATTTCATGTATTACCCATGTGTATAATCATTTATCACATAGAATGATTTGATTTTACTAGTCATCAAGCCCAATCATAGGTAGGGATCAAATGTTATGGATCTTAGACGACAGAGAGATTTTATAATGGAGATTGTGTCACCATGAAATCAATCCATGCATGCCATTTTCACTAGCCATATTCATGGGCCATTCATATAGGCCATCCATGTAGGACCATGAATGCATTACCATTCACACTAGACTACCCACAAAGGCCCACCAGCGGGTCCATAAATAGACCCCTCCACCTAAAATTTTTAGAGGATAGTCAAACTATCGAACTGTGAACCATGGTAAGGTCTTTGGATGAACAACTAATTCTACTAATTAGTCCATCCCTAATTGGGAGATATTCCCTGTCCCACATTCATTGGGGTGTGGTCCATATCCCAGAACCTGGGCAACCCAAAGCTTAGAAACCCACCTAGGTGACCCATACCTGGGGGACCGACCTAGGAGACCAACCTACACGACCCACCAGGGTGACCCACATGTGCACCCAACCTGGGAGAACAACCTGCCTAACCCCAATGGTCTATACCACAAGGCATTCTGCCCCCCAAACAACTTCTCAATATTAATGCCAGTATGCATTCCCAACCTAGTCTTATCGTTTTCGTCACTGACCCCCATGAAAAATGGAGAGTCGGACTGCAGGCTTTTCATGTCGGGCAAAGGAAATTTTCGTTTTCACCTTATATGCCCTTAATGACCACCCTGGGAATACCATTATTTGAGATAATCTTACACACTCCCTGAAATGGATTGAGTTGATATACTCTTCTTGGTTCCTTTCCTGTTTTACAAGTTGATATTCTCCTCTTGGATTCCTCAAGTAACTTGAGGCATCAAACTCCTAAATAATCTCCAGAAACCTCATCACAAAACTCCAATTCCTGGTTAAACCCAATGGGAATCCTCTTAAAGAGTAACCCCCAAATGGTACATGGGAATCGTCCTTAGGAGTAATCTCTAACCAAACAACCAATGTGTGTCCTCCTTCGGAGTAATCCCAAACCAAATAGTACATGGGATTCCTCCTTGGTAATAATCCCCAACCAAACCCAAAATAGGAATCCTTATTAAAAGTATGCCCCTACCAAACCGCTAAATGGGAATCCCTCCTAGAGTAAGCCCATATCCATTCTTATATAAGGTTGCAATATTCCTCCTCTCTGCCACTATTTTATTCACCCTTATGGGGGTGAAGTGAAGAGGGGGAAGTATCATAACCTCAGCCTCTTCCACCATCACCCCACATCTTCCATTGTCGGAGAAGGGATAGATGAAATTGGAAAACTCAACTCCATATCTCTCTTCCTTTGATATTTTTCACCATGTTCACCAGTGGAAAAAGGTCGAATCATGATTTTTGTAGTATCTTCTATTTCCCCTTGTTTGTTACACCGAGCATGACTCATGTGATATTATAGGTAAAGACAAACAAAAAATTCTCACAATACATGTAATGAATTGAACTAAGAAAAATCCAATTCTTACTAAATAGAATATGTAGTAATGCCACATAAGACCCAAGCTCAATGGGAATTCTCCAGAGGAGTAACCCCCAATCATAATTCCCTTAATCCTGGCATCCTCCTCAGGTGTACACCCCATGTTATTCCCCTATAAACCCATGAGTTAATAAATTATTCATGTTCCCCTTTACAAGGGAATCCTCATCAGTAATAATCCCCAACATAATCCTCTAAAAGGTCCTCACTCCCCAGTGAGACGTACCTTTGATGGCCTCCATAGGTATGTGTCCTCACAATAAAACTACTTGTGATTTGATTCTTATCTAAATAGTATATGTAGTAATCCTACTTAAGGTATAACACAATTATATAATAAAATATGTTATTTGTGGTCTATATTCCTTGATGGTTCTAAATTAAAACTAAGAATCCATCTCTCTCAGGTTACATGGGATTCTTTGGCATATGTTCCACACCAAATTTTTATTAGGAACCTTCCACCCAGATGTCCTTTCCACATGATGTTAAATTGTACTATCAGTTCCTTATCACATTACCATAAAATACATGATGTTCCCCATTTTTTTGTGCTGAACTACATGGGTTATGATTCCCTACACAAGTATATGTAGGAAACCCATTCATGTATCTGATCCCAACACCTAAAAACTCCCTTATTACCAGATAATAATAAACTCTCGAGTAACATCTTTCTCCCTAAATGATGATAAACTCTAGAGTTCCCCACTATGTTTATAGAAAACCAGAATTATAGTATTAATGCCCAAATAATCCTTATATAGTATATAAGAGGATACCATTAATGGTTAACCTCATATACATAATGATATATTCATTGATGAAGAACTTCATATACATACAGATGATTCTAGGTTCCATACATGCTAATGATTGATTGTTAATTCAGAGGTAATATACATCATACTTGGGGATTAATAAAAGATTCATGAATATGTCTTAAATTTATAAGAGAGTTCCATAGTAGGAAATAATTTCCCCTTTGTTTGATTTGAGTGACCTCACATCCTCTCGAACAATGAGAGTTCTTCATCATCGCTAGAAAAACCTCCTAGTGAGCACCAACTGATGTAAAATAGGCCCCCTTGGATCCAAAACCATTGGGTGTTTCTAGTTCCATGAATAAACCTAGTGAAAACAATTCAGAAATGACGAATCATAACATGAAAAAAATTACAAGGGAATCAAAAAATGGTGAACCTGACATGAATGAATTAACTATGGAATCTCTTTCACAATATAAAAGGGATGTATTGGTCAGATGATCTCTGACCATTCTATTTTCTAACGAAGTTCCATTTCTGTAAGAAAAAAGGTGGTGAACCCTACTTGAATAACATAAATGTTACTTCTCCTTCATAAAGTATAAGGGATGTGGTGACCATTACTATTCGAACCATTTCATTCCTTAAGAAAACCTCATTTCAATCATAAACAAAAAATGGTGAACCTGATGTGAATCCTTAACCGAGATGATAACATCATCAACCTATCAACCCCATTTAATTTAATAAGGGAAGGCCAGACACGGAAATAAATATTGCATGTGTTCATTCAAATGGGATTCATATTTGGTGGATTTTCTTGTTTTTTTTGTATGTATGTACAACAAATCTATGAACTCCCCTCAATCTAATTGAATTATTTAGGAATTCACCAATTAAATTCTTATTTGCTGCGTGTACCGAGTCTTTGTCCACAAAGAGTAATCCATCTCCAACTTGACATATTCAACATTGGGTATCAAACTCAATGGTGTGAGAGTACCTTCTAAATTGTAAAATACCGACCCTAGAGGACACCCACCTATCCCTTCATCTCAACCAGAACCAATGATCATCCAGTCAAAGATGGTCGGTTGTGTTGAAGTAAACGGTGTCGACTACCATCTTCATCCATTTTAGGAGCCTATACCTAGAACATGAAAACGAATCCCTCTTATATCTCAAGGAGTTGGATCAATATTCCATGTATGACCTCATCCATGAGACACAAGTTGTATTTCTAAGGGGCTCCTAACAACAATCACTACCACCAATGAAGCAAAGTACTAACCCCTCAACATGATGAGGGGTACATTCTTGGTCACCTGGCCCTGGTCATTTAGAACCGAGTATGAAAGACCACCCAAAGGGAATGAAAACTAGATACTTGGGAGAAATTTTACACCTATCACCCCTCTGGAGAATCCAACCATATACACTTTTTGGAAAATTGTGAATGGGAACATTCTTTTTTCTTTCATTATTCAGCTAGCCAATAGACTCATCTGGTTACACCCAATGCTGCCTACCATTAAAATCAGGAGGCATATCATGGTTAGGAACATACACATGACTATACCGATTAATATCACCTACAAAATAGTATTCTATCATTTAAATAATCCCCCAAAAATAATTTTGTAGTAATTCATGAGAATATTTAGACACCTTCTTGAATTTTTGAAGCCTTCTAGTAGCCTTGTCTGGCAACAACTGAAGAATTCATTCAGAAATTACCAACAACATGTAGAGTGAAGAATAAAATCTATACCCCCACACATGAGTATTGTGAGTATCCCATGATAGGAAAGTGATGAAATGAGTGGGAACATAAAACTACTCCATATGTGGAATGTGCAAGTGTCCTTGTTACAGTTGCTAAAGTCACCAAGAATATCTTGGCAATGGTGAAAGAGAAGGCATAAGTCTATGCCCACTTCGAAAAGACCTACTAGGATATCTTAAAAGTGATGAAGGTAGTTCTCTAGTGATTGAAATATAACATTGTACCCAAGAATAGGGTGTCTCATTTTCATAACAGCCTAAAGCAGACACATACCTCTTCTCTCATTCATAAGATTTATTGAAAAAACTCGCCTATATTTTATAGGCAACTAGATCGGGAACATACCCCCACTCCAATTAGAGTAAATTAGAATATTATAGTGGCCACTAAAAGGTTGTCACAAAAAACTTCCAATGATAACCACTTCTCCTTGTAAGTGGCCACAATCACTAATAAGAAGGAATCTAAGAAGAAGAATCATCAAACATTATTTGAAAATCAAGAGCCGATCTATGATCAGAATTTTCTTAACGCTGGAGTACTAGAAGCACTCATATTCTTATCTTTCCTAGATAATGATCCTAAAAACTTTACCAAATTATGGGAGATGTAGTGGGAATTTTAATGGTCCTCATGGGAAACATCACCATGAATTTTGGATTCATGGAAATAATCTGATCGATTACGAGATCCTATCACTTAATTAGAGTCATGAAAACCCACCATGTAGAAAGAAGACCATGTATAAAGAGGGTATTCCCCTTGATGTAATACACTATGGTGGTCCTCCCCATGATGGTATTTTTTGTGATAGTTCTCTTCATAGTAGTGTTTAACATTTTCAAGATAATTTTCTAATTACATTATAGTGATGAAAATGCCTATTTATCATGAGGCACTTTCAAACACAAGGACAATGATGTATGAATTCATTTCCCTAGTAGGTGAAATATTTTCTAAACTAGAAGACATATAAAGGTTATGGTTATCTTCCAAACCTAATTTGGATCATCTATCTTCCAACATGATAGATAAAATTTCAACCAATCTCACTACCTCTGATAAAACAGTAGGAAAGTGACCACTCTGGCCAGACCATGTTGAGGAAGATCTAATGAAATAAAAATAATATCAACTAAACATGAAGAAATTGTTGGATATAGATTACATATTGATCATATTCTGGCTTTTATCCTCCCCTCGAATCAATATACCATAGGCATTTTTAGAATATTGTGTGCACATTATTCTCCTAAACATATCAATAATTCTTCATTACATGAAATTAAATGTATTACCTTATGATGAATATCAAAACAAAATCAATGAAATTGAAGGCTTCATTTGACAAATTGACTTGGAATATCTCATAGTGTCACAATATAAAATGATTGAGAAACAGTAAGGATACCTTCAACTTGCATGCCTTGATAGATTGATGATGTTGTGATAGATAATCATAGATACTCCATCTGGTGTTCATATCAGAAGATGGGGGAACACATGGAGAACTACATTTCACCAGACTCCCAAATCAGAAAATCCCACTTAATTTTGTACCATGAAACATTATAGAGGTAGACTAAATCAAATAAATTGAATCACTTTGTTACCAAATATTTTCTCAACAAGAACAAGCCCTGACTGGCCCTCACAGATCTCGAGTCAAAATAGAGTATGCAATTGAGATACATTGTGTCATTTATCTGAGAAGATTGAGTAGTCTTCCTCATTAGCGGATATCATCCACCAATAGCACAAATTTTAGAAATAGCAAAAAATTATTCCAAAATGGGTAATTTAAGTGTGTACCAAATGATACACCCAAACCACGTTTGAAAAAAAATTGGAAAAATTATAAGAGAATCTATATTAAAATTAGCAACATCTGTTCTCGTGCAATCCCATCCCATAGAGCTAGAGTTATTTAACCAAACCTTGAGGGTCATCCAATCACACCTAAAGTTTTTTGAAAGATTAAAAATAATGTATTAACATTTAGGGCTAAGATATCTTGCACCTTGACAATCACCTCATCAGTGGGAAACCATTTTCTCCTAATTGGTGAAGATATCACAAAATGAATCCAACCAATTCTTTCCATCTTGTGATTTGGTATCCTCATTGGGGAAAGATATGAATAAACTATATGGAGATATCCTTTGGTTAAGTTTTTTTCAAACAGTTCATGGAGAATCATCAAAGGAGAGGACAAGGCATCATGGAGGACGTAGAATAAAGTGATCACATAGAGATGCCGAAAGAATGCCTCTAGTACGTTACTTGTCATTGAATGTCCTAAATGATTTCATTAAAAACCCTCTAAAATATGAGACTGATTCGTAGGTGTCTAGATAGGATGTTCCAGTTCATGAGGTGGTCCACATTGAAACAAATGAAGGAGGTGTTCACACCTAAAACTAGAGGCTAGCACTGAATATGGGTACTCCAAAAAATAATCTACCTTTACCTTCACAAAATTGGGAGAAAGGTAAGGGTTAAGTTGTACCTCACCTACCATATAGAGAAGTTAAGTCCCTTTCTCAATTATAATTAAGGCTCAACAAGAGGAAGAGATAAAATGATTGAGGATAATCAATATAGAATACCCCCACGAAGTCTTCCTACAAGATATGTTCTTCAAGAAGATCCAAAACATGTGCTTCCTATTGGAAAACATCAACAATAAGAGTTTATCACAACAACTGAAGAAGATTTTAATATCCTCTAAATATGGGAAACCATCCACCAATATATTTGGATCCCATATTATAAGATATTAATTCTATCCATTTGGTGCACAACCAGAGCAGAAAGAACAACATATTTATTGTCATTCCCCTATGGGTTACCGATGGTAGATACCAACATCGCCACCAACAGTGGTCCTACCAGCCACTAAACTAATCCGAGAACTAGTTGTTTCACCTTTCTATGCCCCATCTCATACATAAATTTCTTGAATTCTTATAAACACCATTAATTCAATGATAGCTTTATTGGAAGACATGGAGGAATGACATGCACTGATAATTCTAGAGAATAATCCTTACCTAGAATCCGTATATCCTAATCTTCCCCCAATAAACATAAAGAATCTCACATTTCCAAAATTCAATGGTTCAGGAGATCCAGAGCAGAACAAGACAAATTTCTTCTCTCACTACGGCCCTATGATAGGTACCCCAAAAAGACAGGATGCAGTAAAACTATAGTACTTCATGAAGTCACTACAAGGACCAACCGTTGTATGATAAAAAAAATTTCAAGTGCCATTATATTACTGGGTGGTAAGATCTCTGTCAGAAATGTATCTTCCAGTTAAGCTCAAAAATATAGATAACAATAGTCTTTGATCTTAAAATTTGGAAAAGAATGGGATAATGAAAGGCTCACAGATTTCATTTTTTGGTTGAAAGGATTGACATACTCCTTAAATATATCACTTCCTAAAGAGGAATTGTTTTCTAACTATGTATAGAATCTTCACAATGAGTTCTGCATGCCCTTAATCACTAGAAAGTACACATGAGGGTTTCATGACCATGCCTCAATTTTTCAACAAGTGTAAAAATCTATTGAAGGGACCAAATACAAGACCCAAATATTTCCATCAACTTGGGGAAGGAGAATAGAAAATGTAGAGGCTGTTGTAGCTACAAATAAGTAGGCTCTTATACCCAATCGTACTTTAGAGTCCATACCATACCATATAGACCCACCTACCAAGAATTAGTAGAAACACCCGATTAAATATAATGATAATAGTGACCAGAGGATGAAATAGTATGAGGAGATAAAAAATTGGGTCTATTTTTTTCATGAAAATCATGTCCCCAACTACTTCATCTCATCATTGGAAAACAACTTAATCAAGTTGCTAAATCCTAATAATCTATGTAAGGAATCTGATTATGATCTCCCATATTATTTTACCTTCCATTAGATTTTTGGGTTTCACATATAGGATTGTTTTATTTTCAAAGGCCACCTAAAAAAAGGTATACTATGGGTATGTAAAGTTGATGAATTCACTTTCTCAACTAGTGTATGTTTCCCCCACTATTCTATTAGAGGAAGAATTTTTTTTAAAAGGTTGGGGCCGAAGCCTCATTTTAAAATGAATAGCCAGAACATAAGTTAATGTTTTCATTGAAGTTCAATGATTTAATGGTCAAAAAATGATCAAATAGGCTCATGTTATTATATGAACATACTTGAAGTAGTTGAATCTGCCTCCTACCACTTCTCCTAGAGTAAAACTAACTTCATTAGCATCATAGTTCTCTAGATTCCAATCCTCCAAAAAGTTTCATGGTTAGAAGGATAAGAATAATGTTCAAGAAGATGACCTAGTTTCAAGGCTGATGTTGTTCCTAACATTAGTGGACTTCATGACAATAGTATCAAAATCATAGGAATCACGCCACTAAATTGTACAACTATATTTGACCCATTAGACTGAATATTCATTAGACGAGGAGTTTATTTTTCATTCCATTAATGTTATTAACATAATGGATAACTTCACACATGATTATTGCTTTTATGATCCATATTTCCCCACACTTGATTAGGGAACTAGGGTAAGAGGATGTTATAATTGGGGATACAGGGGAAGACATGGTTGTGTTAGGATCCCCTACTTCAATCAAACCTCTGTTCGAACTATCTACACAAACAAAACTCATGGTAATGCTATCTAATTAGCTCAATATGAAGAAGGGAGTAATTAATACATATATGAAAGGGTATTACCTTACATGATCATATTAGAATACAAGTTAAAGGATAAGACATGGCCTTATTAATGGGTAGGCTGACCCAATCTGCCTAATTCACCAAGAACAGGAGCACTTCAGATCCTACCCTACGAGAAATTCCATCCACATCAGGGACATCAACTCTTATTGTTATTGAAAAGAAGAATATTCTTGCTAGAAATAAGAGACAATTGGACCAAAAATATGATTTTATGATGAAATTAGCCCATGTTCTAGCTATGATATCAATCATGGATGATTTAAATATTTCAAAGGTCCTCCAGGAAGAAATTATTATTGACTTACCAAGTCCTTAAGAGTTTTATATTGAGGTTGATGCCACTAAAGTTTATCATGCA
Organism: Viscum album; assembly: GCA_963277665.1. NCBI lineage: Eukaryota > Viridiplantae > Streptophyta > Magnoliopsida > Santalales > Viscaceae > Viscum > Viscum album. Next base: position 1,716,652,303 of record OY728125.1, read on the forward strand.
GAGAAGGATCTAGAGAAAAGTCATGTGGTCATTTATTTCACTAACTAGGATGAGGATGTTCTCATACAAGGAATGATTAAGACATTGTATATATACAACTGGGTAAATGAAAATGATGTTTAAAGAGACTTTATTGATAATGGTTATGGGTTCAACCTCATTTAGTTCTAGACACTTTTATAACTAGTTCTCAATGAATATTACTTTTCTCCCCATGTATAGAGACCCTTGAATTTCATAGATTAAAATTTATTCACTTTTTCAGAATATTTAGAACATTATACAAACAAATTCCCAAGGACATTATTAGTTTAGTGCATTTGGAAACATGGAAACGTCAACAACAGTACACGACTAAGGTACATTATCTCCCACTAGGATCATAAAGACTAGCACCTCTATTAGAAATATAATACAAGAAATATATTTTTATATCTTGGGGAAGGAAACATAAAAAGGGGTGAACTAAAATTATCAATAAGGGAAAAAAGGGATACATGTAAGAATAAAAATGGGAATAGGGGTAAGAGAAAATGATCATGAAAATAGAAGATCATAGATTATATATCAAATATCTCATACAAAAATCATGGAATAAATCTTGGAAGTTTATAAGACATGAATTATAAGGTAATAAATAACATATGACATGAAAACATAACATTGAATAATATATGGAATTGTGGAAGACACATAAGAATATATAATTATTTCCATACCAGTCAGGGCATCACTGCCACTAACATCTTAGTGGAAAAAGTCCTTTACTGAACCAGGTTCACACCATGTTCTTACTCTATATTAATAAACTGAGTTCACTCCTTATTCTATCCCTTTATTACTAAACTGAGTGAACTCCACATTCAAACCCCATAATCTTGAACCAAGTAAATTTCACATTCCATCTATTTCTATCTCATGAGATATAAATATTAATCTAATAATTTGGAGGGATATATAGGTCCCACCCATCTCATAGTGAAATAATACATATATTTTCCACAAAATATTAAACAATAATATCATAACCCATGAAATTAATTGGGTATCATAACTATGTAATCATATCATAACTTGTAGAAAAATGTGTAGGTTTCATAATCTTTTCATCAAAGCCATAACCCATGAAAATATATAGGTATCAAAAGAATATTAACTTTTGAAGAGAAATAGGTGTCATAAAAATCATTCCATAAAAACAGAAAACATTAAAACGAGAATATGAATGGAAAATTTGGATCATTTCTTAGAAGATCATGAGTAACATCAACAATTTTCATCATATATGAAAATAACATGGAAATATATTTTAAAAAAAATTCTTGGAGAAAATATTCTTTCTCTAATGAAATTTTTTTTAAAAAAAATAAACCATTTTCAACATTATTTATATTTTTAAATAGAATTGAAAACATGTATTATAATCTTTGAAAAGTCTTAAAAATTTTAAAAATCCTTTTCCCATGAAAATTATCTTCATTGATCATATTAAAAACCTGGATTTTAAAATAAAACAAGTTTTTGGTCGAAGAGAGAGATTCAATTAGATGTTTCTTAATTGTATGAAATACCAATTAATGGGAAATGGTTCTACTAAATGGTGGTGTATTCAATAAAAATATAATAAGGAATATCATTAGTTTTCCTAAGAAATGTATCATAAGATCTAATCCATGAATCAAAATCTTTAACAGTCACAAAAAGTGACGAGATTGTTCAATTAACGCTTACTGCATGGTTAATTGGGATCATATTATCCAAGGGAAAAAAGGAAATCATATTATGTTTAAATTATAATGAAAATTAGGATATTCATGATATAACATATCAAATGTAATTATATACACCTCAAAAAATAATGTAGATTCAAAACAAAACATATATCTCAAAGAAGAAAAATTGAGGCAAAATAATCTTACCAATTTGGTAGCTTTTGAGACACTAAACCCATGAAATAATGATTATATAATGAATATGTAAATACCCATCCATTAAAGAATAAATATAATATAATATATTCATGTAATGTATATAAACCTCTAAAGAGATAAGAGTGTTGAATAAGGCATGTATCTCATAGAAATAAAATGTCACATGAAATTCTGTTACCTTATGTCTAGACACTTTTTGTACTCATTCAGAACTCTATTATAATAAAAATAAATTTATTATAATCCTATAAAATAACCATATTCTTATATATAATATATCATTTGTTTTGATTATGACTTTGTATTACCCTCTTGAAAGCAATTCTACGTTAAGGTTTCACTTTGGGTAATATCCTCTTTATTCTTCAATTATGTCTTAATTTGTTATATCCTTAGAAATTACACTTATATCATGATTTAAAGAGCGAAAAACATGATATAAATATCATTTATATTTATTATATATGAATTATAATAATATATATAATATATAAGCATGTAATGAAATACACTTTTCATGGAGATGCTAGGTCGTATATACGCAAGAACACTGTTTCTATTTTATTGATGTATTGAAAGAATGTACGTAAATAAAATATATTTATATATTTATATATTAAGAAAAAATTATTATTATATCATATATATCATATAATTTTACTAAACACGCCCTTAATACATTTAATGTAGTGTGTGAAAGATTCACAATGCTTTATGGGGGTGGTATTCCACACTTCCCTAAATGAAATTATCGTATTTACACCAAATTAAAAGTATAAAGATATGTGTTAAAAAAGTATTAAATAATCATAAAGAAATAAAAAATATAATATATAACATATATAAACAATTTTTTCATCATAATTTCAACCATGAGATGTTGTAAAGGAAAAAATGAACAATCATCGTTTAGTGAGGTGGTGATTCGCCGTACATAAATTCAATTTGTTTATTACCAATTACATGGATGTTTGTGTAAGTGTAGATAAAAAAAATCAAAAAAATCATATTATATTGATTATATTGGTGTTTCTATACAATCAAGGAATAATTAGAGTTGAGTGAGTGGATAAATAAAATATGAGAAAAGATTTTGAGGGGGGTGTTACTTCTTAATCGGTTAACTCCTTTTAGTTTCCACTAAAGGGATTACATGGAAGTATTTTTGCTCACAGGTGGGATTTAAGGAGGTAGGGGGGTTTTTTGGGATATATTTGATAATATAATTTAAAAACCAACGTAATTTACCAGGTGAGAAGAAGTGGGAGCAAAGGAGGACTTTTTATATTGGAGGAGGAGTGACACTTTTGTAAATTTTTTGAAAGGGAATTTTAACCATGCTTTTTCATTGGAAATTGGATCCAATAATAGTATAAATTTTAAAAAAGTGATTATAGGGTATAAATATGGACAAAAAATAACTATTATACAAGTTTTTACATTGTTTTGGGTTTTAAATTTAAGGTTTAGTCCTTATTTAAGTTTACTTTTACCTTAATTTATAGAATTAAGATTAATTACATTCACAAATATTTTTGGTAAAATTTTTTTTACATAATTATAAATTATAAATTATAATGATTTAAAATATGGAATCCATTTTTTCAAATTCCCATAATATAATTTGTAGAAATTAATTTAAATGTAATCTCGTTAATGGGGTGACACTATGAATTTTTGGAGAAAAAATGATCAAAATATTGCAATGATTTTATAACCAATTTAAAATTGGAATAGATTCCAATGACATAAATTGGATAAATAGATAAATATATTATCAAATTAAACTTTTAAAACAATTTAAAATAAAGTTATTCCTTGTAAATAAATTTAATGAAAAAGAAGTCTTGAAATAAAATTCATTATTTTTAACTATTCCTATAACTACCCGATCATATATGAGTAAAATTCTGTTTTTTTAATGTATTATTGATTTATAAAATAGATGAACTATTTTTTTATTCATGGATTTAAATGACCATTAATTATCATTACAGTTGATAATATATTCATTGAATAGTAATCACATAGATGATATAAATATAAGCGTTTTGAAAATCTGTTCGACATAAACAAAGGTGGGAATTGCCGCATCCAGTAGACTCAGGCCATACAAAGCTCATTTTTCAGAGCTCTGAAATGAGTAATAATCACTTGAATTCTCTCTTGAACAATCCTGAGTCGATATTCAATACATAAATTTTTAATGGAATCACCTACGAGAGAAGTACAAGTTAATAGAGATCACCACCTAAGAGATGTTATCTGAGCCACCCCAAGATTCGGTCACCATCTCAAACCATTATCGTAGGTATTATGCCGGTTTTATAAGGGGTTATGTAATAAGTTATTAGTTAATTATTGTGTAATCCCTTTTTATAAATAAAAGTCTTATTCTATCAACTCCTTTATGAGAATAGTGTTTCCTAAAAAAATGATGAATTTGATAAATTGATTCTTTGTGTAAAAATGGTACTTTTGAGAAATATAAAAATTACTATATTAAACTAATGATTTTAATAATAATATTATAAAAAAAATTCATATAGATGGTGATTTTATCACTTCCTTAACTATAAATGTTTTGGTAATCAGTTTGATAAGAGTTATATTTTTATACGATAAAATATAATATATATTTTTTAAAAATTTATTTTAAGGAATTAATGAGTTTTTTAAATAATTAATATATTAATAAAATATCATTATAAAATTAATTTTATTTATTATAAATGAATATATAATTTTTATTAATTTAAATGTAATTTTTGTTAAGGTTAGAAATCTGTTTCTGTCGAAACCCATGAATTTTCAATAAATGTCGGTTTTCATTTTAGAAGTGAAACTTCACATTTTTATAAATATTTTTAGATAAAATTAATATTATTTTGGGAATCAGAAAATATAAATTATCCAATATTGAATTTTTCATAATTTTCTATGAAACTCCAATATTTGGGTAAAAATTAAATACCGTATAAATAAAATATGTGTTTTATGACATTATAATGACCCCAAAATGATGTAATAAATACTATAATGGGTATTCTCGGCCCAATATATGTTTCCCATTAAAATAATGCGTATTTATATTTGTTTTACATATTTTATAAAAACTTATTGAATCCTCTAAAATGTGTAATACATTTTTTGATTTAAAATTTATTTCTTTAATAATGTGACTCACCTCTATATAAGCAAGACTAAAATTTTAAAATGTTCGGATATTGTCATTATAAAATAATTTTTTTCACTCCACTTTGGAAAAAAACCATAGGCAAAACCCACAATATTTTTTTTTGGTTTTGAATATTTAATTATACTGATTCCAAAACTTACATTTGTGAAATATTAAATAATTCCCCTCTGATTTTGTATATAAACCCACACAATAACCCATTACACTTCACTAAAACTATTTTAATATCATCATAACTGAGATATAAACTCCCTATAATCCTCCCAAGGTTCCCCCAAGCTCCCAAGAAGCCTCTCCAAGGCCTTTGGTATCACACATCCAAGTAATGGATCCTCACTTTCCTTCCTTTCTCATTTTTTGTCCAAGTTTCCTTATGCTGTTGTACCATTTTTATTTTTAGATTAAAAATAATGGGGTATGTTAGTTCACCTCCACAATACTACCCTTAATATGTTTTAAGTATGAGAGTCCTATTTCTATCTCATTAATCTCTCTCATGTACATCTGTTACCATGCCAATATTTCGTAAGAGTTAATCCATTTATCCCCTTTCTTCATGTTTCTTTATTATGTTATTCCTTTTATTTAGAACATACCTAGGGTGGGAAATGTATTTATATGACCCCATTACTTTCCATTTTATTTATATATTATGATATACAACTTTATCTCTCATCAACCATTTTTATGAATTTTTATGTCATGTTGTTAGGCTGCTAAAATTGAACCGTGATGTTCCATGCCAAAATCATTTTGTAGTGAATACCATGCCCATTTCACTATCAAGGGTATTGACCATTATGAACATATACTTATTGATTATATATTTTCATGTATGTATTCCACATTCCATTATCATGGAATAAATGATGATGTTTAATGGATTCATGTTATATGATCTATGTAGAACACTTAACAATGAGATTGAAATCATTATAAAGGGTGCACCCAGATAGCACTCCAATGCATTGGGTAATGTTTAGTATCATGATACATCATATTAGGATAGGGTAATTACCTGATTCATTTATAGGAATTTTTCCTATCATGTTGGGACAAGGGTTTACCTGATTCCTTTATGTTAATGATGTAGTGTTTTAAGTTGTTGTCACATTTCAATATTATTATAATTATAATATATCATGACTTTATGTTCATAGATTTCTTGTGATCCACTGGTATGCCTATTTCTTAACATGTATTGTATTCTTCATGTTATTCCTCACTCACTCCCTTACTGGTCTTTATATCTCACACTTTTCTTATGTATGTCCTCAGGTTATCCCATTTAATGCTACGTAAAAAGAATATTGTGGTCATATAAAAAAGTATTAAATAAACATGTTGTATTTTATATCTTAAGTTGTCATGTAATGTTCCTAATCCCCAAATACACTAGACCTATCAATCTTCTGGGTTGTATTAAGTGAAATTTTATGTAATAAATACTGTTTAATTTTGTAATAAGGATCATGGTTGTTATAGTTGGTATCAAAGGAACGGTTTAGTTATTTTTGGGATTAGGATTAGAAAACCCAAGTGAAAGAATTAGGGAAAAGATTAATTATAATAAAAGAATCGATAAATTTTTGTAAGTATAGAGTAAGTGGTTTATCTAGAAAATACATCATTGTTTGGATACAAACAAGTATAGGTAGCTCTGGTACATATGTATCTAGGGGTAAAACCTGAAAAACACCACTTCAAGCTAGTCTTGAACAAGAATTGGTGAAAAAATAGTCCTTGAAGCACTCTTGGATCGACACTCTCTAAGGATATCCTTAGGTAAATTCATAAGCTTAGTACAAACCATTATTAAGGGAGAAATCCCATAAGAATATATGTTAGAAAATAGATCATGGATAACATAGATTGAAGCATAGAAATTCATATGTTTATGAAATAATTGTAATTTATAAGTTATCCTTTTTGTGATTGGATTCCCCTTTATGAGTTTATGATTTTAATATACTTATTCCTAATTTTCCACCCATTATGTCTAATTTATATCAAGACTAAGAAAAAGTAAGGTGATGACTCAAAAGACACATTGTTTTTAGAGATGTGCATATGACTCGAGAAATAGTTAAACCTTGCTTTCTAGGACCTATGGATTCAAAAAAAAATAGTGCATCATTACACATGTGATTTAGCTCTAAAATCCACAACATTATGTTGAAATGTTTCAAATTTTCCAAATTTTTTCTTAGAACAAGATTTTTTTCATTTTGAAAAAATTGAATTATGATGGGGGGATTTTGATGACACTAAAAAATGTGTTTCATGAAGTTTTATACAGAATACATGATTTCACCCTCACTTAGAGAAAAAATGTTTAGTTCGAGTAGAGATGTGTCTCTATCCTAGAATAAGATATATTCTAGATTCCTAGGTCACAAAATAATACTCCATAATTAATGATATGTGGAAAGATCCCCCTTTAAAGAGTATGATGTGGACTTCCAAGATTGATGATAAAAAGGTTTCAATGCCTTAAAATAAATTTTTTGATTATATTATTAGAAGATTTTGTGTATTAACAATTTCTAGATGCATATATCTCTTTGAAAGAATTGATTTTACTAGTCATGGAGCCCAAAATAACATAGGGATCAAACGTTATGACACTCAAAATAAGTAGAAATATTATAAAATAGATTATGAAACCGTGATAGCCTTCCATGTAGGCCATTCACATAGCCCATCCACACTGGTCATCAAAATAGGCCATCCGCATAAGCCCATTCGCATAGGCCCATTCACATAGTACTACACATGCAGGCCCACCCATGAGTCGATAAATAGAATCCTCGACCTCAAATTTTTAGAGGACAGTTGAACTCTAAGGCGATGAACCTAGGTAAGGGTTCTAACCACATAGCTCCATCGCACAAGTAGTTCATCCCTACTGGGGAAATTTTTTATTTCCCACCCTGACAAGGGCATGTCACTCAACCCTAGAACCTAGGTGAACCATAAATGGGAATCCCACCTGGGTGACCCATACAAGGGAGACCGAACAAGTCAACACACCTAATTAACCAACCTATGCGACCAACCTATGTGACCCACCAACACAATCAACCAGGTCCACCCACATGGGTGACCCACTTACATGAACCCACTATTTGATACTGTCAGGGATTCTCCCCAACAACCCATATAGGGATCACTTCTAAGATATGGTACCCACCCTCTCAGCCTATCCCTTCACTTTCCTCACTGACCCCCATGAAAAACAGAGATTCAAACATAAACATTTTCATGATGATTTGAGGAAATTTTCGGTTTCACATTATACAAAGATTATCTTCACCCCATGAATGCCATGATTTGAGATACACCACCACACTACATGAAATTCCTTGAGTCGATATAATTCCCTTTCTTAATTTCCCATGTTTCAAGTTAAGATTATTATATTTGATTATATGATTAAATAGATTCCATAAAATCCTCAATAATCACCTGAATCCTCATCACATGACACTTATTCTAGTTTGAACCCAATGGGCATCCTCGTTAGACGTATGCCTCAAAGGGAACATGGGATTCGTCTTTAAGAGTAATCCCCAACCAAACCTCAAATTAGTATCCTATATAAGAGTAATTCCTAACCAAATTGTACATGGGATTCATCCTTATGTATAAGTCCCAACCAAAACTCAAATAGGGATCCTCCTAAGGAGTATTCCCCAAAAAATGCTTAAAGGGAATCTCCCCAGGAGTTATCCCAAAGCCTTTCCTGTATGAGGATGCAATCTTTCTCCTCTCTAACTATGTGTTCATAAACTTCATTATCTCTAGGGGTTATGTGAAGAGAGTTAAGTGTTGTAACCATGGACTCTTCCATATTTACCCCTCCCCTTCCATTATAAGAGAATGGATAGAGGAAATGGTTACACTCAATGCCCTATCCCTCTCCCATTGGGATTTGTATCCATTTCCATCAGTGGAAAAAGGACAAATCATGGCTTGTTGGATCTTCCATTACCATTGATTCTACCACCAGTAATGAATCATGTGAGGTAATAGGTAATGAAGATTAAAAAAACTACACAATTCATGTGAAAATTTGAACTATGAGAACTATAATTTATGCTAACTGGGACACGTAGGCATCCCACTTAGGGCCAGAGCTTAAGGGGAATCCTCAATAATAGTAATCAATAATCATAATTCTCTTAATCCAGGCATCCTCCTTGTGATTAAGCCCCAATTTAATCAACTAAAACACCATGGGTAATGAAATTCCTTATTGTCCCCTTTATAACAGAAACCTCTTCAAGAATAATTCCCAACATAATCCACTCAAAGTGCCATACTCCCCTATGAAACATACCCTTGAGGGCCTCCATAGGTCTGGGTCCTCAAAATTTTACTATGTGGGATCTCAATCTTTTCTAAATGGGATTCTTAGGAAGCCTCCCTAATGTTCAAACCAAAAAAGACCATATTAATGGAATTGTCGAAAATTAACCTCAGAATCCATAGCTTTCAGGCTTCCATATAATATTTAGAATAAGTCCCACAGAAAACATTAACTTAGAATCTTTCACCTAGATTTCCTTTCCACGTGATGTTAAACATTATGATAGTGTTCTTATCACATGACCTTAAAATGCATGATGTTCCCCCACTAAGAAACACTGAAATGTGTGGGTTTTGATTCCTTTCACAAGGATACGTAGGAATCCCATTCATGGGTCCCATACCAAAAACTAAAAAACTATAGTCTCCCTAGATGATGATAAACTCTAGAGTAACCTTCGTCTCCTTAGATTATGATAAACTCTAGAGTTCCCCACTGTGAGGCTAGAAAACCAACATCTTTGTATTAACGACCAAAGAATATCTATGTAGTACATAATAGGATACCATTGATAGAGAGGCTTAGATACATACATATATCTAAATTGATGAAGAAACTCAAATACATATAGATGATTCCATGTTATATACAAGCTAATAATTTATTGTTAATTCTTAGTTAATCAACATCATACTTGGGAATTAAGAAATGATTCATGAATATGTATTAAATCTATAAGAGAGTCCCATAGTGGGAAATAATTCCCCCCAAAAGAGTGTGATGAGCCTAACCTTACATCCTCTTGACGAATGCGATTTCTTAAGAATCTCTGGAAAAACCTCCCAACAAGTACATACCACTAGAATATAGGTCCCCTTATATCTAGAACAGTTATTTGTTTCTTGTTCCATGAACAAACCCAATATAATCCATTTGAAAAGGACGATTCCAAGCATGAAAAAAATTCCGAGGTAAAGAATAAAACATATTAACCAAAAGATACATAAAATATAATCACATAGTCATATAATTTATAGATACAGTAGGAAATTTTTGTAATTTCATTCTTTCATTCATCCAATAATGATTGGGTGGTGATCTCTATGTATTTGAAATTCTCCCGCAAATTCTTCCACCCCATCATCACATGTTGAACTTGTACATGCATTTTGGAAAGGAATAACCCCCATCAATTCTAACTCATTCAAAATCTCCAATAAATTGACTTCATAAGGTAAATTTCTATAAGTTAAAGCCATGACTCGTCATTTCTAAAAAAATGATCTCTTTATTACCCATTTTATATACCAATCCTAATGGTAAATTCATAACCACTATACTAGTAATGGTCATATTTAAAATGGTCTTATGGACCAACAATCAAAATTTCCAATGGTTATATATACCAATGATCATATTGATCAATGATAATATTGACCTGATCTCATATTAATACTTATATACACAACACCATATTCATCCCTTCAAATTATTTTCTATATTCTTACACCATAAAAATTCCAATTTTTATTGTTTTATTCTTAATAACATTGTATCTCATATTTGTTTTATACATTTTCTAGTGCGATCCATTATTCTAAAAGAGTATAGTGTTGTTATAGATTGTTACATTCTATATGGTACTAGTTTTATCATCTATTATAAATTAAATTACATATTTTTTGGGGTATCAATATGTGTTGTACTGTTATTATGAAATAATATAGTGTATATTCTGAAAAACAAATATTATTCTAAAAGGTTTATTTATTATTAAAACATCTATGGTATTATGCTTTAGACCCAATTGGTCTGTGAGTGCATTATGTTGTTACAATTTAATCTTTTGTAATAATAATTATTATTATATAATACTTAAATGTAGAAATTTTATAAAATATTATTTCATATTCTATTTCTGGATTCTATAAAATAAATATTTTATTTTACACAATTTCAAAATGTTTATGATTATTGTATTATCAAAACCTATAAATATTTTTATTGGTATTTTTTTCTTTGATATATGTTGATCACTATGGTTTTAAGTGAATTAGGTCATCAATATTATAGAATATCCAACATTACTTATTTATTCACTATATCAAAATAATTTACTCTATTAAGTGACTTGAACATTATTACATAATGAAATATGTGAATTTTTCAGTAAATGATTATAAATATAGGTGTCATGATTAATTTTCCAAAGTTCACAATGCACACGTAAACTATGATAGGACCCAACATCGTTATATTAATTTAAATAACTTGTATCAATTCATGATTTAGTGTGATAATAGAAATTAATTGTGTTATTCATGATGATGTGTAGTGATGAACCCCAAGTGAGTATTGAAAAAAATTGGAATCATATAGTATGAGAATATTGATAGGATTTGACATGTTAGATTTAGATTTGATAATTTCATCCTTCTCATTATTTATACTTTATGTAAATTATGTCAGAAGAACATGGTGGAGAATTGGACATGTCACATTGATGTTATAAAGTTATTAAAAGATATTTATTATTGTAAATTTATAGTTTGGGTATTATTCAATGATATAATAATGGTTTTCCAATAACATTACCTTTTTGTTATATATTTACTGGAGGTTAGTGTATATGGATTACAGTTATTTGATAAGTGTTGGATTATCTAACAAATAACTATGTAAAAAAATAGGATTATCATATTCTAATTTATAATAATTTGAAATATTATCAAACATAATTTTTCATTTTTTTGAACATTAAATGAGTAATATGTTCTTAAGTATTAGATTACATATGACTATATAGAATCCATGTCTTGATAAAATATGTGTGGTTCTCACTATAAGAGTTTACCTGAATAGATATAAATTTCAACATTATCTTCATGAATTATTTGAGAATATGATAACTATAACATGGAAAATGACTATGATATGGATGTAATAATGATAACTTTTTTTAGAATCCATATTATGTTCATGGGATCAAATTTGTTAAACTTTATTATATATATATATATTCCTTTAAAAGGATTAATGATAACTATATAACCACTCATAGATAGGGTTTTAATCAATTATGACCCAATAGAAAATGATTTAATAGTTTAGTGAAATATCCATCTTAAAGAACAATTCTCTTCCCCTCTAATTGATTCAATTATAATATGGATATGGTGTTTAGGCAGTCATGAGGATGATTTCATGATATTGATTTCTCTTATAATGTGAGGATATGGAGATATTGATTACTGGAGTAGTGGGAAATCATTTTTCTGTTCTATTATTATTTTTATGGAATTTGTTACATGATGTATAGTCTATTATTTTTTAATTTATTATTTTAGTTATATTGGAAATAAAATAACTAAATTAGATAGATATATTATTTTCTATAATTTTTTTAAATAAACTAGATTAAAATTTAATTTTTAAATAATTATATGATGGGATATTTTACTTTTAGATGCATTATTGAGATTACACATTAGTGGTGTTGGTTGGAAAGTTATAAGATCCTGATATTTAATAGAGATGTGTTCTTTTTTAATTTTTCTATAAGGTCATATGTTCATCCATGGTTGTATGTGTTGGGTGTGATTTGAGTTAATGGTGAGAACCCTAGAATGTTATAAGGGTTTGTGTCTTGATATTCATAGCTAAAATTAAACTCATTAGGTTTTACATTTAATGAATGTTTTTGTCTAACAATGAACCCCAACAATGTGGTTCAAAAAACGAGGATCTTGGTTGGTTAAATTGTAGAGAGGTTCTGTGGAAACTATGGAAATCATACAGTTTAATATAGATCAGATTCTCAATGTTTTCATATGGTTTTTCGAACTATTCACTAAATTTCTTGAAGTGAGGTGCTTTCATTTAGTGGTGTTAACATGGTTGGAATATGGTTTGGATAACCATGTGACCAAACTGTGTGAGCAATAAAAAATTAGAGATATAATATTTTTTCAATTACCCATTTGGAAATAAAAGTCTATTTCTTGCTTCATTTTAGGTGTGTTTTAGTGGCATGAGGATTTATTCTTCACCCATGGGTTTTTAGATATTTATCCTCTAATCTAACTATATTATAAGTTTCATTAATCATGTTAGAAGGAACCTTGTAAATCTAAAACTTCTCCAAATTCTATTCACACATTAAATTTCCATCAAAATATCTACCTCAATGTTTAACATAACTTACCTACATTGATGTAATTTGAGTAGTTTTTAAATATTTTTTAATCTCAAATCACAGTTTGATACTCAAAAAGTGGGAATATATTATCCTATGATGGCTTACCTCTTTATTGTCCCTTAATTTATAGTCATCGTACTATATTTTGGACAGTTTAATCACTCTAATTAATTAGATGTTTGACCTAAAAATTAAATTGCGTTATTTGGGTACCTAAGAGAATTATTGGGACTCCCATAGACATTGAAATGTATGTGTGATTATGTAGAACTTGTTTAATCTATTAAATTAGAAGCTTTGAATTTCACCATGGGTTTTAGTGAGTAAATTAGGGTAGTATAGGGCTACCCTAGGTAACGTAATGAATTAATATGAACAATGGGATGTATAGGATGAGCTCTAAGAACCAATAGTGTTTATATTCATGGAATTGTTATATTGACATGTTAATTGAATCCATATGATAAACATCACATTATCTATAAGGTATTTTATTATATGAGTTATAGAACAATATCATGCTTGAAATTAATGAAAATTAATACGAGTATGGAATGCATTAGAGGACCTCCTTGGATTTTATGTGAATAGAATTGTCATGGAATTTCATGGAAAATACTATAATTCCATTATGGTATTCATGTGAATTTTGGGGTGGGAATAAATCTTTAAATCCAATGTGCTCCATCGAAATAGAATTAGTGCAATGAGCTGGTGGATTCAACACAAATTCATTACTATGAATACTAAAGGGTTGCTCCACCTGATTTCTAGTAATGTATTCACTTGTTTAAATACACATATTATTGTTCTAGAATCTTATGAGGTACCATTGTTGAATACCATCTTATGAGATACCAATATTTAGTTCAACTTTAATGGTACAAAATGCGTCATCAGATTCCAATCAAGTCGTTCTTCGGAATGTTAATGGTGGTCCCCTAAGTATAGAATAGACAATGGATTTAATTGATAATTTCTAGAACATAATTCCAATATAAGGCATGTGGTTCCGTTAGGTAACATGATAGTGGATGCCTCAATGATTCTCCATGGAAATAGATTTTTCCATGATACATCTTTTGGGTTCAAAGATCGGTGCAGGGTAAAGTAGGTAGGGTTGGTCTAGTTAGTCCCCTCGAAACCCAATGATTGACTTGGTTATTTTTAATTTCCTTTATTTTTAAAATTAATACTACATTTAATTTATATTTAAAATTATTATTCATTAGATATACAGACTTTATTTTTATTACACACTATTGGTGGTGTCCCACTATGTTTTACTCACACACAGTTCCCAGCATTTTTCAATACCCGGACAAATATCATGGATATAGTTCAGGACAAGGGAAAGTGTCTTATAACTAATTTTTGATGTGATATAAAGGGTACGGGTTAGGAGTTGGGATCCATGAAAGATCTCATGATCTATATTTTTTTGAACTTTTGGTTTTTACCTTTTTTACATTCTGGGATTGTTTTACTATACCTGACATATATGTTTGCTTTCCTGAGCTATATATGGAATCAATATGAAATTTCATTAGTATATAATTTTTAATTTCACATAGGTTTATTTTATCTAGATTTTATATATTTGATGTTTCTTTTATTTTATTCTGTTGCAACATATATAGAGGGTATAACCTCCCAACATACCACCTATACACACTCACTCCATGTCGACAAACTATTGTGTATTAGGTGACAAAATTAATTCTATCAAAGTTACTTTTAAATTATATTTCTATTCGGGGTAGGAAAATTGTAGGTAGTATTATCTTGACATGGTAATGATCTTGTGGATGGGAGTATTTAACCCCTTATATGAGGTAAATTTTATGTTTTTTTGTAGCGACACAACCCTAGATAGCCTAGAGCCAGTGTCATTGGCATGATCACATGGAAATAAGCCCCAAATTGCTGATCAGTTTAGTAGTCTTAGAAAAACAGATATATAAATGAGAGTTGTATTAAAAATTGTTATAATAATTATAACATATATTTTTTATTCTAAAGAAATTAACAACTTTGAGGATAACTCTAATCCATCTAGTATATTTCTGTATATCGTTAATAGTACCCTTCTTGGATTTCTGGGGAAATAAATATAATAAGGATGAGCTCAAATGATCAGTAAGGGAATAATATACTAGAAGAAATAATGAATTAATGAGAATATTCAATATGGAAAGGTAAATAACTGGAAATACATTCCATTCAACTAATTGGATATAAAAAATTAAATATGGAAAGGTATGAAACTAAAACACATGCCATTAATCAATGAACTGAAATTAAATGTATCCATAGATATGTCAATGCAAAGTCATATGGATGAATAATAACTAAAAAAATTTGATAGAAATTCTTAATTATTTAATTCCATTTTTCCTAGGTACATGGAACTAGTACCATCAAGACCATTCATAAGATGGTTTTGCTATCGAATAAAAACCCATTAAAGGTGGTTATCTAATTATTTAGTATCATCAGAGTACTGATGTATTGGTAGGATTTCCTTAACTAGTCCCCTACCAATGTCTACCTATACAAATCATTATTTTTATTGAATAATAATATTCTTTATCAAATAATCATATTGAAAAGAAGATATAGATTTATTAATAATTCCCATTTAATAAAATAACTATCAAAGTAAACATCATATGTAAAATGGTATATAGTTTAAGAAATAATAATATCCAAAATAATTAATATAAATAATTGGGAAAAATTCAATGCTCAATGATCATATGAAATCCAATAATTCAAAGTGACTAAAAAATAAATCAAGTGATTTAATGTGAATACTATCCTTGGCCAAATCCATAATAAACCATACATAGGAGGAATAATGAGGTATAAACCTGAAAATCCCATGTACGGTAAAATAGAGGGTTGTTGTCATTGATGAAATAAAAGAATAACTACTAAAAATATTCTTGAGGAAAATTTTATTTTCTTTTAAAAAACATAAGAAATTATATTTCATTGAATATACCATTAAACACATTTAAAAAAATTAATTTAGAGATGGATGATTCAAATAAATGATTGCAGATGAATCCGTACATGTCTTATGAGGTAACCAAGATATTTCTTTTGTACGGTAGACTGATATAAAATGATTCATTTAAAAGGTGAAACGAATATTCCTTTGAAGATATTGGTAAAAGATAAAAAGGGTAACAATTTATTTTAAATATTATTTGCTAATGTAATAATATTTTTGTAACAAATTTTTAGAAAACATGGTATTGAATATATTTCCAAACGAAGAGAGGGTAAAGTCAGGATTTATTAGAAATACTTTCATAACTATCTTATGTGAAAAAGAGTATAAAATAAAACCAAAACATTATTATATCAAGAAAAAATATAAAAGAAGGAAACTCATTTGTTTTCTTGAGATATGAATCGTATTGTTTCATCAATGAAAGCATAAACATAAACAATCTTGAAAAATTGATGAGATTGTCTCAATAAGCTCTTATAAATCGATAAATGGGATCATACTCTCTATATAATAATGGGAAGATACATGATGCATAAAATATCATAAAAAATTTTGATTCATGATATATAAAGTAAAATGGTAATATATTCACCTCGGAAAAATTGTTTAGGTTCATAATATAACATGAGTTCAAAGAAGGAAAATTGAGAAAAAATATTTTACTGATTTGGAAACTTTTTGAATTTGAAACTCTAAGAATGAAGTGTGATAAAATGAATATGTGATTACCCTTAAATTTATGTATAATATATATATAATACAATAATAGTAGTACATACATCACACAAAAGGAAAGAGTGGAAAACATAACAAGTATCTCATGGAAATTAAAAGTGAGGTAAAATCCCCTTACCTTGTGTTTCCTTTCGAGTGACCAACCATTAAATTACTTTAAAATAAGTTTATGTTAATTTTATACTTTATCAGAAACTTTTTATTGTTTATAAGTATTTTTATTTCACCTATTACCATGTTTTGTACACTATATACACAATTAAGTTTACATCATGTGTTTTTAACCAAATTTGGATTATGTGTCAAAACACCTATTGTTGGTTAAATTTGGTAATATGAATCATTATATAAAATATCTAGAATAATAATCATTGTATAATAACCATATTTTACATCAATTATAATTTTAAAATCAATCATTTAATTTGGTTATGAAAATTATCCAACATTAAAATCACAGAGACGGTAGGACGTATGTACGCATGAGTAACATTCCCATTTTTAAATGATCAATATGAAAATAATGTAAGTAGCTAAAATAATTCCCGAATTATAATTATATAATAAATACAATATTATTTAATCATATATTTTTATATAAATAATTCTATGATGTAAAAGGAATCACATATGATCGAGGAGGCGGTAGTCCACATATCCATGAATGATGTTATCTCTTTTAAATTGTATGAAAGGGTAATGAAGGAGATGATATATATATATATATATATAATTATGTAATTAATATCTTATTGATGTTTCTTTATCATGTGTTTAATTATAACCATTCATTTATACATTCCATTTATTGTATGAATGAATCACATCACTTTGAGTGGGTGATAGTCCACACTTCCTAAAATGATTTTATTGTAAAAAGGAAGGTATTAAATATATCTATAATGAACGTAAAGATAAATAAATACATATTAAATATCATATATAACATATATAAATATATTTCCCATCATTATTTTTACCATGATACGTTGTAGTATAAAATTGAACAATCATCGTTTCTTGAGGAACTAGTTCGTTTTACACAGAAACAATATGTTCATTTCCCATTAGATATAGGTGTGTAAAATTTTAGGTCAAAAAAATAGTATTAAAAAATCCTAGTATGTTAAGGATACTAGTATTTTTATGTAATCATAGAATAAGATGAGTATAGTGAGTGGATAATGGAAATGAAACTAAAAAACACGAGAGAAGGCCTTACCTCTTAATCAGGTAATTTCTTTTGGTTTACATCAAAAGTATTACTTGGAAGTAAGTCTTCACTAAAAGATGATTCAAGGTCTAGGGGTAGATTTTTTGGATTATTAATGGGCAAATATTTTATGAACATAAGTGGTTTGAGAGGATTTAGGAATTGGGATAAGTGGTGGCCTCTTATATTGGAGGGGGAGTGGCACTCTTGTAAATATTTGAAGACAGAATTACACTAATGTTATTCATGTTTCAGGTGGATAAATAATGAACCATGGTCGATACAATTGACGATAGGGTCTATATATGGTCATCCAATATATTTTTGAAAAATTTATAGGTCTATTTTGGCCATATATTTTTGGTTTAGTATATTATTAAGAAAAATTTAACCTTAATCATTGTAATTAATTTTAATTACCTTCATGAAACTTTTTTGTCAAAAATAATGTTTACCTTATTAGAAATTATAAATTATTCAGACACTAAATAAGGAATCCATTTTTCTATATTAAAATCACATAAATGGCATAAATTAAATTAAAATTAATTCCATTGAGGGGATGAAAATATTAGTTTTTAGAGTTTTTTTAATTGGGTTGAGGGTCAAGCCCCATTCATTAAACAAAAAATAGAAGAGCCTCTTTTGACAAATAGGGTAAGAGGAAACCCATTAATGGAACTATGAAAATATTCTAATAAAAACAAACCAGAAGAATAATAAGTGGTATATTCAAAAAGAGATAGATATCATGGTAAGAAAAGGATAAGATATCATCACCCCCTAACAGAAATTACAACACTGGAGTCAAACAATGATTAGCATCACCCCCTACAAAAAATTGTTTCATGCAGGAAAAAAAAGAGCACCCCTCCAACACTAAAAATTGATGGAAGGACTAGATGATATATTCTAGAACACCTATCACTCTTTCGAGCTTCTCACCCAAAAAATCTTATGAAATAATCATAGCAAGTCAATCAAATGCAATTCAAATGAAGACGAAATCCACTGAGCAGATTCAAGTAAGAGAACCCATCCGTTCAAAGAGAAGAATAGATGACAGATTATGGGTGTCAATACATCCATCCCTATTTCAAGGTCACCCACCATTCAATACCTATAAAAAGTTTTACCATACCAAATTCAATGAAACCATATCCAAAGCTCAAAAAACACATGCAAACTCATCAGAAAACTATCCCCAAAAGTCATAATTACTTTAGAATACATAGAAGAACATTAAATTACCAACAAACCGATGGAAGCATTAGCATCCCAAAATTGAGCATCTTGGTCACTGACAAGATGAACACCAGTGGCCAAATCATTGGAAGACAACAATAGTCACTAGAAACCTCCAGATTCCAAAACTCATGCACCAGCCACCACACTGACCCCTCACCGACACCATCAAGCCCACCACCTCCCAATCAGACCACCACCAATATCTTAAACCAAGTAAAGAACCACTTACAAAGTTGTCTATTCATGAAAGAGAATATAGATATACATGAATATGGGGATGCTGGGTGTTCAATAAGTTGAATCAAATGGGTGAACCCGATAGAATAAAACTAATAAGGCTTAGCAGTGATGGAAATGAAAGAGAAAAAACAGCCACTGATCAAGCCATCAGCGCCTTAAAACCACAACCAAAACCACTCAAAATCACATACCATTCCATCGAACAGACAACAACATTGGGAGCTATCGAATAGACCCATATGAAATCCACAAATTCCACAATATACCACCACAATACTGAACAAATAAAAGGATTCTGCCGCATGCTAACCACAAACCGTCCCCACACGAGAATGGACCTCTCCCTCCCAATGATAGGCCACACCTAGATGAAATAACTCATTCATGGGATCTCAGATATAGAATAGATTTGGGGATGTGGTGGCCATAAAGGATGCATAGGTAGCCGATGACAATAACTGAATGAAATGAAAGGAAATCGGAGCGGGATAAGTCTTTGCTATGTTTTTATAATCAATTTCAATGTTTAATTGATTTCAATGACAATAGTTGTATTAATTGATAAAAATATTATCAAATTAAACATTAAAACCAATATAAAACATATATTATCCTTATAATTAAAATATATGAAAATGCATTTTTGAACTAAAATTTAGTATTTTTAGTTAATCATTAAAAGTTAAATCTTTACAGAAAATTACCAGAACATCATCTTAAAATAATTATCATGTTCGTATTATAATTAATAATTTAATGTTGACATATTAGATCAATTAAGGTGTCAAAAATTATATTTAAAATAGGGTATCCATTAAAAGGTGGTAAAATTGCCTTTAAAAAAATATAAGTGTTTATGCATCAAAAAGGATTCATGTTTATCTTATGCATATCAAACCTAATGGATGAATATAAACAATATTTGGTTGAATATATAACATATATTTTTCATTATAATAATTATCTAATTATAAAAATATTAATTTATTAAGATCAAATAGCTTCATAAGAAAAAAATGTTTTTATATAAAAACATTTCTTTTATATTTAATTGGTTCCTACATTCATTTTTAACCTAGAAATTTATATTATATTATTATAAACCATATATTTTAATAAGTTAGTTAATATTGTTCATAATTCCTAATATAATGTCTTGGTTATATCATATTATATTGAATAATTTTATTTTAATAGTACTATTTTATTTGGTGAAACTTATTCTTATGTGTCATGCAAGCTATCGAAGAAGGTTGCTCTTGCATGTAACTCAAGCTATCGAAGAAGGATTCTCTTTCATGTAACACATTCTAACTCAATGTCATATGCATTGAAATATATATAATCTATTTTAAATAGTAAATTCATTATAATGTATCCAGATATTATATTACCTTATGTGCTTGTTATTTCATGTCATACACGCTATTGAATACAAGGTTCTTACTTTAGTTTTTAGGGGTTACACATTCTTCCATCCATATTTAAATTACGTCCTTGCAATTTGAACTCAATAAAAGTGATAGGTTGTTTGATACTTCATATTTCTGAGATCCCACATCAAGATAAGGGTTCATAAGTAATCCTCTATAAAAGAGAGAATGGAAATTACTAAGGTCACATGGAATACCATATAACTAGGTCTCTAAGTTGAAGGGAATCATTGGAAAGTAAAGATATGTTCTTAAAGTAAAAACCTAAATATTTATAGGGATTGAATTAGGTAATCAATCATAAACAGTTAAATGATCAATTTAATGTTGAGGGCCTCAAAGCCATAAATATTTGATGATTCAGACGTCCATCGGTTCAATAGAAATTTAGGTATTAGGAAAACATTTTTTTTAAATTCATTTCACTAATGTTGTGTAATTATTTAACTGAATTATAATATAATGAAATATTATTACATGATAGGTTTAAATATCATATGGAAAATCTTAAAATTTGGTTGTGCTTCGATCAAATTTTAATTTATCCCTTTACTCCAAAAAAATTAATTATCAACAATGATTTTTTTTATTCTAAAGCACTAAAAGAAACTTTTAAAGGACCGCAAGGCTTAGAAAAGAGTAACAAGTATTACTATTTGTTTTTAAATATTTACCAAAATAAATACGGTTAATAGATTAATTTATAATCCTAAAAATTTTAACTAATAGTTCATCATTAATATTTATTGGTAAATTTTTTTAATTAAAAACAATAAAAATTAACGAGGATATTGCGTAGGTTAGTGGTTGGAATGAAACCCTTACAATACTTCAGTCATGTGTTCAAGGCTTGTGGATTTTCCCAATTTTATTGGTTTTCACTCGGCTTATAGGTTGTCCTTTTATAATCCCATAATAATATAATTTTCAAAATTATATGATGGACATCCTTGAAATTAGTCTAATCACTAAATAGAGTTTTAACTAATATTTTCAATACAACCTCAACATATAAATACATAATCTACTTATTTCCACATAGATCCTTCCATGGTTTGGAGTTTATCCTCTATGATAGGGCATTGACATAGATAATATCTAGGTTCCCCATATTTACAATAAAGAACTATAAAGGGTTTCTTAGGATGATATTCATTTTCTTCCATCGTACTCTTCATTTTTCCTTGATAATAATTTACTTTAAGAACCTCTTCCCCACACATAATTAATTTACATGATCCATTGAGACACTTTCCTGGGTGTCCCCTTCCACACTTCTCACATGTCAAAAGTCGATCCTTAACTCGAGCTCTTATCAACCTCCTTCCTTCTCTTCATTGGTCTTATTGGGGGTTGGTAAAGGTGTATATTGTTAATCATATTTCAGGAAAATATATTTGGCATAAACATGATATCCATAACTTATGTGACACGTCATTTGGTTTCTCATTTTCACTACCTTTTCTTTCATTTTCTATGTTAACTTGAATCCTTCGGGTTCCAGCCATTGACTAAAACCATAAAGAATAGTGTGAACACCAATAGTCATAGTGAAAAAATTGTATAATTCTATATAAGATATCTAAATCATTATAAATTATTTTTATATCTAAAACACCTTAAGTGTATCTTTCATTATTCATTTTCAAAATCCTTTCAAACATTTCATAATGTTTTGAAAATAAAATATAGATTATCCTATGAATATCCCCCAAAAGTGTATTACTAGGTGTGTAGTAAGGTCCATTGTCATGTACTATGTTTCCCCAAGTTAGGCTTGGAACACCTTGTTGAAGTTGTTACTCCAAGGTACATCTTATCCAGAACCAAATCCACCTGTAGTATCCTGATAGGGATGTTTTTCTTAGAATACCTATATAATCTATACATCACCAACTTTCTAGGGTTTTCATCTATACTTATCCCAAAATTATATCTTAGGGTTATATTATCAAACATAATTTTTCCTAAATCTAGTTCCCAAGATTTCTATTAAACCTCTCTCTGATAACATCTATATTGACCCCAACCCAGATAGCCTAGATCCAATATCTTCTATCAATTGCATTGGCAGGATTACAAAGAATCTAACCTCAAAGGGCCAGTCAGTTTAGTAGTCTTGAAAAATAAGATACATAAATGAGAATTTTATTACCAATGGACACAATAATTACAACGTATTTTTTTCTTCTAAAAAAATAAACAACTTCAAGGATAACTCAAATCCATATAGTATATTCTTTAATATCTTTCATAGTAAGCTTATTGGATTCATAGGGAAAGAAACATTATAAGGGTGAGCTCAACTGCTCAGAAAAGGAAAAATATATTAGAAGAAATAATGAAAAAATGGGAATAGTCAAGATGGAAAGGTAAATAACTGGAAATAAATTCCATTAAAATAAATAGATAAGTAAAAATAAATATTTCATGGTATGAAACCAAAACACATGTCATTAATCACTGAACTGAAATGAAATGTATCCATAAACATGTCAATGCAAAATATCATGGATGAATAATAACTATAACTAATATGAATGCAATGCATAATTATTAGAATCCATGTTTCCCAAGTTTATGAAACCAGTACCATCAAGACCTTTCAAAATATGGTTTAGATATTAGGTAAAAACCCATCTAAGGAAGCTATCCAGCTATTTCATATCATGAGACTACCGATGCATCAAGGGGCTTTCATTAATCTATACCCAAATCGTGTCTACCAATATAAAGCATTCATTATATTTAATAATTATATGCCTTATCAAATAAACATATCGAATGAGAGATACATATTTATCAATAATCCCTATTTAATAATATAACTATAAAAGTAAACATCGTATGTAAAATGATATATAATTTATTTAATAGTAATATCCATAATAAACGATGTTGATAATTAGGATAAATTAAATGCTCAATGATCATATTGAATTAAATATGTAAGGATGACTAAAAAATAAATCAAGGAAATTAATGTGAATAATATGATGTTACAAATCAAAAATATACTATTTAGAGGAAGAATATGGATAATATTAGCACAAAGAATCCCAATTGGGGTAAAATAGAGGGTTGTTTTCATTGAATAAATAAAAGAATAACTTCTAAAAATATTCATGAGGAAAATATAATTTTATTTTAAAAAAACATTTAAATGTATTTTTCATTGAATATCCCATTAAAAACATTTTAAAAATAATCCTTTTTAACTTGAGAAAATTGATTCAAAAAATGATGGTGGATGAATCCATAAATGTCATGCGAGGTAAAAAGAATATTTTTTGTACAATAAAAGGGTAGAAAATTCCTCATTTAGAAAGAGACAATAATATTCCTTCAAAGTGATTAGTAATAGCCAAAATGTATAAAACTTTATTTTAAATATTATTTGGGAATGGAATAATATTCTTGTAAACCCTTTCTGGGAAACATGGTTTTGAATAAATTTCATACTGAAGAGAGGGTAAAGTTGGGATTTCTTAGAAATACTTTCTTAACTTCCTCATATTACAAAGATTATAAAATGGTACCAATACATGATTATATCATGATATAATAGAGGATAAGGAAACTCATGAGTGTTATTGAGAGTGGGATTATAATATTTCAACAAAGGAATCATTAATATAAACAATCTCGAAAAAGTGATGAGGTGGTCTCAATAAAATCTTATAACTTTGTAACTGGGAGCATAATCTCCATGTAAGAAAGTTAAATTCCATGAAAAATGGAATACCATGAAAATATTGAGATTCATGATATATCATGTAAAATGGAAATACAACTTTGAAAAAGAGTTTTGGTGCATAATAAAACATGAGTTCAAAGAAAGAAAATTGAGACTAAACATTTTTTCGAGTTGGTGAATTTTAAATCAAAACCCCATGAAAGAAGGATGATAAAATAAATCTTTGAAAACCATTAAAATTAAGTATAAGATACATATAATACAATCATGGTAGTACATGCACCACACAAAAGGAAAGAGTGGTGAACATAACATATATCTTATAGAAACTAAAAGTGAGATAAGATCCCCTTAACTTGTGTTTCCTTTGAATTTAATTTCCATAAACATCCTGTGTAATAAATTTATTTTAATTTTATAATTGATTCAGAACTATTTTCATGATTATGACTACTTTTACTTCACTTATTACCATGTTATCTTCACTACTTAAACTACTAAGTTTATGTCATGTGTTTCTAACCAAATTTGGTTTATGTATCAAAACAGCTATTGTTGGTCAACTATGGTAAAAGGGGTCATTATATAAAATCTATATAATAATAATCATTCCCTAGCTATCATGTTTTTACATTAATTTTACTTTCAAAATAAATCCTTGAATAGGTTTATGAAAATGATCCAACGTTACAATCATAGAAAATGTAGGTCGTACGTACGCATGAGTAACATTCCCATTTTAAAATGATCATTCTGGGAAAAAGGTAAGTAAATAAAATATTTATATAAAGATAATTTTATAATAAATACCATATTATTTAATCAATAATACATATATATATAATTATTTTATGTAAAATGAATCACATCATGTCGAGGAGGCGGTATTCTATAAGTCCACAAACAACGTTATCTATTTTAATGTCTGTGAAAGGGTTATAAAACCAATTATATATATATATATTAACTCCAGAAATATAATTAATTCATGAATATATTATTTATGTTGTGTATTTAACTCATGTTTAACTAAAACCATCTATTTATACATGCAAGTCATCGTGTAAACAAATCACATCACATTGAGGGGGCGGTAGTCCATACTTCCTCAAACGATGTTATCGTAAAAGGGAAACAATTACATGTATTTATTATAAAAGGAAATAAGAATAAAGAAATATTAAATATAATATATAATATATATAAACATATTTCTCGTCATAATTCCTACCATGAGAAGTGGTAGGGAAAAATTGAACAATCATTGTTTCATGAGGCAGCAGTTCACCGTACCTAGAAACAGTATATTTGTTAACCATTAGATGGAGGTTTGTGTAAGTTTTTTTAAAATAATTATCATAAAAACATAATTTTATATTGATAATACAATTTTTTATGTAATCATGTTATAATAAGAGTATAGGGAGTTGAGAATGGAAATGAAACTAAAACACATGAGAGGTGTTACCTCATAGTCTGTAATTTATTTTTGTTTATAGAAAAGGAATACCTTTGGAGGCATTATTCCCTAAGGTAATAATAAAGTTAGAAGGGAGTAATGTTAGAAAGTTATTTGGGAAGATCTTGGCTGATCTTTAGTGGTTTGAGAGGTGTGAGGAATGGGGAGAGGTGTTGGAGTTTTATAGTGGAGGAGGAGTGGCACTCTTGTAAATATTTGAAGAGTGAATTCCACCCACATTTTTCATGTATCAAGTGGATAAAATAATGTAATAAGGTCGACCCAATTTATTATAGGGTCGAGATACGGCCATAAAATGGATTTTAGACAAGTTTATAGGTATATTTTGGCCTTAAATTCATGGTTTAGTCTCTTCTTAATCTTAAGTTAACCTTAATTGTAGTAATTAATTTTAATTAACTTCACTAATTTTTTTTGTAAAAAAATTCCCTTAGTAGAGATTAAAAAATATTATAATCCCAAATATGGAATCAATTTTTTAAAATTCTAATCACAGAAGTGGCATAAATTAAATTAAAATTAATCTCATAGACAGGACTATTAGGTCCACAAGGCTGAAAACCCTGAGAGGGGCGTGAATCAGGTTATGACTAATTTAAAATAAATCTCGTTCTGATCTTGTTTATCTGTTAAGAAAAACACTATTCTATCTCTCTCTTATTGCACGATATAAATAGAAAGTAAAGAAATCACAAGACACAACAATTTTACTTGGTTCACTGCTAAGGGCTACGTCCAAGGAGAATACGCCGACAGGTTGTCGGTCATACCAAATTCTACTAAACATCACTAGTTGTGGATTACAAGGTTTGGGCACAGTCAGTATGTCCCAGGCTCACTACCTTTACAATGTTTAGGGTCATCTCACTTCTTTCCCAAGGGTCACTCCCTATTTCTCTCTCTCTGGATCACTGCCGGTGGAGAGGATCACCTTCTTCCTCTTCCTTCGCTCACTGCTCTGGAAAGGATCTACTCACAGTTTATAGACCTGTAGGTCTTTTCATTTGCATGAAGGAATGCATATTCCTCTATATGTAGATGCTCTGTTGAAGTCCAACTTTCACCTGTAGATGAATATCTCTTTACACCGAAGGTATCGGGAAAACATCCAGCTTACACGCAACTCGAAAACACTGCCGAAAAATCAACCTTACTTGGCACCCTTCTCTAAGGCGGCACGCAAGTCTCGGTGCTCAAGTCAACACTGGTACACACGTATTTCTTAACACTTGTGCAAATCAAGCTTAAACTTCTCCAAACTTGCACGAAACACTTCCTTTTCTGCGCAAATCACCTTAGGCGCACAACAAATAGATGGCTCGCAACTTCAACACTGGCTCACAAGTCCCTACTTGCGCGACCACACACCACTTGCGCGACTTCCACACCTGCACGATGAGAGCTCTAATTTTTCTATGTATTGAACTCCATCAAAAATGAGGAGGGGTGGTCCAGTATCTATAGGAATTTGAACTACCTGTGCGATGGTGCACAAGTCCCCCTCCGGTGCCCAAGTCTCGGCACGAAGCTCAACCACCCTGGCCTTTGTCGCGCTACTCACTTGCGTGACCAAACCAATACTTGCGTGGCCCACCTTCCCTTGCCGTATTTTGAAGTTCTGATCTTGAAAAACAACAGGCGTGAAAGTTCCCAAGCCTCCTAAGCACCGGCGCGCAAGTCTCTTCACGGCACGCAAGTCACTTGCGTGACCAACTCAGTACTTGCGCGACCCTTGTCTCTTTTCCATATTTTAATGTTCTAATCTTAAAAAACATATGGCGCACATGTTTCCTCTCATTAAAGTGTACGGCGTGCAAGTACATTTTCCAAAAACACTTTTATGCATTTGTTGATTTTCAGGCCCAAAAATTTGGAAAACACTTGAAAATGGCACCACCTTGTATTTGTTCTTTTTATACCACCTCCATATCATCAATCTCTTTATCGAAGTTCTTGAATCAAACATGGATCGTTAACCATAGCTCTTGAACTCGAAATTGCACCATGTAATCCTCTCGGTAAACAAAATTGTATGTCATTGTTTTGATTTGTCAACAATCACCACTTAGTTGTACACTTTTTCAACAAACACAATCACCTCAAAAATGCATCAATGATACCTTGAGGGATTTTTTCCCAACAATATCCCCCATTGGGTTTGTTGAAAACTCTTTCATAAAAAGTTACATTATTAATTCATCAGCCACCATTCGCCTTTTGCGATTCTGATAGCGATCAAGGATTTACTCAACACATACTCTAAGCCCACATGAGCAATGCTCGGCGTGAGAAACAAGAGTAAATGAAAATTTCATCACTGAATCACTTCATCTCTGACACCCACTGTTGACACTTAACTGATACCAATTTTTTCACAACTAATACCAATTATTGAAATACCAATTGTTGGAAATATTCTTACCACATTCCAACACTACCCTTCTGCATCACTCTTCTGCTTTTTTCATGATCCACAGTTGTCATGATATCTATTCTTTGATCGATCACTTCTATCATCGTCAGATTTAATACTCCCCCCTTTCTTCTCACAGCTTCAACTCTTATCAGCTTCAAAACCTCTTTATCTCTATTTCCTATGTTGTACAAGCTAAGCTCTAGCTAAGAACGTTCAACTAGCTTCAACTCCCCCTATATGGATGCTCCACTTGTCAGTTTCTCCCCGCATTTGTCAATATTTCTTAAATAGCCACATTGTCTCCCCCTTGAATCAATGTTTTCTCCCCCTTTGTCAACGAACCCAAAGGTTACTTCTTTGCAGTCTGTAATAGAGTAGAGAACACATATCAGCACATTAGGGAAAACACATCATACCTTGAGGAGATGGGGTGTTTTCACATCCACACTATTTTAAGTGCGGGGAGTCGACTGAACTCCCAGAGCCAGTTGATGCCTCTCAGAAGCTTCCTTGGGTAAGGCCTTTGTTAGAATGTCTGCAACCTGTAGTTTTGTAGGAACATACTCCAACATCACGATTCCCTTCCCAACCTTCTCCTTGATGAAATGATATTTGATCTCAATGTTCTTGTTCCTTGACTTATGGATGGCATTTTTTCTAATATTGATAGCACTTGAGTTATCGCAATGGATTCAGGTCGGAGACTTCACTTCAACTCCCATATCTTCAAGATGCTGCTTCATCCATAATAGTTGTGAACAACCTTGAGTGGCTGTAATATACTCATCCTCCACGGTGCTTAATGAGATGAAATCTTTCTTCTTTCTTAGCCAAGAAATACACAACCACCAAGATAGAATGCACCTCCTGACGTTGATTTTCTGTCATCTGCTGATCCATCCCAATCTGCATCTGTGTAACCCAATAACTTGGTCTGAGATTTGTCATTATATGTAAAACTGAAATCCACAGTGCCCTTGATATACCTAAGTATGCTTTTCACTGCAAACATGTGGATTTCCTTGGGATTAATTTGATATCTTGCTGCTTGGCATGTGGCGAAAACAATATCAGGCCTTGTTGCAGTCAAGTAAAACAAACATCCAATGATTTACCTGTATTCTCTGATATTAACTGCCTTGCCATCATCATATTTTGATAATTTTATCTGGGTAGCAACCGCAGTCTTCATCTCCATGGAATTATCTATTCCAAACCTTCTTAGAACCTCCTTGGCGTATTTGGATTGAGAAATGAATGTGCCATTACTTCCTTGTGTCACCTGTAAACCATGGAAAAATGTTAGCTCTCCAATCATTGACATTTCAAACTCATTTTTCATGAATTCATAGAACTGTCTACACTGAGCTTCATCTGATCCACCAAATATTATGTCTTCAACATAAACCAGCACCATCATCCTTTGATTACTGTCATTGCTGAAATAAAGATTGTAATCAACTCTCCCACGCTGGAAACCAAGCTTCTTCAAGTACTGATCAAGCCTTGAGTATCATGCTCTCGGTGCTTGTTTCAGCCCATACAACGCCTTCTTCAGCCTGCAAATGTTGTTCTCATCCTCATGATGAGAAAACCATCTGGATGCTCAATATACACCTCATCTTCCAGAACACCATTCAAGAATGCTGATTTGACATCCATCTGGAACACTTTGAACTTTCTTTACACTGCTATGGAAAAAAATAATCTAATTGTCTCCAGCCTTGCAACTGGTGCGAATGTCTTATCAACGTCTATTCCCTCTATCTGGGAGTATCCCTTGCACACTAGTCGTTCTTTGTTCTGAATCACTATGCCATCTTTATTTATCTTGTTGTGATAGACTCATTGAGTTCCAATGACATTCTTGTCTACTACCCTCGAAAAAATCTCCCATGTCTGGTTCTTCTCAATCTGATCAATGTCTTCATTCGTAGCCTGAACCTAGTTTTCATCTTCAGTTGCATCGGAAAAACATTTCAGCTCCACCTGAGATAAAAACGATATTTGTTGTAATGATTTCATTCTTCGAGTCTGAACTAGAGCTGTCTGATCACCAATGATATTTTACGTATCAATTTTAGCTCAACTCTTCGGCTTTCTTGAACACACAGACTTCACACTTTCTTGTTCATCATCAATATCTTCTTCTGAGTTAGCCTCCGCCACTTCTACTCCCCCTGTGTTACTTATCTCCTCATCACTTTCATCTGGAAACTGGTCATTGGGTATTTGAGTATTCTGTTCATTTTCAACTATGGTGACATCATTGCTCTCAACAATTTTTCTCAGCCTTTTTTAGCATTTATATGCTTTTATTTTCCCTGAGTAGCTAAGAAATATCCCCTCATCTCCTCGTGCATCAAACTTCCTGTGATTTTCTTTGTTGAGAATGAAACACTTACTTACAAAGATTTGAAATCATTTTAATGTTGTCTTCTTTCCGTACCATAGTTCATACAGAGTCTTCCCTTGCTTCGGACACAACAGAGACTTGTTCAAAACATAGATGGATGTCAAAACTGATTCCTTCCAAAATTTCTCCGGTAGGTCTTTATCAATAACCATCATTCTGTCCATGTTGTTGATGATCCAATTTATCCTTTCAACCACTCCATTCTGTTGGGGAGTTCTCACTGAAGAAACTTGATGCCTTATCCCATGTTTCTCGAGATAGTCTTTAACCTGACTATTTGTGAATTCTGTACCGTTATCAGTACGAAACATTAGAATTTTCTTCCCAAGCATCCTTTCTGATTCCCTCCTATACTGCTTTATGCAAATGAACGCCTCTGTCTTATGGGTAATAACAAATTCAGAAGCCATTTTTCTATAATCATCAATGAAAAGAACATATTATCTTTTCCCATTTATAGCTCATGGTGAGATAGGTCCGCATACATCTGCATGCACCAATTTGAGCACTCTGGTTGATTTCTGTTCCTTTGGCATGTATGTCTTTCTGATTATCTTCCATTGTTGGAAAGCATCACACATATGAGTGTGATCACGTGATAGTTTGGGAAGGTCTCTAGCAGTATCACACTTTACCAGATCTTCCATGGATGGTTGGCACAGATGACCAAGTCGCTTATGCCACAGCTGGTTTTCTTCTTCTCTGGATAAAAAGCATGAATCTTCTACCCCAACTACCAGGTAAAGATTTCCCTTTGTTCTTTTTCCCTGTAGAATTTGTTCTCCATATTTTCCTTTAACAACACACACCTTCTTGGTAAATCGGATAGAGTGCCCAGAGTCACATAGTTGACTGAAACTGAGCAATTTATGACTGAGACCCTCTACTACCAAGACATCAGCACATATAATTTCTTTGCCCCCAAACTTGGCCTTACTTGAGCCAACAATCTTCAGGCCTTCATCATTTCCAAATTTGAAAACTCCTTCTTTGTCATATTTTATGCCTATAACCAGATCCCTGATGCCTGTCCTGTGAGACGTAAAACCACTATCAAGAATCCACTCACTAGAACAATCTGATACTTTAAGGGAAATTTTAGCAACTAATGCCTTCTCTGCTCTCTTCTTCTTGGTCTATATTTTTGTCTCCATTCTCTGTATAGATTGAGACTCATGATCATTCTCAGAGTACGATGGACCAGCTTCATCTTGCAGAGCTGAAAATCTGTTCTGAACTTTTAACTCACTTGTCGGTTTATTGATCTGCTGCTTGCGAACATTTTGATTTTTCTTTGGCACATTTCTCTGAATGGTCGAAGTGCAGTACCTATCCATGTTCCCAAATCCTCCACACCAAAAACATTTTCCTTAGAAATATGTTCTGGAAAACCGTCCTCTGTTTGGCTGTCACCTCTGTTCTTGTTCCCTTCGGTATCTTTTGGCAATGGAACACACATACTGTGAATGTCCCATCTTTCCACAACAATAACACCTGATATAAGGTGCATTCCTTCGTGTCACGTCAGCACTATGAGTTTCCCCTTGGGATCTCTGAATATTCTAATTCTTCATTGTGCCCAAATCCACCTTCAATATTGGGACGGGTGCTTGCGGCCTGACTTCAATTGTCACAGATTTTTGTTTCTGATTAAGCCCTGAATTAGCCTTGACTTCTGAGCTCAATTACTGCTTCTTTCCCGCTGAACTACTAGGCTCTTCTTTCTTCTTTTCAGTCTTCGTAATGACCTGTTTTCCCAAGACTGTGTTGGGAATCAAAGGTTTTTCATGGTATTTAACTTTTCACCACAGACTGACAACTTCATCTTCAAGCTCTTCGATACGCTTGACGTGATCTTTAACTTTTCTATTCAAGCCATCGATCTCCCTTTTCTGTTCTTGAGTCTTGAGCTTATTCTCATCAACCTTTTCTGTGCCCTCTGGCCTGGAAGACTTGAGATTTTAAATTTCTTTTACTGGCTCAGAATTCTCTTATTCTTGCTGTTGCATATAGAGTTTTTCATCATGTACCACCTTGTTATCTTTCTTTGTTTTTGCTCTCCAAACATCTATATCTTTAAGAGATGCCTCTAATTCAGATTCCATATCAACTCTCCCTTCAATTTCTTCTTCTTCCTCATCAGTTTCAGTTTCTTTATTTTCTTGAGGACTACTGACAACAACCACTATTTCATTTTGTCCACAATCTTTCTAGTTTTATATCTCTTCAATTTCTTCACCCTCAGACTCATCTGAAATGTCTATTGCTTGTGAAAGAAGATTCTTCTTCTTGAAGAAATTTCTCTTGAACAACTTCGTCGCTTTCACATAGGCTGAAGATTTTTTCTTGGGAATTTCAACTTCATCTTCATCGTTTTCTTCTTGAAACTTTTTAGGGAACCTTGCAGCAAGATGATCAACTTTTCCACATCTAAAGCAAGCAAGTGGAAGTTTCCCTTTGAACTTTCCTTTTCCTCTTTGAAGATTTGAGGAAAGGAATGAAATTACCTCATCTGTCTCTTCTTCTTCCTGGGAATCTTCAATGGAGAGTTTCTTCATGGCCTTAAATGCCACCTATTTGGATTTCCCCTTTTCCACAACCTCGTTATCATCGTTCCCCATTTCATATGCAACCAAGGTACTGTGTAAATTATCCAGTGTCAGCTCTTTTGGTTCTTTATCTTCTAGTACTGAAACTTTCGGATTGAATCGAGGTGGAATTTTCTTCAGGATGCGCTTTACGATCTTTATGTCTTCAATCACTTCTCCAAGACCTCGCATATCTTCCACAACAATATTCACCATGTCAAAGAATGCATGAACAGACTCATTCGGGTTCATTTTTAGATCTTCATACTTGTTCCACAACACCTGCATCTTTGCCTCTCTGACCTTCGTATCCCCTTCATATATATTCAAAAGATTTTCCCACATGGCATGTGATGTTTTGCATAACATCACCTTCATATAGATGGGATTGGAAAGGGCTCCCCTAAGGAATTGATTTCTTTAGAATCAACATCTAACTCTCTATGCTCAGCTTCTGATAATGCACCACTATTAATATCAGCTATGATACAATGCATAGCTGCTAAGAACACATCCATTCCCAAGGATCAGAAATAGTGTTGCATTCGATTCTTCCATATCTGAAAATTACATCCGTCGAAGATCGGAATCCCTTTATGGTTAGTGACCTCCATTGAGAGAAGAAATAATATCAACCTTTCCCTCTGATACCAATTGTTAGGTCTATAAGGCTGAATACCCTGAGAGGGGGGGGGTGAATCAGGGTATGACTAATTTAAAATTAAATCCCATTATGATCTTGTTTCACTATTAAGCAAAACACTCTTCTCTCTCTCTCATGTTTCACGATATAAACATAAATAAAATCAAGCACATGACACAACAATTTTACTTAGTTCACCGCTAAGGGCTACGTCCAAGGAGCATACGCCGATAGGTTTTCGGTTGTACCAAATTCAACTAAACTTCACTAGTTGTGGATTACAAGGTTTGGGCATAGTCACTCTGTCCCAGGATCGCTGCCTTTACAATGTTTAGGATCAACTCACTACTTTTCCAAGGGTCACTCCTTGTTTCTCTCTCTCTGGCTCACTGACGGCAGAGAGGATCACCTTCTTCCACTTCCTTCGATCACTGCTCTAGAAAGGATCCACTCACAGTTTATAGACCTGTAGGTCTCTTCATTTGCATGAAGAAATGCATCTTCCTCTGTATGTAAATGCTCTGTTGAAGTCAAACTTCCACCTGTAGATGAATATCTCTTTGCACCGAAGGTATCGGGAAAACTTCCAGCTTCTACGTAGCTCGAAAACACTGCCGGAAAATCAACCTTACTTGGCGCCCTTCTCTAAGGCGGCGCGCAAGTCTCGGCGTGCAAGTCATCACTGGAGCGCAAGTATTTCTTAACACTTGCGCGACTCAAGCTTAAACTTCTCCAAAATTGCACGACACACTTCCTTTGCTGCCCGAATCACCTTCAGCGCACAACAAATAGATGGCGCACAACTTCAACACTGGCGCGCAAGTCCCTACTTGCGCGACCACACACCACTTGCGTGACTTCCACACCTGCGCGAGGAGAGATCTGATTTTTCTAAGTATTGAACTCTGTCAGAAATGAGGAGGGGTGGTCTAGTATTTATGGGCATTTTAACTACCTGCGCGACGGCGTGCAAGTCCCCCTCCGGCGCGCAAGTCTCAGCGCGCAGCTCAACCGCCCTAGCCTCTGTCGCGCTACTCACTTGCGTGACCAAACCAAGACTTCCACGACCCAACTTCTTTTGCCATATTTTGAAGTTATGATCCTGAAAAACAACAGGCGCGCAAGTTCCCAAGCCTCCTAAGCACCAGCGTGCCAGTCTCTTCACAGCGCGGAAGTCACTTGTGCGACCAAATCAATACTTGTGCGGCCCTTGTCCCTTTTCCATATTTTGATGTTATGATCTTCAAAAACATATGGTGCACAAGTTCCTCTCCTTCAAGTGTATGGCACACAAGTCCCTTTTCCAAAAACACTTTTATGCATTTGTCAATTTTCAGGCCCAAAAATTTGGAAAAAACTGGAAAACGGTGCCACCTTATATCTGTTCTTTTTATACCGCCTCCAGATCATCCACCTCTTTATCGACGTTCTTGAATCAAACATGGATCATTAACCACTGCTCTTGAACTCGACATTCCACCATGGAATCCTCTTTGTCAACAAAATTGTATTTCATTGTTTTGATTTTTCAACAATCACCACTTAGTTGTCCACTTTGTCAACAAACACAATCACCTCAAAAATGCTTCAATGATACCTTGAGGGATTTTTTTCCCAACAAGGACGATTATGCAAGTCTTTAGAGTAAAAATTTCTGATTGTAATATATGTTTTTATACTGTATTTCAAAAGTGAAATTGATACCAATGACATAAATTGTATTAATTGATAAAAATATTATTCAATTAAACTTTAAAAACTATATAAAACATAATTTATCCGTATAATTAAATTAGATGAAAAGGCAGTTTTGAACTAAAATTCTGTATTTTTTGTTATTTATTCAAAATTGAATCCTTACAGAGAATCACCAAAACAACATCCTAAGATTATTTTTATGTTTTTATTATAAATATGAAGTTTTTTTTAAAAAAAATATATCAATTAATGTGTCACAATTAATATTTAAAATAGTTTTTCCATTAAATGGCGGCAAAATTGCCTTTACAAAAATATAGGTTTTTATGTGTAAAATATGGTTTTCTCTTATCCTTTGTATATAAAACCTGATGGATGAATATAAAAAATATTTGGTTGAATATATAACATATATTTTTCATTAGAATAATTATCTAATGGAAATTACATTAATTTATTTGGATAAAACATCTTCATGAGCAAGAAAAATGGTTTTATATAAAAACATTCCGTTTATATTCAATTGGTTCATACATTACTTTTTAACCAATTAATTAATATTATATTATTATATACAATATAATTTCCTAATATAGTTAGAACTATTCATAAACTCTATCATAATGTCTAGGTTATATTATATTATATAAAATAATAATATTTTCATAATACATTGTTATTTGGTGAAACTCGATCTTGTGTGTAATGAAAGCTATCGTGGAAAGGCACCCTTGAGTATTTCTCAAGCTTTTGAGGAAGGTATCTCTTGCATATAACGCATTCTAACTCTATTTCCCATGAATTTAAATATATATAATCCATTTTAAATAGTAAATATATTATAAGGTATCCTTATATTATATTATATTATGCACTTACAATCACGTGTCATACATGTTATCGAATATATTGTTCATAATTTAGTTTTGCATGGCATCAAATTTGTAGATGTGGGATTTTTTTTAAGAATTCAAATTCACATTTGAACTATTTTCACCGTGAGTATGATATTTACATTATTTGGTTATGGTTTATGGGTTATTCCACACATTTCAGGTTTTTTCAAGCCTCTAATTAGGCATATATGTATTTAAATTACATTGATATGATTTATTGATTATCTTATTGGGTTGTTTTATGTTGAAAATGTCTGGCAATTTAATGAGTCATCATCAACCAAAAACTATATTCAATTATATCATAATGGTGAATGTCTATATAAAAATTATTAAATGGATAATGATATGAAATTAAGGCCATATTTTTTAATCTAAATAGGTGGTTGTAAAATGTGGTGTTGATAACACCTTAAAGGGGTTTTCCTCTATAAAACGAGTTTGAAAATTCAATAACATCCTCATGGGGATATAATTAGATAATTTAATGTAATTTAAAATTAATATAAATATAAATATGTATGATATATGAAATATATATTAATGTCATTGATGGTTTAGGTTAAATAAAATTCATGTATGTAACATATGAGGTGTTTTATCTCATAACATATGAATGACTTATTATTTAACCATTACTATTGTCATGGGGATTCCACAAATGTTTAACATGACCTAGGAGTGGGTATATGGGGATAGTGAGTGTTCCTAGATTGTGTGTTTTTGATAATATGATTGTTTTTTCTTTATGAAAATGTTGATATCATGAACATTGACGGTAATGTGTTCTGAGTTGATATATTTGAATATTTTAAAAATTTCTCTTCATCGAACTCTAGCTATGTTCTATGAGGGAACTAGTGAGCATGTCCCTATGTTTTAGAGGCTCGATACACCAATGGAAAGGTTTTGTGGTATGGACTCTTATCTTAGGTTGTTTTTTCCTTGTGTTATGTATTATATTGAAAGAGATGAACCTATAGGTACACATTATATGTTTGAGTTGATCTGGGAATTTTAGTTGTAGTGTACACCAATTTCTTTGTGGAGGAATTCATTAGGTATTCATGACCCGGTTTCTGGATATACACACCATCATCAATCATCTAGATATATCCTCGAAGAAGAGGGTGATGTTTTCCCCCAATATTACTTGAGTCCTAGAAAGGTAGGGGTTGGATATTGTGACATGGGATAATCTATATGTTGATTTATCTGAGCAGTAAGTCTAGAATAGATAAATTAACAACCTTATTTATCTATAAATATGATTTATGATAATGCTAGAGAGTTTATGAATTTATAGTAGGGTATTTTATTTGTTACAGTGTGTGTCCATAAGTTTACTAAGTTACAATGGTTTTCTCTATCAAGGGGTTTTGATGAGTTATCTAAATAGAGACTCTTTAAGAATGTCCTTACACAGGAGGGAAAAGAACAAGTATAACTATTCCATCTGAATAGAATCTACAAGATAACTAATTAGGAATTTATTTTATATAGGAATATAATAGAGTCCCATGTTCCAGGACAAACAACACTAATTGGAAATGGGTCACATAGTGGTTGAAAGATTCACTTGTATGGGTCTTGCCACAACAGTGGTTGACCAAGCTGCCACAAATATATTGCGATCATTATTCATCAACACGGTTCGTTTAATCACTACCATTACCACTATGACTATAGCACACTAATAGTGTATGATATATATTTTTTCAAATAAATTAAATTTCTATGATAGCTTGTGATACACACAATACTGAGTTTAAATGAACTATAATAAATAGTTAAAATATTATAATTTTATGATATATTTATCACATATACATTTAAATATAGTGTATAAATTGGATTAACTAAATTAAAAAATATATATATCATTTTCATTTTTATAAATTTAATTTATCTGTTATCAATTAATTTTAAATGAAATAAAATGTAATTATAAAATATTAGTGTTGTTTGTCTAAAAAGTTGTTTTTATGTGCCAAGTGTGATTTTATTTTTATTAAATAAATTAATAATTATAGATGAATTATTTAATACAAATATACAAACTATATATTCAATCATATGTTGAGACATTCAACTATTTTTTGATATAGGATGGGATAGGAAAAACTATAGTTTTATGCCAAAAAATATATTAATTTTTTTAAAGACATTTTTTTCACGTATTTCACACTTATTTTTAATATTTCTTTAATCCACTTATTGTAATTGAATTATAAAATATGAATTAAATATTATGAATCATAATGTATAAATTTTTTAAAAAATATCCCTTATTTTTATCATTATAAATAGTTACCATCATAAGATTTAGTCATCCGGGTAAGGGTAAAGCGTGTAAAATTGGGTTAAAACATTTGGATAAAGAATTAAAATTTATCAATCACATGCCTTTATCATATTTTACAAGTTTAGGTCATCCATGTCAACCCAATTTTTGAATACATGGATAGTTGTTTCCATATTTCTTTGAATATGACCTCTACTATAATTTAACTGAAGAAAAATATGGAATGTCGGTCTCTTAATTTTAAATATATATTTTATGTTCATATATGGAAAAAATATTACAAGTGAATCTCAAAAATTATTTTTATAATAATGAAATTATATTCATGATGGTGATTGTTTCTTAAATTTTTGTAAATATAAAATTACATTAAATTCTTCCCCAATTCCATCATAATATTTCTTCAATTAGTAAAATAATAAAATAAATAATTTAAAAAATACATTAAGTAATATTAATTCAGTTATTAATACTTTCAGAATTATATTTTAGAAGTATATGTAATATTAGGGCCATGTTAAAAGATTATAGTTGAATTTTAAATTTTCATTTGTGTTTGTAATGTGAAATTAATTGAATAATTCAAAAATTAACCTTAATGATTTTTTACAATAAATAAAAATTTATTAAATGGTTTAACATTCATAAAAATATTTTCCATTTCCATGTGAATTGTATATGTTTGACAATATAAACCATGTTCCATTTATGATTTAGTTTCACATTTATGATAGAATTATTAACACTTTAAAATTAATGAAATTGTTATTGTGGTTATGGACAAAAATGTTTAATAAAGGGGTTAAGAAAAAAAAATTGATTAAAATGATATGAAAACAACTATAAATATCATTAGATAATGATATATTGAAATATCCAAATTTTATTCTTATTCAGGTCCATTCAAAATCATTTTTATCGATAGTGACTTTTATATATTTTAATCTTTTAAAAAATACCAATTATATCCTCTCCATACCTTATTAAAAGAAACCCCATATTTATCTAACTTACCCCACCTTGGGACTTATAACATGAAAAAAACATAAAAATGATCCTTTAAAATGACCATATACACATTCTAGATCTTCTAGTCTACCCAAAAGACTATACCTACAATCCTTAATTGTATATATAAAGGAATTTTTTCCAGTAAATAGGCAATCCCAAAAACCAATAACATTATTTTTACTTCATAATTAAAATCATATAAATCAATGAAATTTATGGTAATTTAATAAATTTAGTAACCTCAATATATTATAATTTTATTATGATTATAAAACAATTATTATCTTCCCTCCTTTCTATCTATGGAAAAGTGACCATATCGCTCGTTCATATGTATGGATTAATGCCTCCACAAATCGATACAATTAATTTATAATAACTATATTTAATTTATGGGTAATATATTTATATATGATATTTATCACATAATTATTCTTATATAATTATAATACCATATCTACCTTCATTCCATCCAATTAAATGAAAAACAATAAAATCTCTCTTTTATACGTGTTGACTACCACCTCCACAAAGCAATGAGATTAATTTTTAATTTTCAATTTATATTAATGGTAATAATAAAGGATTTTTATAGATATATATAATTCATATGATATAATATTTATTCTTTAAATTTGAATTATTATTTACCTTTATTTTTTTTAAATACATAGACAAGTGGAAACAACATTCCCAGGGTTGTAAGACCAGTCGTATCCATGACCAACATAATTCATTTTTCTATCTAAATTTTAATGGATTAATCTATATATGTTTAATATATATTTAATTTATATAATTATTAAAATTATTTGTATAATATAACTATTATCAATATATATGAAAAAAAACTACCAAACCAAAAATACATGAAAAAGAAAGTCGCAATCAACCATAATAATGATATTAATAAGGAATTGCTAATAAATAGATGGTAAAATTTTATAAGCAAATCATATATTGTATGATATATATCAATATGGCTCTATAATATATTTATAATAAATATATATTTATTATACTGGAGGTTTAAACACATACAAAAGAAATCGGGCCTAAGGTAAGGGTTTTATGAAATAATATCATAGTTTATTGGGATTTTTATGATTAATATTTATTGATGGGATATTATAGTATATATATTAATAATATAATGAATTTTAATCTATATAGTTTTAATCTAAAAATTAGTTGTTTTCATATCATTTTCCTCATTTTATGTACTCAATTGAAAAAGTGTTTTTTAAGTTAAACACGCTATATTTATCTCTTTAATTGAAAATATTTTCTCATCAATGTACATTTTTTCTAAAAATGTTTTCAATAATTTTTTTTTCAATTATCCCATTATTTTATAAAATAATTTGTACAAATGTATTATTTTTTTAAATTGGTTTAAAATGAGTATTCTTTTCATTTTCCAAACATGATACTTTTGTATTTTTTCTAAAATGTGAAAGAAATCATTGTTTTAATGTATAATACATGAACAAGATTTCCTGAAATTATGAAAAATATACTATTTAAATATTATTTTACATAATTAAAATGTCCATTTATACTAATAGTTTTGTTTCAAATTTTGGAATTGTTCATATTTGAAATAAGTGATTTAAAAATTGAATAGTGTTTTCCTCAAAAAATGTTCCTACCAATATTTAAAAAAATCATCTATGAATACATCCTTTGATGCTTCCATTTATTTAATGTGGATATGACTATATTATTACATAATTATTATTTCTATTTATGTTTTTTGACTATGAATACATGATATTTATGAAACTCATTTCCTTTCCATGATTGACGCTATAATGAAATATTTATGAAACATATCACCTTCTTATGGGTAATGATATGATGAATGTTTTATGATCATGTGGAAAATATAATTATGGTTTTAATTATGTAATGGGTGTTCCATGAATTATATATTCCTCTATTTTATTGGGTAAATATGGGTATCTAATTAGATAAATATTACTGTAATGGGGAGTGAACTGAGTTCAGTTAGGGATTATGTCCACTTTGACAGTATTGGGGGTGAAAATTGAGTACTATACTGATTTGGGGATTGAAAACAATCCAATATAATAGTCTTATAAGTTATCCATGAATACTAAGGAAATTATTTTATACTATTATTTGTATTCCAAAAACATCTGTCACATTCCAATGTTATGATCTCATGGAACGTGATCTTTGATTCCCTTATGATTTAAGTCTTATAATATATCAATTAGTATGACATGATTCATTACTATGATATATGATATGAAGGTAATTTTTTTAAAATGTTCTGTTCATAATATCAAACCCTTATTATCATGTTATGTTTATGTGATCATTTATTATCCCCTTTATACCCTTACTAAGATTATGGGATCACCCTTTGTTATATTTATTTCCATAGGTATTGATGAATGTTATTAAGTATGTCATATCTAAGAAGTGTTCTAGTTATAAAGAAGTCATTTAGAGACAATTTAGTTAACCTATTGAAATTATTTTATGTATCAAAGTTTCTAAAGAAACTATACCTATAAAATTATTGAATGAATCATTATGTTTTGTAATGATTATTAATATAATCATATGTAATATCTATGAATGAAAATAATGGGTTTCTATAGCTTCTATAAGAGGAACCATTGGCTACCTGTAGAGACTAGTATGATAATAAAAATAGAAGCCCATGGAGAAGTCAATATAGAAGATAACAACCCAGTGATTTGGTAATGGCCTTTTATGACCTATGATAAAAATAAAAATTCATATATTGAAAAGAAAGTTTCCAAATTTAGATATCAAAAAAATTATTTTTCATTATTATGTTTTTTCTAGTATGTTTATTATTTCCAAAACTATTATTTTAATTTTATTCAACGGATAAAACCCATTTGAATTATGTGAATGATGAATGTTATGGGTAATGTAATGAATTTTCTCCAGAAAAAATAAATTTTATGGTAGATGGAATGAAAAATCTTTTTTTATGGTTTAAAAACATTAACACCCTAGAGGTTTATGAAATATTTTTATTCAAATAAATTAAATTTTCTTGATATAATTATTTACAAACACCACCATGTTATGATTATGTAACATGCAACACTTGATTAGCATGTGTTACACACAATACAATGTTTAAAAAACCATGATATATTATTAATATTTTGATTTAATATCAACCATTATAATCTAGGCACTAAACATAGCTTCAATAATTATACTAACAAATTTAAAAAAATTATTTATAATTTTTTTAAATAATGGAAACATATAGATAATAAATTATGAATTTTTTGAGAAAAATTTTTTTATTCCAAAATAGTATTTTAAAAAAACAATATTTTCAAAAACTAATATAAATAATATTAACCATTATATAAAATTAATTTTTTTAAATATAATTAATTTTATATGTCATCATTTCAAAATTATTATACGGTGAAGGTTTAGTATTTTTTTGAAAAGTTTCATTTTTTGATGAACACTGAATATTAATAAATTTTAATTGAAATTGCCATTTTTTAATTTATTTATATAGTTAAATTAATATTTCTAATAGTTTTAAAGTATAATTAGTTCAATTACACATCAACTAATATAATTTATGTAATTTTAATCAAAATAATGGTGAAATTGGATATAAAAATGTTGTAAACTTTTGAATATTTTCTCTTTAAAAACCCCCTTTCTCGTCACATATGTGGGATTTATTTTCAAGTAAATTATCCATGATATATAAATGTATTTTTTAAAAATGGATTCAATATTTCTAATTATAATAATATATATTATCTAATAAGGTTAAAATAATTTTTTTCCAAAATGTATAGTAAAAAATTAAATATGAATTATCATGGTTAATGTAAAAATAGTTTTATCATGGGTGAAACCAAACAATTATGGTTAAAATTACCTATAAAAAGTATAAAAATATTTTATGGATATAGTTATATAATTAAATCTCTATGTTTTTTGAAGAACCCATTTTTTACCCTTGTCACATGTGAAAAATGTGAGAGAACATAATTGTTTTCAACAATACTAAGTGTGTCCTCTCCCCCTCTTATAAAAGGATGTCCCCTATCATATTTGTTCACCCCATAAAACAAATTTTCAGAAAATACCTACCTAATTTAGTACAAAAATACCTTATTGAAACCCACAATCCTTATATTGGACAGAAAGATATCCTAGGATGGGTTTTTGTGAAAACCTGAGGAGGTTACCCAGAGTAGAGGAAACATTCAATAATGATCATTTTTTGTTTTATCACATCCTC
The DNA here is from genome assembly GCA_963277665.1 of Viscum album. Classification (NCBI taxonomy): domain Eukaryota; kingdom Viridiplantae; phylum Streptophyta; class Magnoliopsida; order Santalales; family Viscaceae; genus Viscum; species Viscum album. The sequence goes on from OY728125.1 coordinate 1,716,697,275, forward strand.
CACCACATTAAATTATTATTGTAAAATTATAATGTAGTAAACTCATTATATTCCATAAATATATATTTTTTATATTAAGTTAATGAATTACTACCGTCTTTACTTCTATCAAATGCGTTAAGAAATCATCATTTGTGTGTATAGTGGACTAATGCCTCAGGGATCGATATCATTTTTTTCCATTACCAACTCTCACACATAGAAATTTTTTGGAATATATTATTTTTTTAAGATATTTATTAAATTTTTATTCTTATAGAAACATTATGTCACCCATACCTTCATGATTTCAATTTTTTGGGAATATGATATCATCACTCATGTGTACGGAGGACTACAACCTCATGATGCAAAGTGATTCATTCAAAATTTACATGGAAGGAAATAATGAAAAATTTTATAAAAAATATGTGATATATATTACATAAAAATTATTATATAATGATTATATACCAGCTTACATTCCATCATTTAATATAGTAAGAAAACAGAAACGATGTTCTTGCGTACTTATGTCCGACCATCCCTATAAATGTGTATTTTAATTTATATAATGATCTATTATAGATTAATATAAATAAATATATAATGAAAATATATGATATTTATGTAATGGTTAAACTTATGGATAGTTTGGAATCCTGATCAATGTAAGAGTACCAAAAATAAAAAATCAAAACATATATGAAAAATGAAACGGTTGTTACCCAAAACGTAACATTAACATGAAATTATTCATTAATGGGTAATAAAATTTCATAAGAATATCATATGTTTTATGATATATATCTATATATGTATGTATTTTCCTATAAACTATGTGTAATAAACTTATATTTATTATACTGGAGGTTTTAACATGTATGAAAGAATTCAAGACTCAAGGAAACATGTTCTTGTCTCAATTTTCCTTCTTTGAGATGTATGTTATTTTATGCAACTATATTAGTTAACGATGAGTATATACATACTATTTGAAATGTAATATCATTAATTTTTTATCCTATGTATATTTTATGTTCCATTTAATGTTATTCATTCATGGTACTTATGATTCAATGTAACCAAAATGGTCATGATTTTAAATTAAAATCTAATTTCTTATCAGGATTTTGTATGTTTATGTTAATAATGATAAAATATGATGATGCATATCATAATAATCTCATAAAGTATCTTATCCTCTGGTTATTAATGATAATTTAAAGTTATTTTACTATTTTTCACACATTTATACTTAAAATAATTGATAACATGTTTTTTAATATAACTAGACACTGTTACACTCTTCAGTCCAAAATCTGCTTTCTTCAAAAATCGTGTTATATAAAATTTTCATAAACAATTTTTTATTAACCTCCAATGAATCTTAACAGAAATTTTTACCCATGTCTTACTTTATTAAATGTTTTTATAGTAATCTTCATGTTTTTATACAAACAATTCATGTTTGGAATTTACTAAGAATTTGAGAGGAATGTTTGATGTTATATGTATGACATGAATGAAATAACCCATCCCCATGACCCTTCTTTTATTTTAAGATTCATTTAAAATTAATAGAGGTTATTTTTGAAGAAAAATATTTTCAAAATTGTAATATTTTTGAAAAGGTTTTTTTCAATGGGGAAACGATGTTTTCCATAAGAAATGTTTTATTTGACTGATCAAAATCATTTTCCACCTAAAATAAAAACTATTGATATTACTTGTAGTGACCCAGCCTCAGATAGCCCAGATCCAATGTCTTTTGTTAATTAAATTGGTATTATTATAAGGAATAAAGTCCCAAAGGTCCGATCAATTTAGTATTCTTGGTAAACCAGATACATAAATGAGTATTTCATTATAAATGGATACACTAATTAACACATATTTCTTATTCTAAGCAAATAATTAGGTTTTGGATAACTGTAATCCATCTAGTATATTCGGGAATTTTATTCATAGTAAGCTTCTTGAATTCCTTGTGAAAGAAATATAATAAGGTTTTTCTCAAATGCTCATTAAGGGAAAAAATATAGTTGAAGCAATAATGAATCAATTATAATAGTCAATATAGAAAGGTAAATAACTGAACACAAATTCCATGTAATAAATAAACTAAATGTAAGAAGATAATAAATATGGTATGTTAATAACTGAACTCGCATTCCATGTGAATAACAAGATAAGGAAAAATAAATATGGGATGGTAAGAAACTGAAACACAATCCATATAGATAAATGAAAATTAAATGTATAGATAGTTATATCGATGCCAAATCTCATGGATAAATAATAATTAAATCCTCAAGAAAGGAAATGATTATTTTTCAGACATAATGTTTCCTAGGAACATGATACCTTTACCATTAAAAGACTGTTTAACCATTCCAATTTTCACAACTAATTCATCTCATGAGACTACTTATGCATCAAGGGGATTTCATTCACCTGTCCCCAACCTGTGTATTGCAAGTCCAAGGAATTCCTCATATATCAAATAAATAATGTTCCTTATAAAATATCTGTATATAATAATGTATACATATTTATCAATATTTCCCCAAATAATCAAATGAATGTCAAAGTAGACACTATATGTAAAATTTTATATGATTTATGAAATAGTTATATACATGATAAATGAAGTAGATAATTTATAGGAAATTCAATGTTTAATGACCATATGAAATTGAAAAATTCAAAGTGACTTGAAAATAAATTAGGGAAGTGAATGTGAATACTATCCTTGTAAAAATCAATATTAAACCATCCATAGGAAGAATAAGGATGGTATGAATTCAACAAAAACAAGTGGAGTAAAATAGAGGGTCGTTGTCAATAATGAAATAACATATAAACTTTTAAAAATATTATTGAGTAAAAAATAATTTTCTTTTTAAAAACATTTTAACATATTTTTAATTTTAAAATATTAATTTGAAACTTTAAATTGAGGCTTCAAAGAAATGATGTAGGATGAATCTTGACATGTCGTATGAGGTAAAAATAATATTCTTTTTGTATGAAAAAAGGTTAGAAAACTCCTCGTCCAAAAAATGAAAATAATATTCCCTCAAAAAATTTATAAAATAAATAAAAGTTATAATTTTAATTATAAAATAATCTTAAAAACAATTTTTAATATTTTTAATAAAACTTTATTTCTTAAATAAAATAGGTTCTTCGACTAAAGAGAGATATAAAGTCATTTTTTCAGAAAAACATTTTCCAAAAATATCTTAGTACCAAGTAGTGGAAGAAACAGTAATAACACTTGAAAATGGTAACGAATAACCATAGAAGAATGAAAAGTTTAATTAAACAATGGTTACATAATTTCATCTATTGGAAATTCCATTGAGAGATCATTAGGATTGGGCTTGAGGAAAACAATATTTAAACATTCCAAAGTGTCCCTTACGACTTTGAAACATTTTTATATAATAAAATTAATGAAAGAATAATATTGAATGAAATTATTAAATACCATGAAGGGAAAATTAATTGATGATATAATATAAAAATTGAATTATATACACTACACAAAAGATGAATGTAGAAAACATGACATTTATCTCACAAATGTAAACAATGAGATGAGAATCCCTTATTAATGTAGTAAAAAAGTAATTGAAAAAAAGGTAATAATCCTTAAATAAAAAATTTAATAAACATAAATATAATTTAATTAATGTTATTATATATAAATGTGGTAGTAACTAAACCATATATAAGAAATTAGTTGTAGAATAATTAAGTATGCCTCATCTAATGAAAATGAGACAAGAATCCCTTACCTTGCATTTTGATTCAGGTGAACATACTTTATCTTCCTATTTAATAAATTTATATTAATTTTTTACTTGATTTAGATAATTTTTAATGATTATAATTACTTTTATTTCACTTATTACCCAGTTGCATGCAACTACTCAAATAATAAAGTTTGCATTGGTTGTTTTTGACCAAATTCAGTTTCTGTGTCCAAACAACTGTTATTGGTAAACTATGGTCATGGGATTCATTATATAAATATACATGAAAAATAATAATGATATAATTATCATATTTATATATAAATTATAATTTTAAAATCAATTATTAAATATGGTTATGAAAATGAGAAAAAGTTATAATCTTGGAGAAGGTAGGTCGTACGTACGCATGAGTAACATTCGAATTTTTAAATTATCCTTATATAAAGAAGTTAAGTAACTAAAATAATTATAGAATGATCATTATATAATAAATAAATTATTATTTAATCAAATATATTTATATATATATTTATTTTGTGTAAAAAAGGAATCATTTCAGGCCGCTGTGGCGGTAGTCCACACGTCCATGAATAACGTTATCACTTTTTAATTGTGTGAAAGGGTAATAATGAAAATGATATATATATATATATATATATATATATATATATTATTTAGAAAAGTAAATTATGTCATGAATTTCATATATATTTTTTGTGGGTCTCATCTTATTAATTATTTAAATTCATTTATACATTCCATGTATCATGCGAACGAATCACAACGCTTTGAGGTCGTGCTAGTCAATACTTCCTCAAACATGATTATCATATTTACACAACTTGGAAAGAATAAATTTATGTTATAAATAAAAATTTTAGAAGGTTAAAAAATTATAAATAACACATATTATATATATATATATAGTGTTTCCATCATAATGGACACCATGAGAGGCAGTAATGGAAGAACGAACACTCATCGTTTCATGAGGCAGTAGTTTTCCGCCCACATAAACAATATATTTGTTACTCATTAGATGGTGGTGTGTGTAATTTTAGGTTAAAATATCATAATAAAAACATATTAGTATATTTAGGATACTTTTGTTTTTATAAAAGAACAAAATAAAAATATTTTAGGGGTTTGAGAATGGAAATGATCTAGAGTGATTGAGAAAATATGTTACCCTTTAATCGGGTAACTTCTTTTGGTTTGAACCAAAATGATTTATCAAGAGGGTTTATTCACAAATGGATGCTTCTAGATAAATGCTAGTAATTATGGGAGACTATTTGTTTTGGGTATTTTCCTAACATTAGTTATTGGAGATGTGTGAGGAATGGGTAGATGTGGTGGCCTTTTATAGGGAAGGAAAATGACTCCGTTGGTATTCTTGAAAAGAAGTTAGGTGTGAACATGTTCTTACCTAATAAAAGTATTAAAAAATAAAAACATACTCATTAATAGAAGGTTAATGGGTGAAATATTTCTAGAAACTAGGTGTTTAACAAGTTTCTAGGTCATTTGTACCCTTAAACTTAGGGTTTCAGTCTATTTTTAAGCCTAATTACACCTTAAAAACTATAATTAATTTTAATCACTTTCACAAATCATTTTGTTCAAAAATTAATTGGATCTTATTGGACCAAAATTATTATCTTGATTATAATGGTGTAGGTATTATTGTCAAAATTCAAATCAATGAAGCAAAAAAATTATGATTAATGTTAATCTTAAAGACGGACGAATTATCTGGTTTTACTAAAAACAAATTCAAAAGATTGTTATGTTTTCTTATTCAATTTAAAATTTATATTGTTTATAATAAGATAAATTATATTAATAGATGTAAAATTTATCTAATGTGACTTTAAAACATATTTATAATATAATTTATCATTATTAATTATTTAAATGAAAATGTAGTTTTAACTAAAACGCTGTATTTTTCACTATTCACTAAAAATGATGTATCTCAGAAAAATCCCAAAAATTTACCCTTAGATAATTATTAAATTCTGAATTTAAAAATAATTTCAATTTTATCAAATTAAATTTATAAAATTTTTAATGTTATGATTTAAAATAGGCTCTGCATTAAAATATGGTAAAAATGTATTAATAAAAATATAGGGTTTTATGTGAAATATTGGATTTTATCTTATCTTATGCTTACCAAATCTATTAGATGAATATAAAAAATAATTTATTAAATATTTTATATATTTATTACATTAATACCACTCACAAAAAATAATCAATTTAATCTATTAGGGTAAAACAACTTTCTTAGCATAAAAATAGATCTCTATAAAATATTCTTTTAATATTAAATTGGTTCTTATATTCATTTATAATTTATTTGTAACCAATGATTTAGTTGTTGAAACCATATATATTTTTAATATAGTTAATACTGTTCAAAACAGCTGGTTTATATCTTATTATGTTAAATAACAATGTTTTGATTCTAGATTGTTTCTTGGTAAGACTTGGTATTGTGTATAGTGGAAGCCATCAAAGAAAGTCACTTTTTCATGTAACACAAGCTATAGAGGAAGGTCATTGTTGCGTATGAGGAAATCTAACCTAGTGTTACATTAATTAAAATCTAACTTGGTGTTTCATGTTTTGAAATATATATAATATATTTTAAATAGTAAATATATTAAAAATGTATACAGATATTGTATTACATTACGCACTTGCTATCGTGTGTCATACATGCTTTCAAATAAAAGTTTATTACTTCAGTTATCAGGGTGTCACATTCTCTCCACCTGTTTTAAATTGCTTCCTCACAATTTAAAATCGATTATAGTGATAAATTATTTGATACTTCCTATGTTTGAAATCCCACAACATGAGAATGGTTCGTAAGTAGTCTTATATGAAAAGATAATTGAAAGTAAAAAGGTCATATGGAATACCATGTTACTTGGTATCTATGTTGTAGAATGTTAGTGGAAAGTGTAGATATGTTCTTGGAGGAAAAAATTTAAATAATTATAGGGATTGAATGTGGTCATCAATCACAAAAAAAAAAGGAATGATCAATGAAAAGTTGAGGGCTCAAAGCCATAAATATTTGATGATTTAGAAAGCCATCGGTTCAACATGAATTTAGGTATTAGGAACCCATTTTTATTTCAAATTTAGTTTCTTAATGTTGGATAATTATTTTACTGACCAAGAATATAATGAAATATCCTTACTTGATAGGTTTCAATATCATGTGAACAATCCTATCTTTTTGTTTCAATTCAACCAAATTATAAGTTATCTCTTGACTCTGAAAAATTAATTAACAAATACGAATTTTTTATTTATGACTGAAGCAATAAAATAAACATTTAAAGGGTTGTAAGGCCTATAATTGAGTGACAACTCTTACAATTTGTTTTTAAATATCTCCCAAAATAAATATGGTTAATAGATTAAGTTCTAATCCTCAAAATTATTACTACTGGTTCATCATTAATATTTATTTGTTAAATTGTTTAACTAAAAACTATGAAATTAACAAGTAAATTGCATAGTTCAGTGGTTTCCATGAAACCCTTATCATTCTTTAGTCATGGTTTTAAGACCCACAGCCTTTCCGGATTTTATTGGGAGTTATCCAGCTTATAGGTTGTACTTTTCTTAAAACCATATTAATATAAATTCAAAATATAAATATCATGGACATCCATGAAATTAGGTTAATCTCTAAATATAATATTAACAAGGATTTTCAATACAACCTCAATACATAAATTCCTCATCAATTTTATTTCCAGATAGCTCCTTCTTTGGTCTAGGGATCATCTATAATATCGTTTCCAAGATTTATAAAGCATGACCCCTTATATTCAAATCTAAAACACCTTAAGTTTAACATTTATTTTTCATTGTCCAAATTATTTCAAATTTTTCATAGTGATATTTAACGAAAATGGTTATTATCCTAAGAATATCCCCTTTGAGTGTTAAACCAGGTGCATAGTAAGACCTGTTGTCGTGTACCAGGTTATCCCAAGTCAAACCTGGAACACCTTGTCAGAGTTGTTACTCCTAAGAAAACCTATGCAAAAAACCATTTACACTTGTAGTATCCATATATGGATGTATCTCTAGAAAGACACACTTAATCTATACTTTAGAAAAAATCTAGGGTTTTCATAAGTTCTTATCCTCAAATTCTACCTTAGGGTTATGATCTCTTATCTAGGTTTTTCTAAATCTAGTTCCCAAGGTTTATTCTAAACTTCCAATGATATCAACTGTAGTGACCCAGCCCCAGATAGCTGAGATCCAATGTTTGTTATCAATTACATTGGCATGATTACAAGGAATCAAGTACCAAAGGACTGATAAGTTTAGTAGTCTTGGTAAACTAGATACGTAAATGAGTATTTCTTTGTATATGGATTCACTAGTTACAATACATTTTTCCCTTTTAAATAAATAAACAAATAGAGGATAAATATAACTGATCTAGTATATTCCTGTATTTATTTGATATTAAATTTCTTGGATTCATGTTAAAGAAACAAAATAAGGGTGAGATCAAATGCTCAGTAAGGTAAAAAGTATAACTGAAGAAATAATGAATCAATGAGAATAATCCACATGGAAATGTAAATAAATGAACACAAATTTTACGTAATCAATAAACTGAATTTTAGAATGCAAGAAATATGGAACGGTGATAACTCAAAACACATACCATGTAAATAAATAGATAAGGGAAAATAAATAAGGAAATTTAAGAAACTGAAACACATACCATCTAGATAAATGAAAATGAAATGTATCCATAGATATGTTGATGCAAAATATCATGTATAAATAGAAACTAAATTCACAATAAAGTCGATGCTTATTTTTTGGACGTCATGTTTCCTAGGAACATGATAACTTTACTATAAAAAGACATTTTATCTATTCCAATTTGTGCAACTAATTCGTCCCAAAAGACAACTGATGCATCAAGGGGATTTCATTCACCAGTCCCCAACCCATGTATTTCATGTACCAATCATTCCCTATATATCAAATAAATAATGTTCCATATCAAATATCCATATATAATAAAGTAAACAGATTTATCAATATTTTTTCAAATAATTAAATTAATTCCAAATTAGACCCCATATTTAAAATGGTATTCATTTTAGGCAAGAGTAATATCCATGATAAATGAAGTGGATAATTTATGGGAAATTCAACATTCAATGATCATTAGAAATTGAACACTTCAAGGTGACTAAAAAATAAATCAAAGAAGAAAATTTGAATATTATCCTTATGAAAATCAATAATAAACCATCTAGAGGATGAATAATGATGGTATCAATACAACAAACCCAATTGGAGTAAAATATAGTGTCATCGTCATTGATAAAACCAAAGATTAAATTTTAAAAATATTATTGGGAAAAATATCATTTTATTTTAAAAAACATTTGAAAATATTTTCTTTTTAAAAATAAACCTTTTAATCTTTAAAAGGAGGATTCAATTATGTTGCACCCCAAGCTTCCATGGTACGTTTCCCTTTGAATAACGAAATAGCTTGTGTTGTACGCAACATGGAGTTTTAACACACCACAGCCAATCAAACTAGCTGTTATGAATAGTAATACCCACCTTTTGAAATTTTATAAATTTTAAATTTCAAAATGGATTTTATTTTTGGATTCAGAATATCAAAACTAGCTTAGGGAGAATTTTTTGTATTTTTTTGAAAACTTTCAATTTTTGATGACAAGTAAAAAACACTGCGTTATTGTTTAAAACCAATTTTTAATTTTAATAATTATTTATTTTATTTAAATTTATTTTTGGTAAAAATAGATACAAAATACATATATATGTTCAATGTAATTCATTGGAGTCATTTTATAATAATATTAGATATATAAAATTTTATTGAACTTTTTACCGTCTTTTACCCACCTTTTAGGCATGTTAACAAATTTGCATAAAACTTAATTTTACCACTTCTGTGAGTTGAATTTCAAAAATATGAGAGACATTGTTGATATCAGTAAGTAAAATTTGGTTCAATAAGATGAAAATAATTTTTTTAGAATAGTAACTTTTGAGTTTTATTTACCATGGTTAAAAGTAAATAGGGTAATTAAAGGTAAAAATAATATTATAATAACCCTAAAACATGTCATAATTCTATTGGATAAGTTTTTTGGACCAAAATCAACCCTATGAATAAAATATGATCCTTTTGTTCCACATGGATTAGATTAGGACATTTTTCATTATTTTATTTCAAGAAGAGTTAAGTGTTAAATTCACTGTTTAATAACTAAACCATTTTAAATATAGGGTTATCCATAAGATAAATTATACTATAAATATTAATTAGAAATAAAAAAATATTTCCTACATAATTTTATTTTATTTATAATTTTAAACATTAAATAATTAATTTTATTTATGATACAATGATGATGCGGTAATTACCTTATTAATGATCGATTAAGATAATTGATATTATAAATATCCAAATAAGTATAAATTGAGAATTTTAATGAATTTAACTAATTTTATAGGTTAATATGACATGTTAGGGTTTTTTAAATAAAATTTTTTCTAATTGATAAAGTTTTTATGACATTCACAAAAACAAAATACAAAATAGTGTCGAAATTGACATAAATAAGTTTTTAAAACAAATACTATATTATTAATTGATATAATATTATGAAAAATCTTAGGTTAGGACTAAAGACATAGATAAGGTTATATATATCAATAATGAACCAAATGGGGTTCTCTTGTATTTTTATATTAATTTTATTAACCATTTATTATAATAATAGAAGAATACAAGGTAAAAGTTACACTATTTAACTAAGAGTTAAATCTAAAAAGATAAGGTTAATATGGTGACCTCAAACTGTATAAAACCTTATTAGTTGAGATTTTTTAGACCCATACCCACATTATCCTATAAATAAATTATTTTTGAGCCATTATAAACTGAATATGATATTATAATAAAATAATATTTCAAGCTTTTCCTAAAGTGACCCTCACCTCTCTTATAAAAGGATACTTCCCCTTCTCTCATAATCACACATCTAAAGCCATTTGGATCAGCCAAACCATACTAAAAAATCCTCAAAACTACCCTCCCTTGGACCTATAGGTCTTACATTGATAATAAATCCAACCTAAGGAGCCCTTTTGATCAACTCAAAAGGAAACACCCGAAGAAGAGGTAATAATTTCACCACCTCTTTCAAAGTTCTTTTCTTCTTCCAATTCCTATTTCTTTTTTGTTTCCATAACAAAATAATAAATATAGTACCTTATACATAATGTGATGTTATTATAAATATGGAACAACAATATTCATTATTCTATCCATCCTATGAATGACAAGTCACCATACGTGCGTGTGTACGACTTACCATCTCCACGTTGTGGTGTAGTTTGTTACTCAAACACTTCATTATTTGGATGGGTATAATAATTAGTATAAATGATGTAAATAATAAATATAACATTTTAATTATACTTTATATATGATATACCATCCAATTACATATGATTTCACCATCAATATAATGATATTGTTGCTCGTGCGTACGTACGGATTACCGTCTCCACGAACATGATAAGATTCATACCCCATCTTTACCATTCAAGAATAATTTTCATTTTATGATTTAAAATAATGTTTAAGAACTTAATATCATTCTGGATATGAGTCAAATACATAATATCCATAAAAAATATGGCTTATGTAGCCAAGAATATAAAGGAAAATGAATCAGTTAACACCCAAAATAATGATACTACTGAAATATTATTAACAATGAAATATTAGTAGATCATATATGATATCATATTTATATATATTGTTCTTGTATAATTTAATAATTATTATTTATCTATAATAAATTAGGTTAAATTACCCTTTACCAAGGAAAATTACAATGTAAGGGTTAATTCTACAATCTCTTCATTATCTGAGGTTGTTTATATGTGAATATCTACTGGGACCTGTTTATCATCCACATCTATGTTTCTTAAAAATGTATTTCAAAAAACTTTTACTATTTCCTAGACTATGGGTTAAATTCATTTATAATATTTTTTACTTTTTATAAAAATTTTATAAATGAATCTTTACGTCATTTTCCAAACAAGGTCCTTTACGACCTTTTTGACAAAATTAAGGAGAAAATGTTTTTTTAACTTATACGGTGTGTGCGGTGATTTTTCCCCCATTATAACACCATTGAAGCTTCTCTTACAATATTATAAGAATATTTTCAAAATAAATTTTTTCTTTTATAATTACATGACTTTTAAATTATTTCAAAATATAAAGAGACATTTTTATCAAACAATTTTGATTTCATCTATATCAAAATCCTTTCATGGATTTTACACTTTGTTTGAAGTTGATTTATTATGATAAAATATTTCATATTGTATTGAAGGTTTTGTGATATTTTTGACTATAGATGTTTCATTTTTATACCATTCATGGTTTATGGTTAAAATATTAACATTTCATATGCTAGTTTTAATACGAATGTTTATGCTATGTTTCAACATTTTCTATTAAGAAAATTCATTGGACTTAGTAAGTTATGGGTGGAGCCTGTTATAGCTCCTCGATGTATCGGTAGGTCTCATGAGACAAACTAGTGTCTTGGCACAAGGCCTTGACAAAATCTTATTTGTAGTCTTTGCACGAGGCCTTGACTATGTGGTTATGAAGTCTGACATTATGCATTCCATCATTGTGAAATTGTCTATTTGATATTACATGTGATTATTGGATTAGTAGAATATCCATGTGAATAAGTAAATGGAATTATTTGATTTATCATTTCTATATTATGTTGAAGTTTAGTTTTAAAATGCTTGTGTTTTAGTATTATACATTGGCTTAAATGATTATGCTTATTTAAAAAAGTTTCCACTATATTGTTATCCTTATTGAGCATCTGATCTCACCCCATTCTATGTTTTATTTTTCCTAGGATGGGAAGAAATATTTTATGGTTGAACTTTAGGGAAAGGCTAAAGGATATAAGTGTGTACAAAAGGGGAACAAATTTGTTGTTGTTGTTGTTGTTGTTTTTATTTCATGTTTTAATTTAAAACTTATGTATGTATCTAGTACTTCCAAGGATACTAAACTAATTGGTCTTTCGGGATTTGATCACTTGTGATCATGCCTATGTTATGTAATAATGCACCGACTCGGGGTAACTAGGGTCGGGGCATTACATGTGGTATTATAGAAATTTTAGTATAAACCTTGGATGATAGATTTATAAAAACTCTGATTAGAGAACATTACCCTAAGATAGAATTTAAGGATTAGTATAGAAGAACCTCCTATAATTTTAGTAATGTAGAGATTTTGTGATTTTTTTAATAAATACATCCATGTATGGATACGAGCAGGTAGATTTGGATTTGGTACAGATGTACCTAGGATTGAAAATTCTAATAAGAAGTTTTGGGCTTGACTCGGGGTATCCCGGTACATGACCATAGGCCTTGCTGCACACTTGGTTACAACACTCCCGGGGGATATGATTAGAATAATTCACATTTTCTTAATAAACCATTATAAAGGATTTATGAGTATATACCTCCTCAAGGAAAACATTTTTATGATTATGGATTATATCCATAAACTGTTCAATTTATGTTAAGTGTTTTACAAGTTTAGAATTTTGTATTGCGGTTCAAAAGCTAATTGATTGTATGACATTGTTTAGAAATGGTGCCTAGTGGAAGGAATGAAAATCATATCAATGCATGTAATCCATGTAAGGATTTCCTTCCGGATCAAGATAATTATAATAGAGCTGGTGATGCAACTGGTGCTGATCAACTTATCACTATACTGGGAAAACTCACATAGGTTAGGAATAATAACCTTACCTGTATAGAACACCCTGACCCACAACACGGAGGATCAATGTTAGACCACTTCATGAGGAAACAAATACCAATATTCAATGGGACTACAAATCCATTTGTAGCTAAGAAATGGATAATTTCCTTAGAAAAATATTCCATGCTTTGGGGAGTAGTGAAAGGGAAAAAGTTGTCATGGTAGTTTATCAACTCATGGGAGATGCAGATCAATGGTGGCCATTAATTCAAAACAAAAAGGAATGTGAAGAAGTATCAAATATGGAATTAAGGGAGTTTAAAGAGAGTTTCATAGAAAAATACATTCCTTGTGACCATTGAGCGGATATGGAGAGACAATTTTTGTGTCTCGGGAAAAAGGAGGATGAGAATATCGCAAAGTATGAGGCTAAATTTACAAAGTTAGCAAGGAATGTTGCTAATTATATACGTTTACCAAGGAGTAAGATTGATCAATTCTTTGATGGGTTAAAACCATTTATCCATCGAGAATTATTCTCACACTCCTTCTCATCATACGAAGATATTGTCTCATGTGCTATTAAGATAGAAAAAGGAATTCTTTAAGTCTTACAAATTTAAAGAAAAGAGATAGAATAAGAGATCTGTTGAACACTCTGGAAATAGAAATAAGGGGAATAAGGGAAAAGTTGAATATCCATCCTATAGTAAATGTGGGAAGAAACACCCTGGTACTTTCCTGAAGGGAATGAGAGTCTGTTACAATTGTGGTGAAAAAGGACACCAAGCTCATGGTTGTAAGGGAAAGAAAGCGGCTGTCAATGTTGAATGCTATAATTGTAGATAAAAGGGGAATTTTTAAAATTAATGTCTTACGATCCAAGGAAACTTACCTCAGGAAAGGAAAAGGGATCAAGGGAAATCTTATGTGATCACTACTTGTGAGGTTGAAGCTCCGAAAGACGTGGTGGCGGGTAATTTATTTGTTTCCTAAAGTTTAGTCAATGATTTATTTCATTCTGGATCATCACATTGTTTCATATCATCCCATTTTGTTATGAAAATTAGATATTTCCAATTTGATTTAACAAGGTAATTGTCAGTCAAAACTCCTAATGGAAGTATCATTGCAACAATGTTTTTTGAATCAGTTCCCATTAGGGAATATAAATGTTCTTTATCTTCTGATCTCATCGTCATACCCATGTTTTAATTTGATATAATCATTGGTATGGATTGGATTTCAGACCATGATGCGAAAATTTATTGCAAGAATAAGGAGGTTGCAATTTTTGAGGATGATAATGAGTACCTTATCTTTAGAGCAGAAAGGTCACCACCTGATTCTTATCTAGATCTACCCCCATTAGCTTTACTAAATTCAATTATTGGGGAGGAAGAGAATGAAATAACTATGGGTGAGGAAAGGAATGTTCAAATAGAGGATGTACCTATTTTGAAAGAATATTTTGATGTGTTTCCAGATGATTTACTTGGACATCGTCCAGAATGAGAAATTGAGTCTTCCATTGATTTAATTCCTGGTTCAAGGCCCATATTTAAGACCCATTATATAATGGACACTGTGTAATTAGTGGAAATAAATAAACAACTAGAGAAATTGAGTAATAAAGGATTTATTCTCCCTATTTTTTCCCTATGGGGAGACCTTGTTCTTTTGGTTAAGAAGAAATATGGATCAATGTAGTTGTGCATTGACTACAAGGATATTAATTCTATAACAATAAAGAAAAAGTATGACCTACTTCGCATTGGTGATTTATTCGACCAAATTCATGGAGCTCAATATTTTTCAAAGATTGACCTTCGATCTGGATATCATCAGTTGTGTGTGAAGAAGGAAGACATTCCAAAAATAGAATTTTGAACCAGGTATGGGCTCTATGAGTCTACAGTAATGCCTTTTGGACTGACTAATGCACCCTCTGTTTTGATGGATCTAATGAATATAGTTTTCAAGGAATATCTTTATGACTTTGTAGTGGTATTTATTAATGATATCTTTGTATACTAAAAAAGCTACGAAGATCATGAAAATCACTTGGGTACTATTCTGAAAACCCTTAGAAAAATTGAATTATATGGGATGTTTAGAAAGTGTGAATTCTGGCTTCAGTAGATTTATTTTCTTGTCCATAATGTCTCTAAGTATGGAATCTCTATCAATCCTTCAAATACTAAGGAAATCCAAGAATGGATAACACTGACAAGTATAACTGAGGTATACCATTTTATTGGTTTAGCAGGTTATTATCGACCTTTCATCCAGAATTTTTCCCGATTGGCTAACCCATTAACCAAGATCACACGTAAAGGGGTTAAATTTGTTTGGGCAAAAGATTGTGAAGAATGTTTTGAAGAACTGAGGAGAATATTATTCAATGATCCCATCTTGACTCTACCATCGGGGAATGATGGGTTTAATATTCATAGTGATGCTTTAAATAAATGACTTGGTTTTGTCCTTATGAAAAATGATAAAGTTATTCCATATGCATCATGACAACTAAAAATTCATGAACAAAACTATCTCACTCATGATCTTGAGTTAGCATCTATAATCTTTGCTTTGAAGATATAGAGAAACTATCTCTATGGTAAAAAATGTGAGATATATACTGATCACAAGAGTATGAAGTATATTTTCTCACAAAAAGAACTCAACATGAGGCAAAGGTGATGGTTTGAACAACTCAAGGATTATGATTTCATTATACACTACCACCCAGGGAAGGGAAATAAGGTGGAATATACTTTGAGAAATAAGGATCATGGAGTTTTGAACAAGATGAGAGTTGAAAGGGATCCTATGTTCATAGATCTAGTAAATATGGATATGGGAGTAATAATTAAATGTGAAAATCGATACTTTTTCAAATGGTTGAAAACCCAACTTTATTAGAAAGGATAACAATTTCTCAGAATAATGATGAGTAGTTTCAAAAGAAAATTAAAGCTGTGAATGATGGGATATTGATCAACTTCATATATGAAGATGGGATTTTGAAATTTGGGAAGATACTTTGTGTTCCTGATATACCTGATCTAAAAATGGAATTGTTGGATGATGCTCATAGCACCAATTTCTCTATACACCATAGTATCTCTAAGATATATAGAGATTTGAAGGAACATTTTTGGTGGGATAACATGAAGAGAGAGATTGTTGATTATGTGTCAAGATGTATGGTTTTTCAATAGGTGAAGGCTAGAAGAAAACATCCTAGAAGATTCATGCAACCTCTTCCCATACCTGAGTGGAAATGGGATGATATTATGATGGACTTTGTCATGGGGCTACCAAAGAATCCTAGAAGGAATAATGCAATATGGTTTATTGTTAATCATCTTACCAATTCAACGCATTTTCTTTCTATAAGAGAAGATTTAATACTTGAATGTTTATCAAGACTATATATTAATGAAGTTGTAAGACTATATGAAGTACCTCTATCAATTTTTTCTGATCATGATCCCCATTTTACATTAAGATTCTAGAAAAGTCTTCAGAATGACTTGGATACTGAACTTCATTTAATCATTACCTACCACCCTCAAACTGATGGAAAATCAGAATGGACTATTGAAACCATAGAAGACATGTTGAGATCTTGCTCACTTGATTTTCATGGTATGTGGGATCAATATTTACCTCTAGTAAAATTTTCCTATAACAATAGCTTCTATTCAAGTATTAAGATGGAACCATATGAAACATTATATGGAAAGAGATGTTGCACACCAACTTGTTGGGATGATGTTGGTGAAAGAAAACTCATAGGCCCAGAACTTATTGAGGAAATAATGGAAAAGGTGAAGGTTATTCAAACCCACATCAAAGCAGCTCAAAGTAGGCAAAAGGGATATGCCGATAACTGAAGAAGGATTTGGAATTTAAAGTAGTATATCTTGTTTTATTGAAGGTATCTCTATGGAAGGGAGTTATACGATTCTATAAAAAGGGTAAATTAAGTCCCAGGTACATCGGCCATTCGAAATTCTTGAACGAATTGGAGTTGTAGATTATCATTTGGAAATGCCTCCAAGTCTCTCCAAAGTTCATGATGTGTTCCACGTATCATTATTGAGAAAATACATGCCATACCCAATGCATGTACTCACCTATGAAGAAATAGAACTAGAACCTGACCAGTCTTATTGCAAAGAGACTATCAGAATTTTTTATACGAGATAACAGGTGTTGAGAAACCGAGCGACTCTTTTGGTAAAAGTTATATGGAGAAACCATAAGACAGAAGAGGAAATGTGGGAACCCAAGGAACTTATGATGAAAAACAACCCGAATCTTTTTATGTAGTAATATTCTAGAAATTTTGAGGATAAAATTATTTGGAGGGGAGAATGTAACACCCCATGATTCCACGGTATATTCCCCTTTGAATAATGCAATAGCTTGCATTGTATGCAACTTGGAGTTTTAACACACCACGACCAAACAAACTAGCCGCTTTGAATAGTAATACCCAATTTTTGAAATTTTATAAAGTATATTTTTAAAATTGATTTAATTTTTGGATTCGGAATATCAAAATTATCTTATGGTGAATTTTGGGTATTTTTTTGAAAACATTAAATTTTTGATGAATAGTAAAAAAACAATGTGTTATTGTTTAAAACTGATTTTTTATTTAAATAATTAATTATTTTATTTATATTTATTTTAGATAAAAATAGATACATAATACCTATATATGTTTAATGTAATTCATTGAAGTCATTTTATAATAATATTAGATATATAAATTTTTATTGAACTTTTTACCGTCTTCTACCCACCTTCTAGGCAGGTTAGTAAATTTGCATAAAACATAATTTTACCGCTTTTGTGAGTTGAATTTAAAAAATCCAAGAGACACGGTTGATATAAGTTTGTAAAATGTGGTTCAATATGATGAAAATAATTTTTGGTGAATAGAAACTTTTGACTTTTATTTACCACGGTTAAAAGTAAATAGGGTAATTAAAGGTAAAAATGATATTATAATTACCCTAACACATGTCCTAATTCTACTGGATAAGTGTTTTTCGACCAAAATCAACCCTATGAATAACATATGATCATTTTGGTCCACTTGTTTTAGATTAGGACATTTATTATTATTTTATTTCCAAAAGAGTTAAAAGTGTTAAATTCAAAGTTTAATAACTAAACCATTTTTAATATATGGTTATACATAAGATAGATTCAACTATAAATATTCATTAGAAATATAATAATATTTACTACATAATTTAATTTAATTTATAATATTTAGACATCAAATAATTATATTTATTTATGATGCAATGATGATGCAGTAATTACCTTATTAATGAAGGATTAAAATAATTGATATTATAAATATCCAAATAAATGTAAATTGAGACTTTTGATGAATTACACTAATTTTATATGTTAATATGAAATTTTAGGTTTGATTAAATATTTTTTTTTCGAAGTGATAAAGTTGTTATGACTTTCACAAAAAGAAAATACAAAATAGTATCAAAATTGACATAAATAAGTTATTAAAACAAATATTTTATTATTAATTGATAATATATTCCTAAATATATATGTCTAGGACAGAGGACTTTTATAAGGTTAGATATATCAATAATGAACCACATGGGGTTCACTTGGATTTTTATAGTAAGTTTATTAACCATTTATTTTAATAATACAAGAATACAAGGTAAATGTTAAACTATTTAACTAAGAGTAAAATCTAAAAGATAAGGTTAATATGGTGACCTAAACCTATATAAAACCTATTGGTTGAGAAGTTTTCTACCCAAAATCACCTTATACTTTAAATAAATCATTTTATATCCATTATAAACCGAATATGATTGTATAATAAAATAATATTTCATGCTTTTCCTAAAGTGGCTCTCACCTCTCTAATAAAAGGGTACTTCCCCTTCTCTTAGAATCACACCTCAAAAGCCATTTGGATCGGCCAAAACCTACTAAAATATAATACCAACTACAATCCCTTCTATCTAGAGGACTTACATTGATCATAAAGCCAACCTAAAGAGACCTTTTGATCAACTCAAAAGGAAACACTCGAAGAAGAGGTAATAATTTCACCACTTATTTCAAAGTTCTTTTTTTCTTCCACTTCCTCTTTCTTTGTTGTTTCCATAAAAAAATAATAACTCCAGTACCTTATACATAATTTGATGTTATTATAAATATGGTACAACCATATTCATTATTCTATCAATCCTATTAATGACAAGTCACCATACGTGCGTACGTACGGCTTACCGTCTCTACGTCGTGGTGTAGTTTGTTACTCAAACACTTCATTATTTGGATGGGTATAATAATTAGTACAACTGATGTAAATAATAAATATAACATTTTAATTATTATGTATATATTATACACCATCAAATTACATACGATTACACCATCAATAGAATTATATTGTCTCTCGTGCGTATGTACGGATTACCGTCTCCACGAACATGATAAGATTCATACCCCATCATAACCATTCAAGAATAATTTTCATATTATGATTATAATGTTTAAGAACTTAATATAATTATATATATTAATCAAATACATTCTATACATAAAAAACATGGCTTACTTAACCAATCATATAAAGGAAAATTAATTAGTTAACACCCAAAACAATGATACTAGTGAAATATTATTAACAAAGAAATATTATAAGATCACATATGATATGATATTTATGTATATGGTTATTTTATAATTTAATAAAATTTATTTAACTATTATACAAGTGGTTAAAGTACCTTCTACCAAGAAAAAATACAAGGTAAGGGTTAATTCTACAATCTGTTCATTATTCGAGGTTGTTTATACTTGAGTATCTACTGGGACCTCTTTATCAACCACATCTGTGTTTCTTAAAAATGTATTTCAAAAAAAAATTACTATTTCCTATACTATGGGTTAAATTCATTTATACCCTTGTTTTACTTTTTATAAAATTTTTATAAAGGAATCTTACCGTTGTTTTTCAAACAAGGTCCTTTACGACCTTTACGACAAAATTAAGGAAAGAATTTTTTTAACTTATACGGTTGGTGTGGCTATTTTTTTCCATTATAACAAATTAAAAGATTCCCTTAAAATCATATAAGATAATTTTCAAAATAAATTTATTCTTTTATAATTACATGACTTATAAATGATTTCAAAATAGAAAGAGATATTTCTCTCAAACAGTTTTTATTTCATCTATGTCAACATCCTTTGATGGATTTTACACTTATTTGAAGTTGATTTATTATGATACAGTCTTCTGTTTTGCATTGAAGGTTTTGTGATATGTTTGACTATGGATGTGTTATTTTTGTACCATTCATGGTTTATGGTTAAATTATTAACATTTCATAATATACTTTTAATACAAATGTTTATGTTGGTTTTCAACCTTTTCATATGAGGAATGAATTGGATTTAGTAAGTGACAGGTGGAGCCCGCTATAGCTCCTCGATATATCGGTAGGTATCATGAGAAAAACTAGTGTCTTACTTCAAGGCCTTGACAAAATATTATTTGTATTCTTAGCACAAGGCCGTGATTATGTGGTTATGAAGTCTGGCATTATGCATTCCATTATTGTGAAATTGGCTATTTGATATTACATGTGATTATTGGGCTAGTAGAATATCCATGTAAATAATAAAATCGAATTATTTGATTTATAATTTCCATATTATTCTGAATTTTAAGTTTAAAAGGCTTGTGTTTTAGTCTTATACATTTCCTTAAATGTTTATGCATATTTATGAAAGTTTCTGCTATATTGTTATCCTTACAGAGCATCTGAGCTCACCCCTTTCTAGGTTTTATTTTTTCAAGGATGTGAAGAATTATTTTATGGTTGACCTACAGGGATCAGCTAAGGGATATAAGTTTCTTCAAAATGGGACCAAAATGTTGTTGTTGTTATTGTTGTTGATTTTATTTCATGATGTAATGTAAACTTATGTATGTATCTAGTACTTCCATGGATACTAAACTAATTAGTATTTCAGGATTTGATCCCTTGTGATCATTCCAATGTTATGTAATAATGAATAGAATCTGGGTAATAAGGGTCAGGGAATTACAAATTAATTGATGGAAGATGAATCCATAAAATCCATATAAGGTAAAAATAATAATTATTGTCTACCACAAATGGTTGGAAAATGCCTCATTAGGAAAGAGAAAAAAAGATTACTATAAAACATTGGTAAAAGGAAAAAAGGTAAAGATAAATTTACCAAATCATTTTAAAAACATTTTTGAAAACCTTTTAATAAAATATTATTTTTAGAATAAAAAATTTTCTCCGACTATAGAGAGATATAAATTTGGGTTATTTGAAAAATATTTTCTAGAAATATATTAGAACCAATGAGTGAAAAAAATAGTACTAGAACTTGAAAATGGTTATGAATAACAAGATGATAATGAAATATTTTATTAAACAATGTTTATATAATTTCCTCGAATGGAAATTCCATTGGTATATTATTATTATTGGACTTGAGGAAAATAATATTTAAATATTCCATAGTTTCCCATAAGACTTTGAAACATTTTTAAATAATAAAACTCTTGAAATAATAATATCAAAGTAAAGTATAAAACTTAATTAAGGGAAAATTAATTCAATATAGAATATATAAATGGCATTAGATACACCAAAAAAATATGTATGTAGTGAACATGACATTTATCTCACAGATGTAAAGAGTTACATGAGAATCTCTTACTAATGTAGTAACAAATTGATTGGAAAACACAAAGGTTATAATCATTAAATAAAACATTTAAATACAATGAATATAATATAATTCAGGATATAATATGTCAATGTGGCAGTAATTACACTATATATAAGAAATTAGGTGTACAATAATTAAGTATGCCTCACATAATGAAAATGAGATAAGAATCCCTTACCTTGAGTTTCATTTCGAGTGAACGTCCTTTAAATTATTGTATAATAAATTTATGTTAATTTTATACTTGATTCAGAACATTTTTAATGTTTATAATTATTTTTATTTCACTTATTACCATTTTGTTTAAACCTACTCAAACTATTATGTTTACATCATTTGTTTCTTTACCAAATTCGGTTTTTATGTCCAAAAAACTATTGTTGGTCAACTATTGTCATAGGGTTCATTATATAACATCTCCAGAATAATAAAAATGCTAGAATTATTATATTTTTACATCAATTATACTTTTATATTAAATAATTAAATATTAATATTAAAATTAGAATATGTTACAGTCATGGAGATGGTAGACCGTTCATACGTATGAGTAACATTCCCATTTTTAAATGATCGTTGTGGGAAGAAGGTAAGTAACTAAAAATATTTACATAATAATCATTATATAATAAATAAAATATTATTTCATCACATATACTTATTTATATTATTAAATAGTGTAAAAAATAATCACATCATTCCGAAGAAGTGGTATTCCACACGTCTATGAATAAAATTATCACTTTTTAAGTGTGTGAAAGGGTAATAAGGAAAATTATTTATATATATATATATATTTAATTATGTCATGAATATTATATAGTTGTTTTTTATGTATCATGTGATTAATAATGTCCATTCATTTATATATTTCGTGTATCATGCGAACGAATCACATCACTTTGAGGGGGTGGTAGTCCACACTTCCTGAAACAAGATTATCATATTTACACAACTTTTAAAGAAAAAATGTTTGTTATAAAAATTTTGGGGGATCGGGCTTCTGCCCAGTTCCGAACATTTATCATAATGTTTGTTATAAATAATAATTACCAAATTTTAAAACATTATAAATAACATATATATCATATATATATTTTTTCCATTATAATGGACACCATGAGAGGCAGTAATGGAAAAAAGAACAGTCATCGTTTCTTGAGGCAGTAGTTCGCTGTCCACAGACACATTATGTTCGTTACCCATTAGATGGTTTTGTGTGTAATTTTAGGTTTAAATATCATCATACCAAAATCCTATCATATTTTGGATATTGGTTTCATTATAAAAGAATAAAATAAGGAGAATTTAGGGTTTGGATATTGGAAATGAATCTAGAGATATTGAGAAAAGACATTACCTTTCGATCGGGTAACTTCTTTTGATTTGAAACAAAAGGATTTTTTGGAAGGGTTTCTACCCAATGGGATGCTTATCGGTCGAGGTTTTTAATTATGGGATAAAATTTAATCATGTATTTCACGAACATAAGAGGTTTGAGAGGTGTGAGTAATGGGTATAGCTGGTGGTCTTTTATAGTAAAGGAGACATACTGACATTGTATTATTGAAAAGAAGTTAGGTGGGCACATGTTCTTACCTAATACAAGTCATAAAAAACTACCCAATCTCATTAATGGAAGGTTAATGGACTAAATATGAACATAAAACTGGTTTTTGAAAAGTGGCTAGGTCATTTGGGCTCTTAAACTTACAATTTTAGTACATTTGTAAGCCTAATTACACCTTAATCATTGTAATTAATTTTAATCACTTTTACAAATGATTTTTCATAAAAATTTAAGTAGATCTTATTAGATAAGAAATTTATATTGGTTATAATGGTGTCTGTAGGAGTTTCAAAATTCAAATCACAGACGCAGAATAATTAATATTAATGTTAATCTCGTAGACAGTCGGATTAACTAGTTTTAGTAGAAAAATGATCAAAAGATTATTATGTTTTTATATTCAATTTAAAAGTTATATTTAATATAATGAAATAAATTATATTAATATATTTATAATTTATCAAATGTGACTTTATAAAAAATTAATAATGTTATTTAACATTAATACATATTTAAACGAAAAGGCAGTTTTTAACTAAAACACATTATTTTTCATTATTCACTAAAAAATGATGTTTCTCAAAAAAATTCCAAAAATTCACATTGAGATAATTTTTAAATTATGAATTCAAAAATAAATTTTATTTTATCAAATTAAATGTATTAATTTTATAATATTAATATTTAAAATAGTTGCGCTATTCAATGGTGGTAAAATTTCCTTTATAAAAAATAGTTTTTTTGTGAAATATTTTGTTTACTCATATCTTATAATTGCCAAATATAATGGATGAATATAAAAAATAAATGAAGAATATGTAACATATTTATTACATTAATATCACCCACTAAATGTAATTAATTTAATCTATTATGGTAAAATAGCTTTGTAAGCATACAATTAGTTCTATACAAAAAATATCATTTTAATATTAAATTGGTTCTTATATTCATTAATAATTTATTTATAACCAATGATTTAGTTGTATAAACCCTATATTTTTATAATTTAGTTAATACCATTCATAACATCAGGTTCATATCTTTTTTAGATTAAATATAAATGTTTTAATTATTAATTTTTTCTCGGTAAGACTCAGTATTACGTGTAGTGTAAGCCATCGAAGAAGGTCATTTTTTCATGTAACACAAGCTATAAAGGAAGGTCGTAGTTGAATATGATGTATGTTAACCTAGTGCCTCTTTCATTTAAAGCTAAATTTGTATTTCATGCAATGAAATATATAGAATAATTTTAAATAGTAAATATATTATAAAGTATACATATATTATATTACATTACATTCTTGTTGTCACGTGTCATACAAGCTATGAAATAAAAGGTTCTTTGTTTTTTCATGGCATCACATTAACTATGAATTAAAGGGGATATTATCCAAGTAAAACATTATTATTCTTTATCTAAATGGTTTATGTTTATGGTGGAATGATGCTTATGAAATTGAATTATCTTCCACAGGTTATACCATGATAAAATTATTTTTATCCTCGATTATTTTTCCATGGGTTATGCTATATGGAAGGCTAAAATTACTATGAAACATGTAACTTATATACAGGTTGTGATATAATGAAATTTTTATGAAACCCATTTCATTTCATGGATTATGATATGATCAATGTTTTATGATCTTATGTAACATATAAATATGGATTTTAATATGAGATGGGTGGGACCTATATACCCCACCAATTAATTGGGTAAACATATATATCTCATGATATAGAAAGTACTAGATTAGTTATCAAACTCATTTCAGTAAGGGACTTTGTCCACGATTATGGTATTAGGAGTGAACATTGATGATTATGATGGTTTGAAGAGTGAAACGATTCCACTATGATAGCCTTAGAAACAATACTTGAATAATATGGAAATGATTTTATATTTTTATGTGTATTCCAAAAATCTAGGAATTATTAAAATGTTATTCTCTCATAGATAATGTTTTTTATTATCTTATGATTCCTGTCTTTTGAAATACCACTACATATTCCATGACTCGATATTAAGACATTTTATATGCAATATATTATTTTAAAATGGTATGATCATTTTTTATACCATTTTGTTTATGTTATTATTATGTATCTCCCATGTTTACCCATATTGAGAATCTAATCTCACCCTTTCTTATATTTAATTTCTCTATTTTGTAATGAAATTTATTATATATGATATATATAAGAAGGGAGATGGTTATAAAGATCATAGTGTTGGATGTTGTAGTTAAATGTGGACCATTTTTATGTGTCTCCGTGTTTCGAAAGTCACTAAAGTGTTTTGATCTATATGCGTGTGTTTGTGTAATGTTATGAATATTCATAAAAATGTGATAATATCTTTATATGATAATATTGTATTTCTATAGTTAGTAAATTAGTATAGTTTTAATTATCCATTACAAACTAATATGAGAAAATATTAGTGGTATACCTAAGGACATGTGTAAGGATATGTCTATGGATGACTCAAAGTATATTAAAATGTATTAGAACTTTAGTAAAGGATAGAGTGGGTGATTTCCATGAAATTACATCCTTATATGGATACTACAAGATGATATGGCTCTATAACATCGGTGCATTGGGGAAATAACTCTAAAAATGAATCATTGAGCTAGACTTTTTCTGAACCTATTTTATAACAATGGTTCTTACTGCACACCTAGTTTGACACTCCTAGGAGATACGATTTGGAAATTCAGAAATGCTTTACAAACCATCATGATGGATTTAAATAGATGATGCCTATGAATGACTAGAGATAAAACTATGATGCCATATATTAAATAATTTTTAATTAGTTAGGCTTATAATAAGTTATTTTTTATGATTATGTGGTTTCACAACATGATTATTTTTTTATACGCAATTATTTTTAGAATTATTCGATGCCTTGAACATGATGGAACTATGTTAATGCTTTGTGAAATAAAAAATGTAATGATTTTCTTCTCGAGAATCCAAATTTTATGTGAGCTATAAAAAAAATCTCATTTCAATGTTTACACAACTTTTTCAAGTTATTGATCACGGTATAATTTTAAAGATACAAAGGAGGAAACTAAATTATATTGAGTCCTTAATAAGGCAATTCCCACCATCTTTTAGTGGGTATTATGATCCAATTGTTTTTCAATAATGTATTAGCACTGATGAAATTATATTTTCAATTATTCATTATTCAGAACAAGAAAAATTATTTTTAGATGTGTGCCATTTGGAAGGTTAAGCTGATCAACGGTGGAATCTTATCAATAATATGAGAAAATATGATGAAATTAAATCCATGGATTGGGTTGATTTCATGAAATTATTTTTCACTAGTTAATTTCCTTATATTTCTCATATTAATATGGATAAGGTGTACATTTAGTTAAATAAAAAAGATAATGAATCCTTTGATACCTACAATAATTATTTTAAAAAGACATGTGAGGTACGCTTATAGTATTACCATCCAAATTGAAAGTATGGTTGATCAATTCATCAGTTTCTTAAAACAATATCATTAATAGGAAATAGTTATAAGAGAATTTAGTTGTTATGAAAATATTTTTCAATGTGTTATCTAGGTGGAAATGGAGATTGGATTTGCATATCAATATCATGGTTTTGATATGAATAGAAAAATTGAATTCAAAGGAAAATCAATAAACCATGGAAGAAGAAGATGAGAGTTCCTTTATGATCAATTTTTGGGATGAATCATGGAGTAAATATTCATAAGGGTACTAGTAAATGCTTTATGTGTGGAAGGGAATGTCAATGGGAAATTCATTTTTGAAGTGATGGGAAGAAGTTAAATAATGATGTGAATAGAGAGAAAGATGCAAAGAATCCTCCACCCACACATTAGTGTTTCAAATGCATGTGGTACATTCATTATTCTAACCAATGACCAAAGCCAAAGGTGAGTGATGTTAATCAAAATCCACAACCTCTTACGAAGAGAGAAAAAATAAAATCTCATGATATCACTATCTATGATTAGGGGTGAAATAATGATGTATTGAAAGGTACACATACAATATACTCTAGAACCAATAATGTCTTATTGGACTCTAGATATACCCATTTATTAATATCTGATGAATTTTATATGGGTATCAAAATTACAAAAAATATACATATAAAATTATAAGAAAAACCCTAATTGTACGATGATCACATAACATGTCTACGATTCCTCCCTGATTGACATTGGCGGGCATGTGCTTCCAATAAATATTTTTATTCTATCCCTGGTAAAAATTTATGTCATTTTGAGCATGGAATTTATTTCTATACTTAAATCCCATATCAATTGTTTAATAATGAATGTTAAATTTCATATTCTACACCAATCTATGATAATCTATCAATGTGATGATATATTAAAACTACCAATGGATATCACATCCACCGTATTTCTCTTAATTACCATTTAGAAGGGGTGTTTATCTCATATGGCTAGGGATAAACTTTACATCAATGATATGGATATTTTGAGTGAATTTTATAAATTTATTTCTAAAATAGTTTCATATCTTTATAAAAATTAATATTTTGAGTTATCAATAGAAATCAAACCTTATTCCACCCCAATTTCAAAAACTCCATATAGAATTTCCCTGATTATATTGAGGGAATTGAAGTATAAAATCTAGGAAAACATTGAAAATGTATTAATTTAGATGAGTGTGTCACCTTTAGTTGCACTTGTTATTTTTTTAATGGAAAGAAGGAACAATGTGACCCTGAATTGATTATTGGGAGATGAACAAGACCACAATTAAGAACAGGTATCCACTTCTAATATTGATAACTTACTTGATCAACTGGATAGAGGTAAATAAATTTCAATGATTGAATTTCATTATATATGTACTCAAATGATGGTAAAGAAGGAGAATATACCCATGATAGAATTCTATAAAAGGCATGGACAATAAGAACCTATAGTGATGTCATTCATTCTTAGTAATTCCCCTCCATAATTATGGATTTAATGAATAAAAGTTTTAGAGAATACCATGATCACTTTATGGTAGTCTTTATAGATGATATTCTTATTGAATCAAAGATAATGAAAGAACATTAAGATCATTTTATAATTATATAAAATGACTTAGGTAAGGGGAAACTATATAAAAAATTTACAATGATTGAATTTTGATATAAAAGGTTTCATTTTTACATCATATAATCTCAAGATAAGGTTAATTGGTAGATCAATTAATGATAGAGGATGTTGGATGTTGGCCTAGACCAACCACATTGACTGAGAACTGTAGTTTTCTTAGTTTAGATAGATATTATCAATTTTTTTGGAAACTTTCTCATGACTATGTAATCCTATGAAAAATTAAACTAGAAATGAATATAAGTTCCTCTAAATAGTTGAATGTGAGGAACATTTTGTGGCACCAAATTGAAGAATAGTAAATTCACTTGTGATTATATTACCCTAAAGTGGAGAAGGGTATTTAATCTATAGTGATTAATCCAAGAGGGGATTGAGATGTTTTCTAATGTAGAATTACATTGTAATAGCTTATTCCTTATTAAAATTTGTTATTCATGAGAAACATTACCCAACTCATTATTTGGATCCAGCTATGGTAATGTATACATTATACATATGGTTCATTATCTTTAGATAGGAAAGTGTGATATTTATATACCGTTTATAAAATTTTAAAGTATATATTCACATAGAAAGAGTTAAATACGAACAATGAAATTATTATAGATGATTAATGATTATGACTACTAAATACATTACCACTCTATAAAAGAAATCAATGTGGATGATTCTTTGAGTCGAAAGAATCAATATAGTTTAACAATTATGAGGATTATAGAAGATACGACGTCTCTATATTATCAACTTATAGATCAGGAGATCCCGAATGAAGAGTAAAATCATATCTTTCTTAATTTAAAGTTCAACCATATATCTAAGTGATTATTATAAAGTCTTATAAAGAAGAGATAGAGATATAAAATAATGTTATAAATATTTGTGAGTTTAACTTTGATCATAAAGGAATGATAAGGATTAAGAACTATTTCTACATTCTATCCATACCATATTTGAAGTTTTTGTTTGAGAAATCTCATAGTTATACATTCTCTATTTATCTGGGAATTAGAAGATTGTGTGGATTTTTAAAAAATTATTTCAGGTGGGATGAAATGAAGAGGGAGATCACAATTTATATATCTTAGTAAATTGTATGTTAATAAGTTAAGGATAATAGAAACAATTATAAGGGGATGTTACATCCATTAATAATTCCAAAATGTAAATTGAAAAACATAAACATGGATTTTATCAATGGACTCATCAAAATGTCAAAATGAAATATTTCTTTTTGGGTTGTAGTCAATCGACATTCTATTTAAGTTCACTTAATCTATACAATAAAATAATTTTAAATGGATAATATTTACAAGATATTTATTATGAAATTTATAAGGTACAATGGAGTACCCCATTCCATTTTGTTTGATCGGGATCTGAGGTTTACCATAATGTTCTAGAAATGACTTCTCCAAGCTTTTGATGTAGATTTGATTTTCATAATTTTTTATCATCCTTAGATAGATGGTCAGTCAGAGTTAAAAATTAAAAACCTAGTGGATATGTTTAGATATTTCTATTTGTTTTTAAAATGTTGTTGGGATAAACACCTTCCCATAGTTGATTTTTCATATAAAAATATATATTAATCAATGATTTAGATGGATCTTTATAAATCCCTCTATTGAAATAAATGTATACCTCCAATGTGCTAAAATGAAATTGGAGAAATAAAGCCATTAAGACCAAAGATAAATAAAGAAATGGATGAGATCGATAGATCAAATTAGGAATACATCAAGGTACTGGAGATTCAACAGAATATTTATCCTAGTAATTGCTATCCTGATACATAATTTGATGATGCTGACAAGGTGTTTCTAATAATTTATCTATGGGTGAATTTTGTGAGATTATTGAAGAAATGGAAATTGTGAACTAGGTATATTAGCCATATTTAAATTATTGATAATTTCAGGACTGTATCTTATCATTTGGTGATTCCACAAATCCTTTCTCATTTCCATTATGTGTTCTATCTATCTCTAATTAGGAGGTAAATACTTGACTCTACACATGTACTAAACATAAGGGTTATATCACTAGAATAAGATTATTTTTATGAGGTAAAATGGCTAGAAATAATAGATCATCTACATAATGTTATTTGAAAAAATACCAATCACTTGGTATAATTTTGGTGGAAAATCCACCAGTTTGAAGAAGCTACATGGGATCCTTAGGAAATTATTATCCATAAGTATCTTCATTTTTTGGCATCAAAGTGAAGAATTTCAAGGGTGAAATTAAGTTTATATGGTTATGAATGTAACACCAAGAGTTTTTTTGAATAAATATTTTTTTGAATAAATTGAATATCATTAACATCTTTCTTTACTCACAACACTAAGGTATTATTACACTACACACCACACTAGGTTAGTATGCGTTACACACAACATTTATTTTTAACAAAACAACATTATATTATTAATATAGTTATTTAAATTATACCATTAAAATATTGTTATCAAACATATAAATATGAGTGGGAATATCTTTTTTTTAATTATTTATAATATTTTTTCATAAAGTAAATAAATTGATAAAAAAATGTACTTAATTTTTTATAAATTCTTTATATGTTTTGAAAATAATATTTTCTCAAAAAAATTATTTTATTTATTTTTTAAACCATAATAAAATAATTTTCTCACATTTTTTAAAAATTAATTTTCTAAAATAAAATTCATTTTTGAAATAATCATGTCAATAATATCTCAGGGTGAATATTTTAATTTTTTTCTGAAATGTTTCAATTTTTGATGAATAGTGAAAATATAGAATTTTATTTGAAAACTGGATTTTTGTTAAATTATTTAATAAAGATAAATTTGATTTTAAATTGTATTCAGTGTAAAATTAGTTCAATTATACATCAATTAATCCAATTTTGGTTATTTTAATCAATTTATTATTAATATCTTATATGAAAACATTATAAACCTTTTAACATTTTCTCATTAAAACCCCGCTTTCTTGTCAAATATATATGATAATTTTTAAATTAAATTATGAGACTTATGTTAATGGAAGTTTGAAAAATAGATACCATATTTATAATCATATTAATTTATATAATCTAAAATGTTAAACATAATTTTTGACCAAAATGAATAATGAAAAAAAAATTAATTAAAGTCATTTAGGTAAAAATGGTTTTATTAGGGGTTAAACTAAAACATTAAGGGTTGAAATGGCCTATAAAAAAGTATAAAAGCTATTTTTTATCCATATTTAGACCATTACAACTCTAAAGATGAATAATGGTCCATTTTGGACCATAATGAAATTTAAAAGATGTGAAAGCAATTAATTATTTTCAGAATTACCATCTATGTCCTCTCCCCTAATTTTAAAAGGACACCACCTACCCTCTTTTATCCACACCATAAAACCCCTTTTGTTTCTAAAAATACTTACCATATTAACATTCCAAATTCCTTAGACTCATCACATATTCCTTATTTTGGACACTAAGTCAACCTAGAAGGGATTTTGGTACAAACTGAAGGAGGATTCCTAATGAAGAGAAAACATTCATCAACAAGAATTTTAGTTTTATTTCTTCCCTTATTTCAATAAATTCATATTTTAACATGATTATATAATAATTTTTTATAAATAAATATACTCTTATGTTTGTATTTTAATGAAATTATCATAACCCATCCCCCAAGGCTCGTGTCGTGACTACCCCAAGCCCGCCTTCCATAGGCCAGGGGCTGGCGACTAGCACTAAGAAAGAATATCCCAAAAAGGGAAGGTATTTCCATTAAACCTGTACATCTGAACATATAAAAAACTATGTAAAGTTAAATATTATGTAAACCAAAACTGTTACTGAGACAACTACTAAAGGTATAATACAAACTGAAATGAAAAAGGGGCCAGAATACATGCCCATAACCACAAAAGAAAGTACAATTTCCAAGGTCAGTCTACTCAAACCCTACTTGAAGGGTCGGTGGAGGGTAGCTATCTGTAGTCGTAGATGTACGTCTCGTCCATACCATATCACTGGGTTCCATCTGGTCCCATACTACCAATGTTTCAGTTGAAGTGTTGATCACCTACAAGAGACACGACACATGCAGGAGAAGGTAGTTCAAGGGTGAGTAACACAATACCCAGTACGGACCCCAAACCAAAAAGGAAATACTATAATGACAGACCACACAAGAAGATCACACAGCAATACCACAAAGAAAATACAGCTCACACCAGGTATATCATTAAGTATAGAATGAAAGATTATCAGTCGTAGAGATGATTCATCTTGTACTGCTAAGGGACTCATCCCTGATTAGCCATTGAGGACCACTCGTCTACTGGACTAATGAGGTCTGCTCATTTACTAAACCACTGAGGTATGCTCTTCTGTTGAACCGCTGAGGTACACTTGTCTTCTGAACAACTCAGGTACAATCGACTTTTGATTAACTAAGGTGTGCTCGTCTCTTGAACCACTGAGGTAGGATAATCTGATGAACCACTGAGGTATGCTCATCTACTGAAACACTGAGGTATGCTTGTCTGCTGAACCACTCAGGTACGTTTTCCTGATGGACCACTAAGGTACGCTCGTCTAACAAACCACTAAAGTACATGAGTTTTCTGAACTATTCAGGTATGCTCGTCTGTTGAACCACTATATTATGCTCCTCTAATGAGCCACTAAGGTCCTCTCTTTATATCCTTCATTTCATAGTCAGTAGTAGGATTTCCTCTCTCTAGTGCCCTTTATTCTGGTTGAATCTATACCTCAATCAATCGGTTGTATCCCAACTATCACAAAATTTCATTTAGAGTATTCCCAAAGAACCTTCTTATCACAAGGGTCACAACTCCATAGACGGTATGTCAATCGGATGCCTGATATAAAAAATATTGGCATTTTAGTAAACAAGGGTTGATTATGTCTGGGCCTGGTCCAACTTGGTCAGACTGACCCGACCAACCCGACCCGAGATTCCCACATGAACCGACCAGTTTTGGGTGACCCAACCTGACCTGGTTAGGTCTGGGACAAACCGATCTGGCCTAGTCTAGTGGCCAGGCCCATTGGGATTTGCTGGACCTAGCCCAATTCGGTCGTGGGTCTATCCCACTGGTTGCCTAGCAACCCGGTCCTCATTTTTCAGCCCTATCCGACTTGGTCGGACCGGTACTTCCCCACCAGGTTTCCCAGTGGCATGGTTCTCCTTCCAGCCCAGCCCGCAAAGGTGGGGTAGTTTTTTCCCATCTCGATCCACCCAATGGCATGGTTTATTCTACCAACCTGGCCTATTTTTATGGTTCGGCTTTTCCCAACCAGGCCACTCAGGGATCGCACCACGATTCA
Source organism: Viscum album (assembly GCA_963277665.1). NCBI lineage: Eukaryota > Viridiplantae > Streptophyta > Magnoliopsida > Santalales > Viscaceae > Viscum > Viscum album. Next base: position 1,716,731,760 of record OY728125.1, read on the forward strand.
CTGTTTCATTTTCACCCTTACACCACTGTGCTAAACTTGTTTTACATTCAAAATTAAAAAAAATTAATTACATTTTTGAATCATTTATTTATTTCTTAACACTTTAAAAAGGGAAATATTACTTGGTTTGTTGATTCCATTGTAGAAGGAGCTGATTTGGAGGGCCTGTGATGATGTCCTGGAAAAATGGGCCAAACTGCATAGGATCCATGCATACCAGTGGATTCATCCACACACTTCTACTTAACCATTCATCTAAATGGGCTGAATTTTTTTTCGATTGGTCCAAATTCGATTGGGATACATTTAATCTTAAGAAACTCTAGACTCATTCATCCATCTAGTGTCCCAACCGACCTTATCTTTCCATCACATCAAATATGTACAAAGTCAAATGTGGTGTTCTGTATTTTATCAATATCTCAAGCTGTAGTTGTCTAAATGGTGCCAAACTATTAGTTGAGACATTCAAAAGGTGTGGAAACATGTTTATAGTTTTTTACAAATAGATATTCGACTATCAAGTGGTCTAAAACCATGGTCCAAGTGGTTTTACACAATCTGTGTACCCAAAACCACCTTCTACTTTGCCTATAAAATGGAAGCTTGGTCTCCCCATTTGTAAGTTCAGACAAGAGTAAAAGATCTAGTATTTTGGAGACCCAAAGTAGTCCTCTCATCATCCAAGTAGTTCTATAGGCCACTATCCTCATATAGAGATCAAGGATGAAGGTGAAGTTCCACCCGAGCTTCCTCCTCCTCCCAATATCGAGCTAAACGGTGGACGATCATTTCAAGGGAGATGCACACACTTGGGAGGGAGTTTCAGAACTTGTTATTCTACTAGTTTTGTGTAATTTTTCTACTAAATATTTCACTTATTTCTTATATTGACATGATTCTCCTCTGATTTCATTTCTATTGTTAAAATTATGTGAAACACTTTTTATTTTCAACACCGATTGGGTTGAGATTTCAAGTGGGAATCTTGGGTTGTTCCGATTATACAAGAAAAGAGTCTTATTTATCTCACACATACATAAGATTTTAGTATTATTTGGTATCATTTATTCTCTATTCTTTATACCCAAACCTTGACAACATGATTTTTGTGTCAAGGGGTGGTTCTTTGAGCATCGTTTAAAAGGCAAGAGGGTATTTGAAATCTTGACAAACCTCAACCAAAGGATTCTATTAAACCATGTGATTTTTTCAGAATTATGAACTCACAAAGATTTGTATTGAACTTGAAATTATATTCTTATCCCATAATTCTAAAACACCAATTTTATTTATCAACTATTAAACTCTTTAAATCAAGTCATTTTCTTTAAAATGTTTTAAAACCACCCCTCTTTTAGTACTTCTTATTAAAAAAGCACACTCTAAACCCATGAACGCTCCTTGAGAGATAACCTAGGGTCTTCCCTAGACTACAAATCAACCTTAAAATCATATTAAATTTGACATGACATGATTGCGTGTTCAAATTTTGTCTCCATTTCCGGGGAGCGCTTTGGTTTTAGTGTGTTTTTTTATAAGATTTTTTGTAATTTTTGTGAATATTTATTTGTTTTATCTTCTACCTTTAAATTTTTTTGTGTTCTAATTTATTTCTTTTGTAGGTTTTGTGTATGACATCTTTTACTCTGGGAGAATTACAACCTTTTGAACCCGAACCAGAGAGGATCCTACATCAGTGACCCCGAGATACATAAGAGGAACCTTTGAAAGAGGATGCACAAAACATCAACACTCATCTTGATCCTTCTTCTTCTTCTTCGGGAACCCATATTAAAACTGAAATTAACGTGAATAAAATGGCTTAAATAAATTAAACACTAAAATAAATAACCTCACTTGATGTTGATATCCAACCCACCTATATTCAATTACGAGGAGAGGCACATAATTTTGAACTAAAATATGGTTTAATTCATCTATTACCAAGATTCCATGGACTTCCTGGAGAGGATCCACACAAGAATTTAAAATAATTTCATATTGTGTGTTCTATATTAAAACCTGAAAATGTGGATGAAGAAAAAGTAATGCTTAGAGAATTCTCCTTTTCTTTATAAGATATATAAAAATATCGGTTATGTTATGTTAATTCCCCAATAAGTGGTTAGGCGGACATGAAACACCATTTTCTTGAAAAATATTTCCCAACCTCTCGAACTGCAACAATAAGGAAAGAAATTTGTGGGATAGGACAATCTCAAGGGGAAACATTACATGAATATTGGGAATTCTTTAAAATGTTATGTTCAATTTTCCCACACCACCAAATAAGTGATCAACTTTTAATTCAATATTTTTATGAAGTTTTAATAACTATTGATCGAAATATGATCTATGTTGATGCAGGTGGTGCACTAATTGATAAGACCCCAATTACTACAAGAACCCTGGTTGAGAACATGGTTCCAAACACACACAAATTTGGTTTAAGGTCTAATGTACCGATTTGAGGTGTCCATGAGGTGAAAACTACTGAATTTGAGATGAAGGTGGACACAAAGTTCGAAGAGGTAAGTACCCTTCTTCAAAAAATTGCTCTTTCCCAAGTAAAATCCTAATATCTTCCTCCCATCCATTATGGTATATGCTCTTCTGACACCCACTACTCTGACCAATGTCATCAATTGAGAGAAACTTCTGAGTGTTTTGAGGCAATCTTTCCTCATTGCCCCTATAACCAACCCTTTATGAAAGAACCATACTATCCATCCAAACCTAGGTATAAAGAAAACCAAGAATATAGAAAAGGGGGTATTCAAACTAGCGTTATCAACCATAGAACCAACCGGGGAAAATTATTCATCCACCACCACCACCCATATATCCTCAACAACCCAAAGGCAATTCGAACAAACCCTTCCAAAACCCGAGCCTAGCCTAGAAGATATGATGAAACAAATGGATGCCAACAATATCCAATTCCACCAAACCACTCAGGTAGCCATACAAGACCTCAAAAGCTAATTAGGCCAACTATCTAATTCAGTGGGTGAAAGTCAAAGTCATGGGTCAGGTAAACTTCTCTCCCAACAAGTAGTTTACCCTAAGGATAAAGGAAATGTTAGTTCCATAACCCTTAGGAGTGAAAAAAACTAGAAAGTAAAATGAATCCTCCATTAGAGTCATACCCTCCTAAGGAAACCTCCATCCCAACTATTGGTAATGATCCAAATGAGGTAGATACTTGTCCTAATAGAATCCCCTCCAAAGGAAAGAGTGTGTCTGTCGATGAGTCTCATATCCCAACCATTTCTCTTCAATTTCCTCAAAGGGCCACCCAACCAAGAAAACAAAAGGAAACTGAACTTGATATAGAAATATTGGAAACTTTTTTAAAAATTATAGGTTAACATTCTTTTGATTGATGTCATGAAGCAAATTCCATGATACACCAAGTTTCTAAAGGATATGTGTACACACTGAAGAAGACTTCATGGAGATGAAAAGTTGAGCTTAGGGAGGAACATATCATCGTTAATAGAGCCAAAAATTCCCACCAAGTGCAATGATCCTAGGAAATTCTTGATTCCATGAACCATAGGGGAGTATTCATTTTCCAATGATATGCTTGATTTAGTTGCTTCTATAAATGTGATGACTCACTCCATTTACTTTTAATTACAGGTTGGGGAACTAAATACCACTAGAATTTTTGTTCAATTGGCCAACTGGAGTACCACACACCCTTCTGGTATGATAGAGTATGTTCTTGTGAGGGTGAAATTTTTAATTTTTCCTACTGATTTTTATGTGCTAAAAATGGAAGATGATAGGATGAATAGACATGCCCCAATTATATTGGGTAGACCCTTCTTGAAAACCACCAAAAACATAATTAATGTCCATAATGGTACATTATCTATGGAATTTGGTGGTGACATAGTCTATTTCAACATCCTTGATTCCATGAAGCATCCATTATAAGAACATTCCTCTATCTCTGTTAGCTCAATTGATGTACTACCTACCCCTGAAAAACATTTTTTCTTTCCCCAAATCCCCTTTATGAGATTTCTTAATTGATTGAAATTCTAGGAAATGAGTCATGAAATTATTGTTGTAGTGGATTAGAAAAATTTCATGCATGTTTATTGATTGATGATTTCTTTAATAATGAGGATCCAATGACCATCAATGATACTAATAAGCATGTAAAACCTCTTTAGTCATCTAAGGATGATACGATTGAGAAGTTATATGAGATCAGTGACCTCTCACCTTCACACACACTCCCATAAATCCAAAATAACCATGAATTGGAATTAAAACAACTACCTCAATATTTAAAATATTCATATATTGAGAATTGAATAAAACTGGTTGTCATCATTGCTAGTTCACTCCCTCCTGAGCATGAATTCAAACTGCTTGAACTTTGGAGGGAGTATAAACAAGATTTGGGATGGAAAATTTCTGACATTCCTAGTATTAGACCATAAATTTGTACACATCATATTTTATTAAATGATGAGGCTAAACCGGTGAGGCAGGCACAACGTCGACTGAACCCAAACCTCCTAGAAGTTGTGAAATTGGAGGTAACAAAATTAATGGATTTTGGAATCATTTACCCCATCTATGACAGCCAATGGGTCAGTCTCTTTCAAGTAGTTCCTAAAAAACTGGTGTTACAGTAATCGGAAATGAAAACAATGAATTGGTTCCAACTCATGTGCAAATTAGTTGGCATGTCTGTATAGACTATCACCGACTAAACCAACACACAAGGAAGGACCATTTCTCTTTTCCATTAATTGAACAAATGCTAGAGAGGCTAGAAGGTAAGTCCCACTACTGTTTCCTTGTTTGTTATTCTGGATACGTTCAAATACATATCGCCCGTGAGTATCTGTAAAAGACACCCTTCACTTTCCCCTTTGGCACATTTGCAGATAGGAGGATTCCATTTGGTCTGTGCAATGCTCTAGGAACTTTCCAATGATGTATGGTTATTATTTATTCAGATTACCTGGAGAATTTCATGGAAGTTTTCGTGGATGATTTCACTATTTATGGATCTTCTTTTGATAAATGTTTGAGTAGTCTTGCTCCAGTCCTACATCGCTGTATTGAAAATAACCCCGTATTAAATTATGAGAAATGCCATTTAATGGTGCGACAAGGAATAGTTTTGGGACATGTAATTTCTGGGGATGGTATCCAAGTAGATAAATCAAAAGTAGATGTCATTTATTCCCTACCATTCCCTAAAAATGTATGGGATGTGCAGTCTTTCCTAGGTCTTGCTGGATTTTACCATTGTTTCATTTGTGACTTTAGTAAAATTGCACCCCCCTCTCCCGATTACTCCAAAAAGAAAAAAGAATTTGTTTTTGATAAATAATGTGAAAAATCTTTTAATAAGTTAAAATGGAGTCTCACATCACCCCCAGTAATCCAACCACCTTAGTGGGATTTACCATTTGAGATCAAGTGTGATGCCTCAAACTATGCAGTTGTGGAAGTATTATCACAAAGGGTTGGCCAAGATCCACATGTCATGGCCTATACCTCACATACATTGCACCCTGCCCAATAAACCAACACCACAACTAAAAAAGAATTCCTTACCACAGTGTTTTCCTTGGATAAATTTAGGTCATATCTGTTAGGGTCCAAATTCATTGTATTCTTCGACTATGCTGCTCTATGGTATCTCTTTAAGAAACTGGAATCCAAACCACATATCATTCACTGGATGCTCCTCATTTTGTAATTAAATCTAGAAATTGAAGATAAAAAAGGAGCAGAGAATTTGGTGGCTGGCCATATCAGTAGGATTCCCCAATCCTCAGACATTAAATCTTCCCCCTGTATTTCTATAAATGATATGTTTCCCGATGAAGAATTGTACCTACTGAAAGATGTTATTACTTGGCATGATGAAATTGTAAATTATTTTATAGCATCTTTCATTCCTACTGATTTCAACAAAAATGAAGCCAACCGTCTAAAACATGAGTCTCATTGGTACATTTAGGATAAACCCTACCTCTGGCACACATGTAGTGATCAAGTCCATATGCATTGTCTTCCCGATAGCGATTTTCTGTCTTTCCTTAGATTCTACCATACTCTTGCTTGTGGGGGCCACTTTAGTCCCCAATGGACTGCTCGTAAGGTCCTTGACTCTGGTCTCATTTGGCCAACACTTTTTCGGGATGCACATGAATTTTGAAAATCTTGTCCTCATTGACAAAGAATGGGGAATGTATCAAAAATAAATAAAATTCCACAACAACTATTGCTCTTTCATGACATTTTTGATGTTTGGGGAATTGACTTTATGGGTCAATTTCCCAATTCCTTTTGCAACTTTTACATTCTTATGGCAGTCGATTATATGTCAAAATGGGTAGGGGCCAGATCCACAAGGACAGATGATTCCAAAACAGTTATGGAATTTTTGGGAAATCAGATCTTTTGTAGGTTTAGATTAACTAGGATCATCATCAGTGACTAGGGTTCTCATTTTTGCAACCGAAAATTCAATAAATTTTGCATTGGTATAGGGTATTTCATCGAGTGTCTACTGCATATCACCCACAGACCAATGGTCAAGACGAGGTGTCAAATAGAGAGGTAAAACAAATTCTTGAAAAAACGGTTCAACCCAACAGAAAAGATTGGAGTCTTAAACTCGATGAATCATTATGGGATTACAATACTACCTTTAAAACTCCCATTAGAATGTCACATTATAGGCTTGTTTTTGAAAAATTTTGTCACCTCCATGTTGAGATTCAGCACTGGGCCTACTAGGCCATTAAGCAATGCAATTCTAACCTTATGGTGCAGGTTCTCAGAGGAAGTTACAGATCCAGGAGCTAGAGTAAATTCATAGAGATTATTATGATAACTCTAGGATTTATAAGGAGAGAACCAAGGCTACACATGACCACCTTATCCTCCATCATGAGTTACACATTGGGAAAAAGGTCCTCCTCTACAATGCAAGGCTGAAATTGCATCCCGGTAAGCTTCGCTCTCGCTAGTTTGAACTATACATTGTTACTAATTTCTCGTAATTTGGTGTTGTTTAGGTTCAAAATGAAGAAACCAGGAAAACCTTCATTGTGAATGGGAAGTGGTTGAAACACTTCCATGAAGCCCTTCTGAAGACCCTGATAGAGGAACTCCAAGTTCAAGAAGCAGTCTACGAATGACACACAACAGGTTTAATCCTTCCTTCCCACATTTTATTTTTTTACAGTGAGGACACTGCACACTTTAAGTGTGGGGGGATGGGTATATTTCTAGTTTAGTTAGTAATTCTCATCATCTCTTTTCTTTTTCTCTTTTTAGCATATTGAATTGTATTGTCACTTTTCCCCCTTTCTCTTCCACTCGCCTTTGTGCTGGAAAATTAATTTTTTATACCTACTTTATCATGGAAAATGATTCTCTTTTAATCATGGAGGTTATTGAAAATTCATGTAGAATTTTGGTATTTCATGTTGTTTTAGAATTCAAAAAAATGCTTATACAATGTGAATTTCAGCAAAAATTCAATACTATGGTGTGACTTTCTTTTGAAATTTAGTTCTTTTTAGATGATATAAATGGTTGTATAATTTTGAAACCTTTTAGAAGAATGGTTCCATTCTATGAATAGTTTAAGGGAAAATTGTGTCACTTAATATCTCCAAACATTTTTTCACCCAACCATGATGTGTGAAAATTTCTTACTTAAAGGAAGGTAAATATAAGAGAGGTTGATTTTTCTCTACTTTAATTAATCATTTTTCTATACATTTTTTATTTGTCTGATCTATTTCATTATTGTACTAGATTTATCTATGCATGTGAACCTGTTATCCGACTATTGTATGCCATAAAAAACAAAAAAATGCATTTTATATAAGGCAAGTCAAAAACCACCCTTCCTCGACCTTTGATCTTGTTATAACTATTACAATTAGTGTTGTGAGGAGATCAAACATGGATTAGGAGAAGAGTGTGAGATTTGTTCCAAGTGTAACTTTTGAAAAATTAATAAATGATGGGAGTGGTGAAATGTTCAACATATGGGGATATCTAGGTCGGGAGCTTATGGTTTGACTTCTAAGAATTCTTAAGTGATTGGGTCTTGAAATTTGATTGCAAAATATGTGGGGAAAGTTCAGTGGAAAAGATCTTGTAAGTAGACAATTATTAAAATAACTTATATTTACTTGATAGAAAGTGGAAAGTATAGAGTGAAATGATTGTCACACACACACACATGTGGAGAATTAGTGACATGATTAACTTTTGAATTATTTTCTTTTATTGTTATCATGCATCTCTTAGAATTCCATTTGGATATAATTTTTGAGACGTCTTTTTCCATGATCTCTGAGAATAACTTTGTGGTGTGATTTTTTGTTAGATCACATTTATATTAGGAATTAAATTGTCATTTAATGTTAAATATTTATGTAGTTGGAAATATCTACATGCTTAATTTTTCAAATTATGAATATTCCCAGGAGTTCAAATGCTTAGGTTTGGGAGTATGATCACACCGCGATTCACTATATCATTTTCACCCTTACACCACTATGCTAAACTTGTTTTATATTGAAAATAAAAAAAATCATTCCATGTATGAATCATTTATTTTTTTATCACTGTTAAAAGGGAAATGTTAATTTTTTTTGATGATTCCATTGCAGAAGGCGGTGATTTGGAGGGCCCATGATGATGTCCAAAAAAATGGGCCAAACTGCGCAGGATCCATGCATACCAGTGGACTCATTCATACAATTATACTTAACCATGAATCCAAATGGGGTGAAATTTTGTGGACTAGTCAATAGATTATTGGGATACATTTCATCTGAATAAATCCAAGACTCATTCATACATCTAGTGTCCAAAAAGACCTTATCTTTCCATAACATAAAATCAGCACAAAGTCAAATGTGGTGTTCTGTATTTTATCAATATCTTGAGTTATAGTTGTCCAAATGGTGACAAACTATACGTGGAGAAATTCAATAGGTGAGGAAACTTGTTTCTAGTTTTTTCCAAAGTGTTATTCGACTTTCAAGTTGTTGAAAACCATGGGCCAAGTGGTTTTACACAATCTGTGTGCCCAAAACCACCTTCCACTTTGCCTATAAAATGGAAGCTTGGGATCCCCAATTGTAAGTTCATACAGGAGGCAAAGCTCTGGTATTTCGGAGACCAAAAGGATTCCTCTCATAATCCAAGTATTTCTGGAGGCCCTTATCCTCATAAGGGTATAAAGTATAAAGGAAAAGTTCCACCCGAGCTTCCTCCTCCTCCCGATGTCCAGCTAAATGGTGGAAAATCATTTCAAGGGAGCTATATACACTTGGGAGGGAGTTATATCACTTTTTCTTCTACTGGTTTTGTGAAATTTTTGTGTTAAATATTTCACTTGTTTCTTATCTTGGCATTATTCTCCTATAATTTCATTTCTATTGTTAAAATTAAGTGAAACGCTTTTTATATTCAACACCGATTGGGTTGACATTTCAAGTGGGAATCTTGGGTTGTTCGGATTGGACAAGACAAGAGTCCTATTTATCTAACACATACATAATATTTCAATATTCTTTGGTATCCTTTCTTCTCTATGATTTATAACCAAACCTTTACAACATAATTGTTGTGCCATGGGGTGGTCCTTTGAGCATCGTTTAAAAGGCAAGAGGGGAGTTGAGATCTTGACAACCCTCAACCATATGATTCCATTAAACCATGTGTATTTTTCAGAATTATGAACTCACCAAGAAGTTTAGTGAACTTGATATGATCTCCTTATCTAATAATTCTAAAATACCACTTTTATTTATCAACTATTAGACTCATTAAATCAAGTCATTTTCTTCAAACTTTTTTAAAACAACCCCTCTTTTAGTAATTATTATTAAAAATGAACACTCTAAACACACGAACGCTCCTTGAGATATGACCTTGGGTCTGCCCTAGACTACAAATCAACCTTAAAATTCTAATCAATTTGACGTATCATGAGAGTACGTTCACTCAGCGGCCCGACCATATCCTCGGCTCGACTCATTTCTGGGCCAGTTTAGCCCCTCTCACCGATGTCACGGCCCACCTGGCTGCAAACCTTCTCTCCTAGTGTCGTGTGCTGATACGCCACTGACCGTTGCACCATGATGAACAGGAATAACAAAAGGAGTGGAGTGGGAAGGATTTGAACATAATAACACCCAAATAATTGTCTAGATATTTGATCTTATATACCTAGATAAGTTCTTGTTAGTAGGATCACAAAGAACAAAAAATGGTGTAATAACCACAAAAATAGATATCCCCTTTTATCCCACATCATTTACCACCCCGTAACAAAAGGTATATCTATGGGTTAACTTGTTCATGAGTTAACCTGCATTCTTCATTTAAAAGAATGAACAGGGAAAAACAATTCACATAGAAAAGCATCAAACCCCTACATGGGAAAGGATATTACAAAAGGATGACTGTTCATCATTATATGTCGATCTATGGTCTAGAATCCACTCTCTAAGTGTTTCGTCGCTGTTATCTGATTCGCTAACATTTGTTATTGGAGGGTTTTCCATCGTCATTCATCAGTTGAATTACAAGGATGTTCATCAACCCTGAATTCCCTATTTAATTAAATAAGGAAGACGCATTCACATTACAGCATCACCACCCTACTCCATTAATGAGGTTCATTAATGAGCTTCATTAATGAGATTCAACATTGCTACATCATCACACCATAGCGCAGATGTGCCACTGCATAATGATGAAGAAAACAAATAAAATAATTTTTTAAGTTATTTAATTTTTCTTCTGAAAAGTCCAAAAATTAACATTCACCCTTGACCCGAACCGGTCATGGTTAGGCTCTACCTAAGTGACTCACGCCCTCCTGAGCTCAATATTACTCTCATATTTACAATCCGAGTTACCGTTTAGTATTTTTAAGGATGTGAAAATAACATAATTTTACTTAATTATTTTATTTATGACCAAAAACAACTTTCCATTGTTCACCCATGTCAGCTAAAGTTGGGACATTTCTAGGAGAATCTTTATGCTTTGAGTTCAATGGTGCCCTCATATTTTTTTAGGGAACCAGATTAAATGTTAGAAAACCCCACTCACATGTTTATTTAATGAACCTTAAAAAATGTTAAAAAATATGTTCCGGCCAATTAGGGATAAAGAATTACATGCCATGTTAGAGCCTGGTCTTGAAATAATCCCATTTAATTTTAAAAAACTACATGGAATTACAGGGTATTAAATTTCTCCCCCTTTAAATATTTACATCCTCAAGAGCCTAAAAAAGTGCTAATCAAACAAATGGGGATACAAGGAACTAATATGAACCTCTCTCTCTCCCATGTGCTCTCTTAGAGATTCTCGTGTTTCCAAGGAACACGCCCCATAGGAATCGACCATCCATGAAGGATCCCCTCCAATTGATCCTCTGTCTCCATTGGGTACTCCACGAATGTCGCCACATCATAAATCGTCAGCTTTCCATGGTTGATGACGTGAGAAGGGTTATCCATTCATATTATTAGCTGAGATATGTGGAAGACTTCATACACCCTCTCTAACTTCGGTGGTAGATCCAAGTGGTACTCCACCTCACCCACCCTATGTGGTATTAGGAAATGTATGATAAACCTCTAAGATAACTTGCCACCCTGGCCAAATATCTATATCCCTCATCAAAGAGAGACCTATAGGAATATGTGGTCCCCATATTTGGACTCTTAGGGTCTCCATAATCTATCAGAATATGACTTATGTCAGTTGTGTTCAGTCTTCATCCACTCTCAGATGATCTGCACCTTCTCATTAGTAACCTATACAATCTGTGGACCCATGAGTGTAGACCCACATGGGTTTATCTAGCATAATGGTTACCTACATTGTTGTTCATATAGTGCCTCTAATAGTTCCATATAGATGGTGGAGTGTTAGTTGTTGTTGTTTGAAAACTACACTAGTGGTAGGTAGTCCTCCCAACTGTGGCCAAAATAAAAAACGCAAGCATGAAGAATTTCCTCCAAGGTCTGGATGCTCCTCTCCATATGACCATCCATATGTGGGTGAAAGGATATGATAAAGTTCAGTTGAGTCCCAAACACCACCTATAATCCCTACCAAAACTGGGATGTAAATCTTGTATTACGATCTGAGACTACCATAGATGGTACTCCATGGAGTTGATATTGGATCGAATATGTAGATGTATATGTGTATAAGATGGAACAATACAAGAGGGGGTGAATTGTAGGTTTAAAAATTCTTTTAAACACTTAAGAAATTAGTTTAAAAGATCTTAAACTAATATAATTCACAACCTATACAATTAACCACAATTTTCATGGTCATATGGAATGATACAATGTAATACTATAAGAAAAGCAAAGAAATTGTATTCAAGATTAATACAATAATCAGAGTAATATAATAGTGAAGGATTCTACCATAAAGTGTATATAATCAATTTATACAATTTGTAATAGTATGATTGTAATTGAAACAATTACAAATGAAAATGAAATTAATAAATGTAAATAATACAATTCCCTTTCTTAAAAAAACAGCATCGGAAATGTAAAAGTATTACATTTCTTTTGACCCAAAGAGAAGGTTTATCCTTTCACCCAGGATAAGAGGTTTGTCCTACCACCACCTTGGTAAGCCCTCGATATGATGATCGGTACGTCTGTCTTGCTATCCCTACAAGCCCTCGATTTTGCAGGTTATCAGCACCTCTGTCTTTGAATCACTTGAAAGCCCTCGATACGATGATCGGTAGCACCGTCTGCCTATCCCCGTAAGTCCTCGATCGTTATCACCTGATCAGTTGCACAAAGAAAAACAAATAACTTATTTAAATACAAAAACTAAGAACGATCCGTTCACATTTTGTAGTTTCAAGGCTTTCGCACGAAGCAGGAGAGAAGTCACAATGTCTCTCTCTAGAACTTGATATCACAGAATGATCAAAGTCTCAGTCTTTCATCAATCTAGATCAGCTTAAAATGACCTTTTATTTATAGGCCTCTGGTTCCAATGGTCACATTTCCTCCAATGGTCATATTTCTCCGGAAAACTCAGATGGACTTGGACACCTGGCATTATAACGGTCATATTGAAACTAAAAACACGACATCGTTTTGGTTAGTTTGTAACTAACTCCACGACATCATTTTGGTTAAAACAAAATATATATGAATATGATAAACATGAGTAAAATTGACATGTTCCACACGATTGTCATGATCAGTACGATTCACAGTCAGTATGATCGACAAACTTAGTACGATTGACAGAGTTAGTACGATTGATAGAGTTAGTACGTTTGACAGAGTCAATACGATTGATAGAGTCAGCATGATTGACAGAGTCAGTACGATTGACAGAGTCAGTATGATTGACATAATCAGTACGATAATTTTAGTAAGTATGATAAACAAAGTAAATAGGATAAACATGGTCAGAATAGATTTTTGATTTCCAAAAAAAGACATAAAAGTCAAAAGAGAACTTTTGACTCAACAATCTCCCCCTTTTTGGAAAGCACAAAACATAAAGTAAAAAAAAAAGAAATACTTATCTCCCCCTGAGTTATTGGAAACTCTTCTGAATATGATTTTGAATAAAAATAACTCCCCCTTAGGTATGTACTTTCCTAAGGATTTTATTCATAGATTTTCCTTGATTTATAAGTGTTTGATTAAAACATTCTTCCTTTATAAATCATTCTCTCCTTATAAAAAATTCCCCCCCTTTGTTATTTATAAAAAAAATGGTGTAATTTTGAGTTTTCTGAAAGAGTTAGAGAAAATAAAATGCAAATCAATATGAAAGAAACATAAATATCATTGAGATTACAAGTCTGAATAATTATAGAAATGGAAAAAGATACAACAATCATTTGTTTTCTCTTTCATTTTTTTTCTTGATCAACTCATGAAGAATGGATTTCATCTGTTTGATTTCCTTCTTGTCTTCAGATATAGAATCTCTTTGGGACCTGAGAAGCTCTTTTTGATCAGCAAAAAGATGATCCTGATTCTTGATGGTCTCTTCATGGACTCTGATTACTTCTTCAAGAGTATCAATTATGTCTTGAAGATTCTTTTTGTCTTTGGATAACACAAAATTTTGCTTCTTCGACAAATATATTTCTTCTTTGAAAGATGAAACCTTAGAAAACTCTAACTGAAAATAATTCATTCTCTCTTACAGCTCTTTTATTTAAGGAATATCGGGTCTATGAATATTTGAAAATTTATTCATCCTTTCAACAGTTTCTTTGTTAAGCTTATTTAAAGCAATAGCAAGATCATTCGACAGACTTCTTAAATATTCAATTGATATCTCATGATCATTCACTAAGCTCTCTATTTTGTATGACCACTTAGTCATTCTATTTCAATCTTTCTTATGAGCGGTCGAAATTTCAGATATTACTTTTAAATCGGCTTCAATTGAAAAAACTTTATTTCTAAGTTCTCTTACAGAGCCAAAATTCTTTCTTTGATTGTCCGTGATGAAATCAATTTTCCCTTCATGTCTAGGGAAATAAGGGTTGGTCTTCTCAATCCTTCTCAAAACATGAACAATGTAATCACTACTCTTGAGAGAGATTGTGTGTTCTGAATCAGTATCCTCATCGTACGAATCTAGTTCATTTGATCGGCTTGAGTCTTCAACTGGCTGTTTTCCTTTTACTTTTTCTTTCTCCCTTATTTCTTCTTCTACTTTGTCACTGAAAATAATTACTTTTTCAATCTGATATGATTGATCAACTTGCTTTATTTGAGAATATATTTTATCTAGAGTTTCAAAAGATTGAGCATGAGCTTGATCGGAATGAGGAGTTTGTTGAATACCTTCACTTTGCTTTTGAAATGATTCTTCTCTACTTTTCTTTGAACTATGAATGAATTCCAAAAGAAAATTTCTTTCCTCTAGGTTTTCAGGAGAAAGATCAGTTTGGTTTTCTTTGGCTGGTATAGGTGCCAATTGATTTAGTGCTGATTGATTCTGTGCTGATTCAACTTCTAAATCCTTAACAAAAAGCATTGAATTCTGATCAAAACATACATTCAACTTCTTCAACATAACCTTACTTATCCAGGATGGCTTCAGCTCTTTCAATTTCCTTTTCAAAGGAATATTATAAAACTTCATGCTCTCAAGGATGAACTTTATAAGAATAGATGGATACATGATAAAATGGGACTTTATCACTCCTTACTTGACATTCTTTATTATTTCAAAAATGTATCCCATGAGATTTACCTTTATCATGTTGAAAAGATAGTCAAGCATGAAGATATCAGAAACTTTCAGAGTTTCTCTATCCCTTTTACTTGGGATAAGAAAACCTTGCATCCAAAGTGCCACAAATATGTTATCTGAAGATAGATGAGCCACTTTCATCTTCTCTTTATTTATCAAAAACAATGACTTTTCATCACTTTCCTTATTAAACGTACCAACCTTATCTATTAGTTTATGATATTGACAAAAAGAATCACCTTCTATTGAGACATTTAGAAAGTGGGCTGCTTGTTTCACAGACATAGAGATTTTTCTATCATACACAGCAAAGTTGATTGACATATTTTTGTCAAAAGATACGGTTTTGTAGAATTGGCTAACTTCTTCAATAAGAACCGAATCTTGAGACACAGTTTTTTGAACACACAGATGTTCCCAGCCTTGAAACAAAATAATTCTTCTAATTCTAGAATCGTACGAATCAAAGAAGTCCTGAGAAACTAACCTTTCTCTGAGGAAGTCATTCTCTGAAAAATTATTTGAAGACATTTCAGAAGGAGTGTTGGCAGAGTATTGAGACATATATGTGAAGCCTATGGAAGATCGTACTGAGTTTAAAAACAAAGGGGCAAGGCTTCGCCACAAGACTTGAAAAACCGGTGTGGGTTTGGGAAGGAGGGTCTATTTATAGTTGAAAAAAATGACCGTTGATATTCTATGGTTGAGATTAGAAGAAACAAAATTGACGGATAGGATTAAAAAAGGTTTTTTTAAAATGAAAAAAAAATAAAAAGTGAAAAACAAAACAAGGTAAGGAAAGTATGTACCTTCCAGAGATTGTAAGGTGATTGTTGGTTTCATAGTATTAACATAGTAAAAGAAAACACAAGCATATGAGGAGAAAGAATACGATCGGTTGTCATGATGATGGAAAACAAATTCATTACCATAGGTTTTCAAGCCGATGGAAAAAAAATTCATTACCATAGGTTTTCAAGCCGATAGAAAAAAAAGTCATTACCATAGGTTGTCAAGATGGTGGAAAACAAATTCATTACCATAGGTTGTCAAGCCAATGGAAAACAAAGTCATTACCATAGGTTGACGTGCCGATGGAAAACAAACTTGTTACCATAGGGTGATGTGCCGATGGAAAACAAACTTGTTACCATAGGGTGACATGCCAATGGAAAACAAACTTGTTACCATAGGGTGACGTGCCGATGGAAAACAAACTTGTTACCATAGGGTGACGTGCTGATGGAAAACAAAGTTGTTACCATAGGGTGAAGTGCCGACAGAAAACAAACTTGATACCATAGAGTGGCGTTCCAATGGAAAACAAACTTGTTAACATAGGGTGATGTGCCGATGGGAAACAAACTTGTTACCATAGGGTGACGTGCCGATGGAAAACAAACTTGTTACCATAGGGTGACGTGCCAATGGAAAAAAAACTTGTTACCATAGGGTGATGTGCCGATGGAAAACAAACTTGTTACCATAGGGTGACATGCCAATGGAAAAATAATAGTCAAGACAACAAACAAAAGGTAAAAACGATAGCTAAACAGTCAATAAGATAAACAGAAAGACAAAAACACAAACTAGGAGAATAAATAGATAAATAAAAAGAATATTAAGTAAAATGTTCTCCTTTTTAAGAAAAGTTTCTTAATGTAAGGAGTAGTGAAAAACATAAAGTAGACATGAATGATTACTCTAATTTAATCATTCCTAGATTCTATTTTATGAACTCAAATCTATCGGAAGGTAATGGTTTTGTAAAAATGTCAGCATGTTGTTCTTGCGTTTCGATGAATTGTAAAATAATATCTCCTTTTTGTGTGTGATACCTAAGAAAGTGATGCCTAATATCTATGTGTTTTGCACGAGAGTGAGGTGCTGGGTTTTTACTAAGACATATGGCACTAGTATTATCACTTAGAATTTGAGTTTTGGAAAAACTCAATCCATAGTCAGTGAGTGTGTGTTGCATCCACAACACATGGACACAACAACTTCCAGCTGCTGAATATTCAGCTTCAGTAGTGGAAAGTGCTACTGAGTGTTGTTTATTGCAGGACCATGAAACCAAGGAATCTTCTAAGAAATGACATGTTCCAGATGTACTCTTTCTATCCATTTTACAACCACTGAAGTCAGCATCTGAAAAACTTTTTAAAACAAAATCATTTCTAGAAGAATAAAACAGACCTAAATCCATAGTTCCTTTTAAATACCGAAAGATTCTCTTCAAGAATTTTAAATGAGACTCTTTTGGATTAGATTGGTATCTTGCACATAAGCATACAAAAAACATTAATTCTGGTTGACTAGCTGTCAAGTATAAAAATCTTCCTATCGTACCTCTAAAAATTGTTTGATCTACTAGTTTCCTAGTTTCATCAAGATCAAGTGTATTTGAGGTACCAATTGGAGTTCTAATACTTTTAGTATTCTCATATCCATACTTTTTGAGTAAATATTTAATATACTTATGTTGAGATATATATGTTCCTTCTGGTTTTTTAGAAATTTCAAAACCTAAAAATAATGTTAACTCACCCATCATACTCATTTCAAACTCAAATTTCATTAAATTCGAAAAAGAATCAGTTAAAGACTTCTATATTGATCCAAATATGATGTCATCAACATAAATTTTGACAATCAAAAAAATTTTATTTACCTTTTTTATAAAAAGGGTTGGATCCGCTGTACCTTTTGCATAATTGTTTTGTAAAATAAATCCTGTAAGTCTATCATACCATGCTCTAGGAGCTTGTTTAAGGCCATATAGATCTTTGGTAAGTTTAAAAACATGATTAGGATATTTTGAGTCTAGAAAATCAGGGGGTTGTTCGACAAAAAATTCTTCTTGAACAAAACCATTTAGAAAAGTACATTTAACATCCATTTGAAATAGTTTGAAATTAAAGTATGTTGAAAAGGCTAATAGAATACTAATAGATTCAAGTCTAGCTATCGGAGCATATGTTTCTTCATACTCTATTCCCTCTTATTGATTATATCCCTTAGCAACAAGTCTTGCTTTTATTTCTTACAATGATTCCATTTTCATCACATTTATTTCTGAAAACCCATTTTACACCAATTACAGTTGTTTCTTTCAGTCTTTTAAATAGAGTCCGGACTTTATTCCTTTTAAATTCATTTAGTTCATCTTGCATTGATTTAATCCAATCTTTATCACCTAAATCCTCACTTGGACTTTTAGGTTCGAATTTAGAAAGAAGGTCAAGATGTTCTATTTCATTTCTTAAGGAATTTATGGTCCTTATAGGTTGATTTACATCACCAATGATGTTATCATTAGGATGATTCCTAAGAAACAATTGATTTGGATTTTTTAAAACCTGTTCATCAAAATATGTTAGAAAATATTCTGGGGTAAAAGTTTTAGAAAGACTTTCTTGAATATTTCCCTTGTTAGAAGGATGTTCTAATAAAAGTTGATGATTAGTTTTTGAAAACACATCCGAAGATATAGGTTGGGGTTGTTTGAAAACAAAAGGATCAGTTTCATCAAATTTAACATGCATTGTTTCATCAACAGTAAAAGTATTTTTATTGAAAACTCTATATGATTTAGAAGTTGTAGAATAGCCTAGAAAGATTCCTTTATTAGAATTTGGTGCGAATTTGTGTAGATTCTCTTTAGTATTCAAAATGAATACTTTACGCCTAAAAACTTTGAAGTATGAAACTTTAGGTTTTCGGCCAGTCCACAATTCATAAGGTATTTTATTAAGAAAAGGTCTAGTTAAAACACTATTTATAGTATAACAAGAAGTACTAATGGCTTCAACCCAAAAATTCTTAGCAACTGAGTATTCACTCACCATGGTTCTTGTCATTTCCTGAAGAATGCGATTTCTTCTTTCAACAACACCATTTTGCTAAGGAGTTATGGGAGTTAAGAAATTATGAGTAATACCTTTCTTATTACAAAAGGTTTCAAAAATATAATTTTGAAATTCACCACCATGATCACTATGAATAGTTATCAATGATAGGTTTTTCTCATTTTTAACTTGGGCTCTAAAAATTTTGAAATAGAAAAAGGCTTCAGATTTCTTTGTTAGAAAATAGACCCATGTAAATCTAGTAAAGTCATCAACTAAAACAAATACATGGTATTTGCCTCCAATGCTTCTAGTTTGTGAAGGACCAAAAAGATCCATGTGCACTAGTTGTAATGCATTAGAAGTTGAAACTTCATTAATTGAATTAAAGCTAGTTTTATGTTGCCTGCCAAATTGACAAGGATCACAGATCTTTGAAGAATCATATCTAAGATTTGGTAGTCCCTTTACAAGACTTTTCTTTGAAATTTTACAAAGGTTTCTTAGGATGCAGTGTCCTAGTATTCTATTCCATAGCCATGATTGGTCTTCTATTGCACTTAAGAAAGGTAGATTTTGGTTCCTAAGGTTTTCTAAGTTAATAGTGTATACATTCTCTTGCCTATGGGCAGAAAGAATGAATTCATCCTTGGAATTGTGAACTAAGCATTTATTATTTATAAAATTCACAAGGTATCCTTCATCACATAATTATCTTGTTCTAATGATATTGTGCTTAATACCTTTAAAAAACAAAATATTTGAAATAATAACTTTTCCAAGAAAAACAATATTACCTATTCCAACAATATTTCCTTGAGCATTATCTCCGAAGGTAACCTTTCCACCTTTTGCTTCGATAATCTTTTCAAAGAAATATTTGTTTCTGGTCATGTGAAAAGAAAAAAAAACTATCCATATACCAAATATTCTTGTTTATACACTTCTTATTCTACTGAAAAAGAAACAATTAGTTTTTTGGAATCCAAACTTATTTGGGTCCAGAAGGGTTAGATAAAAGAATTTTAGGAATCCACATTTTTTTGCAAAATGAGATTTATGAAATCCTAAATACTGGGTTCTATTAAGAGAATAATCTCTTTTCCAGTGTCCACCACATTTACACTTAGTATAAAAAGGGGTACATTGAGGAAAAAAATAGTTATTACTAAAAATTGGTTTAGAATGAGTATAACCAATACCAGAATGATTCCTCAAAGGTCGAATTTGAAAATACATTTTATCAAAGTTTTACTTTCCATAATTAATGTTTGACAATCATTTTCTCAAGGAAAAAATTTATGACTTTAGTTTTAAAACTAGGTTCTTATCCTCCAAAACATTTGATTTTGAACTAGAGTTGAGCTCTAAAACATTTTTCTTAGAAATTTCATTTTCAAGATCCTTATAAAGTTTATCCTTATCAGATTTAACTTTCTCAAGGGGTTTTAAAATACTTTTAAAATCATAAGTTTTCGTATCAAGATCATTAGAAAGATCTAATACTTATTTGGTTAAAATCGAAATTCTAGAATTTTCTTTATCAAGTTTCTTTTTGAGTTTATAATTTTCATTATCAAGTAATTTAGCAAACCTAGATACTTATTCAAATGAAGGTAACGTATTATATTCGGATGATGAATACTCATCTAAAGATTCATAATACATATTATCAGTATAATTCGCATTCAAGGAAACATTTGTAATAGCATCAGCATTGTGTACCTTAGCCATGAGACAATGATCTTCAATTGGTAATCTGGCTATAAGTCCAATATTCCTTTTTCCTGAGGATTCATATTCTGAAGAATTATCTGATGAATCGCTACCACTTTCACTCCAAGTATCATTTTCCTTCAATACTTTCTTTTTCTTTGTCTTGTAATACTTTTTCTTATTTCTTTCATAATGTTTCTCCTTTCTTTCTTTTCTCCTTACTAAAGAACAATCAGTTCTTATATGACCTACTTTATTGAATTCATAACATGTTACCTCTAAATATTTCTTATCCTTCATATCGTTCTTTTTGAATATGTATTATAAATCTTTCTTTTCCAAAATCTTGTCCATCCTTCATGAAAGATTGGCTAACTCATTATCTGAATGATCACAATCACTTGAATCAGACATAACAAAATTCTTGGCTTTAGATATTGTTATTATTTCAAGTGTTTTAGCTTTATATGTAGTAGTAAAAGCTACACTTCCATTCCCATTTTTCTTCTTATTGAAATCAGCATCTCTCTTCATTCTTGTCTCATGCTGTAGAAGAGTTCCAAAGAGTTCATCAAAAGTAATCTGAGAATCTTTTCTGTTTTCATCAATAGCTGTCCTTTTTGACTCCCATTCATTTGGAATTATATAAATAATCTTATCTACAAGAGCTTCATCATCAAGACCTTTTTCTCCCATATATTTTAAACTGTTGACAATTGTCATAAATATGTGTTTCACTTTACATACTAGCTCTCCATAAGGAAAAAGAAATCCATGATACTCTGCTTGAAGCATTGCTCTTCTTGTTTCTATAACCTTAGATGTACCAAAATGTGTGACTTCCAATTTCTTCCAAATATAGTTGGCTACTTAATAATAAGATATCTGGCTGTATATATTCCTAGTCATAGAACATAGAAAATTATTGCGTACCTTGTAATTCAGTTGGTACTCTTGCTTCTGTTGATTAGTGAAAGTACTGACTTCTTTGTCAAAAATTTTGTAACCTCCAGTAAGCATAATAAAATTTTCTACACCAGTATTGATAACAAATGTCTTCATTCGATCTCTCTAGTACACATAATCATTCCCATCAATTATTGGTGGTCTAGTTGGATTTAGATTATCAATTGACCCAATATTCATTCCTACCATCTTATAAAACAAAATCTTTTCCACTTCACACGTAAGTGCATAAAAAAACTTGAAATAGAGATAGTAATACAAATTAGTGGAAACCTCCATTTATACCAATTGTTGGATTGAATATGTAGATGTATATGTGTATTATATGGAACAATACAAGAGGGGGTGAATTTTAGGTTTAAAAACTTTGTTTAAACACTTAATAAATTAGTTTAAAAGATTATAAACTAATACAATTCACAACAGATACAATTAACCACAATTTTCTTGGTTATAAGGAATGACACAATGTAATACTATAAGAAAAGTAAATAAATTGTATTCAAGATGAATACAATAATCAGAGTAATATAATAGTGAATGATTCAATCATAAATCGTATAGAATCAATTGATACAATTTGTAATAGTATGATTGTAATTGAAACAATTACAAATGAAAATGAAATGAAGAAAGGTAAATAATACAATTCTATTTCTTAAAACAAACAGCAGTGGAAATGTAAAAGTATTACAATTATTTTGACCAAAAGAGAAGGTTTATCCTTTCTCCCAAGATAAGAGGTTTTTATTACCACCACCTTTGTAAGCCCTCGATACGATGATCGGTATGTCTATCTTGATATCCCCGCAAGCCCTCGATTTTGTAGGTAATCGGCACCTCTGTCTTTCAATCACCTGAAATCCCTTGATACGATGATCAGTAGAACCATCTACCTATCCCCAGCATCCCGCGATCGTTATCACCTGATAGGTCGCACAAAGAAAAACAAAGCACTTATTAAAATACAAAAACTAAGAACAAGCCGTTCACGTTTTTTAGTTTCAAGGATTTCGTACGAAGTAGGAGAGAAGTCACAGTGTCTCTCTCTAGAACTTGATAGCACAAAATGATCAAAGCCTCAGTCTTTCAGCAATCTAGATCAGCTTCAAATAACCTCCTATTTATAGGTCTCTGGTTCCAACGGTCACGTTTCCTCCAACGGACATATTTCTAAGAAAAACTCGGAGGGACTTGGACACCTGGCATTATAACGGTCATATTGAAACAGAAAACACGACATCGTTCTGGTTAGTTTGTAACTAACTCTACGACATCGTTTTGGTTAAAACAAAAGATATATGAAGATGATAAACAAGAGTACAATTGACATGTTCAGTACGATTGTCATGATCAGTACAATTTACAGTCAGTACGATCGACATAGTCAGTACGATTGACAGAGTTAGTATGATTGACAGAGTCAATACGTTTGACAAAGTCAGTATGATTGACAGAGTCAGTATGATTGATAGAGTGAGTATGATTAACAAAGTCAGTACGATTGACAGAGTTAGTATGATTGACATACTCAGTACGATAATTTTAGTTAGTACATTAAACAAAGTAAATATGATAAACATGATTAGAATAGATTTGGGATTTTCAAAACAAGCCATAAAAGTCAAAAGAGAACTTTTGACTCAATAGTTGAACTATCTACTGTGTGTAGAGGTGTCCCAAGTTATTTACTGAACCATGCTCTTGAATGGGTAAGAAGTGGGCCAACATGTTGAGTCAGTCTACCATCAACCAGATGGTATTGTACCCCTTGTACATATGTGGTCATCTATTCATGAATTCCGTCAATATCCCATCCCACTTCCACTCTAGTACCTCGAGTTATTGTGACAAACCTACTGGAACCTGGGGCTCGACCTTCACTTGTTGACTAGTGAGGCATCACGAGACAAACTCTACCACAACCTTCTTCATCCCCAACCACTATTAATGACATTGGAGGTCCTGTTACATCTTAGCCGCATTTGGATGTACTACCAAAGGGGATTTATGGAACTCCCTCAATACCTTCTCCAGTAATTCCACTGGTACTATGGTGCATCCTCTAAAAATGATGGCATGCAACCCACCTTTCAAATATCTATCGAGGGCATGCCCTGTGGACATCTGGGCTTGTGTAGTCTCATAGGTGGAATCTATGAGTTTCACCTCCATGACTCACAGTAAGAGTGGAGGGGAAACTACCATTTACTGAAGATAATATTCCGAATCTCTATCCACATATGATATCTAAAATTATCCCAACTACTCTAATACTTTGTTCAGAAGTGTTTAATTTTATCTTCTGCTGAGAAAATCGGCCACTATGTTCCCATTCTTAAGAGTATAGACTAACTAAAAGTTATAGACCTAAAGGAACTCTAGCCAACGTCATTGTCTCAAATTCATATCCTTCTGAGGAAATATATACTTCATTCTCTTTGGGTCAGAGTAGACGATGAGTCGTTCACCCATAATTTTGTGTTGCAACATCTTCTGTGCGAAGACTACCACTACCAAATCAAGGTCATGAGTCTCATAGTACTGCTAATGTGGTCTCAAATGTCATGATCCATAATCTATTATTGCATTCCACTACACCCGGACACAACTAAGCATGGTTCATGATGCATCAAAGTACACCACATAGTCAGCACCCTCCTCTGGAAACCTCAAGATAGAAGCACTCATCAAGATATTCCTCAACTACTAAAATCTCTACTAGAATCTTTTTGTCCACAAAAAGGGTTTTCCTTTATGTTTCAATGTCTTCATGGGTTATTCTACTCTGGAAAAGTTAGGTACAAACCTCTGATAGTACCAAGCCAACCCAAGGAAACTTCTCACCTCAGTAACACTATTGGGTATCTCTCAAGTAATCACCTCCTAAATCTTAGCAGCATCCACTATAAATCCAGCCTCTTAGATTAGATGTTTGAGGAAGTGGATCATTCATATCCATAACTCATACTTTGAGATATTTCAGTAAAGCTGGTGCCCTCAGAGTTTGTCCAGAACCATCCCCCAGTGTATCGAGTGCTCCTCCTCAGACGTTGAATACCCAAGGATATCCTTAATGAAGACCACTACAAACCAGTCTAAGTATGTTTGGAATATCCTATTAATGAGTCCCATGAACACTTTTGGGGTGTTTTTCATGCTAAATGAAATCACTAAGTACTCCTAGGGTCCATAACGACATCTAAAAGTATTCTTCGAGATATACTCATCTCATACTCGAAGATGGTGATAGCCTGATCTGAGGTCTATCTTTGATAACAGTATTGCTCCCTTTAGCTGGTCAGAGAGGTCATCAGTCTTTGGAAGATGGTACTTGTTCTTCATGGTCACCTGGTCTAGGCATCAGAATTCCACACATAACCTCAAGCTTCCATCTTACTTCTTATAAAAAACAATGGGGCTTCCCATGGTGAATCACTGGGCCTTACGAACCCCTTTCTCTAAAAGTACTCTAACTATACCCTCAGCTCCTAGATCACTTTGAGAGACATTCGATATGTAGGTGTATATATTCATGTAGTCTCGGGGTATATATCAATGCAGAAGTCTATCTCTCTATGAGGAGGTAGTCCAGGAACATCCTCTGGAAAGACTTCCTCACACTCGTCCACCAATGTAGGAAACTATGGACTCATATCATTAATTTCATTGAGGGTCATTATAGCCAACTGATGAGTAAATGGACGCAACCTCCTATGTGTGAGTCCATCCTGTACTGCTTTAGTTTCTTTTTCACTGATGAATAAAAACCTAGTCACATCTCCATAGATACATCGCATTGTATGTCTAAAACAGTCGATCTGGACATGGACTGTTGATAGCCAGTCTATACCCAAAATGACATCATAAGGCCTCAAATCCACTACTTAGAGATCCCAGCCAAAGCTCTCGCCTCCAAGAGTAATCTCACACTTCCATCACAAATGTTTGATCCTCAAATCCCTTCCCATAGGAGTCTAAAATCGTATGGATCAAGCCAATGAATCGATCAAAATATATGAGATTCGAACAAAGTCCCAAGAAAGTAAATAGTGACTGGAACCTGAGCCTATAAGAACTAAAACTATAGTGTAAATGACATATATTTTACCTTGTATCATCTCTAGGATGTCAGGATCGTAAGCCTTGACTTAATGGACTATATCCCACCCCTTTCCACCTTCTCCTGGTGATGGTGGCGGACCACCTAAGGGTGGTGGTGGTAGAGTATTATATCTACACCCAGCTAATTCCACTCATACTTCTTCTCTACTATGTCTGCCACTTGGCGGCTTTCCCTATTCCCTTCTTTTCTAGGGCCTCGCCGGTCCCTTGACCATCTGTTAGTCCTCTGCGCGGTGAGTTGGGAAATCTCAAGCCATGTTCCCCTTCCCTCCACATGTGTAGCATAATTTTCTCCCTAGATTACATCCAATTCCCCTGAGCCCTCGTACCAAAAACCCTAAGTCATGGGGTCATCTTCAGAATGGTCTGGCCCATTTGGGCCTCTACATCATTTATCAACTACCCTCCACAGATGACATAGACACCCTTCACCTAGTGGAATCTCCCAAAGTCAGTTCCTACTCAAAGAGAGATCTATCTACTAGTAGAGATCCCTCCAGCACCCCAATATATAAAGGGATGATGAGGGAAATCATCGATCTCATGATCACCCATCGGAGTCCCTGCTCAAAGGTCCAAGCCCAAAAAAAGGGTCCTACCCCATATCCTTGGGGTAACGAGAGAGGCCCATGAACCTCACAGAGTACATCACCACTGTCAGGATACCCTATTGTAATTTAATAATATTCTATATGTTCACAAAGTTAAAAGTTACAGGGAATAAATCCTCCCTAAAAGGTCGCTTGAAGTTAGACCAGGTGAGGGTCGCTCCTCATGAGTTTAGATGGTCAAAATCCATTATCTCCCCTCCAAGTCCTGCAGAAGTCTCACTACTAGAACCACCATTTGTCCAAGTGGAATCCTCACTAAGGGAATAATCATGTCATCGTCTCTATCCAATCCTCAATGATATAAGGATATATCTCTCCCTTGAACCGGGTAGGTCTCTATCACAGGAACTCATGTAAGGCACTGAGCTTACTTGAGTCCTCTGCTGGTAGCGCTAGTAGTAACTGCTGACCAACGAGCAGTGGTATCATTGGGACACCACCCTAAGGTTCTATTTGGGGTAATAGTCCCTATATTTAAGCCTCATCAATCTATGGAACTTCTTCATCATCATGCATTGGAATCCTGGATGGATGGCTATGTAGAGGAATCTTGAAAGAGATAAGGATGATCCACATTCAATTTTTTATACCCAGTGTCCTGACTTTGACTCAAAAAGATTATGGGGAAATAGTCAAGGATGCATGCAACCTGTTTTTTCATGTACCGGGTTAGAAAACATAATTTAGGGTCCTGGTGTATGGATACATTATCCACTGCACCAACACTGGACTCCCTGACCTAAAATACAAACTTGAAATACTTAACACTATTTCCCCATCAAAATTTATAGAATCTTAGCTCTTATGGTATAACTGACCTTGCCTGATACCACATTGTCACGAATCATCTCCCAAGGCCCATGTTGTGACTACCCAAAGCCCGCCTTCCATAGTCCAGGGGTGGATACTATCACTGAGAAGGTATATCCCGAAAAGGGAAGGCACTTTCTTAAAGTCTATAAGCACACACACATCCCAAATAGCGAAAAGGTAAACACTATGTAAACAAAAACTATTAAGAATACAACTAATAAAGGTACCATACAAACTGAAAAGAAAAGGTGTCCAGAATACAAGCTCATCACCACAAAGGAATGTACAGCTTCCATGGTCCGTCTACTCAAATCCTACCTGAAGCGTAGGTTGAGGGTAGTTTTCTATAGTCGTAGAAGTATGTCACGTATTTCCCATATCACTAGGCACCACCTGGTCTTGGACCACCAAGATCTCCATCAAAGCATTGATCACTTGCATGATACATGACACGTGCAGGTGAAGCTTGTGTAAGGGTGAGTAACAAAATACTCAATAGGGACCCCAAACCACAATGGAAAGACCACAAAGAAAGTACACAAAGAAATACTTCCCAACAAGATCACACAGTAATACCAAAAGGAAATGACAGCTCACACCAAGTATAACTTTAAGTATATAAAGTATGATTATCTGTCTTAGAGATAATTCATATTGTACTACTGAGGGACTCATCCATGATGATCCACTGAGGTCCTCTTGTCTACTGAACCATTGAGGTCCTCTCGTATCATACACCATTGAGGTATGCTCATCTACTGAACCACTAAGGTATGATAGTCTTCTAGATTGTAACATCTCAAAATTTCCATGTAATTTATTTATTTATATATAATTATTTTGAGATCGCGAAATTCGACTGCACTTAATTTCAAGGTCCGAAGAGACATGAACGTAATTTTGAATTTTTTTAAGGTACATTTAATGAACGTGCACATGGGATTTTCTATATTTTGAACCATCACATGGATAAAAAATATGAGGGCACCGTTGAATTCAGAATGCTGAGATTCTCTTATAAATGAATTAACTTCAGCCGGGAAGGGCCGAGTGGAAAAGTTATTTTTTTATTTTTGAGAAAAAAAATAAAATAATTTAAATGAATTATTTTCTTTTCTTTTTCACTTTGGAGTGGCGAATGGTGACACTATGGTGTAGTGACAGGTTGGCAATAGTCCACATCAATGTGGATCATTAATGGCTCTTTAAACTAACACTGTAACGATGCTTTAATGACGTGTAATAGTGACGCCATTTCTTAAATAAAACAGTATAACGACGTGATGTCACATCATAATGGGAATGCTATGACATGCTCCTATTTATAATTTTACGCACTGGGAAAATATGGATTAAAGAAATTGGCGGATTATCTGGTGAACATCTGATGGACTTCCACCCTAGAAAAAAACAAAGAATGCCGACAAAACATCATCTTCTTCGTCACGCCTTTTGAAGATCGAAGCTGAGAAGCAATGTAAACTTCTTAACCCCTCGAGGATGAACGTGCAGCAATAAAATTCAAAGAGGTAGGAATTTTTTATTTATTTTTTCATCCCCATCCATTTCTAAATTATGAACGCGGATTAACTCACAAATAGGTTAATCTTCGGGCCATTTTTTGTTGTGGGAGGGTGAATTCTTTGGGGTTTCTTTTTCTGAGATTTAATTATCTTTTTTATTCAAATTAAAATCCATGGACCTCCCTTTTCTTGTAAACTTATAATGTGAAGGGCCTGGGATGACATGAATAAGGCCCGAGCCCCTCCGTCATGGGTGTTCTTCATGGAAAAACTTTCAAATAGATGGAAAGGTAGTTTTGAGACCATCGCGGTGGAGAGGACGATCCCCAGAAAATGCAAGAGAAAGCAGCATGAAGAATGGACCACTGGTGCGGACTCGGTGGTCCCCAGAAGAATCTTCTAGTGCGCTGGTGCTAGTGGTGGCACTAGAGACTGTCAGTGGTGGCCCACGACCGTGACCACAGGTGGGAGCCGGCATGCCACACTAGCGAGCCAGACGAGAGGTTGCAGCCAGACAGGGCCACGACGCAGTAGGAGAAGTCGTTGGCCAAGACGACGGATAGAGGCAGCAGACGTGGTTGTTTGACAATGTCACCGGGTAGTAGGCACGGCACCAAGTGGCGCCTTCACGACGGGATGCGGTCGCTTGACCGCAGTTGAGGAGGCACCCTGGGGTGACCCGTAGGGCGATGGCAGAGAAAAGATGCAGCTACCAGCTGCATCTAGTGAGGCAGACTGGTCGGCTTATTGCGGACTGGACAGGGCATGAACCCCTAGTGGGCTGGACCCACACTACGGGCCAGACCCGTGGCTCACCGGACAGGCCGGTCCTGTTATCTAGCGGACCAGACCTAAACTGCAGGCCAGACCCATGGCTCAACGGGTCGGGCCGGTTCTGTTGTCCAACATGATGAACCTGAGCGCAGTGGGCCAGACCGCACCGGCGGGCCGAACCTGCGTCGGGTCGGTCCAACTAGGTCAGACCAAGCCCTATCACAACCAGCCCTGTGGTTACTAAAATGCCCGTATCATGAAAACAGTGTGTCTGATTGATGGGCTGTGTGTGGTGGTGGGGCCCTCCTATGGAGGAGGATCTTTTGGAATGATTTTTGGTGACTTTCATGGAAGTTGAGAAGTGATAAATTGTTTGAGGAGCAGTTCTCCTAAGAGTGCTACGTACAAAACCCTGAAATTGGCTAAGAACTGAAGACTGATCAAGGAAGACCTAGTGGGAATCATATTTGTGTGTCCCAGCAGACCCATAGTGGGTAGAAACTCTATGTGACCTAGCAGACCCATGGTACTCAATAGGAGGAGTTCCTCAGTTCTTCCAAGGTGGGAAGCGGCTCTATGTGACCCGGTAGGACCACGGTGGGGAGCTGCTCTATGTGGGCTAGCATACCCATGGTACTCATCCGGAATGAGTACCACAATAGTTCAAGGTTAGTGCGAAGCAGCATTGTGTGGCCCGGCAGGCCTACTGTACTCGATAACGGAGGAGTTATCCAGTAGTTGAGGAGTTTGACGTTTGTGATTGACCATGCTATTGTTATTTCCCTTGAATATATCTGGTGTGATATTCCTTGTGTTTTGTTCTTTACTTTGTGGAATTGATGTGTGTTCTTTCTTTTTTGTTTTGGGGTCCCTACTGAGTACCATGTTACTCACCCCTCCACGGGCTTTGCTCACACATGTTGTGTCTGGTGTAGATGATAGATGTTTCGATAGGGGTATATTGTTTCCCTTTTGTGAGTTGGGACTTGGTTGGGTGTGTGTGTTCGTACATGTATCCAGGATAATTCATTCCACATGTAGGTTGATGACTTTGGCAATAGTCACCAGCCCCTGAAATTCAGGGGGAAGGCTTGGGGTGGTCAAGGCATAGGACCCGGGGGGACGGGTTGTGACAAAGTGCTATTAGAGGGCGGTCGGTTCCCCCTCAAAGACTGAGAGTCTGATGTTTTGTTTTGGGGAAACAATGTTAGGTGTTGTGAGTTCAACTTTCAGATTTGGGGAGTCCAGTGTTGGTGCGGAGGCCAACGTATCCATGCACCAGGACCTTGGATTCTGTTTTCGGCTTAATAAATGAAAACACTGGTTGCATAATTGTCTCCTTATTTTTGATAAAGAGTTATATCATCATGTATAAACTTCTAAATGTGGTCTGTCTAGATCTATCTCAGGATGAATCCACGTGGACGACCAGCTAGTATCCCGATAAGAGGTCGTGAGGGTAGCCGCCTAGAGACGAGGCATCCATTCAAGGACTAGATCTATAGATGGCCCCACTGGGTGGTGCACCAATGCTACCACCACCCGATGGTCATAATCTACTGTCGGTGGTTCCGGCAGAGGAAATTTTTAGGCTTAGTGCCCTACATGAGTTTTAGAGATAGAGACCCCCCAGGTTAACGGGATAGATAGATCCTTGGGTCACTGAGGACTGGCTGGAGGCTGTGACGCGGATCTTCCTCTTAGTGAGAACACCGCTCGACTAGATGGAAATCTTGGAAGTGAACCTTCTACAGGGCTCCAAAGGGAGATGGTGGAGTTTGACCATCTAGACCCACGATGAGGTGACCCTCACTATGGTTAAATTCGAGAGGATTTTCCTGGAGAAGTTTTCCCCGTGACCTTGCACTCTGTGCACATCCAGGATCTACTTCACCTACAACAAGACAACGTGACGGTGGCCGAGTACTCGACAAGTTTCATAGAGCTTTCTCGCTACTCCACAGATATCATGTGACACCCTTTCTTCAGGGCTTGGTCCTTTGAGAAGGGACTTAGGTGGGAGATCAGGACTTATGTGGTGTCTCTCAGCATCCCTACCAAGGCCGGGCTAGAGAGATCCCTTATGATGAAGAGTTTCTTGGCAGAGCAGGAACCCACAGCAAGAGCTACCAGCAGACCGTAGGCGGTGGAGTCTTTGGCAGGAAGCAGAAAACATAAGTGTAAGGCCAAGTGAGCTAGCTCTTTCATAGGATGACCATGGGACTCAGGGATGGTGGTGTGGGGCTCCCAATCTGGGGGAGTTGGTAGGGAGCTAGTCAGTTCTATGCATGTGGAAAGTAGGGACACATGGCATGTGACTACTCGACCTGCCGTACAGTTGACCAGAAGATGGTTGAGGATCCACTAAAGTAGTGGTAGTGGTTCAAGCGAGGAGGCCTATTGGGAAGAAAATGTGGAATGGGAGCTAGATGAGTGGCAGGCAGTGGGCGATAGTTTGAGATGTTACTGCCACCACCCCCAGTTGAACAAACCCAAACTAATGGAGTAGGCGGACTAGGGAGAGCTCAACTCTAGGAAGAAGAGGCTTACGACCATGGTGCTCCATAGATAATTGGAGGCACGATCTTTGTATTCTACACCCTAGCTGCAGTACTTATGGACACAAGTGCTAGCATCTACTTCCTTTCCATAACTCTCATTCAGAGTTCGGAGATTATGGTGGAGCCATTAGCTCGATCCTTATAGCTATAGATGCCTACAGAAGATAATTCGATGATTTGACACTAGTTTTAGCAGTGTGAGATTACCCTAGGAGGAAAGAGATTTTGCAGGGATTTCCTTATGGCAGCATTGAGGTCTTATGACGTCATCTTTGGTATAGACTGGTTATCAACAGTCTATACTTAGATTGAATGTTTTAGGTGTACAGTGCGGTGTATCTGTGAATATGGGACTCGGTTTTTCTTCACCAGTGATAAGGAAACCCTTGCAGTGTATGACAGATTCTCTGGGAGGAGGGTGCAACCTATCACACACCATTTGGCTACCATCACCCTCAATGGAGTAGAGGAGAGGAGTTAAAGCTTCCCTATAGTGGTGGACGAGTATGAGGATGTTTTTCTTGATGAGGTTCCATGGCTACCTCCTTGTAGATAGGTAGATATCTGTATTGACCAGTACCTCAGGATGACACTGATATCCACACCATCATATCGATGGCTCCCATAGAGCATCACGAGCTGAGTGTACAACTAGAGGACTTATAGGAGAAGGGTTTCATAAGGCCCATTGTTTCACCATGGGTAGGCACAGTGCTTTTTTCTAAGTAGGAAGATGGGATTTTGAGGTTGTGTGTGGACTTTCGGGGCCTAAACCAGGTGACTGAAGAATAAGTACCCACAACCAAGAATTGATGACCTCTTCGACTAGCTAAAGGGAGAGAAGTGGTTCTCAATGGTAGACCTCAGATCAGGCTATCACCAGCTTCAGGTATGGAAAGAGAATGTATCCAAGACAGCCTTCAGGTGACAGTATGGCCACTATGAGTTCATAGTGATGCCTCTCGGTGTGACCAACACCCTAGCATTGTTCATGGGCCTCATGAATGGTATCATCTGGACCTACCTAAACCAGTTTTTTGTGGTCTTCGTCGATGACATCTTGGTTTATTCAGCATCAGAGGTACAACACGCTATACACCTGCAGATAGTCCTAGAAACACTCTGAACGAAGAATCTTTATTGTAAGATCTCGAAGTGTCAGTTCTGGATACAAGAGGTCCACTTTCTAGGACACGTCATCTTGGAGGATAGAGTTACATTATATCTAGAAATGATAGAGGAGGTTCTTTATTGGGAGCTGCTCAGGAGAGTGACTGAGGTGCAAATCTTCTTGGGTGGGATGGTTACTATCGGAGGATTGCCCTGACTTTTCTAGGGTAGAATTACCCTTATCAGCATTGACATGGAAGGGAAATCCCTTCGTGTGGATAGAGAAATGCCATCAGAGTATCCAGGAGCGGATGTGGAGACTGACTAGTGCCCCCATCTTGAGACTACCTGAGGAGGGTGTTGGGTATGTAGTTTACTGAGATGCATCAGGGATGGGGCTCAGTTGTGTCCAAATGTAGGAGAAAGTGGTGATCGCCTACGGCCCATGAATGTTGAGGCAACATGAGTAGAACTACACGTCCCATGACCTAGAGTTGGCATCAGTGGTATTTGTGTTGATTATTTGTTGACACTACTTTATGGGAGAGTGGTTTATAGTTTACATCAACTACAAGAGTCTCAGGTATATCTTCTCCCAGAAGGACATGAACCTAATATAATGGCGATGGCTAGAGTTCCCCCAGGACTATGATTGTGAGATATTCTATACACCTCGAAAGGGGAAGATGTGGGAAGATGCGCTCAGCAGGAGGACCGAGTTGTAGCTATTGAGTGAGGTGATTGAGAAATTAGTTGTGACGCAAGTATCCCTCATAGATGATGGTGAAGCTATTTACCTCCAGTCGATGGCTGTTACTCCCCCACTCGTACAATAAGTCAGGGAGCCATAGCTGGGGGATTTTGACTGCAAGGCCTAAAATGCATAGATATTTTCAGGATGGGCTTCTAATGAATTTTTGATAGGTGGGGAGCACATCATTCTTTTGAGAGCGTGCACCTTAGTACCAGTGGTGTTGTTGGAGGAGGTGTTGATAGACTTCCATACTTCCCCTATGGAAGTACATCCTAGAGTGGAAAAGATGTACCAGGACCTCTGGCATCATTACTGGTGTCCAGGGATGAAAAATCATTGGTTGATTTCGTTTCACGATGCCTAACTTGTCAGCAAGTGAAGGTCAAGCTCTAGGTTCTAGCAGGCTTGACTCATCCACTCGAGGTATTGGAGTGGAAATTTGATGGTATCTCGAAGGAATTTTTGATGGGGTTACCAAGTACGACTAGAGGTCATGAGACTATTTGGGTGATCATTTAATGACTCACCAAGTAGTCTCACTTCCTACCCATCCAGGAGCAGGGAACGGTAGAGGGCTTGGGATGCCTCTACATCAAGAAGATAGTTCAGATTCATATGGTGCATTTGACTATCGTCTAAGATCACGACACCCGCTTGACATCGCAGTTGTGGAAGGGATTACAGGAGGCGTTCGGGATGCAGCTATGCTTGAGTACATATTTTCATCCCCAGATGGATGGTCAGACAGAGCGGACCATACAGACCATGGAGGATATGCTTCATGCTTGAGTCCTTGACTTTGGTTGTGGTTGGGAGGACCACCTGCCATTGGTGGAGATTTCATACAACAACAACTATCACTCCACCATTATCATGGCACTGTTTGAGGACTTGAACAAGAAGATTTGTAGATCACCCATACACTGAATAGACCTAGGGGAGTCAGCACTCATGGGTCCATAGTTGGTACGGGCTACCACCGATAAGGTGAAGATCATCTAGGAGAAGATCAGGACTGCACAGAGCAGGTATAAGTCTTATGCTGATATGAGACATAGACCCTTGGAGTTTTATGAGGGAGATCATGTGTTGTTCTAGGTCTCACCCTGATGAGAATTACAAATATTTGGATGGGTCGGTAAGCTATATCTGAGGTTCATCGGTTTTTTTAGATCCAGAGCAATGTTGGCGAGGTGGTGTTCATCCTAGCTCTTCCCCCACATATGCATCGGGTGCATGATGTTTCCCATGTGTCGCAGCTGAGGAGGTACATGCATGAATCATCACACATCATCGACTAGGGTGAGATGGATATTGAAAATGGAGAGATGTTTGCAGAGTTCCCAATGGACATAGAGGATTGACAGAAGCGGGTCCTATGTGGACGGTCGATTTCTCTAGTGTGCATCCGATGGAAGCACGAGAATCTTCAAAATAGCACATGAGAGTGGGAGGATCAAATTCATGCTCAGTACCCCCATCTTTTTGTTTACTTGTTTTTTTCACTTTCGGGGACATAAATACCTAAGGTTGGGAGAATGTAACGTCTCATAATTTCAGTGTAATATTTTTTTATGGAATTATTTCGAGACCACGAAATTCGACGACACGTAATTCTGAGGCCCAAAGTGCTTCAAATGGAATTTTGAACTTATTTTAAGGTAAGTTTAGTAAATGAGCTAGTGGGATTTTCAATCTTTTGAACCATTTCTAGGATAAGAAACTTAAGGGTACCCTTGAATTCAGAATGTCAAGATTCTCTCAGAAATGACTTAACTTCAGCCGGAAAGGGTCGAGCAGAAAAGTTATTTTTCAGACTTTTCGAGAAAATAATAAAATAATTTGAATGAATTGTTTTATTTTCTTTCTCACTTTGGAGTGGCAGATGATGACACTATTGGGAAGTGACAGGTCAACGACTATGCACATCGATGAGGGTCATTAATGGATCATTAAACTCACAGTATAATGCCGCTTTAATGATGTGTAACAGTGATGCAGTTTCTTAAATAAAACAGCATAACGACGTGACGTCACATAATAATGGGAACACTGTGATGTAATCTTATTTATAATTCCACATTCTGGGAAAATATCGATTAAATAAAGTGGAGGATTCCTTGGTGGACATCTGACGGACTTCCACCCCAGAAAATAACAAAGAATGCCAGTGGAACTTCATCTTCTTCATCACGCCTCTCAATGACTGGAGTCGAGAAGTGATGTCAACATCTTAACTCCTCGAGGATGAACATGCAGAAAAGAACTTCATAGAGGAAGGTTTTTTATTTGTTTTTCTTCCTCATCCATTTCTAAATAATTAACGCGAATTAAACCATGAACAAGATAATCTGCGGACTATGCGTTCTTGTGGGAGGGTGATTTATTTGGGGTTTCTTTATCCGGGATTTAATTATCTTTGTTATTCAAATAAAAATCTATGGACCTCCCTTGTTTTGTAAACTTCAAACGTGGAGGGCCTGGGATGACACAAACAAGGCCTAAGCCCCTCCGCCGTGGGTGTTCTTCGTGGAAAATTTTCAAATAGACGGCAAGGATGTTTGAGACTGTCACAGTGGAGAGGATGATCCCCGGAAAATGCAGGCACATACGAGACGAAGAATGGACCGCCGTTGCAGACCCGGTGGTCCTCATAAGAATTCACCAGTGCACTAGAACTGGTGGTGGCACCCGCGAATACCAGCGGTGTCCCACGGTGGTGGCCGCAGGTGTTAGGTGGCGCACCGGATGAAAGGTCGCGGCCTGACAGTGCCACGGTGCAGCAAGAGAAGCCGTTGGCTAAGCTGGCGGCTGGAGGCGGTGGACGCGGTCGCTTGACCACGTCAAAGGGCAGAAGACGTGGCACCGAGCTACTTCCTATACAATGGGTTGTGTCATTGGACCACGTTAGAGGAGGCGACCCACATGGTGAAGGCGGGGCATAGACATGGATCCCGACCATGTCCACCTCTTGCGGAATGGATGAGGCGCGAACCCCTAGTAGGATGGAATGCGCTACCAGGACGGACCTGCACCTATCAGGTCAAACATACAACGACAGGCCGGACCCACACCCTCTTCAGGCCAGGCTGGACTAGGCCAGGTCACCAAGAGACTCGGCGGCTGGACCCTTGGCCAACCGGGGCGGGTCCAGTGAGGCCTATTGAGCCTAGCCCATTGGCCAGGCCGGACCAGACCGACCTGACCGACACCAAGTCAGTTTGGGTCCATCAGAATGAACTGGGGTATGTGGAACCCCCGATCTAGGTTGGTCATGTCGGTCGGACCGGGTCGGATCATGCCCCATCGCAACCAGCCCCCTAGTTACTAAAACGCCCGTATCTTGCAAACTGTGCATCAGATTGATGGGTTGTTTGTGGCTTTGGGACTCTCTCAAGGAGGCAGATCTTTAGGAATTATTTGTGTCAACTTTTACATATGCCGAGAAGTGAATAATAGCTTGAGGAGCGATTCTCCCAAGCATACTGTGTACGAAATCTTGTGGTTGGCTGAGACCTGAAGACTACTCAAGGACTGCCCGGTGGGAAGTGATTCTAGGTAAACCAACGGGCCCATGGGGAGGAGTGTCTTTGTGTGACTCAGTAGACCCATGATACTCGATAGGTGGAGTACCTCAGTTTGGCCAAGGTGGGAAGCAACTCTGTGTGACCCGGCAAGCCCACAATGGGGAGCGGCTATGTGTGACCCATCATACCCACAATACTAATCAGGGATGAGTACCATAGTAGTTCATGGTTAGTGGGAAGCAGCTATGTGTGACCCGGTAGGCCCACAGTACTCGATAGAGGTGCATTTCTCCATCGACCAAGGAGTTTGACGTTTGTGACTTACGATGCTACTATTACTACCCTAGAATATATTTTTTCTTAGTTGCATTGTGTTTCATGCTTAACTTGGAGGAACTGTTTTGTGTTCTTTCTTTTTGTTTTGGGGTATCAACTGAGTAATGTGTTACTTACCCCTGCATGGGCTTCACCCTCATGTGTTGTGTCTGGTGTAGATGACCAACATTTCGACAGGGGTGCTCAGGGAGACAGGATGGAAAGATGCTATGAAAGTGGACTTGGTGGCCTTGGACCCGAAATGGCCCAGTAGGACCAGGAGGAAAAAAATACTACTTTGACATCCATTAGTATCACTACTCACACGAACATGTGGGGTTTACTATAGACGACCATCAGAGCACTTCCCGTACTTTAAAGTTTCCATTATTTTTTCTTGGGTTTGTATTCTAGCCCACTTTCCTTCAACTGTACTTGCACTAAGTTTATTCAGTGGTATGAAGTTTCTCTTTTGTGAGTTGGGAGTTGGTTGGGAATGTGTGTGCGTACAATTATCTAGGATAATGCCTCCCACTTTTAGTTTGATGCCTTCAGCTATAGTCGCTAGCCTCTGTCCTTCGGGAGGCAGGCTTTGGGTAGTCATGGCATGGGCCCCGAGGGGACGGGTCGTGACATAGTCCACTAAGTTACACTCGTCTGTTGGACCACTAAGTTACTCTCATATGTTGCACCAATGTGGTATTCTTTTTTGTTAAACCACTGAGGTATGCTCTTCTGTTGTACCACTGAGGTATGTTCATCTACGGAACCACTCAGGTACGCTCGTCTGCTATATAACTGAGGTCCACTCGTATGTCAAACCACTAAGGTACACTCCTCTTCTAAAACACTCATGTATGCTCATATGTTGAACAACTAAGGTATGCTCATATTCTAAACCACTAAGGTCCCCTCATCATATCTTTTGTGTCACAACCATTCATATGATTTCCGCTCTATAGTGCGCTTGATTCTGGGATAATATAATCCTAAAGAAATTAGTGGTATCTCGACTATCGCAGAATCTCAGTTAGAGTATTCCCAAAGGTCTGACATATCGCAAGAATCTCAATACCATAGATAGTGCATCAATCGAATGCCCAGTACGAAAGATATTGGTGTTTTACTAAACCAAGACTGGTTGCATCTGGGCCCGGCCAGACTTGGTCGGACCGACCTAACCAACCTGGCCAAGGGGTCCCGCAAGAATCGAACTGTTTCGGCCAACCCGACCCGACCCAGTTGGTTCTAGGATGACCTAGTCAATCTTGGTCTAGTGTCCAGTCCCATTGGGCTTTGCTAGACCCGGCCTGATTCGGCTATGGGTCAAGCACACTGGGTCGCCCAACAACCCGGTCCGTATTCTCCGTCCCAGTCTGACTTGGTCGGATTAGTACTGCCCTGCCAGGTCGGCCAGTGTCCCGGGATTCCATCTAGCATGGCCTGTAATGGCACCTCGATATTCCTCCTTTTGGGCCTCCCAGTGGCCCAGTTTATTCCATCGGCCTAACCCGTTTTAGTAGGCCGGATTTTCCCAATGGGGCGCTTAGCTGCCCAACCATATCCTAAGCCCGACTCATTGCTGGGCTAGTTCTGCCCCACCCGATCATGGCACAGCTGCGTCTGGCTCCAAATCACACCATCAGTTGAAACCAACCACCTCTTTCACAAGGTTATTGAACCACGTTCCACATCACACATGAACCGGTCCGCAGGTAGACTGGTCAGACGCAGTTCCCCACTCACATTGTGCATGTCCACCGCTATGGCCCGAGCTAGCTATGGCTTCCACCACCTTGGCACGTAGCTGGGGTGAGCCACCACCTGATTTCCGACATCCTTGGTGCCATTGTCTCCTAATACTGTCACAGCCTACTCCCACCACTGTGGCTAGGTGTCGCACCCTCTTACCGATGTCGTAGGCCAATGCATCGCCAACCGTTGCACCAAAAAGAACAAGAATAATGCAATGAGAGGAGATGGAAGGGGTCACCAATAAGAACACCCAATTAATGATCTGGGTATTTATTCATATTGACCTAGAAATATTATTGTTAGCAGGATCACGAAGAACCAGAACGGGTGGAATAATCACTAAAATATATATCCTTTTTTTCGCACATCATTTACCATCCCACAATGAACGGTCAATCCACGGGTTAACCTGTTCGTGAGTTAACCCGCATTCGTCTTCTAAAAGAAAGTGCTTGGAAAATAAATTCACATAGAAAAACATCAATCCCCTACATGGGAATAAAGTTTACTCAAGGATGATCATTTTTCATTGTCTGTCGATCTACAGTCCCGAATCCGCTCTCTAAGGGTGTCTTCACCATCATTTGATTCTCTGTCATTCATAATTGGAGAGCTTTCTTTCGTTGTTCGTTAGAGAAATTCCAGGGTTGTACGTCAACCCTGAATTCCATGTTTAATAAAATAAAGAAGACGCATGGACGTTGCAGCATCATCACACTAATCCATTAATGAGTTTCATTAATCAGATTCTTTAATGAGATTCATTATTTACCCTTCACTGTACTGTAGTACTGACATGAAACTGCTTAATGATGAAGAAAACAAATAAAATTACTTTTTAAGTTGTTTTTTTTCTTCCAAAAATTCAAAAAATTAACATTCACCCTCGAACCACACCGGTCTAGGTTAGGATTATCCTAAGGGAAACATTCCCTCATGATCTTAACGGTACTCTCGTATTTCCAATCCATGTTACCATTAATAAGTTTAAAGGATTTTAAAATAAAATAATCTCTACTTAATTATTTTATTTACGGCCAAAAACTACATTCCATTGTTTGCCCTTGTCGGCCAATGTTAGATCCTTTCTAGTTGAATCCCAATGCTCTAAGTTCAATGGTACCGTAAAATTTTTTATCCAAGAACCGGTAGAAAAGATAGAAAAATCTACTCACACATTTATTTCATGAACCTTAAAAATAGTTCAAAAATATGTTCTAACCACTCCGGGAAAAGGAATTATGTGTTGTCTCAAATTTTAGTCTCAAAATAATCCCATTTAATTTTAATAAAATTTACATGGAATTTTGGGGTATTATAGTACTGGACTACAACAATCTCCACTTCCATCAAATGTCTTACAAAATCATCATTTCTTTGTATGGTGGACAGCCGCCTCGCGAACTGATGTAATTCATTTATCCATTATAACCTTTAATAGTTGAATATAATGAAGGTTTTATGGTTTTTATATGATATATATGATATTATTATGCTTCTTGAATTTTTATATCTCACATACATTCGTGATTTCTAGTTTTTGGTAATATGATAACGTCGAATGTGTGTAGAAATGACTACAGCCTCGAGGAGTGAAGTGATTGATTCACGCAGTGCATGGAAGGGAATATGGATGGGTTTGTTGAACATATGAGATATATAGAAAATTAAAATAATTATTTAATGATAATATATCACTTATATTTCTTTCTTTCAATACATTGAGAAAATGGAAACATTATTCATGCGTACTTATGGCCTACCGTATCCATGTACGATGTACTTCCTTTCATATGTCTATCTTTTATAGATTAATTCAAATAAATATATAATAAAAATTTATGATATTTATATCATGTTTAAAATTCTAGAGATTATTATATATTGATCAATCTAATAGGACCGAAAAATACAAATCAATATATATATATGAAAAACAAATCATTTATTTCTCAAAATGTAACCTTGACATGGAATTGCCAATAAATTGGTAAAAAATGTCATAAGAAAATCATAGATATTATGATATATATAAATATGATTTTTTTGTTTTTCTATAAAATATTTTTAATAAACTTATATTTAATATATAGTATGTTTTAACCTGTACGGTGGATGTCAAGAATTTGGTAATGAAACTTTGTCTCAATTTTCATTCTTTGAGACGTACATTATGTTATGCACCTATATTCATCCACAAGGTTTATATACAACACTATTAAAATGTAATATCCTGAATTAAGTAATCCTTATAAAATTTTATGATCCATTTCATGTGATTCCATAATGATGATTACAATTCATAGTTACCAAAGTGGGAATGATTTTATGTTACAATATCATCATTTATCATGATTTTATATGATTATGTTTCTGATGATAAACTAGTATGATCCAACTCCCAGTATAATCATGATGTTTCTTCTCCTATGGTAATTCATGATATGTTAAAGTGATATATCAATTTTTCCACTCTTTGGTATATAAATTAATTGAGAAAATGATTATATAATTTTTTTTATTTCTTTCCCTCTTTAGATGGAAATCCATTTTGAAAACAAATTATGATTTGTAAAAAGTTTATAAAAAATGTATTATTATCCTTATGTTATAATTATTAGATATATTTACCCTTTTTGAATTTAATTATAAAAATGGTTTGAATGTAATATTCATGTTGTTTAGTAATTAATATCCATTTTTCTTTTATCAACAACGTGAAATGAATAATTGTTTTAACATGTACTACATGACTAAAAATTCTTGTCATCATGATAATTACTTTCATTTAAGATTACTCTATAGGTATTCATAGTTATTTTCAATGAAAATTATTTTAATAATTATTTATATTTTAAAAGGGTTTTTCAAAAGTGGAAATGATATTTTCCTCTTGAAATGTTTTAAATTGTCAACAAAAATCATTTTTTATCTAAGAGGGAATCTGTTGATTCTCACTATTCCTTAACGTGGATATGATGCAAGGATACTATTCTTATTATTTATCTAAATAGTTAATGTTTAGGATGGCATGATGTTTAGGAAAACTATTTCCTTCAATGAGTTATACCATGATAAAATTATCGATAAGAAACCTGTTTTTCAAAGATTATGGTTTAATGAAATAATGAAATGATTATAAAACCTTTCTCTTTTATATAGGTTATGATATGATAAAATGCTTATAAAAACATTTTAATTTAATTTTT
Source organism: Viscum album (assembly GCA_963277665.1). Taxonomy (NCBI): domain Eukaryota; kingdom Viridiplantae; phylum Streptophyta; class Magnoliopsida; order Santalales; family Viscaceae; genus Viscum; species Viscum album. Next base: position 1,716,774,679 of record OY728125.1, read on the forward strand.
TATGATATGTTGAATATTTTATGATCTATTGGCGCACATAAATATGATTTTCATTATGATATGGGTGAGATATTTATCTCTATCCAATTCATTGGATAAATATTTATATCTCATGACATTGAAAAGATAGGAACATGGAGTAAAACTGATTCTATAAGATACTCTTTCTACTATGATGGTATTGGGAGAGAACCATGTAATCCGTGATGGTTTGGAGTGTTAAACCATTCCACTGTGATAGCCTTGAAATTTTTCCCTTAGTAATATGAAAATGATTTTCTATTATTCTATTTATGCTAAAAATTGATATCATATGAAAATGTTATACTCTCATGGATCATGTTCATTGATTCTCATATGATTCATGTCTTATAAACTACCAATATTTATTCCATGAATCAAGGTTATGATATTTTATTTGAAGGTTATGTTTTTCAAATGTTATTCTCATGTTCTCATACCATTATGTTCATGTTATTTGTAATTATATCTCTTTTTTACCTTAATTGAGCATCTAAACTCAACAATTCTAATTTTTCCCTTCCCCAGGTTATGAAGAAATTTATTATGTATGATATGTCTACTAATAGTTCTAGTGATGAATATTTTAGTGGGGGGTTATGTGTTTTACATATGGAGAAGATTTTTATGTTTCCATGTTTCTAAATACACTAAACCATTATGGTCCCTGTGCGTGTGTTAGTGTAACATAATGAATATTCAGAAAAAAAAATTTCATATCTATGTATGATAGGCTTGGTTCTCTATTTTTTTTCAATTTATCAATCATATTGAGAATCGAAATGAAAAAAGGATGGAACAACATTCTATTTATTCCTTCAAGAAGAAAACACCATCCTTATTTTAGTGGGTATTTGAATAAACTAGTTTATATGAAATGGATCAGTACCATATAAAATGTATTTTTTATTCCCCATTATTTTGAACAAGAAAAATTTACATTATACTTATATCATTTGAAAGGTGAAGAAGATAAATGGTGTAATATTATCAAGAAATCAAGGCAATGTGATGAAATTAACTCTATGGAGTGAGTTGAGTTCAAGAGCTTATTATACAATATGTCCATTTCTCATATTCTTCATATGAATATAGAGAAATAAATCCTTAATCTATAGTATAAGGATGATTAATCCAGTATTAACTTTGAGGAAAATTTTACAATACCAGTGACGAAGTATTTTGGTATTATCATAGAACCTAAATGTACAGTTGATCAATTTTATAGTGGAATAAAACCATGTATGCCAAGGGTTTTAGAAAAAGTTAACTTCAATAAAAATGTAGAAATAGTTTTATGTGTTATAAACGTAGAAATAGAGATAGGATATACCCATATATCTCAGAGTTTTGATAAGAAAATAAGTATAGAATTCAAAAAAAAATTCTAAAAACTATAAAGATAAACAGGCCAGCTATCCTTTATTCTCAATGTATAAAAGGAAACATTGTGGAAATTTTCTTAAAGATACTAGTAAAATTTTTATGTTTGTAAAGGAATGTCATGTAGCTATCTAATGTTTTTTTATAGGAATAAGATATCAAATTATAGTTGAAAATCATGTCAAAATTCTTTACCAATAGTCCAATGTTTCAAATGTAATGAATATGTGAATTATGATAACTAGTTCTCAGAACTAAAGGTTAATGAAGAATATAGATGTTATAAACCTATTAATCTTGTTGAAAAAAATAATATGGAAACTATTTCTAATGTGGAGTATGATAATTAATTTGAAAAAGGAATACTTACTATCCACTCCAAAACTACTAATGAATAATATTATTTGGAATCTATTGACTCTATTATATAATAAATTTTTTATGGGTATTATAGTACTACCTCAATGATTATATTTTTAATAATTATCTAAAAACGTTAATGTTATGATTATTTCCTAAAAATTTTGTGATTGATCTTAGATTTATGTTTTTGGGAATGTTCGTCCTAAAAATATCATTATTCTCACTTTATATGAATTTCAAAATATTTTGGGAATGGATTAGATTTATTTAAAATAAATTTGATATCAATTTTATAGTGATAGATGTAACATTTGATATTTATAACCAACTTATGATTATTTACCGACGTGATGATAAATATAAACACTCAATTTAAATTTTATCAATTATATTTTTCTTGATTACTATTCAGTAGGGGTTTTTATCTTAGATGGGTGGAAAGAAACTCAAAATTGATTATATGCCTATTTTGTGGGATTTTTTTTGATGGATTTATGGAAGAGTTGAATAGTCTTCATCGAATCATGAAGTGTAGTTATCGATAGAACTCGTACCTAGTACTACAAATATTTTAGAGACTATATATATAATGGACCTGATTGAGTTTTAGGAATTGTAGAAGAAAATTATGGATAATCATGAAAAGGGATTCATTTGAACTTGTAGATCATCTTTTTAAGAACCTATAATTTTTTTTAAGAATAACGATAGATCACTGCATCTTTTTATTGATTATATGGCACTAAAAAATATCAAAATAAATAATAAGTATGTTTTTTAATGTATCAATGTCATGTTTGATAAAAATTACAAAGATCAATAATTTTCTATAATTGATCATCATGTTAGATGTCATCAATTTAGGGTCAAATAGTGGATATGGCCTGAATAGAGTTTGATAAATAATATTGACACTAAGAATATATAATGATTCTATTTTTTTAGAAATACCTTGCTACTTTCATGGATTTAATGAATACATTCATTAGAGATTTATTATATAAGTTCTTGGTAATCTATAAAGATGATATTATGATATATTCAAAGTGAAAGTAAAAGATTATGATTTTTAGATATTTTTTTCATGATTATGTAATCCTATCATAGTATTAAATTGGAAGGGGTACATGTTTCTTTTCACAAATGAATTTGAGGATCATTGCAAGGATCTAAAGAGATTGTGAGTCAACACACCTGTTCTTACATTACCCTATAGTAATGAGGTGTTTATAATCTATAGTGACGCATTATTGAAGGGAATGGGATGCATTCCCATGAATAATTATATGGTTATTGTCTCTAACTCACAAAAATTGAAGGTTCATGGTCAAAATTACCAAACTCTTTATTTGGGGTGGGTTGTGGTATATTTTTCCAGAATGATATGGATACATCATATTTATAGATTAAATTGGGATATATATAAAGATCATAAAATATTAAACTATATATTAACTCACATAGAGGGGATTGTGAACTAGAGAATATATTTGGAGTTTATTGATGATTATAACTGCTAAATATATTACCAACCATAGAAGAAAAATAATGTGGAAGATGATCTAAGTCAAACGGATCCTTATTGATTTTTTATGATGAGGATAGAAAATGATATAATATTTCTGTATTTTTTAAAGGATGAATTTGGATTTCTTGAAGAAATGGGTGAAATATTAATTTTCTCTAATAAGTATACAACCATCAATCCATGTGAGGATTAAGAGTAATAAAAGGTAGATGTGGAGATGGAAATGAAGGTTATAGATGTTTATGAGTTCAACCTAGATTATGATAAAATCATATGGTTTAGGAACCGTGTATTTGGTCCATCTATAGAATATTTTTACAAAGAGATGTTATATGTAGGTCATAGTTCATAATTCCCTATTCATCAATGATGAAAAATATACATATATAGATATTAAAGACTATTTCTGGAGGGACAACATGAAGGGAAATATTCCAAAGTATATATCTTAGTGCTTGAAATTTAATAAACATAATGATGAGAGATAGAATTCTATAAAAATATTAGAATTATTACCCATACTTGAATGAAAATGGGAAAATATCACTATGGATTTCATTATCGGACTCTACAAAAATTCTAATGGGAACAATGATTATAGAGGTATAGTCAAACACTATACAAAGTTAGAACACTTCATTTCTATTAAAGAAGAAATCTCTATTGATCAGCATGAAAAATTTTATATTAAGGAATTGGTAAGGTATAATGGAGTACCACATTATATTGTATCTGATCAGGATCCAAGGTTTTCCACAATGTTTTTCCAAAGTCCTCAGTAGGCTAGGGATATTGATTTTTGCTTTAGTTGGACATATCATCCTCAGAAATATCTTCATCCTGAGAGAACCATTAAAAACCTATATGATATAATGATATATTTTTCTATGGATATTAAAGTTACATAAAATAAAAACCATCATGTAGTTATGTTTTCATAAAATAATATCTTTCACTTGAGTATTCAAAGGCCTACTTATGAAGCGCTATAGGAAAAGAAGTTTTTAACTCATTCATGATGGGATAGGGTTGGAGAAAGAAAGTTATGGGGATTTCATGCATCATGAATCATTAAGCACGAGTGAACAAATTAAAATTTATATTTCCTACTTACTACTTATTATATTGGTAATATATGGTCTAACCACAGGGAGGACTAATTTTGTGCTTAGCGATCAAAAAAATAAGACAAAATAAGACAAAAACCACACAAGAACAAACAACTATGAAATATATTGGTGATGGTGTGAAGTAAGTGAAATGGTGAGTAAGTGATGATTAATGTGTGATAATGTGAATGTGTGAGTAGTAAGAATAATCAAACAACAAAGTAGACAGATGAGGAGTGAGAAAAAGTTTGAAAAATCAATATGATGGAGATCGGGATATCGGGTGCCAGCTTCAATAAGATTTTCCTTATTCATGCACCTAAATCAAAAAAAATTGTATCTAATTGAATGTAGTTGTCCATATTGTCATCTAATCAACTTGTGACTAAATAATGTATACTATTTTTCAACTTTATAAATCATTCAATCGACCAATGAGTAAAAATCAGAATTCATTGGGTTCAATTTTTCATTTGAACTTGGTGAATCTACCTCTCTCTTGAGATTGATTAACATTCCATTTGAATCCTTGGATTGAATAAAGTTAGAAATTAGATCCATTCATGTCCAATTTTCAATGATACCTAGTTGTAATGTCCTGGTTCCAAAAGCCACCCAGAGGTTCCCCTCACCTGGTTGGTCACATGGCCTCAAGCACATTTCCCCGAAAGCCAGAGGCTGCCAACTAGCAGCGAGGGCCTTGGGAGTGATAGTGGGGAAAATATGCCCTCATTGGTAGAGTACACATCGAAAGTAAAAAAATACATACAAGATTAGAAGAAGTAATAATTACATAAAACAGAAAAAGGAGAGTATAAACTGGAGAACACATATATAAATAATGAATAATGCATATGTCTAGGAAAGGAGCCAAACAAGTCACAATGCAGGAATACAACAGTGCTAAACCAAAGTGCAAAAGAAAGTAGATAAACTCCTCAGAATCACAAGCCATAGCTTGGTCCCATGCTCTCCAGCTCCACATAAAATCAGGTACCTAAAGTAGAAGGGTGCTTTCCCTTATCAATACCTGCAAAAATATAATCTGTTTGGGCCCAAAAGCATGTCCCAAACAAGGTGTGAGACTAAATCCTAGTAGGAAACCACCACAAGATATGCGCCTAACAGTCAGTGAATATATGGAAGGTAAAATACAGAGAGTAGTAAACATGGAACTACTCAACAATAAACAATCCACAATCTCAAAGAATTCAAATCACCACACAATATGCAATAGCTAATCAAAGCAGATAAACACAATAGGCAACCCTCTGGGATGTACCCACAACCTATCCCCTTTGGTCCCACCTAGCATTAAAATCAAGTAGCTAACACAAGGTAACCCTCTAGGAAGTACTCATATCCTATCCCCTCGGGTCCTACCTAACAAGTACAAGCAACCCTTTGGGCCCTATACTCAGTCTAATCCCTCTGGTTTAGCTTAAGCATAGAATCTCTGAGAAAGTACTCACCGTCAATTCCCCCTATAGTTTCGTAATGGTAATAAAGGCACTTTTTGGAAGCACTCAATGTCTCATTACCCCTGTGGCCCACGTCAAGGAACTACAGACACTCTAGGGATGCACACAACGTCAATTCCCCCTATGGTCTTGCATCATAATTTATAAATACACTCTGGAAAAACCCTCAACATCCATTCTCCCTATGGTCTATACACCAGGTTCTCACAGCCCTGTGTGAGTCAATCAAGTGTAGCAACATGTAACGGCCAAGGTAAACCTCAAGAAATACATGGCTAGAATTCTACAGCACAACATCATAACAGAACAATGGTCACACCATCCTACAACACTAGGCATGGGAGAGTAAAGAGCAGCCGAACAGGCAAACTAGACCCAAAGGTCAAAACAGGAAAAACATGCATGTGAAACACATCCAAAGCATAGAAAATCACCATATTCACAACAATTATCATCTACTAAAGCATAATATCATATCATACAAACAATAGAGCTAAAACGGTAAACTTGCAATACCCTGTTCATGGGTATTGGGAAAATTTGCATATAAAACTCAAAGACTTCCAATAGAAAGGCACAAACTGCCTACCTCGGCATTGGGATATCACTATATGTGAACCTCAAGGCTTGAATAGCCTTAGAACGTTGTATATCTACAAAAAATCTCAAAATTTTCAACCGAAGATAACATGGAAAAGAAGAGGAATCATGAAATGAGGCTCAAGCAGAAGAGAGAACTCACCGATGCGATTTCAATGCAACCAATAGTGTTCGATTCGGAGGAAGGATGAAGGATCTGAGGCTCATCAAAGATCTGTGGTCGTACGGGTTCTCTCGGATGAATGAAACCTAGAAGAACGGTGTTCTTTCTGTCAAACGCGACCCCAGTGTATTTAATGAAAAAACAAAATACACGATGTGTACTTTTGGAGTACACTACGTGTACTTGTCATTTACCTACTCCGCATTAGGCGGCCTCCAGGTCACCCCCACATGGTCTTGTACTTGGCCGCTGCACAACCAACACATGACTACCCGTGGTAACCGAGTATATGGCATGTACTAATACAGTACATGGCATCTACTTCGAAAATTTTCAGAATTTCCTCATTTTCTCAAAAATGACCAAAAAAGGAAAAACATACCTGAAAAGTAGATCCGAGTTCTCACAAACTTTCCCCCTTAAAAAATATTTTCCCCAAATTTCCCTAGCACGTCGTAGAAGAAGAAACCCCGAACAGCTCTGGATACTGTGATCGTACGTCTACCTCCATCTCACAAGTCTCGTCCTATACTCTCCAATGATTCCAAATAACTCACACTAGAGAAACAGACCGTCCATGGAGAACCTTCATACTTCGATCGACAATCCGGATAGGATGCTCCTCAAACGATGAATCCACCTCCAACTCAACCTCCTCGAGTTGGAAGACATGAGAGGGGTCTTAGAAGTAACGTCGAAGTTGAGAAACATGGAAGACGTCGTGCATAGATCGGTACCTATGAGGTAACTACAACCGATAGGCATCTGGACCAACTCTCTCCAACACCTCAAATGGCCCGACGTACCTCTGAGAAAGCTTACCATGTATCCTAATCCTCTTGTGTCCCAACCTCAGTGTGACATGCAGGAAAACCTGATCCCCAACCTCGAACTCCAGAGGTCGTCTCTGCTGATCAGCATATGGCCTCTATCGATACTACACAGTAGCCATCCTCTTCCGAATCAACTCTATCTGCTCTGTGGTCTCCTGAATAAGATGAGGTCATAGCAAAGATGCTTCTCCTTCCTCCATCCAACACAAGGGTGATCGGCATGGACTACCATACAAAGCCTCATAAGGTGCCATCTGAATAGTTACGTGAAAACTATTATTATAGGCAAACTCCACAAGAGGTATGTGTTTCTCCCAAGAACCTCCAAAATCCAGAATGCATGCTCAGAGCATTTACTCAAGCACCTGAATCGTATGCTCGGACTAGCCATCTGTCTGGGGGTAGTAAGTTGTGCTAAAAAGTACCTGTGTACCCAAAGCCTTCTGAAGCCCATGTCAGACCTGAGAAGTAAAATGTGCATCCCTGTCTAAAACTATGGAGTATAGAACTCCATGCAGACATACAATCTCACGGATGTACAATCGTCCCATCTCATCAACATTGAAGGTCTCCTTGATCGGAAAAAGTGAGAAACCTTTGTAAGTCTGTCAATGAAAACCCAAACAACATCATTCCCTCGAGGAAACCTTGGTAGACCTGTCATGAAATCCATTGAGACTTCATTCCACTTTTACCTAGGAATGGGTAACTGTTGCAAAAGCCATGTTGGTCACTGATTTTCCGCCTTCACCTGCTGACAAGTGGAACACTTCAAGACAAAACCAGCAACATCCCTCTTCGTACCTAGCCACCAATACTGATGGTGTAGATCACAATACATCTTTGTGCCACCAGGATGAACTGCCCAAACTGAGGAATGAAAATCCCGCAACATCTCCTCGCATATGTCTTCTGGAACCCATATTCACCCTTATAAATGAAAGATCTCATCCTCACCTATTGTCTTGTACCTCCAAATGCATCTCAGAGAACAGATCCATGAGCTGTCATTCACTACTGGCCTCCTGAATTGCATGTATCTGCATCCTCCTGCTCAACGCATCAGCCACTACGATTCCTTTCCCAGGCGTATAGGCTAGCTCAAAGTCAAAGGAATGAAGGTACTCAACCCACATTTGCTATCTCAAATTCAGATCACGCTGGGTGAAGATGTACATGAGACTCTTGTGGTCAGTGAAAACCACAAAATACTCTCCCAAAAGATAATGTCTCCAATAGCGTAAGGCATTAACAACATCTTCCAACTCAAGATTGTGCGTCGGGTAATTCCTCCCATGTGGCCTCAACTGCCGAGACCCATACGCAACGACTCTATCTCCCTACATAAGCACAGCTCCCAACCTGATACTTGAAACATCACAATACACAGTATAGCTCTTTCCTGTCTCTAGAAACACTAGTATTGGTGCTGAATTCAACCTCCCCTTGAGCTCCTAAAACGAAGACTCGTAAGAATCTGACCACAAGAATTTTTCACCCTTCTTAGTCAGGACTGTCAGTGGCGCTGCTAAGCATGGAAATTTCTGTATGAAATTTCTGTAGTATCTAGCCATCCCGAGAAAACTGCATACCTCAAAGAAGTTCTTCGGCTGCTCCTAGTAAACTAATGCTCTCACTTTCTCTAGGTCTACTAATACTCCTGTATCTGAGATAACATGACCTATGAAGTGAATCTAATCCATCTAAAAGTGGAATTTTGAGAGCTTATCATATAACTGATGCTCTCTCAAAATACTTAGAAGGATCTCAAGATGGGTAGTATGGTCATGTCGAGTGTGAGATTACACCAAGATATTGTCCACGAAGACCACCACAAAAGAATCCAAGTATGGATGGAACACTCGGTTCATCAGTTCCATGATAACTGCAGGCACGTTCATGATACCTAATGGCATAACCATATACTCGTATAGACCATACCTTCTTCGGAAGGCTTTGAGAGGTATATCAGATGGTCTAACGCGCAACTGATGATAATCGGAACTCAAGTCAATCTTCGAGAACACCCAGGCTCCTCAAAGCTGATCAAAGAGATCATCAATCATAGATAAGGGATATTGGTTCTTGACCGTCAACTGGTTCAGCTTCCGATAATTCACATAAATCCTGAGGGTACCGTCTGCCTTCTTCACAAACAAGATAGGCGAACCCTAAGGAGAAGTAATAGGTCAGATGAAACCCTTTGCCTAAAAATCCTCCAACCACTTCTTGAGATCCTGCAACTCAGGTTTAGCCATCATAAAAGGAGAAATGGACACTAGTTTCACTCATGGAACAAGATCAATAGAAAAGTCTACCTCACGCTCTAGAGGCAAACCTGAAAAGAAATCTGGAAAGACATCTCTGAAACGATCCACCACTAGAGGAAAGTCTAATTGTGAAGTTCCTTGTTCATCCAGGTATAAACTAGAAATCTGGGTTGTAACTCCTCTAAACCCATGATGCTCGTGTCCTACTGTACTCGCATGGACATCCCACTCACCCTTATAATGAAAAGATCCACCCTTTGGTGATATGAAACGCACCCTATGACGATAACAATCGATGAATTCATGGAAGGGAACTAGCCAGTCCATTCCGAGAATGACATCATAACCTGTCATCTCTAGGACATAAAAGTCCCATAAAAAGTGACACTCACCAACCTGTGGAGGGAACTCTCTGCACTGACGTACACTAGTCATTCTAGTCTCCAAAGAAGTGTCTAGCGTCAAGATATCTGAAGAAGAAAAGATGCAGAGACCAACGATATCCCCGAAAGCAACAGATATAAAGCTATGGGAAGCCCCTGTATCGAAAAGAGTAGATGCCAAAACTGAGGCTACTAAGATCATACCTCAAACTGTAGAAGGTTCGGGATCCTGCTCCTGCTGGGTCTGCTCCACTGCAAAAGTCCGGCCTGCTACATAGCCCTGTGACCCTACCTGACCACTCTGAGCTGATCCGCCTTGATGTCACTGAAAACCGGGTGACTGGATACCACGAACACAACCTCCACCTTAGCCTGAACGGCCGGAAGAACTCCAGTTTCCAGACTAGTGATAAACTGGTGGTGTTGATCCTAAACGACGAGTCATAAAAGAACCTTCATCATCAGTTGCTGGTGAAAATATCTGACAGAAGTGATGAAGATGACCCATTTGGCCACAATATCGGCACTCCACTGGGTATCTCGTGCAATGTGGACTCGTATTCCCTCTCTTTCCGCACTGGTAGCACACCACCTGGCATCCAGAAGAAGTTTCTCGCCTCCTCGGATCACTACACGAGGACTCCTTGTGGCGCTTCCTATTGTCAGTAGGAGGAATACTAACCCCAGATGTCGAACCGCCCTGTCTCACAACTCCATTATCCCTCAAATTTCTCTCTGTGATCAATGCCTGGTTGACTATAGAAGTGATATAAGTAAACCGGAAGATGTTCACCTGCGATCGAATGCCATTCCTCATACCATCCTCGAACTTCCTTGCCATGAATAACTGATTGACTATTGGAATAGGCATGAAGAAGTGCGGCTTGGTAAAGTGGGAGGAATACTCCATAACAGAAAGAGTACCCTGCTCCAGACTCATAAACTCTCAGGCTCAATCGGCCCTCAAGGTCTCTGGATAGAAGTAATCAAAGAAGATGCACAGAAACTCATCCCATGCCATAACTTGTTGGTGTCCCACCTGTGAGATCACATCCCACCACCTCTTGGAGGGTTCCTGAAGCATATAGGTAGTGAGATTGACCCTCATATCTGGAGGTGTCTCTAGATTCTCAAAGATCATTAGCATGGATTTTAGCCATGACTCTGCAGCCTGAGGTCCTTCTTCCCCTGAGAAAGTGGGAGGATGCTGCTGTTGGAAGACCCGCATCAAATCAGCCATCGATGGGGTAGGAGGCAGTGCTCCCTGAAAAGTTTTCATCATCCTCATGAATCCTTCCCTGAACTATGCATCAGCACCAGTATCAGGTATAACTGGTGGTGCCAAGACTGGCACAACAGAATGATCTGCTGGAAGTCCCTGATCATCCATATCCGACGTCTGATCACTGCCCTGTAACTGGCGGACAACCGGAGGACGTCTCGATGGCATGACTCTGCAAGGTCAAATGCACACCTTATATCAGAATTAAGAGGGACTGAAACATACAAGTGTAATAAGGAAACAAGATAATGAAAAAATTCAAGTTTTACAAAACATGACTACACGGCCTGTATATTTCTTACACGACATGTTCCCTGAATCCATTTACATAGCCGTGTACTCCTACCTAAACTGGTCATGTAACACCCCAAACACATGGTGTGTACTTGAATCCTCTTCCCCTTCCTGAGTCCTTATACATGGTTAAGCCACACGACTCTCCTAAGATAAGACTACACGGCGTGTTAAAAAAAGACACATCGTGTACTAGACAAGCTTCACCTGGCCCGTGTGGTTAGTGACATGGCCTAACAGACGGCTCACACTACATGGCATGTTCAAGGTGGACACGACATGTATGTGAAAGGATAACACCGACCCGTGTTGTTCGTGACAGAGTCGATTACCTGGGTTAGACTACACGACATGTTCAACATGGACACGGCGTGTACGTGAAAGGTTAACACCAACCCGTGTTGTTCGCGACATGGCCAGGTACCTGGGTCAGACTACACGGCGTGTTCAATACTGAAATGGCGTGTATAGCTTAAGGTTTTATCCATCCGTGTTGTTAGTTACACGGGCGGACACAGGGTCAACACTACACGGCGTGTTCAACTGGTACACGGTGTTTTCCCACCAGAATTTCCCCATCCTGTGTCTTTTCCCACATGGCCTATGACACTGTTAGAGACTACATTGCGTGAACATAAAGTACACGGTGTGTACTTAAGAAAAATAGTTTCTTCCTAAACAGAAGAACACATGGCATGTACTTAACATTACACGGCGTGTATTATGGGTTTTTCTTGATAGTTAGCCTCAGAAACTACTTCGGAACCCAGAAAAACACTGAAATGAGCATTGAAAGTGTCAAATTACAATCCGTGAGGGCCCATACTCCCCATGAATCAAAGTTTGGAATCTTGTACACATTATAACATGGAAAATAAGGAAATTATCCACTAAATTATAGTCCATGAAGGCCCATAACACCTCAAGAACCAAAGTTTGGCATCAATTCAAGCAAAACTTTAAACAAAACAATTCTCTATCAAACAATAGGTATTTTATCAAGAAAACTATCACAACAGCATGAATATTTTACACAACTTCTATCACTACAACATGCAATCACTAATGCATCCTAGATGGAATGGAAAAAATGCATGACATGTGATTTATAACAAGTTCCTATATGATGCATGAGATGGCATACCCTCATCTATTTGGGATGCAATAGAAATAGAACCTCAATAATATCAACAACATCAGCACAAATCATGTGAATCACTCAAGGTGAAATCAAATCAACTATAATAATTGCCAAACCAGAAAAATTGTAATTAAATGAGGTAGATTGGCTTTTCCCTATACATGGGTAAGCTACTCTCAGGCACATCTTATTACCAAGTACCTATTTCATCCTATACCTGGCTAAAGTCTCCAAATAGTAAGTCAAGAAGAAAAGAAATTCCTCTAATACCACTTTGTAACATCCCAGTTCTGGAAGCCACCTAGTGGCGCCCCATACCCGGTTGGTCACATGGCCTCAAGCACATTTCCTCGAATGCCAGAGTTTGCCGACTAGCAGTGAGGGCCTTGGGTGTGATAGTGGGGAAACTATTCCCTCATTGGAAGAGTACACAGTAGAAGTAAACAAATACATACAAGAGTGGAATAAGTAATAATGACATACAACAGAATACTGAGAGTATAAAATGGATGACACATATATAAATAATGCATAATACATATGTCTAGAAAATAATCCAAACAAGTCACAATGTTGGAATACAACAATGATAAACAAAATTGAAAAAGAAATTAGATAAACTCCTCAAAATCGCAAGCCATAGCATGGCACCATGCACTCCAGCTCCACAGTAAATCAAGTACCTGAAGAATAAGGGCGCTTTCCCTTATCTATACTTGCAACAATATAATCTGTTTGGGCCCAAAAGCATGTCCCAAACTGGGTGTGATACTAAATACCATTAGGCAACCACCATGAGATATGTACCTAATAGTCAGTGAATATATGGTAGGTAAAATACGGAAAGCAGTAAACAAGGAAGTACTCAGCAGTAAACAATCCACAGTCTCAGAGCATTCAAATCACCACACAATAAGAAACAGCTAATCAAAGCAGATAAACACAGTAGGTAACCCTCTGGGAAGTACCCACAACCTATCCCCTCTGGTCCTACCTAGCATCACAAGCAAGCAGCTAACACATGGTAACCCTCTGGGAAGTACTCATAGCCTATCTCCTCTGGTCCTACCTAACAAGTACAAGCAACCCTCTGGGTAGTACACTCATTATAACCCCTCTGGTTCAGCTTATGCATAGACTCTATGAGGAAGAACTCATCATCAATTCCCCCTATAGTCTCGTAACGGTACTAAAGGCGCTCTGGGTAAGTACACAACGTCTCATTCTCCCCATGGCCCATGTTGAGGAACTACAGACACTCTGTGGAAGCACTCAACGTTAATTCCCCCTTTGGTCTCACATCGTAAGTTATAAAGACACTCTGGAGTAGTCCTCAACATACATTCTTTATATGGTCTATTCACCAGGTTCTCATGGCCCTTTGTAAGCCAATAAAGTGTAGTAGTGTGTAAAATCCAAGGTAAACCTCTAGAAATATTTGGCTAGAATTCTACAGAACAACAACATAACAGAACAACAGTCACACCATCCTACAACACTAGGCATGGGAGAGTAAACAGCAGCCTAACAGGAAAACTAGACCCAAAGGTCAAAACAGGAAAAACATGCATGGGAAATACATACAAAGCATAAAAAAGCACTCTATTCACAACAATTATCATCTACTCAATCATACTAGTCTAGAAGACAAACAATAGGGCTAAAATGGTTAATGCACAATACCCCGTTAATGGGTATTGGGAAAATTTTCACATAAAATTCAAAGAATTCCAATAGAAATGCACAAACCACCTACCTCAGTGTTGGGAGATTGGTATATGTGAACCTCAAGGCTTGAATCGCCTTAGAACGCTGTAGATCTACAAAAATGTTCAAAACATTCAACCAAATATAACTTGTAAAAGAAGAGGAATCATGAAATGAGGCTCAAGAAGAAGAGAGAACTCACCGATGTGATTCCAATGCAACCAACAATGTTCGATTTGGAGGAGGGACAGAGGATCAGGGGCTCGTCAAAGATATGCAGTCGTACAGGTTCTCTCGGATGAACGAAACCTAGAAGAAGGGTGTTCTTTCCGTCAGACGCGACCCCAGTGTATTTAATGAAAAAACAAAATACACGGTGTGTACTTTTTGAGTACACAACATGTACTTTCTGATTCTGTACTCCGCATTAGGCGGCCTCCAGGTCACCCCCACATGGCCGTGTGCTTGGCCGCTACATAGCTAGCACACGGCTACCCACGGTAACTGAGTACACGGTGTGTACTCATAAAGTACAAGGCGTGTACATAGAAAATTTCCAGAATTTCCTCTTTTTCTCAAAAATGATCAGAAAAAGAAAAACATACCTGAAAAGAAGATCTGGGTTCTTACAATAGTGTTTTCAAAAGAATGGTTTTTCGAGAAGTGGGATAGAGAGACGTACAATAGAGAAAATAAATGCATAAATATAGGGATAATCATATGTAATGAAGCATCATATACTCTGAATGGAGATTACCTAGAGATCATGGTTGGAATCAAAATTTTGATATAATTTAAAACAAATAAGTTAATGATAGATTAAAATGCACAAAACAAAATGAGGTCATGAGTATTTTGTCTCCCTGTTTGATCTCCAGAAATCTCCAATATCCTATGTCTACTGCATGATGGTTTTAAAGAGGTGCTCTCAATCTCCCGCCCTGGGAATCGAGAATTGAAATGATCTGCTCCTCGGTGGTGATGTAATGAGTGAATCTACACTTGGAGGTGAACTCTGGATGATTGGAAGTGAGTGCGTGTATAGTCTGGTGGACAAACTACTCCCCGTTAAAAGAATGGAAGTGGTTGATGATTTATGGATGTGATCTATGGAAGTAGTGACTGACAGTGTAATATTTTCTTGTGTACTCCCCATGGTGATGATGTCTCCAAATTCCCCTCAACTCCTCACCCTATAGAACTCTCTAGAATTACATTGAACACATCCCCAGCCTACACATGGTGCTTTCATGATGCCATTTCTTCCCTAACTGTAACTCAAGTATATTCACTCTAATAGGGTGGGAAAACATGCCCCAAGAGCAACGATCCCCCCAGAAACAAAAAAAAACAAAATTCAAAAAAAAAATAAAAGAAATTTAAAACAATGTTTTATTATTACTACATATTATATTATAATATAAATAATTAAAATGAATAAAAAGAGAAAATAAATTAATTTATAATAAGTAAAAAATAAATATATAATAAAAATATTTATTACAAGAATTATATTTATTACATAAAAAATTTATAAATATGATACTTATAGTTAAATAAAATAATAAAAATAAAAATAAATGTTCATAATTAAACAATGAATAATTAAAGACACATTATTATTTTTTCTATTAAAATTTTTAAATATAATAAATATATATGATATTAATTACATATATTTTATAATAATTATAAATATACTACTTATAATATATACATAATAATTTATATAGATACTATAATAATTATAAGCAAGTAAAAGTATATTTATTATTATTATTATATGTATTGTTATTATTATATATTATATGATATATATATATAATATTATATAATATTATAAGTTATAATAAAATAAAATAAAAACTAAAAAATGAAAACTAAAAAGAAAAAAGGGGGTCATGATACAGTGGAATGATGGGTAAGGGAGGCAGTTCTAGTGGGTTGGTCCGATTAGAATAAGATGGTGATGATTGGATGGAGGTAACGAGGGAAGGACTGCAATGGTGCATGACCAATGATGAAGTAGGTGGAGGTGAGTATTTTTTTACGTTTTCTGGAAAAATAATTAATTGATATAGGTAAATTTTTTTAAAAAATATGCTACAAAGGTGGCATCGGTGATGCCGCCTTCCAATCCCTGCACCGCCTTTGGCTCGGATCAATGGAATGGAAAAGGTAGTGAGGGGGGATGCATCCTTTTCCTCATCTCCCTATAAAAGGGAAGCCCCCCCCCTTCTCCTCACTCAAATTCCCCCTTCATCTCTCCTAAATCCTCTCTGTCTCCCTCTAAAAAATTCATTTTATGTGCGGGTTTTTGCGAATCATCATTTAGAAGTATTTTTATTTATTTAATATAATGTTTTTTATTTATTTAATGGAATTCTTTTTAGTTTTAAATATTTAATTTTTTATGTAGTTTAGTTAGTTCTAATTATTTTTTTTATTAGGTTGTGTAATTAGTTATATATAGTTTGAAATAATTATTGTTAGTATTATAGATTATGTATAGATTCAGTATAGATTAAGTATAGATTAACTTATGATTAGGTATTGTGAAATTTTGGTAGAATAATGATTATGTGGTTATCTAAGTAATCAAATCCATGTCTGCATACAAACAAGTGGATGTGGCTCTAGAACAGATGTACCTAGGAGTGAAAACTCCGACAAGGAGTTTTGGGCTTGACATGAGGTATTCTGGTACATGATAGTGGGCCTTGCTACACTCCAGGTTTGACACTCCCAGGGGATATGCTTTATAAGATTCATATTTTCATTATAAACTACTTCAATTTATATGAAAAGAAAAATCAAATTAGTATATTTATCAATGATAAAATGATATTTATGATGTTATAGAATGAAATAAGGAAAAAATCATTAATAAATGAAAGTTATTATTAGTAATTAAATATGTTTAAGTATTTTAATTAGTTATATATAGTATAAAAACAATACTTATTATATGTAATGATTAATTATAGATTAATTAATGATAACATGGGATTAAAATGAGTCCATATGATTAGTTAATTATAATTAACTAATGAATATAATATGATTAAGGATTAAAGAATAAATAATTAAATAATAACTTAATGATGATTAACTAGTGACTAAAGAATGAGTGATTAGTTAAAAAAGTTATTATTAATAATTAAATAAGTTATTTATTAAGAAGTTTAATTAGTTATATATAGTTTAGAAATAATACTTATTAATAGTAATGATTAATTATAGATTAATTAATGATAACTTAGGATTAAAAATGAATACATATGATTAGTTGATTATAATTAACTAATGAATATAATATGATTACGTATTAAAGAATAAATAATTAAATAATAACTTTATAATGATTAACTTGTGATTAAACATTTATATAATGAAACATTACTAGCATATTTTAGGGTATAGAATGGCGTCGTAAAATTTCATTCTAATAAATATTATATGGTCAAACATCATTGTTAATATTTGTTACACTGTCATAATTTTGATGAAAGAAACATTTTTGACGTAGGGAGTTATGATTTCCTATGTATACTACTAGGGGAAGGTTATTCAAACTGGTCAAGGAGCTTCATACTATACACAACCAATAACGATGGTTAGTATAGCTGATTGTGTAACAATAAGTGACCTTCAAGAGAAAATATGGGGTTCCTTAAATCAAAGACCCGATCAAGTGATCAAGTCTATGAGCTATAGACATTTTCAATTACCAGCAACACTGTGGCATCTAGCTTTTCCATTAGTTTCTGATGCACAGTGGGTCCAAGAAATTAAATTATTTTCTCAACGGTCAGATGGTACCATGATGGAGTTATACGTTGATGTTTATAATTTACAACAACAAATTTCATTTGTAAGAATACGTAGAATTACAAGAGTGGTTGAAGAAAGTCCACCCCGTGAAATTGAGCCTATTCCAAATGATGCAGCAGAAGAGGAAAAGTTAGATGAGATTCTGAATATACATGTCAATCCAACTTCTAATGAGGAGTTTTGTAATGACGAATCAGATGGTGACATCAGTGCTGATGAGGAGGGATCATCTACAGTTAGGAAGGAGGTTTTGATAAATGCATTAGTTTTACATCAACCTCATCCGAAAATAAATCATCCACCACTCCTTTCATCTTGGTCAGAAGAAATGACACATGTGCCTAAATTCGACAATAATATTCTCACACCGGAAACTGTGTTCCCCAGAGTTATACTAGATAGGTTTAGTGATTTGGACAAAACCTTATATAATGGAATGAAGTTTTAAAGTAAAGATAAATTAAAAATCACGCTAAAGATATTTCACATTGTGAGGAACTAAATCTATATAGTTCATGAATCATGCAGTAGTAAATATGTCATATGGTGTGAGAAGTATGGGGATGATTATAGATTTCACTTGAGGGAGATTCCAGACCTTACATTTGGAGGTTGGAGAATCTCGAGGATTGAGGCAGCTCATACTTGCATTCAGCAAAGCCTGACACAGGATCAAACCTCATTGGATACAGAATTTGTGTCATATATTGTTGTTGAGATGATTAGGACATGTCAATATGTTTCTATATCCCTTGTGCAAGAGAGGATTCAACAGACATTTGGTTATAAGATTTCCTATAATAAGGCATGGATGGAGAACCAGATGGGAATTATGAAGGTCTATGGTGATTGGGATGACTCATATCGATTGTTTACACAATTTCTAGACATACTAAGGAATTATAACCAAGTTTTCTTCCATCTGGATACAAACAAACATGTGTCTCGCGATAACTTACTTGATCCATCTCGTGTTAAATTTCATCGGTTGTTATGGGCATTCCTTCCCTGTGTCTCCAGATTTCGTTTTAGTAAACAATTCATTCATATTGATGGAACATTTCTATACATAAAATACAAGGGCGTATTATTGATTGTGGAAACCCAATATAGAAACCGTTCACCTCTTCTGCTTGCATTTTCCATTGTAGAGAAATAAAACTATGAATCATGGAGTTGGTTTCTGGAATTTATCAGCAACCATTTCACCAAAATTTGGTGTGTTTGTATGATATTGGATCTCTA
The DNA here is from genome assembly GCA_963277665.1 of Viscum album. Taxonomy (NCBI): domain Eukaryota; kingdom Viridiplantae; phylum Streptophyta; class Magnoliopsida; order Santalales; family Viscaceae; genus Viscum; species Viscum album. The sequence continues at coordinate 1,716,794,316 of OY728125.1, forward strand.
TTAGGAAATTAATGAGGCAATAAATTTGGATTCGGATACATGGAGATACCAAAATGCACATCATCGATTCTTCATTAGACATATTTCTAGAAATGTGCATAAAAATTCCACAACGAACTGATGAAGAAGGAAATCACGAGGCTTGGTACGCATTTTATTTTTTATTTTTTACTATTTCAACATAAAGATAAAATCAAATTATGTGAAATAACATCTATTCTATGTAGCATATGAGTTGGATCAACGACAGTTTGAATAATGTTTTGAACAAATCTTCCAGGCTAATCAAGAAGTTTATGATTATATGATACTAATTCCAAAAGAAAAATGGACATTGGCATATGACGGGGGGAAGAGGTAAAAACGCATTAAGAAAAACATTTTGGAGTGCATCAATGGTTTCTTCAAAGGGCTTCATAATCTAAATATAACTTCCCTAGTTATGGAGACATTATATTAATGCGTGAAGTACGTTGTTGATAGAATAAAACTAGCATCAGATGGAATACAATAGGGGCTATGGTACAGAAGACACTTTCAATGAGAGATTGAAAAAAATATTGAAGAAGCTTTTGGTTATCACGTCTTCCTTTTTTTATGAGAAGACTCTCAATTTGAAGTTTAAGAGCGTTCAGACCCCATAACCAACCACATCAGTGAAAAAATGTTGGTATTACTAGAAACAAGGAAATATCAACGTGGAAACAATTAGGTCTTACAGTTTCCATGCACACACACCATCGCAGCATGTGCCTCTATTAACATATCATGGTAAGCATATGTTGATCTAGTGTACCAGATGGATACCATTAATAACTGTTATACTACACCGTGGAAACCTAATCGGAAGTATCGTTATTTCCCAATTCTCTAAGTCTATCCAATAGTGATACCTGACATCAATCTATTGAATCCTCATGGGACACCGAAGGCCAGTAGGATTCGCAATGAGACGAATAGGACTCTAGAAAAAGGGTAGAGTTTGAGATGCACGATATGTCATAAAGAAGGTCATAACCAGAAATAATTCCCTAACATTGTTTGGTCATGTTCACAGTCTCATCCAAAATGATTTATTTTCTTCATTGTTAAATTCTCATATTGTAAATTAAATGTTTTTATCTCTTCTTTTTTTTCTCAGTTTTCTAAACACCAAAACCCAAAAGCAGAACACTTAACCCAAAAGGCAAAACACTAAAACCTCAAACCTAAAACCTAAACCAAAAAAATCTTCCCATTACCATGGTTTTTGATGACATTATGTGTCTGATATTTTAATAAACTTTTATATAATGAAATAATAGTATCATATTTATTAGCATAAGTTATTCAATATAGATAATTAGATAAATTCCTAAAACATCATTAGTAATTAACATGGTTTATCTTAATCTAATTCATAATTAGTTAATCATAAAGATCCTCCAAAATATGTCTAATATAATTCATGACCCAATAATTTTGAAATATTCTCTCTATGATTCTAAAAATAAGTATACCATTATTCCCAAAATGTATATATTAGTGACACTAACCTAATATCTAAATACCCTATTAGTATTAAACCCTTTTAAAAACATGCATGCTTTCAATAATTATCTTTATCATTATTCCTTAAATAAAATCTTAGTTAATATAATTTACTTTATAAATCCAAAAGAATAACACTTAAACCATATTGTAAAATAAATGTTGTTATCTCTTCTTTTTTTCTCTGTTTTCTAAACCCCAAAACCCAATAGCAGAACACTTAACCCCAAAAGATCTTTCCTAAACCTCAATATCACAATTCTAAACACTAATCCCTCAAACCTAAACCCAAACCCAAAAATCATAAACCTAAACCCTAAAACCTTACAAAAAATACAAAATACTAGATATATTCCCTTAAAGAATGTATAAATTAATAAAATTCTTGCAAAGATATTTTCACTAATAAAATTATTTCACTACATAGTTCTTTCTATCTATTTTTTCTCTTATTTCCTCTTGATATCTATATTTCATTTAGAACCAATAAACAAGGAGAATTATATTTATTTTGGTAAAAATAACTTAATAAAACAATGTAAATAAACATGTGATGTCTTGCATTCTATAAGTCCTAATATTATTCTAACCATAATGTTATATTTACATTTTATACTTACAACTCATTTTATTTGTTTATATGCAGATTGATGATACCATACTACCCACTCAGCAGCGTACCCATATTTTCTAGTTTGTGTTAAAGGGTGGTGTGGATCGATCAATCAGGGTGCATCGTGCGCACTATTTTCATCACAGAGAGCCTCCACATGCTATTAGAACATACTTGTGCCATGCTGGCTTCTATGGCCTTACCATATCATATTTCACTTTTTTAGACCATAACCTACTTACTGCCCTCAATGAGAGGTGGAGACCAGAGACACAGACATTCCACCTACCTGAGGGAGAGCTGACCATCACCCTCTAGGATGTGGCAGGGCTTCTCGGTCTTCCTATCCTGGGGAGACCCGTTATTGGACTCACTCGTGTAGCTTGGCCAGACATTGCTCAGCGCTTGTTTAGCATTGATATTTTGTATGGCCATAGGGATATAGATGGAGTGTCCATATATATTCCTTGATTAGAGGAACATATTCCACATTTATAGGATGATGATAATGAGCAGAATGTCATGTGTTATGCCCGTGCATATATATTACGGCTCATTGCTGGGACCATGTGTACTGATCACTCAAGGATGCACATGAACATAGGGTATCTTCCCCTACTAGAGAACATTGATCAAGCTGAGACGTACAGCTTGGGATCAGCCAGCTTGGCATACACGTATAGAGCATTATAAAGGCTATCCCACATGGACTGCAAAGGTCTCAGAGGATGCATCATCCTTATTCAGATGTGGGCATGGGAGCACATCCCCGCATTCTTCCCTGAGCTTGTTGGTCCATCGGTCAAGATTGAGGTGTTGCATGATGCTCTGAGTGGACACTGGTATGATCAGTTATTTCAATTGGGTTTTTATGCTACTATGAGTTATTCACTTTAATTTCTCATTATTTGTCACTATCGATGATGTATTTTGCAGGTGGTGTCAGCGACACAATATCGACACGATTTCGAGACAGCATTTGGGCATATATCGGCTATAGTTGGACTGTATCTTACCTGATCAGGTATGTATATTCAATATATCATTGTCTATCATATTTAATAATATCATAAATTTTTGTTTTTAGTTAGCTGCTTTTTTTTGAAAAATTTACATGTCATTTCAGATTTCATGGCATCCATACTAGATTATTATGGACTAGTTGCCATCATGTTTCACTGTTAGGCTTTAGGATTCTATGGTTGTAGTGACCCTCATTCACTTTCATATTATTGAGTGGTAGTATCCTAACATAGTCATGCACTAGTTTTCTGTACTTTGCCGATTCCATTGCTGTCGAGATAGATAGATCAGCTTCATGGGATGAAGATAATAGGGAGGCAGGATGAGGACTGGCCCTGAGTACATTCCAGCTTTATCGATTGATGGCGTAGATGTGAAGAGTTTCATATTCAGGGTTTTCCTATGAATCGATTCTTTTTTTTTGGAGCAGGTTGAGTATGAGCCATGGTATAGACTAAAAGTCTATACTGTATCTTACCCAACCCAACATAAATATGCAGAGGATGGTATGCCAGTAAATATTCATTAGTTTTGTTATTGAACTATTTTATAATTCAAATTGAATCTGTTTGAAGGGATTCACACAGAGCAACTTGTTCGCATAAGTGATGAAGAGGTGGAGGGGGTCATTAGTCAGGCAGTTGTCTATGTTGAAGCGCTGGAGGTGAGGGCATCTTTTCATGCGCTTTCCAGGAGCATATTTGTGCATCTAGCCCAGAGAGATGAGGTTCCTTACCTAGAGGAACATCATGTAGTAGCTGTTGGTGCTGAGGATCTAGGACCACGGTGACATAGACAGTGTCATGCTTCACGTGAGGCCTCACCTATTCCACAGGCAGAGGTCATCCCTCTAATAGTCTAGGATCAACTAATTCCAGATGTACCTCAGGTGGCATGAGATCTATTTTTCATGACTGGATATTTACAGTTCTCTCTATCTTGGGTTCCAAATACATCACAACCTTAGGGTCTAGATCCATCTCATCCTTGGGTTCCAAAACCATCACAGTCTTGGGGTATACCTCCATCGCAGGCTTGGTTCCCCACTCTGATGATGGCAAGTCCTTCTACCACCCTTGTGGGAGAAGGATCCATAGGGCAGTACGAGATGCTATTAACATCTCCTCCCACTGACACACTGGTAGAGGATGCACCATTTGACATTCCAGTGTCGGAGGATCAACCCTCTCCAGGTCATCAGACTCCACTGCGCACTCGACACAGACGTCCTATTCACCGACCACCATGTAGGATCGAATCTCCTTACCGTAGACATAGACATTGATTGTACCTGTTCATTTACATGTTTTATGTCTACTAAAATAAAAATACTGTAATTTCTATTATCTCTTCTTATATGTTTATGCAGTTTTTCAGTTTTCATTTATATTTTAGGCATAATTTATATTTGACAGCTTTCAAAGTCAACTACTTGAAACATAGGAATAATAAGAAGATTTCAAGTAAATAACTGTAAAAGATTAAAAAAATATACAGAATAAAAACGATGTAAATAAAATTTTAAAGATATCCTAATCATCTAAAAAGTTGTTGAAAATAAATAGTTTCATAAATAAAATAAATAAATGATATTGAAAGGAATTTAAGTAAAGTAACTCAAAAGTGAGAGCGAAATGAATGAATATCAAGGAGGATCCTAAGACACCTACTAGACTTTGAAAGCCTATAAAATATAAACTATAAGATGCATATAAATTAAAATTAAAAATTCAACTAGTTTTTATATGTTTAATCAATTTTTAAAATTTCATTTATATCGGTCTTATAGTTCATATTATTTAGGCTAGAAAAGGAACATACATAAATCATTTTTATGTTTCAAATAGGTGGATTAGAAAGCTTATAAATTATTTTTCATCATAATTTTGTAAGAAATTATTTTTATTTTGGACTACTGGATATTTGTTTAATCATTGTTTTATAATTTCATTCACATCAGTCTTATAGTTTATATTATATATGATAAAAAAGGCACATACTTGAATCATTTTTATGTTTCATGTAGGTGGATTAGAAAGATTATAAATTATTTTTCATCAACATTTTGTAAGAAATTATTTTTATTTTAGACTACTTGTTATATGTTTAATCAATGTTTAAAATTTCATTCATATAGATATTATAGTTTTTACTATATAGGCTAGCAAAGGCATGTAATTTAAACATTTTTAATATTCAAGTAGGTGTATTATAAATCTTATAAATTATTTTTCTTAAACATTTTATTATAAATTCTCTTTATTTTGGACTACTTGCTATATGTTTAATCAATTTTTAAAATTTCATTCATATCGGTCATATAGTTTATATTATATAGGCTAACAAAGGCACATACTTGAAATATTTTTAAGTTTCAAGAAGGTGGATGAGAAAGATTATAAATTATATTTCACCAACGTTTTTTAAGAAATTATATTTATTTTTGACTACTTTTTATATGTTTAAGAAATGTTTAAAATTTTATTCATATTTATCTTACAGTTTATATTATATAGGAATAAAATCACGTACTTGAAACATTTTTCTATTTCAAGTAGGTGGAATAGAAAGCTTATAAATTATTTTTTTTCAACATTTTTTAAGAAATTATTTTTATTTTCAACCTCTTACTCTATACTTAATCAATATTTAAAATTTCATTCATATCGGTCTTATAGTTTATATTTTATAGGTTAGAAAAGTCACGTACTTCAATAAAATATGAATTATGTTGAAACATTAAGTTTTATTTATATAGATATATATAACCATACAAACATAATAATAAAACAATAAAATTTTTAATATATAAAAAACATAATTAAAATAGAATTTTTTTTATTGTTTTAGGAAAATTGTGGTATCGGCGATGCCGCCATTCAGGTTTATTTTTTAAAAAAATTAACCTAGGATGTTTTAATTTTTTTCAGAAATAGTTTAAAAAAATCAGGTGAAGGTAGATCTAGTGAGGGTTCAGGTGGGTTGGGGTTGCTGTGAGGGAGACAACTTTGGATGGGGGTGCAGGTCTGCTCAGAGCAGTGAGGTGTAGCGGGTTGAGATCTAGTGGAAGGAATAGGGGGACTTATTTTTTAGCAGTGATAGGCTTCAACACAGTTGTGGATATGTTCTTCATAGTGGGATCTGATTTGGGATTTACTGATCGGGTTAGATATGGTTTTTTTTGTTAGATATGGGTTGAATCTATTGAATCTGATATGTAAAATTTCTACTGCAATTTGGGTGCTGTTGTTGTGGTATGGAATCTGTTTGTGTTGTTGTGGCTGTAATTTTTTTTATTCTATTGGATTTCTATGATTGCTTGTGAAGGAGCGACAGGGGTGCAATAATGAATGGACATAGGTAGGTTGAGTTGCTGATGGATGTGGTAATAAGGGGGTATTGATATGATGAGGAAGGGGGTGTGTTGGTGAGTCAATGAGATAGGAAGAGAGGAGCTGCATCGATAGATAGAAGGGAGGATCTACGTTAGTGACTAGAGGGAAAATAGGTGTTGGTATGTCGATGACTCACCGATGTAGTGTCGGTGCGTCATAGGGAGTGGGGTGATGATAGGTAATTACTCACTAATGTTGTGTTGTTAAGACACGGGAAGTGGGGTTGTCGGTGACTTGAGACACCGACATGGGTGACCATAAGACAATGGATTGTCAGTAAGGAAAGGAAATTAAGTATCAGTAGGTTAACTGAAGAGGTTTTCAGAAGGTAGGAAGGAAATGAGGATGTTGGTTGGTGGTGTATCGATGACTCATTTGAGTCACCAAAGATAGATTTTGGTAGGTTGGGTGTGTCGGTGAGATATGGGAATGGGGTGTTGGTGACTCAACTGAGTCATCGATAGCAGCTATCAGTGTCACCTACACAACCCATGTAAAATGAATTAATAACTTAATACCGCTATAATAAATAAATATATTTATGAACTAAGTTAATTAAAATAGAAGTTAGAACATTTAGCAATGAAATAAAATTAACTGCAACTTACAACTTACAATTGATGCATAATTAAATTTAACAAAAACAATAATTACATCTATTTGAATCATTTAATTAATTAATTAATTGATGAGAAATAAATAATTAATGAAATTCAATAACTAAATTAATATTTAGTATTAAAAATACTTAAATAATTTAATTAAACTATTAATATGAATATAATTATTTTTAGAATTAAAAACTAAATTGACAAAGATTATATATTTACAATTAAAAATAAAGAATTAATTAGTTGACCATTATATTAAGGAATTGAACATTATTAAATTGAAAATTAATTACAAAAAAAAGTAATAAATTAAATTATTTAATAATCTAATTAATTTTAAAACTAAAAGTAAAAAAAATGAAAGAATAAAAATAATGAAAATATATATATATATATATAATGAAAAACAAAACAAAATAAAATATTAAAGCAGGATGAATTATGTAATTGATGTATTTTTAAAACAACAAAACTAATCACCAAAATATATTATTTTCACAAAGAATCAATATTAAATCAATAATGAACAAAAACAGTACAAATGTTAATTGTTTAATAAAATAAAACATTTTGAAATTAAAAAATCAATAAAAACATAAGAAATGATGTAAAAAGGATTAATGAAAAACATCCACATCATACTTCCCCACACATAAGGATTTTTTTCCTCAAACAAATGCATTCCTTTGAATTTAAAACAGAAAAATTATTTGTGAGATTCTTTTCAAAAAGTGCATGAGTAACCTTTAGAAAATAGAGGAACATGACTAGGTAGTGGGTCTGGGTTTTCAAAAGTTTGTTCAATAGTGGTCCTACCTAGTTTTAAAAAATCAATGGAAATCAAAGTTATCACAAAATAATACACATACAAGTATTCCATGCCTTCTATATGAACCAATTAAATTTTAAACTTCAATTTCCAATTCAAGTTCTGATTCAAGAAATGTGGATAGGTAAAAATCTGTGGAATCAAAAGCATAACCAAAGGCACCTTCAATTCTCACCTATTCCTTGGTTCCAAAAATTAATGTCCATTGATTTCATCACATTATTGATTCATGTCAAATGAATTTTAACTAACTCCATTGTTCCCTTCTTCATTTGGGTTCCAAATTCACCTCACCTTAATGAGTGCTTTTTTAGAGGGGCACTTTATTTTAATTTTCCCAGTCATATTCCATGTGCAGAGAACTATGAATAGAACATATTCAAATTGAAATTGGATTTTATGTATTCTCAAAAACATACCCAGTGCACCATGTCTCAAAGAATGGTTGTGGGATCCCATTTACCCATTTTACTCTAGTTTAAAAATACTTAAATAATAATCATTTGAGTTGACTTCCTAAAGTGATTGAATTATTTTTATTATAATGAGGTGATCCCCCTAGTTTCAAATGAAAATTTATAGTCACCTAAGGTCATGATCCTAATTCCACCAAACCTATCCGGCCACACTACCGACCTCAGTTCCTAAACATAAAAATCCATAAAAATAGGGATCATTTCTACTAAGAAATCACGCATCCTTAACAGTTTTAAACTAATTTTAAATCTCTATATCTAGCAAGAATTAATCCACTAAATAGGATAATATTTAAGTAACAACTGAACCCCAAATGACCTTTAGGTGATGAAAGAATTTTACATTTTTGATGGATTTTGAAAAAAATGGCCATTCTTTTAATCTTCATGGAGGAATATTAATTAACCAACTGAATGGCCCCTCTCCCCACACATAAAACTCAACTATGTCCATAATGTTGGATTCTAAGGTGAGAGATAACAAAAAATATTCTAAAAAACATAGATACGTGATAGGAATGTTCAAAAGAGTGTTTCCCACACACAGAATGAAAAGAGAAGAAACTCAAACATAGATAGAAAAGTAAACAAAAAAGTTATTTTTATTTGAAAATTCCCGTAGAATCATGACATGCATTGAACAATTAGTTGTATTTTTAATCAATATGAGTGTAGTGGGTGCATCAAGACTTCAATATTCAGTTTAAGTATGTTTTCAACTATCTAGATTAAATCAGAAAAGCACCCAAACAGGAAATAGAATCATGATTTTTCACAATAAATCAGGGGACTACCCTACACATAAAATCATGCACCATCTAGTAAAAAATATAAGCAGAAAATTAGACATGAATTAAAAAATGACAATTCCTTGAAAATTTGGACCTTTGACCATTAATGTTCATTGATGATATTCTCTTCTGTAACTCAAGTGGAATGCTTCAATGCATTTCCTGCAAGTTCAAATAGTGAATATAAGAATGAAGTTTTTTAATTTTTATAAAAATTAAAACATGTATTTGAGTAAAATATATGTAATATATATGATGTATTGTGATTCTCCCTTGGTCTTATTTTTTTATGTTTCTTCCAGAAAAAACATTCTCCATAAACAATATGTAATGAGACACCATCAAACAAACAAGATTAAAAACTAGAGAATCAAGCAGTAGGAGTCATTATTATTTTTATTGAAAAACAGAAATATAATTAAAGAAAAAAAATCAACCATGGGTTAGTTCCCATGAAACACTGAATTTATAGTTAAGAGCTAGACTTGAGATAGCTCATTATTCCAAATTTTAGATGGAAGCCAATATCATTGGATTCCATTAAAATAAATGTTTTATTATTTTACCATCAATTAAAAATGGTCTATTCCACTCTCTAATAAGCTCCACAACTTAATTAACCAAAACTCTAACAATGTTAAAGGGTCCTGATCACTTGGTCTTCAACTTTAAATGAAAATATTTCCATCGTTAATTGAATAGTAGGACCCTCTCACCAACATTAAAATTCATATTTTTAATTATTTAATCATGAGAATACTTGGTTCTTAGTATATAAATTTCAGAATTATCATACGTCTCCATTATAATATCCTCCAGATTAGTCAGCTCTAAAAGCCTTTTCTCACCTACATAATTGAAATCAATGTTGATGGAATTCAATTCCCAATAATGCTTTTACTCCAACTCATGAGGTAGATGAAAAGATTTTCCAAACAGCATCCTTTATGGTGATATCCCTATAGGAGTCTTGTAAGCAGTTCTATAGGCCCAAATGGCCTCATCCAATTTAACTGACCAATCCTTCCTAGAGATAGAAACTATTTTCTCCAAAATATTCTTAAACACTCGGTTTGACACTTCTGCCTGCCCACTAGATTGTGGGTCATAGGTAGTACATTTCATATGTGAGCATCCATATTTCTACATCAAACTCGTGAACTTGTAATTCATGAAATGGGTACCATTGTCAGTGATGAATGCCCTAGTCATACCAAACCTAGAAAGGATGGTTTTCTTGATACGCTTCACAACACTACTAATAGAATTGTTTGGAAGAGCTACAACCTCAACCCATTTTGACATGTAGTCCACAGGAACAAAAATTTACTAATTCCCATAAAAGTATGGGAAAGGTACCATGAAGTCCAAGCCCCATGCATAAAATATTTCAACCTCCAAAATTCATCTTTGTGGTATCTCCTGACTTCTTCCAACATTACCTACCATATTATACTTTTCATAGCTAATAACCAAACTCCCAGCATCCTTGAACAAAGTAGGCCAGTAAAAACTAGCCTACAAGACCTTCTGGGTAGTCTTGTTTCCTCCACAGTGTCCACTCTAAGGTGATGAATGACACCTCTCAAGTATGGGTAGCATCTCCTCCTCAGTCACACATCTCTTAAAAATACCACTAGCACACCTCCTAAAGAGAATAGGGTGATCCAAAAAATAATATTTCAACTCAGGAATGAACTTCTTTCTTTGGTTTTGTGGGAGTTCCTCGGTAATGACACCTACTACCCGAAAGATGGCTTAGTCTGCAAACCAAGAAGACTACTGCATAGAAGAAGCAAATAACTGTTCTTTTTTAATGAATTATTAATCTCTTTTGGATCCTCAAATTGGTTTTTTGGCATCCTAGACAAGTGATCTTCCACTACTTTATCATCCCCTTTATCATCCTTAATAACCAAATAAAACTCATGAAACTGTAAGGTCTACCTATTAAATTTAGGTTTAAAATAATTGTTTCCCAGCAAGTTATTGAGGGAAGCATGGTCTATGAAAATGATAACTCTAAATCCTATTAACTATTTCTTGAACCTTTCCAAAGAAAAAATCATAGAATCTAGTTCCTTCTCAGTGGTGGAATAATTATTTTGGGAATCATCAAGCAGCTTTCTAGCATAATAGATAAAATGTAGCTTTTTATCCTTCCTCTACCCCAAAATAGCCACTATAGCTAAATCACTAGCATCAAAGATTACTACAAATAGGAGATTCTAATCAGGGGTAGTGATCACATGTGAGGTTTTCAGATTCACCTTGAGCATATTAAAGGACACTAGACATTTCTCATAAAAAATAAATGGTGTATCCTTAACTAGAAGTGAACACAAGGGCTTGTAATCTTAGAGAAATCATTAATGAACGTCCTATAGAACCTATTATTACCCAAACAAATCTTAATTACATTGACATTTTTAGGTGGGGGAAACTTTTTGATAACCTCAATATTCGCATTATTAACCTCTGGACCCCTCTTATACATTTTATAACCCATGAATATTCCCTCAGTATCCATGAATTGACAATTTTCCCAATTTAAAACCAGATTGGTCTCTTGAGACCTTTCTAGAAGAAGTTTAAAATTTCCTCGAAATCCTCAAAATTACTTCCCAAAAATGAACAATCATCCATGAAAACCAAAATTATCATTTCAATCATATCTGTGAAAATTTCCACAATGCATCTTTGAAAAGTATCAGGAGCACCACATAAAGAAATAGGCATCCATCGGTAGGAAAATTTATCAATTAGAAAATTAAATGTGGTTTTCTCTTTTCCCATGAGTAAAATTGAAATCTGGTTGTAACTAGAATAACCATCAAGAAAGAAAAAAATAATTTCCTTCTAATATCTCTAATATTTGGACCAAAAATGGAATGGGAAAGTGTTCCTTTCTTGTAGAAGAATTCAAATTCATATAGTCTCTACAGACTCTCCATTTGTTCACTTCCCTTGATCAGTTTTTCTCATTCTTCTCAACAGTAACCACTATCAATCCACTCTTTTTAGGGATAAACTAGAAAAGTCATACCCAGGGGATATCAAAAATGGGAAAAATTATTCCATTATCAAGCAGCCTGATCACTTCTTGTCTAACTACTTCCTTCATATTTGGGTTTAGTAAACTTTTGGATTCCACTCTAGGATTACACTCATGGTACATGGGAATTTTTCACATGTATAATGATGGACTTATCCCCTTAATGTCATCTATTTTCTATCCCATGATATACTTGTACTTCCTGAAAACATTCAGTAGGTTTTTCTCTTGGGTTCCTTCCAGATTGGATGAAATAATCACAAGAAGGTTGGAACTCTCCTAAAAAGTAATATTTGAGATGTGTAGGTAGGGGTTTGAGTTCAAGAATGGTTGGTGACTCACTTTAGTTATGACACTTTTTCTTGAGTGGTACAAGGTATTCATGATGCCTCTTGAATAAGGAAGTAAAGAAATCTTTATACTCAACACTAAAACATATAAAAAATTTCCTCACACTTTGAATAATCTTTTGGGTATAGAACATGATCCAAAGTAAACTAATCTAGGTGATCTAAAAAGTATCCCTAATACTCATCATGAGGATATATCTCCTCAATATAGATAATCCCTATTCATGTGGAAATAGGGATTTCAGGTTCACTATTGATTTACACTATCATCCTTAGGAAATCATCTTCCTCATCATCAATAGTACCCTCAAAATATTACAACTCAACTTTGGAAAAGATTGGGTTGGTTTGTTATTTGATTTTATGGAAAACATTGAATTATTCTCTTTGTTCACCGAAGTTGAAAATAAACTAACCCTTAGGGACATCTATCACAGCTCCCCCAATGGCTTGGAAGGGCCTACCAAGGATGATAGAAACATCCTAGCCAAACTACATATCAAGAATACAAATTTTGGTAGGAAAAAGAGTTTACCCAATCTCACTAGAAGATCATAAACCCTACCCACTAGGAGAGTGATGGACCGATCAGTATTCTGTAACACAATAATGGTGGGTTGGGTAAATACTAATCTCAGGTGCAGGACAAGTGATAGATGAATTATATTTATTATATAACCAAGGTCACACAAATAGTAAAACGTACCCCCACTATCCCCAAAGGTGTAGGGGATGAAAAATCTTCTTGGATCCTGAAGTTTATGAGGTTTCCTATTTTACAACACATTAATACACTCCTTTGTTAGACTACAAGTGGAAAATTCTTCCAGGATATATTTATTTAAGAATATTTTCTTGAGTGATTTTATGTTTTAAGGGATTTGAATGAAATCTTCTAGGAATGGGATGTCAATGTTTATCTTTTTAAAAACATTGAAAAAAATTAGCAGTTGAAAATCATGGGTTGTCTTTTTTATTCATTCAGGAAAAGGAATTATAGGGGTAAAATTTCTCAAAATTAGAGGAATAACTATATCTTACTCTTCAAGAATTTTCATCCCTTTAATTTTTTAAGCCATTTTTTTTTGGTGTTTAAGATATAACAGAAGGAACAAATGGTATTCTAGTGCTGCTTTCCATTTTTTCAGATTCATCTAGATTAAAATTTCGAGATTCATCCAATTTTTTATTTTCAATAGTTTGGGGTTCTATATTTGGTTCTTTTTGGGTTTGGTTACCACTTCTAGTGGTTAAACCCATATCATTTTCTCTGGGGTTTTCTTTTTTGGTACTGGGCAACCTCCCTTTTTCTATATTTCTAGCATCCCTACCCAACTACCCCATTAAAATTTCTAGATTTTTAAATCTTTCATCCATTTTAATTTCATCAAAATCATTTTTGTTCTTTTGTTTATAAAATTTCCCTATCAACTGATGGAACATATCTCTATCCTCATCTTTGGAATTGGATGACCTTGCCTTGGGTTGGGTTTGGAGATGGAACTACTACCTTGGGGGCAGCTAGAATTTATGAGGGGAAGCAAGTCAAAGGAATCCCTACTCCCTCCAAGAAAAGTTTGGGGGGTTCATATACCCCTGATTCTAGGTATTTGAAAAAGGGTATTACTTAGGATTCTTCTTAGGACCATATATTTCATTGTTTTCACTCCCTGGATCTTGGATTGGTATGTCAAAATTTGGATAGTAGGTTTGGGAATGGCCATACATGCCACAGTGGTGGAACTTCTCCCAAAGGGTGTTGTGTGTATTCTCATTTAAGAATCCAACTACTTTAGATTCCATTTGAGGGGAAGGGTTTGGTTATTTTCACACAATGGTTTCCCTCCTAGAACACATATGTTGGGAATTTTGAGCAAATGTATTGAAAATTCGTTTGATCTCCTCAAATGTCCTATCATTAATGTCCCCTACAGTGGACTAACCCACCAAGGATTAGATATAAAGGGTGAGGCTTTTGTAGAAGGTTTCTGTGAGAAATCAGGGGGTACATTGGAAATTTGGACACTACCTTATCAAACCTCTAAATCAATCCCTGGATTCATGAAATAGTTCACCATAATCTTGCATGAAGTAAGTGATCTTATGTATAATCTCAAATGTCAACATCTTAGGGTATAATTTCATGGGGAATGCATTTTACACATTATCCAATTTGAAAAAAATATCCTCCTCTTACTGTTTGACCCATGATATAGCATTTCCCTTGAAGAAAAAGGGGGAAACTCCCAACTTCATATCTTCCTCACTATTTCCTCTCATTGGATGTTGTTGGACACTACAATAGAAGTCTCTAATTAAGTCAAGGGAGTCTTGACTAGGAATTCTATTGAAGTTCGGTAGCTAACTCGACATGGAAAGACTAGTTTCATAGTTCCTTGACCTTGGTGAGAACTTAATACAGGATGGGTTGATAGAGATAGAAGGTATAAGAAATTATCTCAAACTGTTCCTCTCAACTATCTCATTTCCAGGTGGGTTCATGTTTTTAAAAGGTGGGTTATTCATTTTATGATTTTCATCTTTCCAATTGTCTTCCATTTTGATTTTCACTTTTTCCCTTTTCAATTCTTTCAAGTGATTTTCAATTGCAGTGTTCGCTGGTTTTAAGGTCTCAGACATAGACCTAGTGAACATACAATAGGAGGTTCACAATGTTTTTTTATTTTTCTTGTGATTTTTTTAAATTATTCTTTCATTTGTATTTCATATTTTTTAATAGTTTTTATGTTTTTATGTTTTTTGTTTTTTTAGTGAATTTATGTTTTGTTTTTTAAATGATCGCATGCGGCCTCCCTGGTAATGGTTCCAAAATTTTCACGTGTCGCGCGTCATTGAGCATGAGTGAAAAAATTAAAATTTATATTTTTTACTTACTACTTAGTACATTGTTAAGATCGGGTCGAACCATAAGAAGGAATGATGTTGTTCTTATTGATTAAAAAATTAAACAAAATAAGAAAAAAACACACAATCACAAACAACTGTGAAATATGGTGGTGATGGTGTGAAGTAAGTGAAATGGTGGGTGAGAAATGATTTGTTAATGAGAATGTGAATGTGTGATTCGGTAGAATAGTCAACCAATAAAGAGGAAATAGAAGTAGTGAGAACTTGTTTGAACAATAAATATGATGGAGATGGGGAAATCAGTTGCCAACTTCCATATTATTTCCCATGTTCATGCACTTAAATTGAAAAATCATGATCTGAGTGGATGTAGTTGGCCATATTGTCATCTAGTCAACTTGTGACTAAATAATATCTATAGTTTTTTCAACTATAGAAATCATTCAATAAACCAATGAGTTAAAATCAGAATTCTCTAGTTTCAAATTGTCTTTTGATCTCAGTGAGTATCCCCCTATCTTGATCTTGGTTAACTTTTTAGTATAATCATCAGATTAAAAATGGTTCGAAATTTGATCCTATAACGTTCAGTTTTCACTGATACATGATGTTTTGAAAGGAATGATTATCGATAAGGGAGTGAGAAAGAGATCCATTATATAAAATAAATTCATAAACAAAGGGATAATCAAATTTTACTGATCAACCTATAACCCAAAGGGAGATTATCTGGAGATCATGGATAGAATCAATATTTTAATAGAATTTAAAAAAGAATAAGTTCATAACCGAGAAAAATTCACAATACAGAGTGAGGTGACGAGTGTTTTGTCTCTCTGTTTGATCTCAAAAAATCTCTAATATCCTCTATATGTATCCTCGTGGTGGTGAAGAGGTTATCTTTATCTCCTTCCCTAGGAATCAAGAATGGAAATAGTCAGATCTGATATGCTCCTCAGTGATGATGCGATGAGTGAATCTTCTCTCGGAAGTGAACTATATAAGTTTGGAAGTGAGTGCGAGTACAATCTGGTGGATGAATCACTAAAACATAAATCGCCTTTAGTGGTGGTCTTTTAGCAGCAGTTTATTAAAAACCTCCGTGAAACCCATTTATTTTTTTACAACGGCGACACTCCCCCCCACCCGAGCCGACTCTCTTCTCCCCACGACCCCGCGATGCTTCTCCCCCCAAAAAGCCCCAAACCTATCTCCACTCCCCTCCCGTGCCACCGGTGACCTCACCACCAGTCATTGCGAACACCCATTCTCCCCCCGACACCTGCGACGCCGACTTCTCCCCCGACCCTGTCGAGTTTCTACCCTAGGTCGGCTCCCCTCCCCTGTCGTTGGTGATTTTCTCGTATTTAGGTATGTTTTTGTGTGTAATGGTTAGATAAATATTGTGGAGGAAAAATGCATAAGGTTTTATGTAGTTTCATTATTGTTGAGACATTGTCATAATTTATTTTGGATTATCATCAAATTCGGGTGAATTAATTTAATGGACTGACTTCATATATTTGGGTTTTGTTTGGAAATGAGCTCAGAGGTGTTCCAAGAGTTATCCATACCCCATTGCTTGAAGTTATAGGGAGTATACATAACTGTCCCTAATGTATGACTAATTGGATTAATATTGATTAATTCTCTTAATTAATTATTATTGATTTATAATATATGTTGTAATTTTATGAGTTAGGGGATTGAGATGGTGTTGGTTCCTAGAGATGGCTTTTATGAGGATGGAATGAGATTTCATAAGGGGGTAACTCTATGGTCAAGGTAGTTTATGACTAATATTACCATAGGATATGGTTATGCATTTATTGTGTGGATTGAAATTTCATGTAGGTGGGTATGTGACATGAATGGGATCCATGAGTTATTTACCTTATGAGACATGAGGATATAGATTCATGTTGGGTTCATAGAATTCCCTTTAGTATGATGCATTGATTATACAACCATTAATGGCTATGTTGTATATGTGAGAGGCTTAACTATAGGGAAATTAAAACCCCAATAGGGATTCCATCATGTATTTATGGGTCAAGTTATCTATAAAGGTCTTGTTTTAGGTAATTGATTCTCTCCTAAAGAAATTTCTAGGGGCGAGGCTATGGGATGGTGTGGTAATGGTCATCTATGGTATGATAATCTATGAGAACATATGAATGACCCGGTATGGAACCAAGTTAGGTTCCTTTGCTCGATGAGCAATCAATATGGACTATATAGATAATGATAGATTCTCCAAACTTTATGAGTTGGGAATGTAGCCCTTGATAGACATTTAACCCTTAGTTAGGGGTGAGATACCTAGGGAATGGAACCGTAAGTGGTGTCTTTATCATCCACATTAATCAATTTTCACAATATCAATATAACTTCAAAATTAGATTCATCATGTCAATAACAACTTACCAATCACACTGAAACTAGACTAATGATAGTAAGGGAATAACTACTTCCTCATCTAAATTTTTCTTCTTATTAGTGGTCTAATTCTACTAAATTCAGTGCTTGATATCCATTGTTATAAACCATAATCAATATGGAATCATTGATTCTCGTAGTTAAGGCTTGGAAACCTCTTTTTATTCTAAAATAATCCCTTTTTTATGAAATTCTAGATTCAACAAGTGACTTTACTTTAGCATGAAACTTATAGATCAAGTTTTGAAGAAAAAAAGTGGTCTCTTAACACCACTTGTCGAGTCATGATCATCCAGGACACGTTTTGATCATACTTTATATCAAATGAGACTTGAAATAATTATTACATCACTTATTTCATACATTTTTTGTATTTAATCAGATATTCCATTAGTTGAATAACATGTACATTATTAGCACATCCACCCCATGGATCATATTTCCCCCTAAATATTGGGCCACTTCAAACAATGGTTATAATTATTTAATTTAATGAGAGAGGGGAACCTCCAACTTTCTTATGTTGATTAATGTGGTTGGACTTTGTTCACTCACCCTAATATCCCAATTTAATTCTAATCCTTTGTGGTGGTACTACTTTATATGACACCACTAGTGGGTGATTTACCATATGTATTGATATAGGAAAACCATATGTAACATATTTATATATTTTATCAACTAGTATATATGAATATCTTTCCCTATTTAGTAATATTTATGGGTTTTAATTTTTTTAATATTGTGTAGGCACATTGTGATATACATGGATAAAAGCTAGATCACTTTACTGAGGAACGCACCTCAGTATATTAAGGGTTTGAATGAGTTTTTGGATTTTTCAATTTCCAATCGATTCGTTGAAGGGAGAATAAGATGTCCATGTCCTAAATGTAAATTTAGAAGATGGTTGAAGAGAGATGAAGTTTATGAACATTTAATATTGAAGCAATTCCCTGGTCAATATTTGCGTTGGATTTGGCATGGAGAATCGAATATTAC
This sequence comes from Viscum album, assembly GCA_963277665.1. NCBI lineage: Eukaryota > Viridiplantae > Streptophyta > Magnoliopsida > Santalales > Viscaceae > Viscum > Viscum album. The sequence continues at coordinate 1,716,813,298 of OY728125.1, forward strand.
AGAAAGGTTGAGCACTGATGTCAATCCACAGAATGACCTCCCAACTTCGTCGACAATGGAAAATGAAATGAAAAACCTTATAAATGATGCATTCGGAACTACAAGAGACCACCATCAACATCAAAACATATCATAACAACTAGATGAGGGTGCTACAAATAGCAACAAGACAAGTGATGTTTTTGAGACTATAGGAAAACCATATCAAGATTTTAACATATCAGTGGATCTTCCTATTGATTTTGTGGAGACTAATGTAAGAGAAAACTTCACTATGGAAAATTTGTTCCATGATTTAGTTGATGATGGAAATCAATAGTTGTATAGTGGATGTTTGAAATATTCAAAACTTTCTTTTATGATGAAGTTGTACCATATCAAATGTCTATGTGGAATTACAAATAAGGCAATGTCCATGATATTGGAATTGTTTTGTGATGCATTTCTTGAAGAAAACATCCCCGAGTCTTTTTATGATATGAAAAAATTTGTTAACAGGCTTGGTTTGAATTATACAAAAATACATGCATGTCACAATGATTGTATGCTTTATTGGCGAGAGGATTCAGATAGACAGGATTTTAAAAAATGTTCTTCTTCTAGATGGCAGTCAATGGGTGATGTTGAAAGTCTAAATCAACATAATTTCATGAAGAATAAGAAAAGTAACACACCTACAACGGTTTTTTGTTACTTTCCTTTAAAGCCTCGATTGAAAAGAGTATTTATGTCATCGAAAACCGTCGAACAAATGAAGTGGCATTCTATAGATAATAACAATAATGGGTTAATGAGACATCCACGAGATTCACAATCATGGAAAACATTGATTCATTATATCCAGATTTCTCAGCTAATCCTAGGAATGTTCGATTGTGATTGGATATTGATGGATTTAACCCATTTGGGACTTTGAGTACCAGTTATAGCATTTGGCCAGTTGTTTTGATCCCTTACAATCTGCCTTCGTGGATGTGTATGCAACAAACAACTTTTATTATTTCGATGATTATTCCTGGAAAACAAATTCCTGGAAATGATATTGATGTATACTTACAGCCTTTATTTAAATAATTATAGGAGGTGTGGATCAACGGTGTTGATAAATTTGATTCTTCTTCTAAGACAATGTTCAAAATGCATGTTGCTTTATTGTGGACAATTAGTGACTTCCCTGGGCTTGGGAATTTATCTGGTTAGAACACTTACACGGGTTTGGCTTGTCCTGTTTGTAACTTTGATTTTGAGCCCAATCAGTAACCTCATAGTAAAAAATGGTGCTTCTTGTGTCATCGAAGATTTCTCGATGCATCTCATAGATTTCGGCTGAACAGATCAAAATTTAACAGTTTCATTAATCGTAGAACACCTCCAAAGTTGTTAACTGGATATGAAATATTGACAAAACTTGTAAATGCTGAAACATAATTTTGGAAGGTTCGTCATTTGAATGATAGCATGAAATGGGTTCGAAGTGCATCGTCAAGTGAAATCAGAACGCAACAATGGAAGAAAAAAAGTACATTCTTCAAACTTCCGTATTGGGAATTTAATTTGTTGTAGCATAATCTTAATGTGATGCATATTGAGAAGAAAATCTGTGACAATTTCATTTTCACATTGCTTAATGAGCATGTAAAGTCGAAGGATCATCTCAATGATCGCAAAGACTTACAAGCAATGAACATAAAACGTGATCTCTGTCCAGATGAGAATGAAAAGTATCCTTCGACAATTTTTTCAATGAAAAATAGGGATAAAGATACATTCCTTTGAATTTTAAAGAATGTTAAGGTATCTAATGGGTATTCAAGTAACATATCAAGGTGTGTTGACTTGAAGAATCGTAAGTTACATGGATTGAAAAGTCACGGTTCACATATTTTGTTACAACAGTTACTACCATTGGCATTGTGTACATTATTACCTGAAAGAATTACTGATGTTGTACTCCAATTCTGCACATTTTTCAGACAACTATGTGAGAAATCTTTACATCTATTTCATCTTGAAAACCTCTATGAGAGGTTTGTATTGACCCTTTGTGCAATGGAGATGATCTTTCCTCTGTCGTTTTTACTATAATGATGAATTTAACTGTGCATTTAGTTGAGGAAGATAAATTAGGAGGCCTCTTTCATTATCGATGGATGTATCCAATTGAGAGGTACTTTTTTATATGTTTTTAAGTGAAGTAAACAATTTTTGGAACCTAATTAAATTCATAATTATGTATTTTATTTCACAGATATCTTGGGCATTTGAACTCATACGTGAGAAATAAAGCCCAACTAGAAGGCTCTATTATTGAAGGCTATTTAGCTGAGGAGTGTATTACCTTCTTTTCTAGATACTTGTATGATATTGAGATATGATTTAATCGAGTTGGACGTGTTGAAGACACATCAAATCAATCTCAAATACATCAGAAATCCAAAATATTTCCTCCTATTGGCCGATTAGTTGGGAGGACCTCAAATGTGACACTGACAGAATTGGAATTATTACAGGCACATAGATATGTTCTGCTGAATAGTGAAATTACAAATCCATTTATTGAAGAGTTGAGTATACAATCAAAGAGACGAATGATAGACTGAACATGAAATGATAAAGATATAACGAAAGCTGTTAATAAAGAGCTTGTAGAATGGTTTTCACAACGTGTAAGTTCATAAATATTGCAATAAATATGAATATTAGTTTGACAAATATATTTTGTAAAACTAATAAAGTATATTTCTTTTTTTAGTTCATGAATATTGATACTCGAGTAGAGGTGTCAAAATATTTTAAGTTTCTTGCTCGAGGTCCTCTAAAACAAGTTAGAATGTTTGACGCTTACAATGTGAATGTCTTTAGATTTCATACAGTTGATCGCGAAGAGGGTTTTAAAACATAGAATAGTGGTATATTTACATTTATTGAAGTGTAATAATATGGAAAGATGACTGATATTATTGAATTAAACTACCACGGGCATTTTTTAGTTGTTTTATTCAAATGCAATTGCGTCAATATTATCAGAGGTGTTTAAAGATATTCCTTGCAATTTACTTCTGTGAACTTCTCTCGCTTGATGGATGTTGGTGATCGTGAACTACATGAGCCATATATCTTATCACCGCAAGAAAAAATGTTATATTATGTGAATGATATTGTGGATAAAGGTTGGAGTGTAGTTGCTCACGTAATACAAAGAGATTTGTATGATATGGGTGATGAAGTGGAAGATTTGACCTATGAAATTGAATATCATCAACAAAAAGACATAAAATTATTTGTCCATCATGATATTGAAAATATTATTCTAGAAATTATAAATAAAGTGGATGAAGTAATGGAGCAGGAAAAAGAGATGAGTGAAGGGGAAATGATTGTATGTATAATTATTTATCCATTCAGCAACCACTTATTTCATTTATGCAGTCATTCATTATCATTGTTATGTATATTTTTTTTGTTAGTATTAGGCATCTATTATAATTTTCATTTATTTTAATACATAATTTTATTGAAATATATGTTCGGAACTTAATTTTATTTGATTAAATGATAGGAATGCCAAGGAAGAAGCGATACACTATTTCAACCACTACTATGACAGATGAAGATCAATCAGTCTCCCTCTCTAATGCATCTGAGCCACCAGCTGCCTGCCCCCCTGCACCATCTCTCACACCCTCTGTGAGCGTCCCTTTAGAAGATAAGTTGTCGACTCCCCCTTCAGCACCCTCATCAGTCGGGCGGCAGTGTTCCACTTCTAGTTCATCACAGACATACTGGAGGGTCACTGTTATAGGTACAAATTTTAATATAAATAAATTTATTGCACTTTTTTTATATTAACTGTTTTTTCATTAATGATGAAAAAATTCAACTATGGAGAAAATATAAAATGTTCAGATGTGTGGAATATGAATGGAGAGAAGATATGTCACACCTGTCGTTTCTAATTTGTTTTTTTAATTGATTTTCTGTGCATCGGGTAGTTCGGGTCGATACCCGACATAAAATTTCTAAGTTCTTATTTAAAAACGTGTGTTTTTACCTTGAATGCATCCAGAGCGCCGCGGTCGAAGCCGTGCGGCCTTGCTTGGGTCGTCATGCGACCCTGCCTGGTCACTGCATGTCTTGCCGATGTTCAATTAACAAAATAAGATGAATTAAGAATGATTTTAATAATATTATTATTAATAATGTCACTTGAAAATATTATTATTATTATCTTGGATAATAATTTAAGTGAGTATTATTTTTATTATAAGCATTTTATTAAGTTGATTATTGTATAGTTTACAATTTATTTTATTATGTTTATTATTATTATTATTATTATCATTATTATTATTATTATTATTATTATTATTATTATTATGACCGTTTCAGGTTTAGCATCGCCGAACGCATGGACATCGCGCGGTTCTGAGACCGCGCAGTATACCCGGCTTTTGAAAAAAAATATTAGTTAAGACAAAATGGGATAATAAAATAGTGATGAATAATGAAATAGGAAAAAAATGAAAATAATAAAATTAATAAACTTTAAGAAATTATTTTAACGAAAATAATATAAATTTTGTTTGATAATAGTAATAATAATACTATTATTCATAGTGTTAAGGATATTGAATTTATTAATTTTTTATTAATTTTTTTGATAAAAATTATTATGGTTAATGTTATGTGATGTTATTACAATTTTTTTTATTATTTCACTTATTTCATTTATCTATTTTATTACTTATTTATTTTTATTTTTTTATCTCTGCTTTTTATCTTTTCTTTCTTTTTTTTCCTTTCTCTACCTCCCTTTCTCTCCCTCCCCCTTGTCTCGCGCGACCTCCCCCCCTAACCCTAAGTGCACAGTGCCTTGGCTGTCCGGCCAACTCGCTGCTCCGCTACCCTCCATCGCACCGGACCTCCCCTCTCTTGCTCTGTCCGGTGAAGCCCGTCGCGCCCCATCGAAGGCCTCCCCACCCCCCTTCGGTTCTGCTCGCGCCACTCCCCTCTGGTGTCGCACACCGCTCTGCCGACCTTGAACCACCGAACCTCCTCCTACTTCTAGCTCGGAGTCCCGACAGACCCCCCCTGTTCCCATCGGCCGACCTCCTCTTTGGCAGTCGTTGAATCGCCGTCGTACTCCTCCTCTTCCAGCGGCTCCGACTGCGGTAAACTCTCCTCCCTCATTGTAGGGTTTTAGTTTAGAGTTCTTTTTTTGGTTGGATTTTCATTATTTGTGTTTCAAATTCTTGTTTTAGGGTCTAATTTGTATCCAAAGTGGTGCGATTGGTGTTTGGCACCAATTTTTGGGAGTTTTCGGCACCCGACGTAAGTTATTCCATTCCCTAACACCATTAAATGAATTTATTACGCTTGATTGAATTTATTAATGTGTTCCTGACTTAATTATGTGGTGTGAATGGTGTTTTTGTTTTGGAATGGTTGGTGTGTTGGTTCTATTTTGATGCATATGTCGATATATTGTTTCCAAGGTTCATTTCGGAATTTTTGTGGTGCGTTTGATGGACAATAGAAGTTTCACATAGATTGTTGGAGTCTTAGACACCTGAGGTAGGTGGTTCCATGCCTAAGTTATTATTTGATAAATTAATTTGCAAGTTTAGTTTGTTTAGTATATCATTTAGTTGATTTGTGTATTGCGAAGTTGTTTTTCTTTGATGTTTGAGATGCATTTGAACTGTTTAATAGCATGTCTATTTTATGTGTGTTATTTCTTCTTAAAAACTCATATCTATTTAGTTGTTGGTGTTTTTTTATTGTGCGGTTAGTTTATTGATCTGTTCAAGTGGTGCGAAATATCTCTTTGTTATGGCGTAGTGTGTGTATGGTTGACAAAGAAGTTTTAGTGCGGGTTTAGTCGGTAATGCCGAGTGATTTGTTTTAAACTATTTTGTGTACTTTTATTTTTGGCTTATTTAATTAGGTGATTTGTTCAAAGGTGTTTTACATATGGTGTATGGTCTTCCATCAAACTGTTGGTGTGGTTCAGGTCAAACTTTAAAATGGTATTTGAGTGCGTGTGATGATAGAATGTGTTTTGAATGTGGAAATGGTTACTTTAGTGTGTGTAAAGCCATGTGACACTATTGTTATTGTTTTATGAGCTTTTGAAATGGTTTATTCAATCATGACCATGGTGTGAAACGTTTTGAAAAAAAATGTTTTAATGTGCGTCTTATTTCAAAATGGTATTTATATGTGTAAGTGGTGGTTTGTTTAATGATAAGTGTTTTTTATTGCGGCAATTGGTCTAATTTAGTATGTAACCTATGTAGATTATGTTTTGAAAAGATTTTGATGTGCGTATGGTTTTAAAAGTGGGTTTGGGTGTTCAAACTATGATTTTTCATGTGTAAGTACCTTGTTTGGATTTTATGTATTAGTGTGACATGTGACATTACCTTGAAACTTTTTTGAGCACAAACCGGGAAGCCCGGGTAGCTAGGAGGGTAGACTAGACTAGTGAGCTGGTGTTCCGGAGGTGACTCGACCCAGTTTTACTGGTAGGACTGACGATTTCAACACTACTTAAACATATTCCATTCTGAGGGTTGTGGCCTTCTAAGCCACGTTTTCTGAGGGTTGTGGCCTTTTAAGCCACGTTTTCTGAGGTTCCTGGCCTTCTAATCCACGTTTCACCGAGACACGAAGATCTAGGGACCCAAGCTAGCTAATACTCATGTGGACTCTCCCATATTAGTGTTCATTGGTTACTTTATGCTCGTCGGTGTGACATATTGGTTATTTTAAAAAAATAAGGGTGCGTGTGTTTTAATTTAAGTTGTTCCATTTGAAACTGTTCTCTTTAATTCTGCTTACTTTTGAACAGTTCAATCTTTTATTTCTTTTCTTTAGTTAATATTGAAAATGTATTTGTCATTTAATAATTATGCTTGGAACCTTTTTATTGGGTGATGTCCTACTGGGCTCTTTTCTCACACCCTATATACACCTTTGGGTGTATGTAGGCCTTGTTCTCTATGTATTCTAGGTTGAGGCATCATGCTCAACGATGGTGGTTTTGGTCATTAATGGTCTCCTCATGTAGGTTGGTGGTTCTAACGTGTGGATGTAGCACCTCTCTTTCATCTTGGAGGTTTGATTTAGAGTTTTAGTTTCTTTTGTTGTCGTTTATTTTTGGATTTTGGTTCAAGTTATAAGCCTTTAATTTTGATTTTAGTTTAAGGGTTTGTTTGGTTTTTAGTTCACAGTTTGATTTTTTTTATCTTGTTAGTGGTTTTGTGCTTACTTTTTTGGGTAAATCATTCTCATGGGTTAGTTTTGATACACGGGAACTTGTGCCAGCCCGTGGGGATTGGGAATGCCCTTTGGGGAATTCCACGGACCGGGTCGAGCGTCGGGTCGGATGGAGACCCGGCCTGGTTCGTGAAAAAATGGTATCAGAGAAGGTTTTCTCTCTTGGGTCGTGTTATTTTGGGATGGAGTCACGGTAGATTGGATTTAAGGTTGTTGGAACTTGACGTCCTCACTACGAATACGGTGCCTAGCCCGTACACCTCGTGGCGGGACTCGAGTTACCAAAGTAAGTTGAGGTTTGTCTGAGTCTTTGGTCCTTGCGGTTAATCTTGTCTAGGGGAAATGAAAAGGGTGTAGGGTCGATGGTACTAGTGAGATCGTAGGGTCTGGAAAGCCTTGTGGAGCCGGTGACACTGTCCTAAAATACTCTCTATGGCCAGTGGCGTGATTGTAATATGGATGCCAACCATATGTTCCAATCACCCGCTGACACTAGTTTCTTCTTTCATTGTCCCTGGTCTCTTTGTTTTGGATTCGTGGAAACCTGGTTTTTAAGTAAAACTGGTTTGGTCTTGAAAAATGTTTTTAAATGAAGCGCTTTAAATTTAAAATGATGTTAAAGGTTAGAAAATTGTGGGTAGAATGTTTGGTTTTGAAAAATGGAAAGGGTCCGATTTTGATTCTTGGTGTTCTCATGGGCAGCCACCTGCATTATTGTATATAGAAAGAGAAATGGTCAATGGCATGAGCGGATGAATTCCTGGATGGACATGAGGTGGGTGCCGGTGTGGCACAGGAACATGCATGTGCGAGGCCCATAGGACACCATTGGTGTTTGTGCAGCCCAATAGCTTTGATTATTTGTTTCAAAATGTATTATTAAAGGAAAATTTGGTGTTTTTAAATAACCGGTGATTCTGTGGTGTGTCCTTGTGTTTTGGAAATGTCATATGTGAGGTGTTTCGAGCTGAGGGCCCTTTCTGACTGATTTGTGTCTTGAGTTTGAATTTTTTTTGTAAGTTTTTATGTTTTTGTGTAGTTAGTGAATTCTTTTGAAATTTTTCCGGGAAGCCCTTGCAGTGGTCCCCCCCCCCCACACGTTTAGTGTGCGCTTGTGGTATGTCTTGACCACTGGACCAGTTTGGATGGGTCCATGGTTTTCTTTCTCAACTAGTGTACGCCCCCATAAAGCGTTAACATGCTATTTAAGTGCAGCCACAGGTAATTTTCCATTGGACAACCCTCCAGTTGATTAAAGTGAGGACTCTCACTTTTTAGTGATAGTTCTATGTTTGTCCCTTATCCTTTTTTGGTTAAGAGGATCCTCTCACAGCGGGATGACAGAAATGAGAGGAGTTGAATGGAGTTGGTCTCTTTGAGTTGTCGAAGTCATAGAGTATGAAGTTTGACATTGTTGCATCTCAAGGTTTCCTCTAGAAGCGGTGAAAGAAAATTCCATAGGGGAAGGGAAAATGTGGTTCGGAGTTATCGGTGTTGACCGATGCTTGAAAGTATTGTAGTGATTTCATCAGTCACAAGGGTCATGATTGGTGACGTCTTACAGCGTGAGTTATCTTGAAGAGAAAGGGTGGATTTCGTAGGATCCTTCGGGAATCCCTGTTTTCATAGGAGCGTGTCCTCTCGGGGAGTTTTAATTTTTCTATTTGAAGGGGAGTGTTTGTCGTGCATCCTTCTTTCTTATGTTTCATGGTTAAGGTGAGGAGGAGATACATGTGCGTCATCTAAAACCTTGTTCTGGTGGACATGTGGTAAGGGAGTAGTTGGATGTTGTGGTATGTTGTGTTTGTTGGTGTTGTCTTGGTTACAGTGTGGTTGTGTATGACAAAAAATAGAGAATCTCTGTTCGGGAGTCTTTCATGCCTGACTGTGAGGCAGGAGATGCTTCAAACATCAGGGCTCTAGCAATAGGCCTCGGAGTGAAGCTGGCACGTGGTCAGGAACCCTGGGAGTGTATGGGACCCCATATTTATCTATGTACTCGGTATTGAAGGTGAAGGGTGTTTAAATCGTTTCCTGTAGCTGTTTAGTTCTGAATGTCCCATTTGGGTGCGTGAGGTTTCCTGTAGCTACGAGGCAGCATGGTTGTCTCGTACCTTAAAGTCCGGGGAGTTAAATCCCACCGGGCGAAATCATTTTAGTGGTCCTTATGGGGTCTGTTGGGTATATCAGTCTCAAATTTAAAGATTGGTCATCCAGGAATTTGGTGATGTTGGTATGTCGCCGACTATGGTTTTGACACCCAGTGGTCGGGGTCCCTCCCTCCCCACCCCTTGTGGTGGAGTGTTTGGTCACCATCAGGAAATTTTCAATGTTCTATATCTTCTGTTAGTTCTAATGGTGGGGAGACCCACATTGGGTCTCACATGAATGTCTCTCGAATGAATTGGTGTTAGAATTTTCTTTAATGGCGGGGAGTCCACTCGGACCACCCCGTGTTGGTTTTCCAGTCTCTTCTTGGGTATTGGTAGGTTCTTAATGGTGGAGAACCCCTCGGGCTTCCCCATGTTGACCTTTTGGTTTTGTTTATGAAGATGAGTTGGTGATAGTTGATAATGGTGCTTCTTGGTTGTGGTTGGTCTCATTTTTTCACTCCATTCAAACGATGTGGTTCTCATTCAATGGTGCCTGGGATGTTTCGATTTGTGAAGTTGGTTCTCGCGAGTGAGAGGGTTATTTCCTTGATTAATCAACTGGAGGCGTTTTAGCTCTTTAGGGCGGGCGACACATATCAGGAAGTCTTTTTACGAGTTTTTTGAGTTTTTAATTTTAGTCACCTTCCTTGAGCATGATGTGGTTGCCTCTTTTCACTTGTTTTCATAGGGATCCTATTTGAACCTTAAGGGGGCGTTGTTTCCTACATTGGGTCTTAGCCTTAGTTGTGGCTTTCCAGGGATGGAAATCTTTATGGTGGGGATAATTTTCACACCTGTCATTTCTAATTTTTTTTTTAATTAATTTTCTGGGCATCGGGTAGTTCGGGTTGAGACCCAACATAAAATTTCTAAGTTCTTATTTAAAAAAGTGTGTTTCGACCTTGACTGCATCCAGCACGCCGTGCTCGAAGTCGTGCGGCCTCGCTTGGTTCATCGCGTGACCATGCCTGGTCACTGCATGCCTTTTCGATGTTCAATTAACTAAATAAGATGAATAAAGAATGGTTTTAATAATATTATTATTATTAATGTCACTTGAAAATATTATTATTATTATCTTGGATAATAATTTAAGTGGGTATTATTTTTATTATTAGCATTTTATTAAGTTTATTATTGTATAGTTTACAATTTATTTTATTATGTTTGTTATTATTATTATTATTATCATTGTTAGTATTATCATTATTATAATTATTATTATGACTGTTTCATGTTTAGTGTCGCCGAACGCATGGATAGCACACGGTTCTAAGACCGCGCAGTCTGCCTGGCTTTTGAAAAAAAAATTAGTTAAGACAAAATGGGATAATAAAATAGAGATGAATAATGAAATAGGAATAAAATGAAAATAATAAGATTAATAAACTTTAAGAAAAAATTTTAACGAAAATAATAAAAATGTTGTTTAAGAATAATAATAATACTATTATTAATAGTGTTAAGGATATGGAATTTATTAATTTTTTATTAATTTTTTTGATAAAAATTATTATGGTTAATATTATGTGATGTTATTAATTTTTTTATTATTTTACTTATTTCATTTATCTATTTTATTACTTATTTATTTTTATTTTTTTATCTCTTATTTTTATCTTTTCTATCTTTTTTCCCCTTTCCCTCCCTCCCTTTCCCTCCCTCCCCCCTTGTCCCGCGCGACCTCCCCCCTAACCCTAAGTGCACAGTGCCTTGGCTGTCCGGCCAACCCGCTGCTCCGCTACCATCCATCGCGTCGGACCTCCCCTCTCCTGCACTATCCAGCAAAGCCCATCACGCCCCATCGAAGGCCCCCCCTTCGGTTTTGCTCGCGCCACTCCCCTCTGGCGCCGCACACCACTCCACCGACCTTGAATCGCCGGACCTCCTCCTGCTTCCGGCTTAGAGTCTCGCCGGACCCCCCCCCCCCCTGTTCCCATCGGCTGACCTCCTCTCCGGTAGCCGTTGCATCGCCGTCGCACTCCTCCTCCTCCGGTGGCTCTAAGTTCGGTAAACTCTCCTCCCTCCTTATAGGGTTTCAGTTTAGAGTTTTTTTTTGTTCGATTTTGACTTTTTGTGCTTCAAATTCTTGTTTTAGGGTCCAATTTGGATCCCACATGGTGAGATTGGTGTTTGGCACCAATTTTTGGGAGTTTTCGGCACCCGACGTAAGTTGTTCCATTCCCTAACACTATTAAATGAATTTATTGCTCTTGATTGAATTTATTAATGTGTTCCTGACTTAATTATGTGGCGTGAATGGTGTTTTTTGTTTTGTAATGGTTGGTGTGTTGGTTCTATTTTGATGCATTTGTCGATATATTGTTTCTAAGGTTCATTTCAGAATTGTTGTGGTGCATTTGATGGACAATGGGAGTTTCACGTTGAGTGTTGGAGTCTTCAACAGCTGAGGTAGGTGTTTCCACGCCTAAGTTATTATTTGATAAATTAATTTTCAAGTTTAGTTTGTTTAGTATATCATTTAGTTTATTTGTGTATTGCAAAGTTGTTTTTCTTTGATGTTTGAGATGCATTTGAACTGTTTAATAGCATGTCTATTTTATGTGTGTTCTTTCTACTTAAAAACTCATATCTATATAGTTGTTGGTGTTTTTTTGTGCGGTAATATTATTGATCTGTTCAAGTGGTGGAAAATATATCTTTGTCATGGCGTAGTGTGTGTCTGGTTGATAAAGAAGTTTTGGTGTGGGTTTAGTCGGTAATGCCAAGTGATTTCTTTTAAACTATTTTGTATAATTTTATTTTTGGCTTATTTAATTAGGTGATTTTTGCAAAGGTGTTTTACATATGGTGTAAGGTCTTCCATAAAACTGTTGGTGTTGTGTAGGTCACACTTTAAAATGGTATTTGAGAGTGTGTGATGTTAGAATGTGTTTTGAATGTGGAAATGGTTACTTTAGTGTGTGTAAAGCCATGTGACATTGTTGATATTGTTTTATGAGCTTTTGAAATGGTTTATTCAATCATGACCATGGTGTGAAACGTTTTGAAAAAAAAATTATTGTGCTTCTTATTTCAAAATGGTATTTATATGTGTAAGTGGTGGTTTTTTTAATGAGAAGTGTTTTTTTATGGCGGAAATTGGTCTAATTTAGTATGTAACCTATGTAGATTATGTTTTAAAAAGATTTTGATGTGTGTATGGTTTTAAAAGTGGGTTTGGGTGTTCAAACTGTGATTTTGCATGTGTAAGTACCATGTTTGGCTTTTATGTATTAGTGTGACATATGACATTAACTTGAAACTTGTTTGAGCACAAACCGGGAAACCCGGGTAGCTAGGAGGGTAGACTAGACTAGTGAGCTAGTGTTCTAGAGGTGACTCGACCCAGTTTAACTGGCAGGACTGACGATTGCAACACTAACTAAACATATGCCTATCTGAGCGTTATGGCCTTCTAAGCCACATTTTTTGAGGGTCGTGGCCTTCTAAGCCACGTTTTCTAAGGGTTGTGGCCTTCTAATCCACGTTTCACTGAGACACGAAGATATAGGGACCCAAGCTAGCTTATACCCATGCGGCCTCTCCCATATTAGTGCTCATTGGTTACTTTATGCTCGTCAGTGTGACATATTGGTTATTTTAAAAAAAATAAGGGTGTGTTTTTTCTAATTTAAGTTGTCCTATTTAAAATTATTTTCTTTAATTCTGTTTTCTTTTAAACTGTTCAAGCTTTTATTTCTTTTCTTTCGTTAATATTGAAAATGTATTTGTTATTTAATAATTATGTGTGGAACCTTTTTATTGGGTGACGTACTACTGGGAACTTTTCTCACACCCTACATACACCTTTGGGTGTATGTAGGCCTTGTTCTCTGTATATTCCAGGTTGAGGCATCGTGCTCAATGATGGTGGTTTTGGTTTTTGATGGTCTCCTCGTGCAGGTTGGTGGTTGTGACGTATGGATGTAGCACCTCCCTTACTGGTTGGAGGTTTGAGTTAGATTTTGAGTTTCTTTTGTTGTCGTTTATTTTTGAATGTTGGTTCAAGTTGTAAGCCTTTAATTTTGATTTTATTTTAAGGGTCTGTTTGGTTATCAGTTCACAGTTTGATTTTATTTATCTTGTTAGTGGTTTTGTTCTTACTTTTTCGGGTAAATCGTTCCCATGGGTTAGTTTTGAAACTCGGGCACTTGTGCCAGCCCGTGGGGATCGGGAATACCCTTCGGTCCATATCGCGGACCGGGTCGGGCTCCGGGTCGGATGGTGACCCGGCCTGGTTCGTGACAAGATAGTTTTCCCATTCGATTCATATGAGGTCCCTACAGATGATGTCGCGGGATTACTTGGCCAAATTCTAGGCCAGCTGGCAGTGGAGCCCATTTCCCTTCCTATTTCTTATGATGATTGGAGACATATTCCTCCATGTTGGAAAAATGAAGTTTTTGATTCCCAAATAAAGGTAATTTTAATACATTATGGTGTAATTGAATGTCATGTTATTAATATGTTCAAAATGAATTTCTGTATACAGATGTTTTTCCACTTTACTGTTGCTGATGTGATAGCACGAAAGTGGATGTTGAAAAATCTTGGAAAGAAATGGAAATACTTAAAATGGAGATTGTGGGGCAATATCAATGATACTTCATTGACCATCCAACAAATGTATGAGAATCTACCCAATGGAGTACCCAAAGAACAATGGAATGTTTTTGTTGACAGACATCGTGATGTGAAGCAGATGGTATTTAAATATATATTATTATATTAAACTCATTTTACATTTATATATGTATATGAAGAGGAGATGAAATTGAATACATTACTATTAAATTGTATTTTATTTATTTCAGGATCTCTCAAGAAAGAATGCATCAAGCCGGGCAAAGCAAGTCAACCCTCACACTGTGGGGTCAAAAAGATTTTCTAGAAGTCGATCGACTCTAGTAATATTTTCATTAGTTTAAATATTTATAAGACAATATTATCTATTTAATATATTAAATTGTTGATTTATCTTTTTTTAATACAGTCACAGGGCATAAAGTATCCCAAACTTAAGTGTGGTTGGATGTTCAAAAAAAATCTGATGGAAGTTTTGTTAATGAGCCTTCCAAAGAAGTTGGGGTATGAACTCATTTTTTCATTATAATAACTTATTATCAGTTTTTACTATGTTGATATATATCAATATTTGATTTATAGATAAAAATTAAAGAAATATGGGATTCCAATCCTGAGAAGTCCTACTCAGTCTCCCAGGACGACCCAGTTGCTAAAGTCCTTGGGAAGGAGCATCCTGGTTGAGTGTGCGGGATGTGTTTGTGATCCGTACCATCTGAGGTTTTTGGAAAGCCACCGGGGATTGAATCTGCATCTACTCCTGGTTGTAGTTAGCCCATACCCAGAGATGCTAAGAAAGAGATTGTTTCTCTATAAAACACAGTTCAGGAGCAGGGGGATCAGATATCCGCTTTGCAGAAAGAGTTGACTGATATACGTCAGATGATTATCATATATGACCCCGGTGGTACTGTATCGACCGGTGGTGAGAAGTTAAATCATAAAAATTAAAAATCATTTAGTTTTAAATCTTTTATTGGTTTTAAGTTTAAATATAAATATGAAACACTATTTAATTTTCAATATAATTTTATTATAGGTGGTAGACGGAAGTAGAGATGGAGGTGGAGAGGGTGATGATATGTGTTTATCATCGGACAATGATTAGTTGTATTTTTGATATGTGGTAGGTGGAGAGGGTGACGATATGTGTTCATTGTCGGTTTGTATATGTATCATGTGTGGCACATAGTTTCCACCAAACATTTTCATGACCTAACATTTTCTTGATTTGTTGTGTTTCCTTTTATGTATTTTATTGATTTCTGATGTTTCCTTTTATGTCTTGATTTCCTGAGTATGGTGTGCTTATTTAGGACACAACAGCCTACATCAGACCCTTACCAAAGCATTAACAAAACCAACCATTCTCTTTCCAACAACATTACCATAGTGAAGAATAGGAAAAAAATTAGGAATGAAAGGGTTGAGGAATGTCATGGTATGCATATTATATAGTTTTTTCTCATATATCTTAATTATGTTATTATACATAACAAAAAAGTGTGGTTATGCGGGTAACCATGAAAGGGTTGAGGAATTTCATGGTAATTCATTGTTCATGGGATGATAAACACTCTGAGGGGTTTTGGTATTTAGTTTAGGGGAGAGGGTAGGGTCAATTTAGTCCCTTGAGAACTGTATGTAGGTACTGTGACTCCTAGTGTTATGTTATGGTGACCTTGTTAATGAATATTGATATCTTTTAATTCATCGATAGTTTGTTTTTGATTTCTAAAAGTGATTCATATTTAGTCCCTTGAGAACTGTATGTGGTATAAGATGCTATGAGGTACCTGCACATTGTGATAGGTCCATGACACATTAGCCTTCCTTATTTCATGGAGATATGTTGTTGAGTGTTGATGAATATTACATATGATCACTCTTAGGATATGATTGGGTACTAGATGAAGGTGTGAAGGTTCATGACACGTTGTCTCGTATATGAGTGTTGAACTTGGAATAATATAATTCTTTAGCTAACACCGGGTTATTAGATATTTTTTATTGTATGATGTGGGAACTGATTATGCGACTGACGAGTTTAACATGAAAGAAAGTATATGAGTGGATTGGATTGATTAGTGATGTCTTCAGTGGTAATACAAAAATTATTTGATATTAGAAACCAATATATTTTTTGAAACTACTAATGAAGTTGGATAGAATTCGTAGTGGAATTGAATACCGAAATCACATGGTAGTGACAGTGATCACTAGATTTTGGGTTGTTTCCTCTAATACTAAGCTTGTGATAATGATTTTTTTTGTTTTTTTGAATACTGGTCATGTTGATTACGTAATTATTAATGTCTTGAAAGTGAGCCTCATAGGGTGGGTATTTTTCAATGCGTCAAGAAAGGCCTCATGCATATCAGTATTGAAATGAATTTTTGATTTATGGATAATAGTATAAAGGAAAAATGGTGTTCAAATTATATAGATTAAATCCACCGTTATTATATTTTCTATTCCAAACCTTCATTGAGTGAAATATACAGATTATCTGATATTTTAAATTTGAAAAATATAGACTGACAATGGTTGTGGTTCTCTATTGGTACAGTAATACAAGAAGCCTATATGCATGGACATATATGCTCTATGGTAGAGGAAAACATTATTGTATTAGATATATATTAAATAGGTGTTCTGGATATTCAACAACTAATGTATGGTAATTTGATACATGGATGGATATTGGACCAGGTTTCTGGGTGTCAATATTTATATTAAGTTAGAAGACCTATGAAATAGATAATGTATGTTTGTTTTGGTTGTGTCGAAATTGTAAGACTATAACTTTGATTCATAGGGGTGAAAGGTTTTTATTTCTCACATGTAGTGGTCTGATTTAGATTATTTTTGTTGAATTTGGGTGTATGACATTGGATGTTTTAGAATCCCTGAATTTAACTGGGGATAGGTAATCATTGTAGAGATGATGGTTATAATTTTTTTTGTGGTTCTCAGGTCAGCATATCTTCCAGGGTTCATTGGAAACGTTTGGTATTGGATAAAACATTTAATACATGATTGAGTACCATGACTTGAATAAGGATCTATAAGTTTCATATAAGAAATGACATGAATACGTGCTGGACCAAAGCATGAGGCATCTGGGTGGCTGGGTTGTTTCACTATTTCAAGTGAAGTATATGAGAGATCATTTTCAATGGGAGATATAGATCGATTTCATGTATCATATTTCATTGATCAATGCAGTTCACAAGTGATGAACAAAAATACTTTTTATGGATGATAAGTGGTGTGGTGGGGTGGTTATAACACCTCGCACCAATGTGTGTCAGTGGAGTTACATAAATATCAGTTTCCAATGATGTTAGGACCAGAGATGATTTTAATGTTTTTAGTTATATTGATAATTTTCATTATACACACATTTGAAATAATTGAGAGGATTTTTATGAGGTGGTATCGTGGGTAGTAGAGAATTAGGGCATATTTTGGGGGATAGTTCTGGGAGTCAGGCTCTAGTTCAGGTTAGAAATCTTTTGTAGGTCAAAGACAATACAATATGTTGGGGAACATTACAATAATTTTTGGGTTATGTAAGATTAATATCTTATATAGGTTGGTGGTTACACCGCATCTTTTAGGCAAAATGTAGTGTGAAGGAATATGTGAGACTATATTTTTTGGAGTCTAGAGAACCATGCCATAGAGAAATGATTTGGGGGGTGGTTATGGTTTTTTAAGAGAAACATGAGGGCTATATAAGAGTAAATCATTGGGCAATGTGAGATTAAATCATTATTTAATAGATCATTGTGCTACAACACATAAGGGATGTATTATGGTTGATAGTTCAAAGGGAAATATCACTCCCATATAAAGGGATCCCACATTGTAATTCCTGAACCAATGGGATGGTGTTGTATCATAATGGGAAGGACCACATCATAGTGTGATGTAGGATAGATGGGTTTAATTTTAAGATTTTACCATGATGATGGGCCTGACATCATGACTACATGGGTTACTCTATGAGGGTGACCCTGGTAGGGTAGGTGTGTTTTAACCCTTATGGTCACTCTATAACACATTTTTTATATTGTTTTTTATAATTATTTTGTTTACTTATAACACAAGACCATATTAATTGTGATTGAAAATTTTTTCCAACTATTGGAATGACCCCCTTTCCCCTATGCCCTTATTTTCACTCTTCCAAAGAAAATATCTACTATTTTTTCTATGATTAAAGAACCATTTATTCTAGTGGTTTATTAAAGGGGGGGTTCGACCTATCAACTTATGGATTGATAAACAGAAGAGGATCTTAATACAAGGTTTCAATTAGGGGAAAACATGCCTGGAGAAACGTGTGCAAACCTAGGACAAAATGGAATTCCACTTCAAGGAAATCATTATGGAAAATTCAGATATGAAGGTTACCTCCATTTAATGGCGTATGGGAGTGTGTACCCATTAGGTTTGATCATGAAGATATGACCAGACATGATTCATTGGTATTCTTGTAATTTTTTTTTTCCAGGGCACCGGTACAGATGCTGTAGAAGTTGATGTTTTTTGTAAAAGTGGTTTTAGCGGCGGTTTAAACCGCCGCTATATGTCAGCGTTTTTCAATTAGCAGCAGTTATAACGGCCGCTAAATGTCATCATTTTTCTATTCACGGCGGTTATAACCGCCGCTACGGTGTTAATTTTCGTGGCGGTTTTAACCACCGCTACAATGGCTCATCTTCCGTGTGAAGTTCGCGACGGTTATGATGCTTTTAGCGGCCGGGAAAACGGCCGCTAAAAGCATCATAACCGCCTCGAAATGCGCTATCTACAACGGTTTCTAAAAACCACCGTGAAACGTCTATAACCGCCGGCAATAGTGTCCTGACACACAATGTAGCGACGGTTTTCGAAAACCACCGCAGAAGCATATATCGGCAGTTTAAACCGCCGCTATACCCAAAAAAATGCCATGAATGACGAATTTTCCTGTAATGAATTTCTCCCCATGAGAAGTATGGAAGTGGTGGATGATTGATGGAAGTGCTCTATGGAAGTGGTTATTGAATACACAATCTTTGCTCGTGTGCTCCTCACAGTGACGAGGTCTCCAAATTCCCCTCAACTCCTCACCATATCAAAGTCTGTAGAATCATACAAATCGCCTCCCCAGCCTCCACGTGGTGCTTTCATGATGCCATTTCTTCCCTAACTATCATTGAAGTAGATTCTCTTTAACAGAATGGAAAAATTCATGCCATGAGCAATGAACCCCCTTGAAAGCAGAAAACAACAGAATTCAAACAAAATAATTAAACAAATTTAAAACTATGTGTTATTATTACTGCATATTATATCATAATATAAATAATTAAAATAAATAAAATTAGAAATGAAATTAATTTATACCATGTAAAAAATAAATAAATGATGAAAATATTTATTACAACTATTATATTTTTTACTTAAATTATGTACAAATATAAAAATTAAAGTTAAATAAAAGAATTAAAATAAATATAAATGTTTATAATTATCAAATGAATTTTTTAAGAAAAAAAATTATTTTTATATTAAAATTTTTAAATATAATAAATATATATGATAATAATTACTTATATTTTATAATAATTATAAATTTATATGTTATAATATATACAGAACAATTAATATAGTTACTATAATAATTATAAGTAAATAAAAGTGTATTTATTATTATTATTAATATATGTATTAATATTATTATATAGTATATGATATTTCATATTAATATATATATATATATATATATAATGTTATAATAAAATAAAAAATTACTAAAAAAAAGAAAAATAAAATGAAAAAAGGGGGGTCGTGACCCAGTGGAAGGATGGGTGAGGGCGGCGGTATCGGCGGCTGGGTCGGAGCGGAACATGGCGATGACAATCAGCTGGTGGTCAAGGTGGAAGGGCTGCAACGGCGCATGGCCTACGATGAAGAAGGTCGTGGAAAATCTGGTGAGGGTTTTGGTTGGATGGGGTCACAGTGAGGGATACAGCTTTGGAAGGGCGGTGCGGGTCTGCTTGAAGTGGAGAGGGGTAGCGGGTGGAGATCTGGTGGAATCCATAGGGGAACTAATATTTTGGTGTTTAGGGGCTTCTAGTTGGTTGTGGAACTCTTCTTCATAGTGGGTTTTGATTTGGGATTTATGGATTCGGTTAGAGTTGGTTTTGTTGTTGGATATTGGTTGAATCTGTTGAACCTTTTATGTTAATTTTCTGCTACAATTTGTTTTCTCCTGTTGTTGTATGGATTCTATTTTTGTTGTTCTAACTTCATTTTTGTTGTTCTTTTGGATTTCTATGCTTGCTGGTGAAGGAGCGACGAGGGAGGAATGGTGAATGGATGACAGTAGGCTGAGTCGCTGATGGCCGTGGAAATAAGGGGGTATTAGTAGGATGAGGAATGGGGTCAATGAGATAAGAAGAGAATAGAATTATTAAATTTAAATGAGTTAATTAAAATACAAGTTAGAACATTTAACATCAAAATAAAATTAACTACATATTACAACTTACAATGGATTCATAATTAACTCTAACAAAAACAAAAATTAAATATGTTTGCATCATTTAATTAATTAATTAAAAGAAATAAAGAATTAATGAAATTAAAAAACTAAATTAAAATTAAGCATGAAAAATACTTAACAAATTGAATTAAACTTTTAACATTAACTTAATTATTTTTATAATTAAAATTTATTTATTTATAATGAAAAATATTGAATTAATGAATCAAAAATTATATTAATTAATTAAGAATTATTAAATTTAAAGTTAATAAAAAAATAATTAATAAATTGAAATAATTAATAAACTATTTTTTTTAAAATCTAAAATTAACGGAAAAATGAAAGAATAAAAAGAATGAAAATTAAAAATCTAATTTAAAACAAAAGAAAACCAAATATTAAAGCATGTTGAATTATTTAATTGAAATTCAATTCAAAACAACAAAACTAATCACCAAAATACATGATTTTCACAAAGAATGAGTATTAAATCAATAATGACAAAACACAACTATTTATTATTTAAAAAAATACAACATTTTGAAATTAAAAAATCAATAAAAATATAAAAATGGATGTGGCAAAGAGTAATGGAGACAACCACATTAGGGACCTAATCATGTTATGGGAATGGCAGAGAAAATCATCTCCATTCAACACATCAATTCAGCATAGAGCCAATAGAAAAGTTTTGCAGATAATCGTCTACAAGATCTGGAGTTCAAAGATGGCGTGAAGGTGTTTCTATGACTTTATGAATATAAAAAAGTTATTAGATTTAGAATATAATTTTGATCCCTAGGTATGTTGGCCCATTTGAGATTCCTAATCGACTATGGAATGTAAATTATCATTTTTATCATCCACCCAACATCTCTTAAGGACAATATGTGTTCAATATATCTCTCCAATGGAGGTACATACCTGATACATAAAATTTACTGATATTAATGCCTATACAATATGAGCATGATCTTTCCAAAGAAGAAAATACAATTGAAATCACGGATCATTAAGATAACGTGCTATTTAACAAGACTACACACCTTGTTAATGTTCTCTGGAGGAATTAACCATTTAAAGAAGCTACATGGGAACCAATGGTTGTAATGAGATATAGATGTCATCAATTATTTGTATCAATGTGATGGAATTTTTAGGGGAAAACCATTTGAATGAGGTATAATGTAACACCTTGATATTTTATGGTATATTTCCTTTCAATTGAAATTAATTTCTTTGATGGATTGTGATACATGCAAACCCATGTTTAACAAAATTGTGATATACAAATAAAATTTTATTACATGAAGTGATATTTATTTCCTAACTACAGGATTTGTGGGTATAAAGAAGTCCAACCAAATTAAAAAAATGTATAGTTTATATATGTGTTAAATGAATTCATCTATTATCAACTAATTATAAATGAGAAAAAAGATCATTTGAAAATAAAGGAGTCATTCTTCTAATTTTTTTTGTTCTCAAAATGTGTATTAATAATAATAAATAAAATTAATTACTACAAGGAAATGATTTTGATGAAATATCTATAATAAAAATCTAATCAATTGTCTGAACACTAATCTAGTGTTTTTTCTATGCCAAAATTTATGAATAAGTCCAAATTTATGCCTAAAAATACATTTTTATGAAAAATAGCTTTTGTCCCATTTTTGGATTTTTTTTTTAAAATGAATTTATGCCACGTAAAGAAATGGAATTTTTAAAAACAGATTCCATATTTGGAATGAAGAGTTTCAAATTTGGAAAGTAGGTCTCTTTTAGTTTTGGTCAATATGAATGGTAACAAGGTAAAATTTAGTTACACATGTTAGGGTAAAATAAGTAATATCAGGTTAAAACATTGGGATAACACTTCTAAATTTATGTAAAACTTGACATTATCCTAATGGATTAGTTTAGTTCGAAATCTCAATACAATCCTTGAATATATGGCCACATGGTTCCATATATCAGTGAATATGAACTTTATATTAATTTATGAAATAAAAAATAAAAAATGTCACTATCTTACATATAATAATCTATTATGTGCTCATAGAGGAACTAAAGATAGTTGTGAATGAATATTCAGGGTTTTTTTTGAGTATAATTAAATTATTTTCACAATATGAAATTTATTATAATTTTTAGAAATTATATAATTACCATACTTTCATACACAATGCCAACACAATATTTCATCAATTAGTCAAAGATCATATAAATGATTTTATGAATTTTAAAATAAATATAAATTGAGTGAGCTATAGTAATCAAAGAATGTTTTCGATAATAAGGATATATTTTTTCTCAATTAAAATATTATAATCAAATGCAATTTTTTTCATAAGGACTTTAATGTCAAATTAAATGAATTGTTCCAAAAGTTTACATTAATAATATTTTAGAGTAAATAATATTTTATTAAATGATATAAAATTCATAAAATTCTTATCTCCATCCAAGTGAATGAAATATGGTTTAAAATAACATCCATTGTCCCGTTATGAGTCACCTATCCATGTATTCTATCACTCTTAACCCCTTTAAATTGAATTAGTTAGTACCACAACCAAGGTCATAACTGGTTAACGAAGGGGTTAATAAAAAATACATTGTTTAATTTAGCACCAAAACATATCTAAATTTCTTTTCCAAATGATATAATTACCTACAATTATTTTAATTCGTATTTCTTTACATTTGGATGCATTTTTATCATGAATTAATTTATTATATTTTAATCTTTTATGAAATTCCAACTATGTCCTCTTCGTCCCTTATAAAAGGATACCCCTAATTTCTATTATTTTACAAAAAATTGTGCACCCTTTGTCAACTGAAATAGCCAAATTTCTTTATAAACATCACTATAAACTTCTTAGAGGTTCTGGAATCCCTAAAAGACCATTCCTTGGGTCCGAAAGAGGATATCTATATGGGTACTTTTCAAGAAGTGCTAATTTCCCAATCTGATGAATTTATTTTTATATATTCTTTTACCACCTCTAAATCTATGTAATTTATCATAAAATAATTAAATTATTATTTTAAATAAATTTAAATGTAAATTATACTATTAAAACACCATTATACACTATCTTTTTTATCAAATGTGAAGTGAAAATATCGATCATGCATATGTACAACTTACCGTCTCCATGTAGTGATACAATTAATTTTTCATCACCAGCTTTTATGGATGGGTATTATGAAGGGTTTAATTTTTGTATTTAAATTTTTTGAAATAATGATTCTTTTATATTAATTATATCATGACTACATTCGTACCATCCAATCTTTTGAAAAATGATAACATCACTAATTCATATGTGTGGGCTACCACCTCTACAAAGTGATGTCATTATTTTTTCACTTATAGTTTATGTGAATGGTAATAAGTGTATATTTTATGAATATATATGATGTATATGATATTATAATAACTGTTTAATGGTGATTTATTTTTTAATTTTTTTTTCATTCCATATGTAGAATAGTGAAAACAACATTCATGCATATGTATGACCTCCTCTCTCCATGAACATTGTAGTTAATTTTTCAATGTAAAATTTTATAAATTAACTAAATATTTATATATATTTAATATATATAAATATATATCATTATTAAAATTTTAGAGATGATTAACCAATGATCAATGTACACAGACAAAAGCTACCAAACTAAAACATACATGGGAAATAAAGCAGTTATCACTCGAGGTAATGATTTTAATATATATTTGTTAATAAATATTTTATAAAACTATATAATTCAGATATATATGATATTATATATTTGATAATATTTATATAATATATTTATAATAAATATATATTTTTAAACACGTTTTTCGAACACATATGAAGTAAGTCAGACCTAATGTAAGAGTTTTATATTACAATCTCATTTTTTATCTGGATTGTTTATGATTAAGATTTATTGATAAAAACATATGTTTTATCACTCAATAATACCATGAATTTTCTTATTCTATTTTTATTTCCATAAATTACTATTTTTTATTTTATTTTACTTTCTTTGTGTACTTAATAGACACAAAATAACATATTTATGAAAAACTGAATTTACTTATATTTTTGGTCGAAAATCCATTCTCTTCCATGCCTATCTATTCTAATTTTTTAAATAATAATTTTAATATTCTTCAATGATTTTTTGAACTCATTTTTACACATGATTATCTTTTTAAAAAATGCTTAAAAGGAATCGCCTTGTCATTTTATAAATGGGATACTTTTGAATTTTCTTTAAAATGTGAAAGGAATCATTAAATTATCATATTTTGAAGAGAATGAATTTAACCCCATCATGAATTCTCATAGAATTTAATATTCATCTACATGTTTCCATGCATTTCTAAAAATATATATATTTTTTCATTTATATTTGGGATATTTTTAGGTTTTAAAAAAGTAATTTCAATGTTAAAAGTTTATTTTCCTCAAGAAATGTTCCAAGTGATATTTTAAAAGTGTTTTCAATCTAAGATGACATCCTGTGATGTTTCCTAATCTTTATTGGTGATATGATCCAATTATTCCATCATTGTTATTTCTCTGAAATTTTTATAATTATGAAGATAATATATTTATTGAACCCATTTCTTTTCCTTTGGGTTATGCAATGATGAATAGAGTATGAAAATAATTTCCTTCTCAAGGGTTATGATATGATGAATCTTATATGATCTTGTGGAACAAATATATATGGTTTTCATTATATGATGGGTTGGACCAAAATTATATACTTGTGAAATGAATTGGTTAAAGATGGAAATCTCATGGGATAAACTATACTAGAATATGGAGTGAACCTTTTTCAATAAGTGAATCTATACACAATGATATTCTTATGAGTTTACCATGACTACTATGATGGTTTGTTGAGAAAATCCCATCCACTATGATATTCCAGGTTTTGAGTCTTGAAAAATAATCAAAAAAATTTACATACTTATGTGTATTCCATAATATAATATGTAATTCCAATGTTATTATTTATTGGATTATGTTCTTTGATTCCTTTATAAATTATTTTTGAAGAACTATAAAGCTTTATGCTAGGAAACATAATTATGATCTATGATACGTAGGTTATGGTTTTCAAATGTTATTATCATGATCTCATACACATAAACTCATGTTATATTTAAGTGATCATTCAATTGAACCATTTTTGGTCTTACATAGCTTCTATGTGATCCCTTTATTATGTTTCCCTTCCTAATGTTATAAACAAAGTTATTATGAATGATATATCTAAGAATGGTAGTTATGATGAACTTTTTGGTAGATGATATAGTTCAATTATGAAAATGTTGTTTCTGTATCCATGTTTCCAGTTATACTAGACCTTAAGTGTTTGGAATATATCACCATGTTATGTAACAAATATTCATATAATTATATTTAATATCAATATATTAAATTTATGGGTTGCTATAGTGATTGGATGATTGTCGAGTTTTGATCATGCAAGAGGAGGAGTCTTATGTTGACTTTTACTAAGATAACATCACATGAACCCAATAAGAGATCATCTATCCTAGTTTTTGGAATCATTGTTGGATCCAATACTCTATATTACTAAGGTAGTTGGAGAGTGATTATTCACATATTTCAAGGTTGTGGCATGGGAGTGTGAGTACTATGGTTAATCTATTCTAGAAAAATTTTGCATTGTTCATTTTATTTTGTATCAGATCAATATGTGGAATATTTCAGGTCCATATTTATTATACCTTAGATACATCATTGATGTTTTGATGTTTCCACTACCTTGGAATATATATAAGAATGATATTTTCCATGTTAAAGTTCATGTTTTAATTCATAATGGCATGTAAGAAGAATTGATGAAGGAATATCAAATTTATAGTGGGTAGTTCACACCATATTTTCAAAGGTTTATCTTGATAATTTTTTAATATATTGGTGGATGGGAATGAAGAAGAAGATGTAGGGGTATGTTACAGAGTTCACCACCTATAAGATGGTGAATATAAGGAATTAGTGTCCTATTGGTTTCCCCAAGTCTCTACCAATTATGGTGTTTAAATGGGATGATTTTACTATGGATTTTTTATTGGATTACAAATGATAGATGAGGGAATGATTTATTAGGGTTCATCGTGGAACAACAGAGGAAAGTGACTCATTTTTTATCAATCTGTGATACCTTTATTGGGGATGATTTGAAAAGGATTTATGTTCAAGATATTATATGAATGTCGAGATTCCTAGGGAATCATTTCTAACTAAGATGCTCAGTTTAAGGCATGGATATGGATGGGATTTGAGAATAATTTTTAACACTTGTGTTTCTTAGTATAACCTACCACTATAAATTGAATGGATAGTACATGAAGACTATTTAGGTATTGAGGACATGTTGGAGGTTTATTCCCTAAAAATTGTTGGTTCTTGGGAGAATTATCATAAACTCATGGAATTTTCCTAAAATAATAAATATTATTTTATGATTCATTTGGAACCATAAGAGTATACATATTAGAGGTCATGTAATTTTCCTTGTGTTTTTTTATGGTAGGTGAGGTAGTGATGGTTGGGACAAGTATCATGCAAGAGATGACTTAACTTATGAATATTATTTGGAAGAGGATGGCTATGGTGAATAGTAGGTAGAAATCATTTTTATATTAATTCCATTGACCCCTTGAGTTTATGTTAAGAAGAAATAGTATTTTCATGTGAAGTCTAGGTTGGTATATTGTAGTATATGGTGGGAGAGGAAGTTTGAACCTAGGTACTTGGAGCTATTTCAGATTATGGATAGGGTTATCCTAATGGAATAAAGACCTTCTCTTCTTTATATTTTTACTTCCAGGCACAACTTATTTCTTGTATATCATCTTCTATTTCTCTATATTTCTTCATTAATTATGAAGAATTTTGAGGATGTCATTTTTGTGGACAATTAATCCCTTGAGGAGCATCAATTTCATTTCATGGGATTCAGGTAAATAATTATCATTGTCAAATATATTCTTCTAGAAAATTTGTTACAGTCGCATGGACATGTCGAGGAGGAAACAGGGGACCAGGAATCATATATATGTGCCCAATGACTTAGCTTTTTCATCAAGGAGGATAGTTTTATTTTATGGTATAACTGAAGGATGAGCTCTTATATGGTTGGGATATTGTAAAAAATTGAATTTTATTAGAGGTACATTATTATATAATTTCTCATAATCTAATATGTTTTTTCTTTGGTAGTGTACATTAGGTGTTCTTTTGGTTACCAGTGAGTCTCTATAAGGTTTTATAGGATCTTAGTCTTATAATTTCAATTTTTAGTGAAATAGAACAAGGTGAAAAATTAGTACAAAGTTTTTTCTAACTAGAAAACCCAACCGTGTAGTTTGAAAAAAAGAAAATAAAATATTCTTAAACCATGTGATGGTATTGAGGAAACCATGTAAACCCTGAAGTTTATTACAGATCCTTTTCAAATGGGTTTTACATGGTTAATGTAGTCATTTTCTTAACCATGATATGTGAGGTGTTTCAAAGAAGTGAGGTTCACATGATTCATTCCAAGGTTAACCAATAGTTTATCCAAACAATGAGTACAGTAAAAAATGAGAGATTTACAAATTTTCTATTATCCCACTTTCTCTATTTAACTAAAATTATTTACTCCTTACAGTAGAATAATCATGGAAATATCATCACCTATATTGGGTTATTGGTTGTTTTCTACTTCTATACACCTCTATATCATTTCCATATATCATGATAGAAGGATGATGTTGAGTTTTAAACTACTCTATCTTCCAATATCACTTTTAAATTTCATTTTAATTCTCTACCACCCTATTTAACATAAATTACTTATTTATATGGTTTTTTCTAGTTTCTTAATATCTTTTGTTTTATATCAAATCATAGTTTGATACTAAATAAGTGGGAGACTTATATTCTATGGTAGGTGGGTTTTCTCATTCCCCTCAACGTCATGTGGTTGTAATGAATTTTTTTATGTGTGGTCACACACATTCATTAGATGATTGAATAGAAAATTAAAATGTGTTTTTATAATAGTTATATATGTATTGGGACTCCCTTTGACTTATAAAATCTTGCTGCCTTCGGTATATCTATTTGAACTGTTAATTAGGAATGTTAGGCTTAAAACTTTGGTTTGGGTTAGTTAATTAATGTACTCTATGGATTCCCATGGTAATTAAATTTATTAATATAGAAGGCGAGATGCCTCAGATAACCCCAATTACTGATTAATTTTTATGGACATGGAATTCGTAAAAGAAAAATGTGAATTGAAACCAATTAGTGAAATTGGAAAGAGTTTTTTTATTTATTATCATATTAATTAGGGAATAATGGCATGTTTTAAATTCTTTGAAGTAGTTAAGAGTATGGAATCCTTAGAAAAAAATCATTGGATTTATCACGATTGGAAATTTTCTAGAACACTATGGACTACCCAAGGATTCCATTATGGGGGATATTTAGATGTTGTTTTGTGGAGAAATGTTTAGATAAAAAGCAATAGAGGATGGGGAGGGAAAATTGGGGTGGAGGAAGTAGCTAAACAGAATCCACTGGGTTTGCTTATCTACTTTGATGAAGAAATGGTGGAGGAATTTCTCTACATTAATGGTACAAAAGAAGAGGCAGATAAGATGATGGGCAGGTCGCTATGGGTGGATGTCAATAGTGAGCAAGCAGCATGGATCGACAATAAAGATCTTATACTGATAAGGGGTTTTAATTAAGGGAAGATAAGTAAGGAAGAGTACTCTCAAACATGAGGAAAGCTAGAAGATTACTTTGAAGACTTCATCCTCGATGAGCCAGATCCACAGGTGCACTCTATCTCCTGGAAACTATTTAGGGAGGAATCTTCTAATATACTTAAGTTCTATTTTAATAACTTTGTGATATATTTTGGGGGCTTCCCTCCTGGTTGAACTTATGTGGTTTCTCACTATTCCTTGAAAGTGTTTTATAATAAAAAATTTTAATTTTCAATCAGATCCTCCTTAAATTCAGATAATGTATACAGTTATTGAATACCACCATATAATGTCATGGATTCATGAGGGGAACCCTTGTTTAATTATATGGTATAATCTTTATAGATTATGCCCGATCATATTGGTATTGAATTCCTCATGTGTGATCCTTATATTCTAAGAGGGTCATGCTTATGAATATCAAGGGGGGGTACCTTTAGTGTAGACCAGAGTAATGAATTTTATTAGGACTTTCTAGAAGGGAATTCTTAGTTGATCCACAAGGATTTCATTAGGATATATAATCATGGGTTCCTAAGTGATTTTCCATGGATAAAAATATTCTCGTTAATATCCCTTCCATGATCAGAGGTATACATATTCTGAAGAATCATGTGTCATCCCAGGTTATCCCCTTGAGTCCCATGGATAAACTTGGTTCCTTTTATTTCTATTTCTTATTACTATTATTATTGCTTCATTTTTATAATTAACATTACATTTTACACATCCTGAATAAATTTTCATTAGACACTGTTGGTACTAGCCTAGTGAGTCGTTCTCACACCCATCTTGGGTCATCATTTGGCACCTATAAAGAACTCATGGAAGCAGTTTAGAAAAATTATAATGTTCACAATAGTTGATTCTCGATGCGATAGATAAAATTTAATTTTAGGAAAGGGTAGAAATGCTAGAGATTTTGACTTTAGGATTTTTTATGCCATTATTTTTACCAATTTTTGTATTTAGTGTACTTTTAATAATTTAGGTGTTTTATTTCATGTTTTGTAAGTTCCAACAATATGATATTTAAATGGTTGTGAATTGTTATTTTAGCAGCAATTTATTTTATTGGGAAGTGATGAATTTTTTATTTTCATTATGTTATGTTATGTTGGACTCCATCCATAGGGCATAGTCATCCTACCATACCTCTTAAAGAACCACATTGCTAGCCTGAAGCCTCTAGTATATGAGGATGGGCACTTGAGGCCATGTGTGAAAGTAGATTTGGGCACCGGTCTAATGTATTTTTTTTCATTCCCGATAATAACAAATGACTATGTATTGTGATGATACTACATTTATAATTAAAAATTAAATATAGTTTCAATATTTTTAATACGTAGGGGTGGATTATAGGGTAATTGGATATAGTCATGACTTCTTTTTAATACAAGGATTTTTTATTTTATAGGTTAACTTGTTTGGTTATGTTAGATCAATGATGGAGGTTGATAATTGGATCATTGAGTTAAGATAATATTTTATATACAACCACAATATATGGTTCTTTTGAGTTTAATTATATTATGGGTTATTTTAGTTGTTTTCTTCTATTATAGTTTCTATTAATTTTTAATACATTGTATAAAATTAGTGCATTTTACATTTTTAAGATATAATTTATGTATAGATTAATTATCATTAATGGTATAATCATTTTAATTTTATTATATATCCCATCATAAATTATTTTAAAGGGAAATTCCTCTATGTTTGAGATGTTTTTACTCAGTGATATCAATTATACTATGTCTAATTAAACATGTTATAATTATTTCAAACACTAAAATTCCATTTACATTGATTTTTTGCTAACATGTATATTTTTTGTGTTTTTAATGTGGGTATATAAAAAATTTAATCATTTTTTTTAACAGAGATAAATTATCTAAATTGATGAACAAGACAATGCATTGTGATAACATGATGATTATTTTTATTATACAATAGAGCTGAATGATTGGAATATGGAAAGGTTATATTAATATTTTTTCAATGGAAACCGATGTTTACATGATATAACTACTGATGTTTTTTATTCCATCATCAAAAAATTCAATTGGATCACTAAGGATCATAGGATGTTATATTCTAAATATTGTTGACTATAT
Source organism: Viscum album (assembly GCA_963277665.1). Lineage (NCBI taxonomy): Eukaryota > Viridiplantae > Streptophyta > Magnoliopsida > Santalales > Viscaceae > Viscum > Viscum album. The sequence goes on from OY728125.1 coordinate 1,716,844,798, forward strand.
ATCAATAAAATTATTATTTTTACATAAATTAGTTATCATGATGATTATATTATATTTATAAGTAATTAATTTGGAAAATTGTTTAGTGAGGTTTCATGCTAATTCTCATAGTCTTCCAACATTATATTTGTACTTATGATCTTCATTATCAGTATGATTTAATTGAGGTTATTTTTGTTTCAAATAATTATATTTTATGATGATCTCGGGTTATAAATTTACTTCTTATGAATTTTTATTCAAGTGATTCAATGGTGAAATGGCATACTACTTATTATTTCCCATAAAAATATTTCAAGAGTTAATACATACCAAATGCATCCATCTTGTCAAAAATTTCATGATGCATGCCTATTTATTTTGATTGAATATACATTACTGATGGTCCATGGAAAACATATATATTCAACTTATTCAACATCCACATTGACATAAAATAGAAGTTTCCTTGTGAATAAATTGATTGGTAACTATATTACATAAGGAGTGTTAAGGATTGTTATCATTAACTATTTGAGTTGGCTTTTCTTTGAAACATTATTTTTGATTGGTTGGATGATTTAATAGTATCTTTTATGTTTTTTATCAACTAATTGAATTATTTTTTGATGCATTTATTTTATTGAATCTAATTTTATAAAAACATATAACTACAAATCAACTAAATTACCCGATAGAAGGAAATATTTTGGGTTTGTTTCCCTAGTATATTTTATCCACCTAGATCTATATTATCATTCCTTTAACTCTTAGGAAACATTTTGTATCATATACATTATAAAAAAATTATTGATAAACTTAGAATTAAAAATTTATCTTATATCATATTTTTTTTATAAGTTTCCTCTTTTTTACAGTAAAAACTATTTACCATTCTCCTTCCACTAAATTGTATAAGGGGATATTATCTATTTTCTTAATAATGTAGTGAATCTAATAAAAAATATTAGGAATATAAATCCTAGACAAGAACCAATCAGTTAGAGTAATGAATATTTGTATTGGTATGATATTATAAAGTCCATTATTATTAATACTAATGTTGATCAGTATTAAAAGATTTCTGAAAATTGATAAATTGTAGAGATGGAAATTTATGTACTTATAAGAGTGAAGAAAAAATAATATCATAGTAATCACAATTATTGAAATAAATTTCTATGACTAATGTATATAATCACCTATAATAATATTTCAGCATGTGGGACAGCTAAATAAAACTAGAAAAACTATAAAATTACTCACATTGTAAAATCAATAGTTTTGTCTGATATAAAGGGAAATATTATGTGTGGATTTCCAGTCCATTAATTTTATAAAAATATAATTAGTATTAAAAATTCAACAATGTTTTATATAAGGTAGTAATAGGAAATAATAACTTCATAAAAAGGAAATTATAGATAGATAACATAAGGAAATGGGTATTCACGTTATTTTAAATAGAATGGGAATCCAAGAAGAAATCGATAGATTACACTATGTATTTGAAACTTCTTAGTCATCATGACTTTATTATAAATTTTATATAGTATCATAATTTAATGAAGACAACTATTTTTAAGGAGAAATGATTGAATTGAGTTTTATTCAGATTAATAATTAGTGCTCAAGCAACTTGTTTTCAAATAAGTTTTTCTATAATATAAATGTGGCAGAAACCAAAACAACATTCATATTTTTCCAATTCAAAAGATAATGATGTTGAAAATTATCAGTTTGCAAGATTTATGAATAAGAATATCCAAAATAGGAACATATATTATAATTATTGAATGATATTCTAATATATGTTTAATAAGATGGAATTTTCAGATACAATCTATTATGGGTAAAAACATAAGGGAGTAATAGACTTGATTGTTTGAGGATAAAGAATAAGAATAAGGAAGGGAAATCATTAATGTGAATGAAGAGAAAAAAAATTTGATTAATTTTTTTTACATTGAGTTCCAATTTGGATCATCCATATGATTTTGATAGTTATTTTGATCATGATTCATATAGAATGTTCTATAGTTTCTCTGTAAAACCTGTTCAGAATGATTAGTGTTTTATATAGAATGAACCTCCTCATTCACCATAATAGTTACCCATTAATAAAAATTAATCTTTATTTATAATAATGAAAAAAAATCAAATTTAAATGAATTACATGGTTGATATTCCATCATTTAAAGTGATATAAGCATATTTCACTTTCCTATAGAAGAAAAAATATATGTTAAAGAGACACATTGATTTGGATATGGAATATTTGGTTAAATATTATTATAAAATTTAAAACAATAACTAACAAAATTCAATGAATAAATATAAAAAATAATCCCAATAAAATCATGATTCAACAAATGATGGACACATGATATTTTCGAAACTAAAATACAATTTTTATAGTCTATGAAAAAATCAATCATTTTTTATGAATCAGAGAGAACCTTGATAAACTTTTATGGTAGTTCAAACTTAATCATAGATCATTTGGAATTGGTTTGATATCTAGAAATCAATAATTCAAGTGTAATAATTTTTTTCCAAAATGTTACCCATTATATATTAAACTTTAGAGATGAAGTAATTAGAGAAATCATTGATTCACGAACACACTTAAATCCTCTGTAACTCAATAGGATTATAATTCTAAAGAACCAAAATAATTTTAACATTATGGGGTTGGAATGATGTGTGTTCCCAAGGTACCTTTTCAAACACATTAAATCCCATTTATGTTTTGTAATTAACTCTATGATCTTATTGATTTATTGAATATAGTTTGAGTACCAGCATCCTGAACACATTGGACATGGATAAATGTGTTATCATTACTTGTCCAAAAATAAATCCAATTACAAAAAATATTTAATGTGAAGGGATTATGAGCCACTTTCTATGAAAATATCCAAGGTAATATTGTAATTAACATATTTTTTTATTTTTATGAATTTTTTTTGAACATACACTATGTTTTTGATAAAATAAATAATAATATCAATATAATCCATCTTTTTTGTGATTCTGACTCCAAAAATTTTGAAATGATAAATTTAAATTTAAAAATTTATAAGGGGTTAAATTTTTGTTGTTGAACAAGAACTATAATTCGTACATGATAGAAATAGAACATATTATTTATAGGAACATTACCTATATTGTTGTTATTGTCATTTCAACATGGTTTTTGAAAAGGATATAATGAAACTCGAATGTTTAGAAAATTTCAAAAAATTTGAAGAGATCACTAGTGAAGGATCTAAAATAACATAGTTTAATTCATCTTGAGTTTATAAAATTGGTCAATATCGTAAGCAATATAATATTATATTAGACCCTACTGGTGAAGCCCCACCTTATAAAATGTTATATTTTTTGCACATAAAACGTTTTATCCATATAAAAAATGTGGATAAAAGAATAAAACACTGTATACATGTCTCATATTTTATTATATTATGTATACATTGTCTTATTTTCTACCTATTAAGTTCAATGATATACCTATTTTTATATCTAACGTTTCCTTCTAAAAAATTGATATACTAACACATTAAACTCTCCATAGTGATCACAATGGTGAATTTTTAAACCCCCACTTGAATCCATTTTTATTAGAATTTGTAATACTCATGATATATCAAAAGAAAAATTGAACAATAAAAACCTACAATTGAACAATGAAAAATAACTTTTAAAAAACATTATCAATCTATACATTCTGAATATTCAATTGCACTATATTTTTAGGAGGAAGATATTAGTACAGAATACGACACTATAATTTTAGTTCTAATTCACATTATTTTGAGTAAGACCCCATATGAATTGTGTAATGTAAGGAATCCAAAAACAATGTTACATAAATTATTTTGGATGAAAAGTATGATTTCCAATAACTAATGATCAACAATATAAATTTTATCAAGAAGATAATGATTTTTTGGGAACCCTATAAATTGTAGGGATTTCAATGATTTCAACAAGGAAAAAATATAATTTAATAATTCATTCATGTAAAATTTGACCAAATAAATTCTTATGAGAAGATTAAATGTCTAAAAGGTACTTATTTAGAGTGAATTATTGAAATATTCTCTATTTTTTACAATATTTTGAATCAAATCCAATCTAAATTAACATTATTAAAACTATATTTATGGATTATATAAAAACATATCATAATTTAATGGATGTTAATCCACCAAAAGATAATGAAATTTATTCCATTTTATATTCAAACCAACAATATTAGGTGATAATATCATTGATAATATTATTGGTTATGTAAGTCTCCATATTAAAACTTATTGTACATTACAAAATAAATATAAGAATAAATAATTATAATAAATATTATATCTTACAATGACATATGATATCCAGTGGGATGATAGTTGGATAACTTATGTATAAGAAAAGAATAATATATTTTAATATAATGAGGTTCTAATGTTTGTTAGACTCCCAAATAATGTTCTAGTTATAAAATCTATTTCATTATTCTAAAAAATCAAATTTAAATAGTGTCATGGTCATGAATAATGAAATAATATTTTGTAAGGGATATAATAAATTTATTGTAAAATTTATGGAGAAATTATTTCACCTATATCTTATCTTAAGACCATCTATATTCTGTTTCCCTTTAAAAATCATTTAAAATTTAATCTACTTAAAATAGATGTATAGTGTGGCTTCTATAACAAAAATGAAAAATAATAGGAATAATATGAACATCATACTATTTTAATGATATAACATTACATGAATTTATATTTAAATATACTATGAAATATTATGAATAAAAATATCCTCAAGAGTCTGAAACGTATGATTTTGTATAATTTTTCACCAATTTTATTAAAGGTATAGAATATCCCACTCAATTTTTATATAAATAATTTTATGAATCCCTATTTGAGTAACTCTACGTCAATGATTTCAATAAATATTATTCATAGAAAATAATATTAATTGTTTTTAGAACATATTCAATGTTTATTTGAGATAAGTGTCATGGGTTAAAATAAATTCATCCCTTTGTTCCATGTAACTACAAAGTTGGAAAAAACTATTTTAACTCAATATATGTATATAATAAATTTAACTACATTAATTTAATCTAAAAAATCATCTAAGATTAGTACTCTTCTAGGAACCTCATGTAAAGTTAATTATGATTAATTCAATAAATCAGTTGTTGTAAAATTATTTAATGGTGTGATGAAAATTTTCCTCTATATGATTGATAGTTTATTGGAAATCATGTACTGAGTATATCTATGTTTTTTTAAAGGGTTGGGGTCGAAGCCTCAATTTATTATTTAAAGAAAATACCACTTTAATATTGGGTAGAGGGAGACCCATTACATAGTCTGAAGCCCCAAGGCCAAGTGTACTGAATACAAGGATTGGAAACCCATTTTTGTTTCCAAAAGACCCCCTGGTGAACAATACTACTATAGTACCCACGATGCTACAGTCCCACCAAGGCTACAATGCCCGCTACAGTGCCTCCACTGATGTAGTTCTGCCGCTGCTAAAGTACTGCTATAGTAAAAAATATTTTATATCACCTTAAATGAAAACCAAATCATGTCCATTTTTATTCATTTTTATCAGAGATTATTTTAAAGGGTACCTCTGATGCTAGAATTGGAGGTCATAGATAATATCTAGGAATCTATAAAACATAATCATCTTGTTGAATCATTAGTTTACTATCCCAAAAGATATATCATTCAGTTTAACATTAAATACCTAAATCATATTGGTGGAAGATGGATGTTGTTATTCTCAATTTTTGTGGATAGAGAGCATAGTATATGATTTAGGGTTGAGTTTTACTCTTATTTTAATTCATTGTGATAGATACCTTTCTACCCATTTTTCAAATAACTTAACAAAACATTCATGATCAAAACAAATTGATATGAAAATCCTATTCCACTGAATCCCCACCCAAGAAAGAGATATTACTCAAAAATTTATGAGAACTAAATATTATCTAGTATAATTATTCTCAAAGACATTAAAATTCATTAGTTTAGAATATAATAAAATGATTAGGGTTTTGATAACTGAAAATGGATCATATTTATTTATACTTTAATCAATATATCTAGATACTAAATATACCTTGTGAAGGGGGGGTTCTAAAATTAGAATTGTTATAATATTTCATTAGGTTATTTTATATAATATAGATGTTTATTAAAATCATATTATCAGATGTACTATGAAAATATACTAGAACTATTTTTAATTGATGTAACACTTTATAGTTGTGTTTAACTTCAACTATCTTCTAAAGGGTTCCATTTTCAACATGTTTTATTATGATGTGAATTTGGTGTTTTATTTTCAATTATTTTTCTATGAATGTTTACTCATATTAATATATAACTTAAATTTTTTCCTTCTAATAAATATGTTAAAAACTCATAAAACTGATATTATAACATTTACATTTTATATTTCCACTCTTATGAATTATCGGATTACTCTTAAAAACATTGATATTACAATGATGAATTGAACTTTTTTCTTTGAACGTTTCTTTGTGAAAAAAATATCCATACACTTCTCAGACGTCATTATTATGAATGATTAGTCCATCATAATTTGATATCTTATTTATGAAATTCCTTATATACTAAACATTTTGAAAAAAGGATTTAATTTAATGAATTATCATATTGTGTTTCTATATTAACTCATTGAAAAAGTTGAGTATTCTTGTTTATTTTTTGTATATCTTTCACCAAGATTCATATTTTAGAAAACATTTTATTGAAGTAAATAAAGTTTTGAAGAATATAAGAATCACTGGTAGGGAATTAACATCTCATATAATTATTATAATCAATAATTATTTGTAGATATACAAGGAATAAAACATTCAAGGATTATTTGATGATAGAACACTAGAACTGAAATGTAGGATTATCATATAATTATAGAAAATTAATTAAAGTGGTCATAGAATTATGCAATGATGAATTATTTTTTCATTGATGGATATGAAATGTCTCTATGCATTATCATTTTTAAATAAAAATAATCATGTGTAGATTATTTCTAGTGATGTTGCAAACATGCACCATGACCCACCCAACGATGTTATAGAAATCTCTAAGTGCTAGCACTAAAGATCCCAATTAATATTTTGTTTTTCTATTATCATCATGAGAATTGCATCTAGGAAAAACTATCCCTATACACTCCAGAATAAATAAAGGTGATGGTGTAAGATAACTCTTTGTGTTTAAGATAATTATTGGAGAGAAACTCCTTAGGGAATTATAGAATTCAATTGATGTTATTGTACACCACAAAAATCTAGAGATATATTTAGAAATAATATAATTGAGCTCAGATAGTTCTTTAGTTAAAAATATAATAACTTAATATTCCCCATTATTATTTTTTCACTCATTGAAGAAAAAAATTACCAAATAATAATATTATGGTTGTTATTTTTCATGACATGTGCAACACTATTGAAAAAAAAAATTATTTCATGACTAAATTTTTGATATTTATTCACACATTATTTAATATATTCTTTCTCCCATAACCTTTTAATCATGGTCCTCTATTCCTATAAATTATCTTCCAATTGATGAATAATTTATATTTATATAATAGATAAATATCAATTCATTACTTTTCAATAAATAATGAAATAAACACCTTAATAAATAAAATGTGAATATATATTAAAAATATTTCTTCAAATTATTATATCGAATATATTCTGAAAATATATAATGGATTAAAATAATAATAATTATTAAAACACATAAAAGAATAATATTTATTCGACATGTTAAAAATTAATAATATTTAACTAAGTTTCTTTATGGACCTAGTGCGTGATCCTCTTGAAAAAATTCTCATTAGTATAAGTTGGAGCCTACCAAAGTCCATTGATTGTTTCTAGAAACATTCCATTGAACCAATAGAGAATGAATTTTATATCAAAATGATATAAAACCTAATATGAATTCTAACTATTTAATATAATCTCTCTATCATGATATACATAATCAAGCATGTTGCAAATATGTGTCATTAAACAATGCAATGGTTGTTTCATTATTTGACATTCAAAAAATGAAAAATCTTATAGAACACAAAATAAATGGATTTATTTAGTATATTACATTCCTATAAAACTTCCTAATATATCACATTCCATTAAATAATGAATTAAATGAATCATTTCTCACATTATAAGTTAATGAAATGACCCCAGTGATTCACCAAATGAATCATTCCTCACCAAGAATATATATATTCACAATTTTCCATAATTCAACCAATTATAAATCTAATAAAATTCATTAATAATAATAATAATTTATAATAATCAATAAAAACATCAATTTATATTAAATTCCATTGGAATATATACGTTTTGATTTCCTATGGCCTATTCATTTTTCTCATAATCTTTTGTACTGCAAATTACCAAGGACATACACCATGAGAGGTTTCCTCAATGTCCAATGAGCCCCCACCTCGAATTTCCTATAACATTTTCCTATAAAATTATAGCTTCCCATTATAGAACACAAAATAATTTATGAATATTGTATTGGAAAATTAATGTTCTCATTATAATAGATAATTTATATGTCCATTTAGTGTGACAATTATTCTAAGCACATTATCACATACTATGTCACATAAAAGACAAATAATGATGACATAAGTACATTATTAATATTCAAAACAATTAATATTGGTATTCATAACGTACTTTCAATTTTATTCTAGGTCACCAACTCTTATATAAGCCAAATTTTACTAGATCCAACTCCAAAAAACCTTCATTAAACTAGCTTTCACATGATACACGTGCTTCTGCTAATACAAGTCTGTCATCAATGGGTCTACCATGTTTTGTTCTGTGTAATATTTTCTCACCATATAATCACCCATTTGATAAAAATCACTCAATAGGTGATACATATGGTGTATATCCTTTGTCCACTTGACTGACCATAGATCCTTCATAAGAGCCACCCCTATAGTATTATCACAATATAATGTGATTGGGTATTTACTGATATACATCACATAAATATAATAGAAAAATATTAAAATCCCAATATATTTTTGGAATCAATAGAATCTTATATGTGCTTAGAATCCAAATTAGAATTAGTAAAAACAATATTTTTATATCTTTTACAACTCATACCTCATCTTTTGATACTAAAGATATATTCTGAACATTTCATTAAATCATTATATTATTTTTTCAAGTAATGCACCTGGTTAACCCCTAATTACTATCTCCGAATATTCTATATAAGCCAAGAACACATCGTTCGGCTTATCCTATACCCAAATACACAATGAATAGAAAACCAATTTAATTCAATGTGATTAACATTATATCTTCCTACAACATTCAAGGTGAAACTGTCATCAATTGTAGAACATAACATAACATACATGATTGATCCTATTGTCAATGAATTTTTAATATTAATCAATCTCTCACTATCATATTTTTTAAATGGAATTATTTTTTGGGAGAGATTTATAACATGTCAAATTGGATCCAATCCACACTTAGAATTTTCATAAAAATATAATTATTATTTGTTAAATATATGTACCTTGATATTGTGCATCAAATATCTTGGATCTATACCAAATGATATTGATCATAAAAATATGGAAATCCTAAAAAAAATTCATTCATATAGAATCAATTTTTAATCAATCCTTAAATTAATATAATATTGGTAAGTCATTTCCAATATGTAATATTACATTGACATATAATTCTTCAATAATGATATAAATTTCACTAAAATTATTATGAACACATACATAAAATTTATTCTTAAGGAAACCATATTATTTTATAGTCATAAATATGAAATTTCTATGACATGGATGTATTCAGCAATCCAAAATTGGATCTGTAGAAAATGAAAACTATTCTAGAATTACTTGGAGTCATAAAGCCTTTAAGTTGTTTCATATAGGAATCTCTGTGATGTTTCCTAGTAAGGAAATTCTTGTTGAAATATTTCTACCAAACTAATATTAATTGGTTTATTCTTTAACAAGTAGAATTATTATATATTTACTTATGTAAAAAAAATAAAATGATTTTTTTATTCAATGAAATGATTTTTTTAAATTCATCATAAAATTTTAAATATTTAATGGGAATTTATTTTACATCCATGTCTAGTTTTTTGATGAATACCTATTAATTAAAAACATACATTATATAAAATGTAATATAAAATAAAACTCAAACATAGTTTTGAGACATGGAATCCATCTTAGAATTCATATTTTCCTTCTATATTACTATTTATAATATTTATACTACCTATTTATATGAGAGAAGTTCATTATAATAAATCAATAATGAGTCACCATGTTTACTAACTTCAAAAACATATCATTCTAGTTATATTAAATTTATGTTCCTCCTATATAGTACATCTATTTTAGTGATAACTTCTTCGATGGGAACCATGTGAATTTGTTCCTACCTTATCTTTTGAATCTGGATAATAAGGATCATAAAAGTCAATCATTCTCCCACAGTGCTTCTTGAGTATGTGCTCCCTCTCAAGAAAAATAGATTTTCTTATAATGATCAACCTCATATCTATGGGGTCATATATATATATATATTACCCCATATTTTTCCTGGGATACCCTATAATGATACCCTTTAAACCTCAGAGTTATAGATTTTTTTCTGAATCCAACATTGTCAAATGCCTCACATCTCTATACACAAGTATGTGAACAAATGCGTCTCCTTCAACTCAATATCATGAAGTGAATACAATTTTCCATTTTATATGGTACTCAGTATGATTTTTATTCCATAGTTGGTAATTTCTCTCCCCAAAATGATAACATATGATTTTAATTACTCATCCTTGACATTACCATATCCAAAAAGGTATGGATCCTCCTTTAATTGACATTATTCCACTATGTTTTAGAAGATTATTGAGTTGTGATAAAATCCAAAAATCCCCAAAAAATTATATTCTCATGGTAATATATTCACCACATATATATTAATTATTCATTTTTACCTTTTTCCCATGTGGTTTCTCCACATCATTGTTGGAATCGGTGAAGTTCTCGAATATATTATAATTAATCCTCATGAAGAAGATAAATATGTGTCTAATAAAGTCATATTTAAACATTTTAAAGTTATAATATCCACATCTACCCTCTTCTATTAAATGTCAACATAATAAGTGTGAAAGAATCATATAAGACATGTAACCCTTCCATATTTTCCACTGAATAATGGTTTGGTTATTTTTCATTGTAAAAAATATGAAATCTTTCCAGTGGTCATATATTAAACATTACTAAATAACTATTTTGATATATTTTTGTCAAATTTATATTGCTTACATGACTAAGATGGTTATTACATAGTTCAGTTTTATATATTCTATGTTAACATTATTTTTTTAAACATTTTCAATAGTCATTTTTTGTAATTTAAAATAGAAATTCCATTTTTCAATTATTCCATGCCCTAAAAAATTTACTTTTTAAAAGGGAAATTCATTATTTTTAAACATTGAAATAAATCCATATTTGTGAAGGTATGAAATAAAGATGATGATCATTGTAACTCTTATAAAAAATAACATTTATTTAATAAAAAATCATTATAGTTAGAAATGGAAGGTGTTTGTCTCTTATAAGGATGGAAAAATGTATTTATCCATTGGTACCTTGATGATACACCTCTCCACTTTACATCTTTTAAAATTTTCTTTTTTTCCCCAACCCTTCTTTTTACCCAAACAGTTCTCAGGTATTTCTATCCACTAGGCCTTAGGTGTTCCTCCCCATACACCAAAGGCCATAGTCTAGAATCATGGATATAATACATGATAGTGGGGAGACTATACCTACTGGTGATGATTATAATAATTTTATAATAAATATCGCAACAAAATAAACAACAAAATACATTGGACCAGTAAATAGATATAGTAGAAACAATAACGTGAAATATTAGAAGCATAAATAAAAATCATATTTAATGAATAAATGAGAGAAACATACCATTTATAGAATAGAAAAAACATGATTCTATTTGTAAAATCATGCATACAATCTAGTTCATAACAAAAATATGTATAATGGTTTCTTGTGGTCACCCTTAGAACATACATATATAAAAATACTAGTAGAAAAAGGAAAAAAAATTAAAATCAAGCTAATTAAAGAACCTCCAAGTTCCCATGACAACCATCCCATGAAAATGTCTAGTGTAACCACTAAGGTCTAGCTTCTGAGATCTGTCCATTAGTTGATTGTAAGAGCATAAAGTCCAAACACGTCTGGAAGGGCCCATGTATGGTGTGAGAATAATCTCAGTAGGCTAGCACCAATATGTTCTTATCATAAATTAGTGATAAATCATTTATTATAAATATAGAAAATATAACATGATGATCATATAAATAACATGCTTCCATTGTTATCAATAGTAATAAGGAATAAATCACCTAAATCGACCAGCACTAGTAATCCATGTATCCCTAGTTATATATATGGATATGACGATACATATGTATATATATAGCTGTAGTGGTTAGGATCCTTAGAATAAATCCAAGGATTCGCCAAATAAATAGCGATCCTTTGGTGAAACATAATGTTCCACCTTCAAAACACAACCTGGCACACCATTCCATCATGTTTACAACTGGAGTCCAAAAAGACATTGCCAACAATTACCTAGACCAACATACCTCATCTCCAAAAATCCCCTTTGGCTCAACAACCTGATGTTTGAGACACATCAATATCTTTTCTCAAATAAATAATCACCATCATATTAGCAGTTGACGTCATGAGGAATGGTGTTATCCATCCTCCCAAATAATATCAGCTCAATGGCCCCAATATATAGTGAGCCTTAGGCCCAACCGACAATATCAAAACCTAGATATGATGGATCTTTACCAACCCTATTGATTTAATTTGAATGAAACTCAAATACCACTGATGGTAAACAACATCCTAAGACATATCTAATGGAGGTGTGTACCAACACGAGTGGTCAACACCACCTCATCATCCAATTACTATTTGTGCGTACATGGCTTGAAGGGTGTTTCAGCCAATCATGGTGAGTGGAAATCAAACGAAAAGTACATATGACACATCATCCTAACACCTTGTTCCCTTAAGGCCATGTAACTCAGCCTAATGGTCCAAAAAATATCAAAGTTATGAACCATTTCCTCAATTGGTATGACCTCATCACCTCAATATGATGAAAAAATCTCTCATCATGTGATCAACATAACTCATAGAATTTGAGCCTCACCCTTCCTAACAAACCACGTCTCCTCATCCATATGGTCATCACCATTAGAATCCTCAAGCCAAGTACAAAATGATCCCTTGTATCCATTAGAAGCAATATAAACAATTTAATTTAAATAAAGAAACAAACCTAACATAATTTTCTAAAGTGTTCTAAATCCTCTCACTAGGCTTATACATTTTTTGTTCAAGGATAATCATGCCGATTGGATTCTCATGGGTTCAATTTCTTAATTAAATGAAAAGTATTATATTATTAGTGTATATCTTGGAAAACCCAACAACACACTCAAAAATGAACCCCCTGAAACAACATGATATCAAAGAGAAATATAGGCACCACATACCACATATTTGTATAAATTCTATCATATGATGTTATCCTTTCAATTGATCTGATTCAGATGAAATCAAAGATTTAAATACATGCCCAAAAAATAGAGTAAAACAATTAACATTGATTTGTAACATTGAATGGAAAGATAAAAGGAGAAAAGAATAAATAGGACTCCAAGACTTAATGATGTGGTTCTAAAAAAACTGACGATGATCAAAATGATTCTTGGGAAAAGTGTGTAGATTCATGCCTAGTGGGAGAGGAGAAGGAGAAAATCCCCCTTCTATGCGTGTGGGTGGATAAGGAAAAGAAGGTTAATGGATACATAAAAACGTGGGTAGTTTAATAATTCCACCCCTTTAAATGACCTATAAGAACCCATTATTCCATAGTACGTTTCTTTTTAAATAAATTCAATAGCTTGCACTGTACGCATCACCGAGTTCAAGCGCACCATGATCCATCAAACTAGATCATTAAAAATGATTTCAAATAGTATTAACCAAATTATGAAATTTATAAATTTTATTTTTCAAATGAGAATTCATTTTTGAATTTAGAATATCAAAATTAGTTTAGGTTTATTTTTTAGTATTTTTCATAAAAGTTACAATTTTTTATGTATAGTGAAAACTACTACAATTATGTTAAAAATTGAATTTTTCATTTAAATAATTATTTTACATTAAATTGGTTTTAAAGTAAATATAGTTAAATAATACATATACTAATCCAATTTAGGTCCTTGGAATAATTTTTTATAATAAATTTTTTTATAAAAATTTATTGACATTTTTAATGTTTGTTTTACCTGCCTTTTCGCTACATCTGCAGGATTAATGTTAAAAGTAATTTTTCTATTTCTATGAAAGGGATATAAAAAAAATAGACATACATGGTTTTAATTATTATAAAATTTGGTCTCTAATGAGAAGAACATAATTTTTGGTGAATAGTAACTTTAGTAAATTTTTATTTACTTATCATGGTTAAGGGTAAATCATGTAATTAAAGGTAAAAATAATATTTTCTTATTTAAAAGTTACCCTAACACTTTTCTTAAATTCATTGTATAGGGGGGTATTGACCAAAATCAACCATAGTCCGAAATTATGATCTTGTTATTCTACTTGGTTAAGAATAAGGCTTTTATTATATTTTATTTAAAGATATGTTACAAATATCATACTCATAATTTTAAGAACTAAATAATTTTTAATATAGGGTTATATATAAGTTAAATTAGACACTAAATATGGATTTTAAAGATAAAATATTTATCTTTATCATTATATATATTTTTAATTTTTAGAGAATACATATTTTAATTTAAGGATTTCACATTGAGGATTCGGTAATTGTTTAATTAAAAGAAATATCAAATAAAAGATATTTTAATTATTAAAAAAAATAGTTTGACACAATAAATGGAAGAAAAGAATTTTTTAGATCACATATACATTATATATATATATTAGAAGTATTTTTTTTTAATTTATCATGTTGGTAACAAATTTTTAAAAAGACAAATAATAAATAGTATAAACATTTACAAAAATGATACTATAAAATAAATAATTTTTTATCAAATGATATAAAAGTCATAAAAATATATAGTTCCACTTAATTACTATAACATGGTTAAATATTTCTTCAATTACCCACTTGGGGTCCATTTGGAATGTCATAGTAACTATATTAACCGTAATGTGTAAAAGTCCAAGTTGTCACATTAAGAGTTAAAGGTTTCAACTAAGGGTTAAATCCAAAATATAAGGTTACTTTTGTGACATAAAAATGTATAAAAATGATTTTTTTAGAGTATTTATACCCATACTAATCATAGTTTCAAAATAACTCACTTTGGATCAATTTGAAATTGAAAATAAATTTAAATCAATTTAATATTTTAATGTATCCCAATAGTGCCCCTACACTCCCCTATAAAAGTCACATCCTTCCTCACTTAGTCACACCACCATGGGACTTAATTCATGACCAAAAACTTACCAGTTATCCTATAATAATTCTTAGTTAACTTATGGAGTTATTTTTCATCCAAAAATACCATCCCCAATGTCCTAAGATGATATTGAAAGGAAGTCCACCAAAGAAGAGCTAATTGTTTTACCAATTCAATTTGACTCCTTTTATTCTTATGCTTATTTATATGTTGTTTACATACTAAATTAATAAATAAATTATCATATATATACTGATCTGTCATTAGGATTATGGTACAACCATATTCTTCTTTTTATCTATCTTATGAAAAACAATATCACCATGTGTGTGTGCATACGACTTACCATCTCCACACCCTAGTGTAATTTGTTTTTCATCAATAATTTCTTTTGATGGGTAAAATGATGAAAATTATGGATATTAATAATTATTATGACATTATAATTATTCATTATAATTAATGTACCATTCAATTCTATACCATTTAACCATTATGTGAATGATGTTGTTTTTCATGCGTACGTATGACCTACCATATCTATTACGTTATGCGATTTATTCTCCTTGTTAACCATTGAAGAATGGTTTTAAAATTTATATTATGAGTTAATATAATATTCATTAACATAATATCATTAAATATATTAGTAAAATATATCCTATTCATAATAAACATAACTTATATGACAAAACATACATTGAAAGATGAAGCCGTTAACACAAGAAACACTGGTAATAATGAAATGTTAGTAACAAAATGATATAATAGGGTCATATATGATTTTGTAAATATGAATATGTTTATTTTATAATTTAATAACATGATTTAACCAATATATAAGAGGTTAACACACCCTAAACTAAAGGAATGTACAAGGTAAATTTTAATTTTGTAATCTCTTTATTATTCAAGATTGTTTATAAGTAACAATTTGGGTATATTTATCATCCATGTCCATGTTTCTTTAAAAAATATTCAAAATTTATCTAAATAATCATAAATAAATTTTTACCCATGATTTACTTTTTATAAAATGGAATGAATTAAATCTTTTTTCATTTTTTTATGAGGCACTTTTTCAAGTTTTTCGGTAAGTATGAGAATAATTTTTATTTAAATTAAATGGAATGAGAGGCTTTTTCCACCATCATGATTAATTAAAATTTTAAATATTACCTTAAAATTATAAAATTTTATTTTAAAAGAAAATATTTTATTTTTTAATTTCCTGAATTTTTAAATAAATGATTTCAAAAGAAAAAGAGTATTTCTCTCAAAATATTTTAATAATTTTATTAGAGTATTTTTATCTATTTCAACATCCTTTATGGGTTTTTTTTCTTAACTGGGGTTGAATTATTATAATATAATCGACCATATTGTATTTGAGGGTATATGATATGTTGGATTGTGGATATAAGGCTCAGGAAATAAACATTACATAATCTTGAGATAAGTCAACAATTGACTTTAATTCACATTGAGGATATTGTTGGGTTTAGAGTTTTAGAGAATTATTCCATAATTAAAACATAGAAACATAAATCTTACAATTAGAAACTTCTACCTACTATCATATTTTTTCAAAAAACAAAAACTCTTTAAAAAGAAACATGGTATCATTGCATGTTTAAACAACATGACTTTTCTTTGATCCCATCCTTGGCACTATTCTTATTTACTTCCTGTGAAAAGCATTTCAAAACTTGGGATGAGATTTAAAAGATCAGAAAAGGATACATAAGGAAGGTAAACTGTTAGTCTTAAGATAACATGAAAACCATGAATACTTTATCATAAAGTAATAATTTTCACCTTTAATAAGTAGTAAATATACTTCACTGAATTTAAGCTCACTGCTTTAACTTTTTTGTAACTGAAATATTACCATATACCCATAGAAAGAAACATATAAAATATAAAGTTATCTTGGTATATAAACATACTTAAATGTAATAACCATATGGTAGACTTCCACACATATCACTAACTAGTATAGCCATACGACTGACTTCCATACCCAATGCATTATAGGTTATAATGTAACCACCCATCCTTGGTTTATCGCATTAACACCCATCTTTGGTTTATTACATAACAAAAAATATCTGGTTTATCAAATAACCACTCATAAAATGTCTAATTACCATTATATAATCATAACATGTAAAATATTGTAATTATCAACATTTCACTCATAAAATTTCATTTGCAATCACAAGAAATCATTTTAAGATATTGATATAGTAAATTCACATTAAAAATATTATTAAATACCAAAAACCCAAAAATAGAAATAAGGGATTTATTTTTCTATTTAAAAACAGTATGTCTTATAGAGGAAGGAAAATATCAAATAACGGTGACGACAGTGGAGGAGTCATTATCGCTTCTTAAGTTAAAAACAATCCATTTTGTCATTTAGTAAAACACTTTGTAGAAAAATGATTCCCTTTGAATGAAATTAAAATTAAAAGTGGTTTATTATACACCATTTAATATAAGTTCATGTATAAGTAAAAATATTCCTCAATGAATGGATATTGAGAAAATTTCCCTTACAAAGATCATATCATTAGATTAAAGATAAATCAATGAAATAATTATGTGCGAAAAATATAAATACAGTAAATATACGTGGATATTCAGTGTAAAACAATCACAGTGCATTCACACAGATTCCTAGAAAAGATATATATTTAACTCTAATAATAAATATTGGGTTTAGATTTCCCTTATGCAACACCATAAAATAGAAATTATAAATTTGAAATAAATAAACAAAATTCCATTACATTGAGCCCGATTCATCACATTCAATCATTATGTTCTTGAATAATAAAAATAGGTTAATTTCTAATTTTTTGAGAATCATTTTGAAGTTTATTATTCAATTTATGTCACTTATTACCATGCTATAAAAATTACATAATTATTTAAGTTAATATCAGACGTTTTGTCGATATTCGGTACATGAGTCAAAAATGAACTTGTTTTGATGTAAATTGTACATGTAGTCAAAATTCCATCATCTAATGAATATTATTCATGATTTAAATATCATATATATATTGTATATATTTATTTATTATGTCTATAATATTCTAATATAACAAATTAAATGCACTGTTCATGGAGACGGTAGGCCGTACGTACGCATGAACGCTAGTTTCATTTCTTTGTTATATTAATGGAATGAAAACTAAATGATAAATATATATATTTTAATTAAATTATAATATCAATGTTATATATGTTACATGAATTCATTAACATCTTCCTTTATATGTTCCATTTATATCATGAATGATTCAATTCACTTTGAGGGGGCGGTAGTCCGCATTTCCTCAAATAAAATTATCGTATTTACACATCCAGGAAAACATAAAGGTATGTTGTAAATAAAAATCACAGAATAATAAAGATAATATAAATATAATATATAAAATATATAAATATAGTTACATCATAATAGACCCCATGATAGGTGGTAGGATAAAATTGAACAATCATCATTCCGTGAGGGAGTAGTTCGTTGTATACATAAACAGTATGTTCTATATCAATTAGATGGAGGTGTGTGCAATTTTAGGTAAAAAATTAGATTTAAAACATCCTAGTATATTTATGATACTAGTTATGTTATAAAATAATGGAAAAAATAGAGTTTACGGGGATTAATATGGAAAATAAAGGAAAGAAGTTTGAGAAGAGATGTTACCTCGAAATCAGGTAACTCCATTTGATTTGAGCCAAAATGATTTCATTAATTGAATTATTCCCAAGGTAAGGAATATAGAATAAATTTAGATATTTTTGGATCTTATTTGAGCATATTTTGTATGATCCAAGAGGATTGAGATATGTGAGTAAGTGGGTATAAGTGGTGGCATTCTATAAGAGGAAGAAGGGGCACATTAAGAAAGTCTAAAAAAGTTATTTTATTATAAATTTATTTTTAAATTATAATAGATGAAAATTGATATATTTAGAGAATAATATGAGTATGGGTATAAATCCTCTCAAGAATAGGTTTTAGACAAGTTTAGGTCACAAAAGAAACCTTATCTTTTAGCTTTAACCCTTAGTTAAAAACATTAACTCTTACCATGTCCGCTTGTATTTACATAATATATGGTTACTATAAATACTATAAAATACCAAGATAACTAAAATTGGATCATTAATGAAATTTTAAACATTATATAAGTCATTTTTCCGAATATTATATTTTTAGGACTATTATATCATTAAATTAAATGGTATTTGTTTTAAAAACTCATTAATGTCAATTTTGACACTATTTAGGAATTGATTTTTCCTAAAGTCATAACAAATCGATTCCTTCTAACCAAAAGAATTATATCAAAGATAATATGTCATAGTTGCCCATAATTTTTTTTATGGCACCAAAATGTTCAAATTACATTTATTGTAATATTTTTAATATCATTTATTTGAATATTTCATTAATAAGGTAATCATTGCATCATCATTGTGTCATAAATAAAATTTTCTATTTAATGTCTACATTTTTTAAATAAAATACCATGATGTAGTAAATATTTTAATATTTACAATTACTTTTTATAGTCATAGATATAAATTATATAACCCCACAATAATATTTTTAGTTAAAGGATACATGTTTGTGTTATATTTCACTTTACTTTAAATTAATTATTATAGCATGTCATTTTCACACCCAAGTGGCACCCAAATACCACAAGTTTTACCTAAGGAATTTTTTGGTCACCCATGAGTCATCTAATAAGATTAGTTCACGTGTTAGGGTAGTTTTATATTATTATAATATTATTTTTAACTTTATTTACTTAATTTACCATTTAACAGTTGTAAATAAAAATAATTACTGAAGATACTAATCCTAATGTCAAAAAATAAAAGGTAACTATTTACAAAATTTGAAATTTTTGATTACAAATATGGAATACATTTTTCCATATTCAAAACCTATAAATTCTAGTAGTTAATTTAAAATTAATTCATGCTGTCAAAACCAAAAAGTGTGTTTTTAAGAAGTAAAATTTGTCAAAAGATTGACATGTGTTTATCTATAATTTAAATGTGATATTACATTAAATGACCAAAATTGGATTAAATTATAAAAAATAATCAAAATAAACTTTAAAAACAAATAAAATAACAATCTATCTTTATAAATAAATTAGATGAAAATGTATTTTTGAATTAAAATGCAGTAATTTTCACTTTTCATTAAAATATGGGTTTTATCAGAAAATACCAAAATTTCAACCAAAGTAAATTTTGATGTATATAATCTAAAAAATAAGTTTATTTTTTAAAATATAACATTTAAATGTGACAAAAACTAGATTTAAAAAGGGTTCTCCATCAAAAGGTGGTAAAACAAGCTTTAAAAAATATTAGATTGTTTTATGCTTAAAATTGGATTCATTCTTTTTTTAAGCCTATAAAATTTATTGGATAATGAAAAAACATTTAAAAAACATGTTAAATAAAATTTTTGTTTTTATATTCATTTACTCTAATACAACGACTAGGCATTAACTGCCATTTAAAATAATAATAATAATATTGTATTATTTTTTGGTATAATTCAATGTTGTGTGCAACGCTAGATTTTAGAGAAATCTATTGTTGCATGGAAAGTAAACTAATAGAAAAAGTTCCCCTTTAATAAAAAATCAATATATTATTCTATAAATACCTAGGATGTTACATCACTCCCCCCTTTGGAAAGTGTGTCCTTGTAATTTTAAAATTTGGCCTAGTAACTTCATTGAAAATACCACATCGGAAAAAGAGTCAATAAAAATACCACTTTAAATGAATGAAAAAAGAAGTACAATGGTCAATTTAAATAACACATATTTGGATTCCATTTAGGAAAAAATTTATATATAATAAAAACTAACTATATTTTTCTAATAGAGAGTGATAGAAAGTATGATCAGGAGAAAGTTAATAACTAAAAAACAAAAAATATGCGATGGGTTAAATAGTCATTGATTTCACAGTAGGAAATGTAAACATAAAATGTTTTTGTTTTTAGATCCTTTTCATAATGTTGAATAATTCTATTACTACTTAGAATAAGAACATAAGGAAATATACATACTTGACAAGTATAGTTTCATCCTTTAATAAATTTCTACCACACACTCATATTTTCTCAAAACGATGTATATTCAAGATGAATTGGTCACACCTGATGTACTAGAATCAACTTCTAAAGGATCACATAATACAAAGAGATGTACTATATATTTCCCCATTATTTAGACATTAACCAAAACCGAAATGGTTAGTACAAGATGAGATAATCCCCAAAAATAATAATCCTTTTTAAGGAGAAGGACCACTTTTAATCTCCAAAATTCAACAGTAATACCCATGTTCTATATATACCATTCAAAAAACAAAAGTCCTCACAATTCATAAAAATAATCTAAATAATATTGAGACCCAAAACTCAAAAGGATTCGATCACATAGTTTTTCCAATATAAATTTTAACATTTATCTCCAAATAACATCAACCACTCTTAATGTCTCATACCAAATAGTAATTAACATAATAACATTTTATCTATGATAGGTATAATTTCAAAAAATAACACAAATATCCATTTGTATACAATAAAAATATATATTCTTCCAAAATAAAATTCAACCATTACTCCTTAAATGAAATCACATTGATTCTATTTCCTTAGACATATAGTGTTCCCAAAAGAGTGAATGTCTTCCAAAATAACATTTATCACTTAATCACCAAATCATTTTCCTATAATAAGGACATCCATTAGATAAAACATAATTTCCCAAAATAAACTTATTCTTAATCCATTAAATCATTTAAATAATGAGAATAATTCATACCAAGCGAAGACTTCACTTAGGCCGGTGGTAGGTGATGTGCCCTTATTGCCCTTTAGTTGTGTGTTCGATTCCTGTGGCATTGCCAAACATGACGGGTTGTCACCCTTCTAGTGGATTTTCCTTTTTATAAAACTATATAATTCTTATAACATTCCTAAAATGAGATAAAATCATCAAAATAACCATATAATAATTTAACATCATGTTTATCCCATGCCATTCATTTTTCATCTCAAAATGTAGTAACCTGTAATTGCCTTAAATTCAAGGATCATATAGACCCTAAAGGTTATTTATAACTGTTTCCACAAAATAAAATATTATTATTCGTAATTTTTACATCATAAAATTTATATTCACACATATTAGAAGTCTTCCAATTTAATCCCATCATTAATACATTTAAACATATCATCATCCATATATCCAACATTACTCTTCAATTCCTAAAATGTAGACATCTTAATCACCAAACATTCTACATGATCCTTTATCCATATTTTTTCAATATTATTCTTTAATACTTATTTCCTATAAAAAATCATGCATAATTTCCTAATATTGAATAATGTCAAAACATGAGCTAAGGAATAATCCATACCACTCATAGGTCATTTTTAGTTTCCTGATCTTAAATTGTAATGGCATTAGGTATTGGTAAACAAATATTTGTATGGTCCTGCTAGTACTATTAAAGAACCTTATTTATAGGACATCTATTTTTGTAATGACCATCCACACCACTTTTAAAACATTCAATATATCTCTCAGAAATAACTTCTTTCCCATTCCTAGAGTCAACCCAATGATTCCTTCTTCGATGGAAGGTTATTGCTTTATGACCTTCATTACCACATCTATAACATCTTCCCATCCCTTCGAAACATTTTCTTATGTATTTCTTTCCACATACATTACACATAGGTTCTTGAATATACATACCTTTTCTATTATTACATGAACTTCCAAAGGGATTCATTTATCGGATATGTTATGCCTTAGATAAATCACCAATGGTCAAGTGGTCAATCCGGACTCTAGATAGTTAGTTTAGAATAACCTCACAAGTTCTCATTGTAGCTCTAATTTTTTTCAGTTGCTTATTCAGAAAACCACCATAGTTTTCTTCAAATCTATTGTTACTTTGGTTCCTACTAGATCCATCCATTTACAAAAATAAAAAATGGCTAGTGTTAGTATATAAATAAAATCATCATATACTATCATATGAGGAGGATAAACACTAAGATATACTTATTCATGTTATCTCAAACTCGTACAATTTATCTAAAATAACTTCGACTCTTTATAATATACTAAACATTGTGTTTGTATAAAAAAATGTCACTTATGATTAAATAACACCCTAACCTCTAAAGTTATCTAAACCAACCATTGATACCGAATTTAAGGCCCTATCCTTAAACAATACTTAATCATGAGATAAATCTACAATTGAATTTAATTCACTTCAAGGATCTTTTCATATTTAGAGTTTTAGAGAATTAGGCCATAATTCATACATAAAAACTTAAATATTAAAAGTAGGAAATTATACTCACTATCCATTTTTTTCGTACAATAAAAACTCTTTAGAAAGAAACATGGTATCATATCATGTTTAAACAACATGTATTTTCCTTAATCCCATCCTTCACTCTATTCTTTTTCATGTCCTGTGGAAAATATTTCAAAACATGGGATGAGAATAAAAATTTTAGTAAGGAATACACATGGATGGAAAACTATTAGTCTTGGGATAACATGGAAACCATTAATACTTTATCATAAAGTAAAACTTTTCACCTTTAAGAAGTAGTAAATATACCTCACTGAATATAAGCTCATTGATTACCCTTTTTTTAACCAAAGGATTTACATAAACCCATATTAAGCAACATATAACACATAAAGGTATCTTGGGACATAAACATACATAAATGAAATAACCATACGATCAACTTCTACACGTATCACTAAATGAAATAGCCATACGACAGACTTCCATACCCAATGCATTGGAGGTTATAACATAACCAACCGTCCTTGGTTTATTACGGAACCTCCTATCTTTGGTTTATCATGTAACCGCCAATATTTGGTTTATCATGTAACCACCCATCAAATTTCCATGAACTATTATATAATTACAACACATAAAAGATTGTAGTTATCAACATTTCACTCATAAAATTGTATTTTCAATAACAATAAATTATTTCAAGATATTGAAATAGTAAATCCACGTTAAAAATCCTTTTCAATACTAATACACCCAAAAAGTAAATAATGGATTTATTTTCATTTTTAAAAACATTAAGGATTATATAGGAAGCCAAATATCAAATAATGGTTATGGCAGAGAAGGATCCAGTATCACCGCATATGTTAAAAATATTCCATTTTGTCGTTTAGTAAAACACTTCGTAGAAAAAAGATTCCCTTTGAATGAAATTAAAAGTAAAAGGGGTTTATTATGAACCATATAAAACAAGGTCATGTATAAATCAATATATGCCTAAATTAATGGATATTGAGACAAAGTCCCTTACAAAGATCGTATCATTAGATTAACGATAAATCAATGATATAATTATGTGTGATAAATATAAATACACTCAATACACGTAGATATTTGGTGTAAAAAAATAAGAGTTCATTCAAATATATTATTGGAAAAAAAAACCAATTACATGTATATTTCACTCAATAAATAGAGATTGAGTTAATATTCACCTTACACAAAACCAAAAAATAGAAACTATAAATTTGAAATAAATAAACAAAATTCCCTTACCTTGAACCTGATTCGTCACGTACAATTGTTATATTCCTGAATAATAATATTATGTTAATTTCTAAATTCTTGATAATTTTTTTCATTTTTATTATTATCATTTATATCAATTATTAACATGTTATAAAAAATACATAATTATTTAAGTTCATATCGGTTGTTTTGTTGATATTCAGTACATGAGTCGAAAATGAACTTGTTTTGATGTAAATTGTCCATGTAGTCAAAATTCCATCATCTAAAAAATATTATTCATGATTTAAATATAATTTATTTCTTGTATATATGTATTTATTATGTCCATAATATTTATAGATAATAAATGAAATACCCCATTCATGGAGATTGTAGGCCGTACGTATGCATGAATGCTACATTCATTTCTTTGTTATTTTAAAGGAATGAAAACCAAATGATTCATAGTTATATTGTTATTATATTATAATATATATGTTATATATATTACATAATTTCATTAAATCCATCCTTTATACGTTCCATGTATGTTATGAACGAATCATATCACTTTGAGGGACTAGTAGCCTGCAATTCCTCAAATGAAATTATTGTATTTAAACATTATGGAAAAAATAAAGTCATGTTGTAAATAAAAATTACATAATAATAAAGGCAATATATATATAATATATATAATATATAAATAAATCTCCATAATAATGGACACTATGAGAGGTGGTAGGATAAAATTTAACAATCATTGTTTTGTGAGGCAGTAGTTCGCCATACACAAAAATAGTATGTTCTATATTCATCAGATGGAGGTGTGTGTATGTTTAGGTAAACAAAATTATCATAAAAACATAATTTTATATTGAGGATACTGGTTTTGTTATAAAATAATGGAAAAAATAGAGTTTAGGGGGTTGGAGAAGTAAAATAAAGGAAAGGGTCTTGAGAGGAGAAGTTGCCTCTAAATCAGGTAACTCCATTTGATTTGAGGAAAAATGATTTCTTGAATTGCATTATGATAAAGGTATGGATTCTGTGATTAAGGGAGGGATTTTTGGAGCTTATATGAGAATATTTTGGATGATACAAGATTCTTCAGAGGTGTGAGTGAGTTGGTATATGTGGTGGCCTTTTATAAGAGGGAGTTGGGGAGCCTTAGGAATGTCTTGAAATATTATTTTATTATAAATTTATTTTATAATTAAAGTAGTTAAAAAGTTATATATTTCAAGGAAAATATGAGTATGGGTCTAAAAACTTGCACTAAATAGGTTTTATACATGTTTAGGTCACAAAATTAACCTTATCTTTTAGCATTAACCCTTAGTTAAAAACATTAACTCTTACCATGTCTTCTTGTATTTTCCTAATATATGGTTACTATAGTTACTATAAAATAACAGTAAAACAACAAGTGGATCAATAATGAAAATTTTAACATTATATAAGTAATTTTTCCTAATATTAGATTATTAGGACTATTATATCATTTAATAAAATAGTATTTGTTTTAAAAACTCATTTATGTCAATTTTGACACTATACATAAATTGATTTTTATTAAAGTCATGTAAACATGATATCTTCGAACCAAAAGAATTATATCAAATATAATTTTCCATATTCATCCATAAAATTTGTGTATGGTATCAAAATATTCAAATTTTATTTATTTTAATATTTTAAATATCATTTATTCGAATATTTCATTAATAAGATAATCATTCCATCATGATTGTGTCATAAATAAATTTATCTATTTAATGTCAAAAAATTTAAAATAAAATACCATGATGTAGGAAATATTTTTAGATTTATAATTAATATTTATATTAATAGATAATAATTATATATCCTCACCTTAAATTTTGTTTAGTAACAAGATACATGTTTGTGTTATATTACTCTTTACTTTAAATTAATTATTATAACATGTAATTTTCATACCCAAGTGGCTACCAAAAGATAAATTTTTTTCCTAAGGATTGTTTTGGTATCCAATGAATTACCTAATAATATTATTACACGTTTTAGGTTAGTTTTATATTATTATAATATTATAATTACCTGTATTTACCAAATTTAATCTTTAACTGTGGTAAAAAAAATAATTACTGAAGTTACAATTCATAATGTCCAAAAATAAAAAGTAACTATTTAAAAAATTTGGACATTCCAATTCAAAATATGGAATCCATTTTTTTCAAATTCAAAACACAGAAATTGTAGCAATTATTTTAAAATTAATTCCCATTGTGAAAACCCGAAAGCGGGTTTTTTAGAAATAAAAACTATCAAAAGATTGTCATGTGTTTATATCCAATTTAAATGTTAAATTACATTCAATATAAAAGTTGTATTAAATGATAAAAACTTAATTCAATTACAATTTAAAACCAATTAATTTAAAATATAACTATATAAATAAATTATATGAAAATGTAGTTTTGAATTAAAATGCAGTATTTTTCACAATTCATTAAAATATAAATTTTATCAAAAAATACCAAAATTTCAACCAATGTAAATTTTTATTTCCCTATTATAAAGAATAAGTTTATTTTTCTAAATAGAACATATAAATGTGACAATAATTACATTTAAAAAGGGTTCACCATCATAAGGAGGCAAAACGAGATTTTAAAAAACATTAGAGTATTTTAATGCTTAAAATTGGATTCATTATCATTTTAAACCTCTAATTTTTTTGGATAAAGGTAAAAACATTTAACAAACATGTGTAATAATATTTTAGTTGTTTTAGTTCACCCCCCTCAATAAAATGGATAGGGGTTAACTACCATTTAAAGTAATAATAATATTATAGTATTATTTTTCAGTATAACTCAATGTTGTGTACAATGTAAGATTTTAGAGAAACTCATTGTTGTGTGTTGATTACAATATCAAAAAAAGAGTCCCATTTAATGAAAAATTAATAATTATTTTTAAATATTAATATATCTAAACAAAGTATTATTCTATATATACCTGATATCTTATAGTGGATACACTCTTTTGATACCATTCAGTGGATTATGGTATTACATTAACATTTCATATGCTAGTTTCAATACGAATGTTTATGTTGGTTATGTTTCACCCTTTTCATATATGAAATTAATTAGACTTAGTAAGTGATGGTTTTGGGACCGTTATATAAAATCCCTATGGGGTGGAGACCGATTAAAGAAATCCACTCAGTGCATCAGTAGATCTCATTGGAAAAACTACTTTGGGTTTCTACTAATGTCTTACCCATTTATTGTATTATAACGAGGCATTGATGGTATGGTTATGATTTCCAGTATAATGAATTCCCTCATAATGAGATTAGTTATTGATATTACATGTGATTATTTAGCTAGTATAATATCAATATAAATGTTTAAATGGAATTATTTTACTTATTTTTTCCATATTATGCCCAAGATTGTGTTTAAAAGGCACATCTCTCAGTTTTATATGTTGACATAAAACTTTGTGCTTATTTATGATTGCTTCCACTATATTGTTTACCAATATTGATAATCTAATATAACCCCTTTCTTATATTTCGTTTTCCCCTAGTATGTGAAGAGGTATATTATTACAAACCTATAGGGATTTGTCTAAGAGATATGAGTGTTTTCAAAGGGAATACTATGTTGTTTTTCATTTCATGATATAATATAAAATTTATTTTTGTATCTAGTTTTTCTAATACTACTAAAATATTCACCCCTTTAGGATGTTTTTCCTTATAAACATTACCAATGTAATGAAATAAGGCACATACTCTGGGCAACTGGGGTCATGGTATTTATAGTTGGTAAAAAAAGATGACTAGTAGAAGCCTTAGAAAGAAGATTTAGATATCATAGATTAGGTAACATAACCCTAATATATTATTTGAGGATATGTATAGAAGAAAAACAAATAATTTTAGAAAAGTAGATATTATGTTGGTATTTATAGAAGATACATCCCTGTATGGATACTAAAGGTGGGTGTGGTTCTCACAAAAATGTACCTCGGAGTAATAACACTGAAATGGTTTTTTGTGATTGACCTAGTGTAACCTAGTACATGATAACGGGCCTCACTGTGCACTTGGTTTGACACTCCCATGGGATATTTTTAGGATAATTCACATTTTATTTGAAAATTATTTGAAAGATTTATATAAAAATATGTCATTGAAGAAACCATTTTTATGATTACGAAACTATATTTGCATAAAATTTTCAATTTATGTTAAGTATTTTAAAAGTTTTTAATTGTGAATTATTATTCATAAACAAATATAGTGTATACCATTGTTTATAAATGGAACCTTGTGGAAGGGATGGAAATAAAATCAACACACACAATCCATGTAGTCATTTCCCCCAATGAAAGATAATGATAGTGGAGATAGTGATACAATTAGTACTAAAAAAATTATAACTATACTAGGAAAACTGACTCAGGTTATGAACAATAACATTACCCATATGGAAAACCCTGATCTATAATGTGGAGAAACAATGTTAGTAATCTTCATGAGACAATAACCTCCATCATTAAATAGGACCACAAATCCATTTTTAGTTGAGCAATTGATACATTCCGTTGAGAATATATTTCTCAATTTAGGAAGTAACAAAAGATAGAAATCATTCATTTAAATTTATAATCTCTCAGGAGATGCGAATCAATGGTCATCATTGATTCAAAACACAAAGGAATATGAAGAAATAGAAAAAATAGAATATAGGGAATTAAAAGAACATTTATTATAAAAATAATTTCTTCTTGAATAGAGAGCAGATATGGAAAGACAATTTTTGAGTCTGAGGAAAAAAGATAATGATAATGTTGCAAAGTATGAATCTAACTTCAAAATTTTAGCAAGTAATTCCACATAATACATACATATCGCAGGGAATAATATTGATCTATTCATTGATGGGTTAAAACCATTCATTTTATGGGAACTGGTCTCATAATATTTCTCATCGTATGAAGATATAGTCTCATATGGTATCATGATAGAAAATTAATTTTATAATTCATATAATATTAAAGTAATTAAAGAGAATAATAGGTCTTATTAACACTCTAGAAATGTAAATGAGGGGAGGAATGGAAAAGATGACATTTCACCCTTCAATAATTGTGGGAACAAACAACCTGATACATGCTTAAGTGAATGTGAGTTTATTAAAAGTGTGGATAAAAAGTCCACAAACCCCATGACTACAAGTAAAATGAAGAATATATCAATGTTCAATGCTAAAATTTTAATAAAATGAGACATTTTGAAAATTATTTTACTAATATTCAATGTAATTTTTACTAGAAAAAGGAATTGGATCAAGGCTAAGATCATGTGATCATAACTTCTGAGGTTGAATTTCTTAATGATGTGGTATAATGTAAAATAATCATTTCCTCAAACATATAAAATGATTTATTTGATTCTAGATTATCAAATTCCTTTCTATCATCCACGTTTTCAAAGAAAATTAGACAATTCAATTTTGATTTAATAAGGGAATTATCAGTCAAAACTCATAATGGAAGTATCATATCAACAAAAATGTGTATATATGCCCCCGATATAACACAAAAATGTCATTTAGTTTCTATCCTTATCATTATAACTGTGGTTAAATTTGATATAATCCTTAGTATGGACTAGATTTCATACTATGATGGAAAAAGATTTTGTAAAAAGAAAGAAGTATGATTTTTGGGGAGGAAGAATAATCTCTTAACATTAATGAAGAAATATCATCTTTTGATTCTTATATAGATCCAAACCTAGTAGAATTATTGAATGTAATTCATGGGGAGGAAGATCAAAAAACATATATGGATGATGAAGGTAATCATCAAATTGAGGATGTACCTATTTTAAAGGAATACATTGATGTTTTTCCTAAATAATTACAAAGACACCCCTAGAGTGTAATTTTGAGTGTTCTGTTGAATTAATCCCTGATTTAAGAACAATATCATAGAATACCAATAGAATGTATAAATTGGAAATAGTAGAGTTAAAGAAACATCTTTAAGATATTGGTAAAAGTGATTTATTCGTACTAGTTTCCTCTATAGGTAGCCCTTATTCACTTTTTCATAAAGAAAGATGGATCAATGAGGCTATATGTTAATTATAGGGTAATAAATGATATTAAAATAAAGAAAATTTATCCTCTACCATGAATAGATGATTTATTTGATCAACATAAAGGAGCTCAATTATTTTCGAAGATTGACCTTCGTTCTGGATATCATCAATTGTGAGTGAAGAAAGATGTTATTATGAAGATATCTTTTTAGATGAGGTATGGTCATTAAAAATTTATAGAAATTACATTCTGATTGACTAATGCACTCAAATATTTTATGGATATCATGAAAAGATTTTTCAAGTAATATCTGGTTTATTTTGTTGTGGTATTCATTGAAGATACTCTAATATTTCTGGAACGATATGAAGACCATGAGAATCACTTGTGAACCATTATTGAGACACTCAAAAGGGATGAAATATTTGTCAAATTTACTATGTGTGAATTATGGATTCAATAAATTTATTGTCTTGTCCATACTATCTCTAAGGAAAAAATATATGTTTATCCTACAAAGACAAAGGCAATACAAGAATGGCCTGTGTAAGAACCCATTTTTTAACTCAGGTATAGATCCTTAAATTTTAGGTCTAAAAATTTACTTTGGAACTAATATGGATGAATAATGAGTTTTTAATGGATCAGAGGGTGTCTGGGGCTTTGTCAGAGCCTGGAACCCATCTTGTTTTGGGAAATCTTTCTTGGTGCACAGTTTAGAGTAAACTGTGTAGGAATTCCCCATGGTTTTACTTATTGTGCGGATAGAGTTTTTTTCATAAAAATACATCTCGTATGGTTGGTTCATAGATGTGTGGCCTAACCATTCAAACACCCCGTTTTCCCTTGGTACCCGTGCATGGCTTGCACGCGTTTTGATCAAACTATGCAGAGGATGTCTTTTCGGGCAGAACAATCTCACAAGGTTAGCTCTTGGTTTGACAAACCGTGTGCACAAACCATGAGAAGGATAAAATACTATGTAAATTTTCTATTTCTCCCTTAATAATCTATTTAGCCAAAACTTCCTCTCTAATCTGAGAACCAGTTGGAGTAACCCCTTTTCCTCTAAATTTGGGGCTTTTTGAAGGCCAAAGATAGGGATCGAGAGATCTCCTTCATCCGACATCTAATCAATATTCCTTTCATCATGTTGGATGTGTAATGGTAAGTACTCGAGTCCTTTTTAGCCATTCTTCTCCTCTCTTGTTCTTGACCTAGATATCTTTGTATGAGGATTTTTTACCTTTTCATAGATCTACTTTGATTCGAGGAAAACCAAGGGCCGATAACGGAGGAGAAGGATTGTACAACCCTAAGATGGGTGGTCTATAACTTATCCCTAAAGTTCATTGTTTTTGGAATATTTATTTGGGGCCCGAAGATTTCATCGAAAGAGATTTATTAAATTTACATGCCATGATTATACATGCTATAATTTTATTATTATGCTCTTTTCAAATATGTGATTAGTTGTTAGCGGTTACACCCACAACTAAATCCTCCCCATGTCAAAGGTTATTCCATAATTGGGTATTAGTGTTTTTTCATGTTTAAGCCACCGTTTGGGTGTGCCTTCTCTTGACCTTCCTAAATGTGAACCCTACTATATTAAATAGTTTGTTATTAATGAGAATTGCATAATGGCATGTTCCATGTATGCTCACCCCTTGACCCACCTAAGGTAAGTGCCTTCAAATGATTATTAAATGTGAAATGTGGAATGGAAAGTATACTAAGTATATAACTTGGCCTTATCAAAGAGATTGAATAAATATTACATGTCTGTAGCACCCCTTTCCATATTGATGGAAGGTAGCGGAGTGAACCTCAATAATTTAATATGCCTTAATGGTTAATAAAGACTTGATTAAACTGTTGCAACACTACTTTTTCTATCCAAACTAATGGAATACAAGTCTTGATCCTAATGAATTATTAAATGTTTACAATATCAATTAGGAATGGACTTACTCGATCTATCATTGGATTCTGAGAGGATAATACCTTAGGTCTTGGGAACCCCATTCTGATTCAAGGATGAAATTTTCTTAGGTTGATACCCACCTAGACTCCAGTTCTTGTATATTCCTCAGATTCCTGATATAATACTATAGGTTCCTTTACATTATTACATGATACCACAGATAAATTCTTTGAATCCACCATTTACTAGTAGGTTCCATGCTGAAATCCCACAAGACCCTATCTTTTCTTAGACCCATTTTACCTTGGTCGATCACCTTGGACTCGGTAGGTGCCTTATTCTGGAATGCCTTTGATTATGCTCCTTATATTAAACTCTTACCCATTAGCTATACTCAGATACTCTTGAGTTAGGGTTCTATGAGATCTATGTTGCCATGGTTATTACCCTGGAACTCCCTCACTAGATATCTTGGTCAAGTTTCCTTATTATGTATCAGTACCTTCATTGCTTATACTATCACGAGGTGATTTCAGTGATGGATATGCCTCACATGACCTATTAACATTAAATTGAAACTACTTAATTAATGAACTGGTCACATGTTTAGACACCGACCAAGGGTTGATGCAGGTATTGGGTATTTAGATATTGTACTACTTTCTTAACTTTATATATGCATGCATGAACACTGCTATATTCCATTACACGGGATGAATGTCATAGAAACCGTTGGAGGTTTCCCACTGAGATTTATCTCACACCCTCTTCGGGCACCATTTGGTACCTGGATTAGATTACGTGGTTGCAGGTGTTGACAAGGGGAAGCATATGGATTCAAACACATGATTGCTTACTGTTTAGGATGGAGGTTGAAAGCAGATGACCGAGTTAGATCTCAAGATGATTAGAGTAGTCTTTGTTTTATTTTACATTACATAACATGTTATTATTATTGTCATGTATTCATGTTTTCTAGTGACATTTTATTATATCATCATTGTTTCAGTTGATGCAGTTATGGTTATTCTCATTTATCTATTGCATCAGTTTGATTTTGTTTTATAGTTATATTATTTATATTGCTTTTGCTATTTACTAATATTTATATTACTTATGCTATGTTTCACTCTACTAATGAGGAAATAGTCTCCCCACAGATACACCCTAGGCCCTCGCTGCTAGTCGGCAGCCTCTGGCATTTGGGGAGATTCCCTTGAGGCCATGTGGCCCACCGGGCTCGGGGAACCTGTTAAGTGGCATCCAGGTCTGGGATGTCACAAAGTGAAATTATATTGAGATTAATTTCCTACTTTAAAATTTGGATACAATATATTGGATAATAGGAACGATTGGGACTTGGTCATAAGATATTCTTGGTCATCGCAGACCCATGTTTGAGGTAAAAACCAAGCTGCCTAAATTATAATTGTTATTATTATTTTTCCGATTATAGTTGATATTATTTCACCATTGGGTGACCCATATCTTGTCTTTTGTTGTAGATTATTACTCTGGTTGAGAATTTATTTCATTTATATCCTGATAATATGAGGGAAAGAATCATTGTTATGTGCATCATTATAGGCACCTAGAGATCACATGTCATGCATATTTCCATGCCATATAGGTGCATTTCACTGATTTTAATTGCTTGATATGATTCTGATTGTTAAGTGATGTTGTGATAGTTTACTTGTACATGTATTAAATTCATTGTGATTGAGTTATTTCCCGTCCCAATTCATGAGGTGTATGGGTGATCATGGGTTGGGATGAGTAATTTACTGAGTCGATCCATTATGCTATAAGTAAGTGGGTTCTGTTTTTGGTTACAGGTGTATAGGAACTGATTCATCGGGAATGTATATCCATTATAAAGTGAATCCTAAAATCCAAATGAATGGGTTTCACATCCTTATACCACCATGTCATGTATATGAAAGGTAAAGGAGTGAACCTGGAAATTAACTGCAAAATGACATGAAACATATACTTGAGAACTTACCAATAGCTGGCCATCTAAGATGGTAGTTTGTGTAGTATACCATGGGTAGTGAGTTTTCTTACATTCAATTTCTAATTGTGATGCTATCTTATGCTCCTAATATTGTTCAAAGTTGTGTTCTTTACATTTTTAGACCAATGCCACCACAATGTCCTTATGTCGTTTGCCAGGATGGTGGTGATGACCATGCTCCCGAAATGGTGGGCCCTGAGCTTCCAGTATTACCACTAGGTGTTCCAATTGAGGTATCGCCTATGGTATCTAATTTAAACACTGATTCTCAAGTTCATGATAGTTTCCTACGTCCGATACAGTCCATGCTAGGTGCTCCATGGGTTACACCTACGATGACTGATCTGCCCCACAAGTTCCAGCAGCAAGATCCTCCTTATTTTTAGGGGATGGTCGTTCTTAGGCTTCTGAGTGTTGGATAGAGTCCATTCTTTCTATCTTTGAGCATCTGTAAATGTCACCAGAGTGGTGAGTTAGGATTGATACTTACATGCTTCAGGAGTTGTCCAAGCATAGGAGGGATGTGGTTACATAGGGTGGTCATCATCAGGGTTTGTTATGGGTTGATTTCCAGACTACCTTCTATGACCATTTCTTTCCTCAGGCATTGAGAGATGATAAAACTAGAGAGTTCATGCATCTTGAGAAGGGTTCTATGTCAGTTATTGAATATTCAACACTTTTCACTAATTTACAGCACTTCGCATTACTTCTATCTGGTGATGAGCTTTCGCGTGCTAGGTGTTTTGAGGATGGGATCCAGTATGCCATCCGAACTCAGGTGAATGTCTTTCATCTTCCTAACTTTTTTGCAATAGTCGATCATGACCTTATCGCTGAACCTAACCTGATGGAAAACACATGTACCATGGTTAAAGGATCTATGTCGTGTCAGGCCAGTAGTTCTTCTGGAGGTAAGAAAAGTTCCTTTGAAGTTTTCCATTAGGGAAGTGGCAGCTAGAGTATCCAGTTTTATTGATCTGTGGTGTTTCATCAGTGTGGAAGACTATGGCATAAGAATCCCCAAAGTGACAGAGACCATATGGAGTGTCAAGCTTGCAGCTGTATGGTTCATCATCAATATTTCTACAAGACCATCCCACAAGCTTCAAGTGGAAAAGGATTAACATCAGATCCACCTACACGAGTGAGTTCTTTTTCACCAAGTTAGAAGGGGAGTTGGAATAACACCGATAGGTCTAGCCGAGGAGGAGGTTGTAGCCATGGTAGTCTTATTCCTGATCACCAATAGCACCAACATAGTAGTCATGATTGTGGTAGTTCATCTGTTGCACATTTTCGTGGATCATGTTAGTTGCATGCTTTATAACCGATACCTGAAGATCAGGCTATGAGACTATCTACAGTATGAGTTACTATTCTAGTAGCCTTTAATATTGTCTCTATTTTGTTTGATATAGGTGCTTCAAACTCATTTTTTCTATATCTATCATGGAATGTCTTAGAATATAGATATAATATCACTATGGTGTAATGACCCTCGATACACCATTGAGAATATGGAAAGAGGGCATATGCCAGTGCGGGGACTGTCCCATAGAGGTTAGCAGTTACCCTTTATTGTGGATTCTATTTGTTATCGAGATGACGGGCTTCGATGCCATTCTTAGGATGGACTGGTTAGTCCAATATCACACCTTTCTATACTGCTATCACTACAGGGTAACTTTTACATCAACATAAGGCAGCTGTTATCTTTTTAAAGGTGATTGGGATATCTAGGCCGAGAGAGCTGGACCAAAGCATCATGGGATAAGAGAAGCGACCGCCCAGATTGAAAATAATTTCATAGAATATTATGGATTGATTCAAACTAATTTCCCTCCAGTAGTTGATCATTTCAGGTATGTATTTCCTAATTTTTTTCCTAGTTTACCTCCTAAGAGAGAGGTAGATTTTACAATTGAGCTTGTTCTAAGAGTAGCTTCAGTGTCCATTCCTTCATATATAATGGTAACTACTGAGCTTCAGAAACTCAAGAAGCAGATAGAGGAACTAGAGGCCAAATTCTTTATATATCCTAGTACATCCTCTTGGGGTTCTCCCGTGCTTTCCTCTAAGAAGGCAGATGGAACCTTACATCTATGCATGGATTATAGAAGGTTGAACCAACACACAGTCAAGAATAGGTATCCAATTCCTTGAATAGATGATCTCTTTGACCAGCTCTGAGGAGAAAAGGTGTTCTCTATGATCGACCTAAGATCAAGTTATCATCAGGTGTGAGTTATACCATCAAACATACCTCGTACAAAATTCCTTAGTAGGTATGGTCTGTGGTAGTATCTTGTTATTACAATTGGTATTACGAACACGCCTTCCATTTCCATGGATTTGATGAATAGTGTTTTCCACACCTATCTGGACTCTTTTATCATGGTCTTTGTGGACGACATCTTGGTGTATTCTCGCACTCATAACGACCATGTCAAACATCTTGAGATCATTCTGTGTACACTGAGAGAGAATCAGATTTATTACAATCCTGTTAAATGCAACTTTTGAGTTGACATGGTCCACTTCTTAGGTCATATTATTTCAGAATCATAATTATATGTTCACCCTAAAAAGGTTAGTGCTGTAGTTTCTTAGGAGAAGCCCAAGAACGTGATTGATATCATGATTTTATTAGGGATCACTAGATATTACATGCATTTTATACATGACTTA
Source organism: Viscum album (assembly GCA_963277665.1). Lineage (NCBI taxonomy): Eukaryota > Viridiplantae > Streptophyta > Magnoliopsida > Santalales > Viscaceae > Viscum > Viscum album. The sequence continues at coordinate 1,716,882,850 of OY728125.1, forward strand.
TCATTTCTATCTTCACCTCTTACTGGATTTGAAAATAAGGGTGTTAAGTTCCTATAGTCAGAAACATGCGAAAAATCCTTTCTGGAACTGAAAGGGAGGCTTGTCTCGACACTGATTCTGATTCTTCCTAAACATGGAAAAGGTTATATCGTCTTTTGCGATGAATTATTAATTTTCCTAAGAGTAGTTTTTATGTAGGAATACAAAGACCTTGTGTATGAATCTCAGTAGTTGAGGCCGCATGAGAGAAATTAATTGACGCACAACCTCAAGATAGCAGCAGTTGCCTATGCCTTATGTTTCCGGAGACATTATCTCTTGGGTGAGCACATTATAGTGTATAAAAATCATAAGAGCCTCAAGTATATATTTTATCATCATGACTTGAACCTCAGACAATGAAGGTGGGTTGAATATCTACAATCCTTTGATTTTGAGCTTGCCTATACGCCTGGAAAGGGAAATGTTGTTGCTGATGCACTGAGTCAGAAAAACTCATACATAGGACATAAATGAATCCAGTGATGAATGGAAGTTAATGTCCCTATTTTATAAATTTAATCTAGAGTTTCATGACCGTCATAAGAAATATTACTTCTCACCCATAATAGTTTCCTTTTCCCTCCTTAAGAAGGTGAAGTGTGGGAAGTTTTAAAATCCTGATGGTTTGGTTCTCTGTGAGAGTGTATTAGGAGATAAACCACCTCCATATTGGTCTGTGGATAGAGACGATGTCCTATTTCTATGTCGACTTATCTGGGTTCTTGCATATATTATAGAGGAGTTGATGAAAGAGTCACATGCTTCTTAGTGGGTAGTTCATCCAGGAATCTCAAAGATGTTTCGAGATATGTGACACTGGTATTAGTGTCCTAGAATGAATCTTCAGATTTCAGGCATCATCACTAGGTGTTCCACCAATCATCATGTGAAGGCGGAGCACTAGAGACCTGAAGGCTTGTTATAGCCACTTCTAGGCCTAGAGTGGAAATGAGATAAAGTTTCTATGGATTTTGTAATTGACTTAACTAGGTCTCTGAGGGGTAGCGATGCTATCTGGGTAGTCATTGACCGATTAATGAAATCATCCTACTTCATTCCTATTTGGGATGCTTTTTCAGTTGATGAGTTGGTAATACTGTATATATGCGAGATCAAATGACTACATAGGGTACCACATACTATCGCTTACGATAGGAAAGTTTGTTTCACTGCATGGTTCTGGAAAGGCTTAAATAATGATATTGGGGATCAGGTGATTCTAAGCACATTTTTCACCCTTAGACCGATGGAAAATCGGGATAGGCAATAAAAGTTCATAGAGGATATGCTATAAACATGTGTCCTTGATTTCAGTGGTTCTTGGGAGAAGCATATCCCTCTCTTGAGTTCTCTAATAATAATAGTTTTCAGGTGATGATTCAGATGTCTCCTTTTGAGGTCTTATATGGTAGGCCATTCTGTTCACCCTTTTATTGGCTAGAGGTAGGTGAGGCATCTCTACTAGGTCCTCATCTCGTTCAGGAGACTTCAAAAAAGCTTCAGCTGACCAGGAAGTGTATGAATAATACTCAGTCTAGATAGAAATCTTATGCTGACCGCCATTGACGACCTCTTGAGTTAAAGGTTTGGGATCATGTTTTTATTTGGGTATCGCCTTGGAAAGAGAATAGATGGTTAAGGAAGTAGTGAAAGTTGTTTCCTTGTTACATTTGGCCATTTGAAATTCTATAGAGATTCTGGATGGTATCCTAGTGGTTGCTACTACCTCGAAGGTACCATTCCATGCATGACTTCTTTCATGTCTCACAACTTCTCCAATATAATGCTGACTCGTCTCATACCTTTGATCATAAGGAAGTTGAGTTAGATGTCAATGCTACCTTTGAGGAGTATCCAGTATGCATCATTGATTGAAGCACAAAGGCTATCTGAGGAATATATGTCCGTCTTGTATGGGTGCTATGGAAGAACGATCGAGTACATGATAAGACTAGGGAGAGGGAAGATGATGTATGTTCCTAGTGGCCAGAGTTATTCTCAGATAGTGTCTCTTTACCCTTTGAAGGAGAACTCAGGGGAAAGTTCATTTAAGGGGGGAAGACTATAAGAAACCTGTTTTTAATTGAGGTATAGATCCTTTAATTTTTGGTCTAAATATTTACTTTGTACCTAATATGGATGTCTAATGAGTTAGTAAATATTTAAGGGTTTTTGGGTAATGTTCCGAGCCTGAAACCCATATTTTTTGGGGGAAATTGTCTTGGAACACGTTTTTGAGTAAACAGTATGGAAATTCTACACGGTTTTACTAATTGTGAAAATGGTGTTTTTTTTGAACAGAGCCATATCACACGGTTGGAACACATCTGTGCATCCTAACCATGAAAACGTTCCTTTTTCCCCAGGTACCCATGCATGGATTGCACACAGTTTAATCAAACTATGTAGAGTATGTCATTTAGGGCAGAACCATCTTGCATGGTTTGGGCATGACATAACAATCCATGCGGACAAATCGTGCAAAGGATAAAATCATGTGTAAATTTCCAGTTTCTCCCTTATTGATCTATTAATCTAACCCTTCCTCCCTAATCTGATAACCAGCTAGATTAACCCCTTTTCATCTCAATTTTGATCTTTTTTAAGTCCAATTCTAGAGATCAAGAGATATCCTTCATCGAAAATCTGATCAATCTTCTTTTCATCATGTTGAATGTGAAACGGTATGTACTCGAGTCCTCTTTAGACGTTCTTCTTATCTCTTGATCTCTACCTAGATATCGACATGTGTGTGTTTTCAAATTTTCTTGGACGTACTTCGATCTAAGGAAAACCAAGGGCCGATACCGGAGGAGAATGATAGTACAACCCTAAGGTGGATGGTCTATAACTTATCCCTAAAGTTCATAGTTTTTGGAATATTTGTGTGGGGCCCACTGAATTCATCGGAAGAGATTTCTTAAATTTATGTTTCTTGATTATTCTTGCTTGAATTGTATGGTTATGATATTTTCAAATATGTGATTAGTTGTTAGTGGTTACATCCACAGCTCGATCTTCCCCCTGTTAAAGGTAATTCCATAATTGAGTCTTACTGTTTTGGAACATTTATGCCACCATTCGGGTGTGCCTTTGCTTGACCTTCCTAGAGGTGATCCCATATATAATAATTTTTTTGTTATTAATGAGAATTGAATAACGAAATGTACCATGTAAGCTCACCACTTGACCTGTATAAGGTAAGTGCTTTCAAATGATTATTAAATGTGAAATGTTGAATGGAAAATATACTGAGTATATAACTTTTCTATATCAAATAGATTGAATAATGGTTACATATCCATAGAACCCCTTTCCATATTGATGGAAGGTAGTGGAGTGAACCTAAATAATTGAATATGCCTTAATGGTTAATAAAGAAATGATTAAATAGTTGTAACGCTACTTGGCCTATCCAATCTAATGGAAGACAAGTCTTGAACCTAACGAATTATTACATGATTAAAATATCAAATGGGAATGAAATAACTTGAGCTTTCCTTGTATTCTGAGAGAAGAATACCTTGGCTCTTGAGAACCCTATTCCAATTCAAGGATACAGCTTTCTTAGGTTGATACCCACCTAGAATTTGGTTCTTGTCAATTCCTCAGATGCTTGGTATACTAACATATGGTCCTTTACATTGTAACAAGATATTTTAGATACACTCATTGGATCTGAAATTGACTAGTAGCTGCCATGGTGAATTCCCATAGGGCCATGTATTTAATTATCCCTGTTTTACCTTGGTTGATCACCTTAGACTTGGTAAGATCCTTATTGTGAAATGCCTGGGATTATTCTCCTTGTATTACACTCTTACAACTTAGCTAGACTCAGATAAGCTTGAGTTAGTGTTCTATGAGATCTAAATTACCTTAGTTATTACCCTGGAACTCCCTCATTGGATATCTTAGTCAGGTTGCCTTACTATGTCTTTAGACCTTCACTACTTATACTATCATAAGGTGATGTAAGTGCTGACTATGCCTCATGTGACCTATTAACATTAAATGGTAATTACTTAATTAATGTACTGGTTTAATGTTTATACTGCAGCTGAGGGATGAAGTAGGTACTGGGTATTTTGTTATTGTATTGCTTTCTTTACTTTATATATTCATGGAAGCACACTGCTATATCCCATTACATGGGCCAGATGTTATAGACACCATTGGTGGTGGACCACTGAGATATATCTAACACCCTCTCTGAGTGCCATTTGGTTCCTAGGGTAGATTACATTGTTGTAGTTGTTGACAAGGGGAAGCATACAACTTCCAACACTTGATTGCTTTCTGTTTGGGATGAAGATTGATAGTAGATGACCGAGTTGGATCTCATTATTCTTGGAGTAGTATTTGTTTTATTTTAAATTATGGAACATGTTATGCCTATTAAGTTGAATCCAGGTCTGGGATGTTACAACCTACATTAATGAACATAACTGAGGTATGCAGTTTTATTGGTGTATCAGGTTACTATCCACATTTCATCCACAATTTTTCCCAAATTTTCTTACCTATCAACTAAGATCACACATAAAGGGCTTAAATTGTTTTAAGGAAAAAATTGTGAACAATTTTTTGAATAATTGAAGAGAATATTGTTCGATTATCCTATATTTACTTTACTAGATAGAAATTATGGATTAGTAATTTATAGTAATTCATCAAGGAAATAGAATGGCTTTTTCCTTATGAAAAATTATAGAGTTTTTTCATTTTCATCCTTGATGTTAAAAACTTATGAACAGAACTATAAAACTCATGATCTTGAGTTAGAAGCACTAATTTTTTCCCTAATAATTTGGAGACATTATCTATATGGTAAAATATGTGAGATATATATAGACCACAATATTTTAAAATATATTTTTTCATAGAAATAACTCAAAATGAGACAATGAATATGTCTTGAGCTACTCCAAGATTAATATTTCACAATACACTACCACCCAAAGAAGGAAAATAAAGTGGTAGATGCTTTGAGAAGGAAAGAAAATGGTGTTCTAAACAAAACGAGAATTAAAAGGGTTCCTTTGATCATGGATCTAGTAAAAATGGATATGGGAATTCTCTGGGAGGTGAAACATAACTAATTTTTGAAATTGATGTGAAACCATCTTTACTAGAAAGGATAAAATGTTCTCAACTGATGATGAAGATTTTTAAAAGAAAACTAAAGCTGTAAATGATGGGAGATTGATTGAATTCTTATATATATATATATATATATATGAAATTTTGAAATTTGGGAATAGAATTGGTGTTCCTTATATTCCTGAGATAAAAATAGAATTATTGGATGATTCTCATTACTCAAATTTCTCCATAAAAACTCAAAGAACTAAGATGTATAGAGATTTGAAGGAACATTTTTGGCGGTACAACATAGAGAGGGAGATTACTGACTATGTGTTGAGATGTTTGGTTTTTCAATAGTTGAAGGCTGAAAGACAAAATCCTAGAGGATTCATGTAACCTATTCCCATATCTGTGTGTAAATGGGATGATATTATGATGGGCTTTGTCATGGGACTACCAAAGACTCCCATAATAATTGATGTGATATGGGTTATTATTGATCGTCTTACAAAATCAGAACATTTTTTTTCTATCAGAGAAGAGTTACCTCTTGAAAATCGTAACAATACATTATATTAATGAGGGTTTTATACTTGATGGATCACCTCTATCAAATGTGCCTGATCATGATCCCTGTTTTACATTAGAGTTATAGAAAAGTCTTCAGAAGATCCTACATACCAAGCATTGTTTGAGCACTACCTACAACACTAAAACTGATGTACAATCAGAAAGGACTATTCAATAATTAGAATACATGTCGATGTCTTTATCACTTGAAATTCAATTTATAAGGGATTAGTATTTACATTTATTATAATTTTTCTATAACTATAGCTTCCATTAAAGTATTCAGATGTAACCATATGAAGCGTTATATAGAAACCTATGTCACACACACTAGTGCAGAAAATGTTTTTAACATCACCATTTTTTACGTTGGTTATATATAACCGACGTGATAATCAGTGAAATTTGGTTTTTTACATTGGTTATTTTATAACCGATATAAAAAATGCGAAGAGTAAATTTTTAACGTTGGTCATTTTAATAACCGACGTTAAAAATCGAGCGCATTTGTTTTTTACGTCGGTTATAAATTAAACGACAAAAAAAACCAAAGCGCGGTGTTTTTTACGTCAGTTATCAAATAACCGACATAAAAAACGAGGTATATACAGATTTTTTAAGTCGGTTATGAAATAACTGACGTAAAAAAGGGGCTTTTGAGGCCTTTTTGACGTCGGTTATTTGATAACCGACGTAACAAACCAACTCGAAGAATTTTTTACGTTGGTTATATTATAACCGATGTAAAAAAATGTGATTTATGATGTATTTTTTACATCGGTTATTCTATAACCCACGTAAAAAACCAACACACAGATTTTTTTTACGTCGGTTATAAAATAACCGACGTAAAAAAAGCCACATCTGATACATTTATAACGTCAGTTATTATAATAACCGATGTTATAAATGTAATAAAAATAGTTTATAACGTTGGTTATTAAATAACTGATGTTATAAAACATTTAAAAAATTAACACGCCTCGTGGTTTGTCATTTACGATTTTTCAATCGACAGTCCAACGACTCATCTCTCTTGTGCGGAAAACCTTAATCGACTCGTCGATCTCGTTGCGTTAAAATCATTTTTCCATCATCGTTTATCATCTTTAATCTCCACAGATCTATCATCTCAACTCACAACACTCAGGTAAGCCTCCCATGACTTTATTTCATTCTTTTTTTTCTCGGATAGTCTATATTTACATTTTGTGATTTTTTTGTTTAAACTAGGTAAGATTCTTCGATTTCAAACCCTCTTACCTCATTTTTCCATCATCATTTTATTTATTATCCCCATATCTATTAGATCGACTTTCAATATTCACGTAAGCCTCACCTACTTCTATTTTGTTTGTTTTTTGTTTCGCGAATGCCCGACATTGATGGTAATTTTTTTTGCCATTGAAAACTAATGATCTCATTCACCTATATTACTGCAATTTATATGTAAACCATTGTGATACACCCATTCTGTGTACTAGTGTGATTTATTTTATTAGTATATATATGGTTTTTCATGGTGGAATGTTTGTTTTGGATACTTGGTTGTTTCTATTTTGGGTATCACTTTTTGTTGTTCCATAATCTATTTACGTCGCTTATTTGCGTGGACTTTTATAAGTCTTCATATGCTATTAAAATCCGATTCATTGCACAATAGAGAATTTTAGACTAGTAGGAGATACAATTCATGGTTCTCATTTTGAATAATGGCATGATACCAAAACTAGTAGCTTGAGGTTAAAATCTCTAGATATGCCAAAACTAGTAGCTTGAGGTGAAAATCCCATGGTTCTGGGGGGATATCAAGAGGGGTTGGTGGTTTTCCAGGGGGTTGGGGGCTATCCAGGGTGACCATGGATGTGGGGGGGGGGGCAGTCCAGGGGTGTGTGTGTGGGGGGGGGGGGGTCCAAGGGGGTGGAGGGGCTGTCCAAGGGGGTGGGTGGGGGGGGGGGGATGTCCAAGGGGGTGGGGGCCTATCCAGAGGGTTTGGGGGGTTGTCTGGGGGGGTATCCAGAGGGTTGGGGGTGTCCAAGGGGTAGGGGGTGTTGTCCAGAAGTGGTGGGGTGTGCTGTCTAGAGGGGTGGGGGCTGTCCAGGGGGTGGGGGGGGCTGTCTAGAGGGTTGGAGGGTATCCAGGGGGGGTGTCCAAGGGGGTAGGGGGTGGGGGTGGTGCCCAGGAGGGGTGGGGGTGGGGGTTGTCCAAGGGGTGGGCGTGGGGGATGTTGAGAGGGTTGGGGGGTGTCCAGGGGGGTGTCCAAGGGGGTGGGGGGGGGTGCTGTCCAAGGGGGTGGAGGCCTGTCCGGAGGGTTTGGGGTGTTGTTCGGGGGGGGGGGGGGGTGTCTAGGGGGGGTGTCCAAGGGGGTAGGGGTGGGGGTGGTGTCTAGGAGGGGTGGGGGCGCTATCTAGAGGGGCAGGGGCTGTCCAGGGGGTGGGGGGGGGGGGGGGGGCTTTCCAGAGGGTTGGGGGTGTCCAGGGGGTGTCCAAGGGGGTGGGGGTGGTGTCCATGAGGGGTGGGGGTGCTATCTAGAGGGGTGGGGTGCTATCCAGGGGGTGTCCAAGGGGGTATGGGTTGGGGGGTAGTGTCCAGGAGGGGTGGGGGGTGCTGTCTAGAGGGGTGGGGGCTGTCCAGAGGGTGGGGGTGTCCATGAGGGGTGGGGGGGGGGTGTCCAAGGGTGTGGTGGTGTCCATGGGGTGTCCACGGGGGTGGGGGTGGTGTCTAAGGGGGTGGGGGGGGTGTATAAGGGGGTTGTGGTGTCCAGGGGGTGTCCAAGGGGGTGGGGGATAAGTGTCAGTTGGGATTGACTACTGCATCATGGTTTATGAGATTATGACATGATGATTGTGCCGTGATGATTGGATTTACATTGTGATTTTCTCTTTCTGATTTTTTATTTTAAATTTGATTTGATTCTCAGGTTTACTCCATTTTCTCTAATTTCTATAAACCATTGTAGGCCCCATGGTTTTCTTTGATTCAATGGAATTTAAAACTTTTATATCTAACTATATTTTGTTTTTAAATATTATTCAAGCATATTTTTTTAAATACGCATAGATTTTTTTTATATTTCAAAATTGTTTTACATTCAAATTATGATTTTTTTCATATAAACATATATTTGTCTTATCTTAAATATATATAAATTTTTGATATTTGTTATAGGTAATAATGAGTTGAAGTTGGATTATGGCACATCGAATGAGAAATGAATATGAGGAAGGTGTTGACGCCTTTTTGGAATTTGCTAAACGAAATGTTCTAAGTAGTGACATTTTTTTCTATCCATGCCTGAAATGTTTGAATATGAAGAAGTTGAAAAGTAGAGAGATAAAATATCATCTGATTTGTCATGGTTTTAATTCGAGTTACATCCCTTGGATTTGGCATAGTGAAACTGAACAGAATGTCACTGATGATGATGATTCACAAGATGGTAACTCTAATGGAATTGAAGAAATGATTTGCGATATTGTAGCAGAACAAATTGAGATAGAACCGACAGTTGCGCGTCTATATGGTGATGCTGAAAAACCATTATATCATGGTTGTATAGATTTTACGGTTTTGTCGGTGGTGTTAAGATTGATTAACCTGAAGGTGAAACATGGATGGAGTGACATAAGTTTTACAGAGCTGCTACAATTTATGAAAGACATTCTTCCAAAAGATAATGATCTTCCAGATTCACATTATAAGGCCAAGAAAATATTATGCCCGATGGGATTGGGATACAAGAAAATACATGCCTATATGAATGAATGCATTATATATAGGAAGGAATATGAATTTCTGTCAGAGTGTCCTAAATGTGGGACATCACGGTATAAGGTGAAAGAAAAATCACAGGCTAATGTAGAGATTACAAAGATCCCTTCAAAGGTATTTTTGGTATCTTCCTATAATTCATCGTTTCAAATGTTTATTTTCTAATTAACATGATGTAAAAAGGTTAAGATGGCATGCTGATGAGTGGGTATGTGATGGAAAAATACGTCATCCAGCTGATTGTCCACAATGGAAGAAAATTGATGCGTAATATTCTATATTTGGAAATGAAATTAGAAATCTCAGACTAGGGTTGTGAATAAATGGAATAAATCCATACCGAACCCTCAGTAGCACACATAGTTCATGGCCTATTTTATTGGTAATTTACAACCTCTCTCCTGAATTTTGTATGAAGCGCAAATATGTCATGTTGAGTATAACGATCTTTGGTCCAAAGAAACCCATCAATGATATTGATGTTTACTTTTCACTGTTGATTGATGATTTGAAACTATCACGGGCTGATGGTATTAGGGTGTATGATTCTTATAAAATGGAATATTTTCAACTGCATGCAGTGCTTCTGTTCACTATAAATGACTTCCCAGCGTATGGAAATTTGTTTGGATATAGTTTTAAAGTGAATAAACCATGTCCAATTTGAGAACAACAGACGTCATATTGTCAATTGCATCATGGGAGGAAAACAGTGTACATGGGTCATCGAAAGTTTTTGCCTATGGATCACCCTTATAGAAGACTAAAAAAGGCATTCAATGGCTCACAAGAATTTGATACTACTCCAAAACCTTTATCCCATGATCTGTATTTTGAGAGGGTGAAAAACCTTGATGTGACATTCAGAAATACACAGAAATCTGGTAATGATAGACATATTTGGAAGAAAAGTTCAATATTTTTTGTGCTACCATATTGGAGGTATCATGAAGTTAAACATAATATTGATGTCATGCACGTGGAGAAGAATATTTGTGATTGTTTGATTGGAACATTGTTAGTTATTAAAGTAAAGACAAAAGATGGGTTGAATGCAAGATTAGACTTACTATCAATGAGAATACATTTGGAGTTAGCTCCCACTCCTAAAGGAAGATGAACATTTCTTCCCTCGGCTTGTCATACAACATTGAAGAGGGAGAAAATTAGCTTTTGTCAGTGTCTTCATGATATCAAAGTGCCTCAAGGTTATTCTTCAAATGTAAAATTTTTTGTCTAATTGAAGGACTTGAAGTTGATAGGTATGCAATCACATGATTGTCACGTCATGATGCAACAAATTATACCAGTTGCATTGGGTGGAATATTTCCCATCTATGTCAAAAATACTATAATGAAGTTGTGTTATTTTTTCAATTCAATTTGTAACATGGAGATTGATGTGAATGATTTGAACATTTTGGAAAAGGATTCAATTTTTATAATTTGTCAATTGGAAATGTATTTTCCTCCAACTTTTTTTTGATATAATGGTGCATTTAATGATTCATCTGGTTCGAGAAATAAATCTTTGTGGACCTGTATATCTTCGTTGGATGTATCCTTTTGAAAGGTATATGAAAATATTAAAGGGGTATGTTAAAAATCCATATCTACCTGAAGCCTCCATTATTGAAAAGTATATTTCTGAGGAGGTAGTAGAGTTTTGTATCAGCTACTTGGCTGCGGCGCAACACATAGGTTTGACTCCATCTCTCCATGAACGAGTTAATAATGAGGGAAATAAGATTCGTGGCTTGAAAGTCAAATCATTGTTAGCTGAACAGATGGAGAAGTTAGAATCATACATCTTGAATAACATAGCTGATGCTCTACCGTATATCACATTGAATATTAATGAGTTGAAACAATGTCATCCAAAGAAGAAAGAAGTGTGGATTTTGAATGAGCACAACAAATTTTTTTTGTCGTGGTTTAAAAAGACCTTGCTTGGTAGATCAGATGTATCAGAGACATTAAAAGGGACAGTGGGTGGTCCATGTTTAAATGTGATAACATGGTCCGGTTATGACATTAATGGCTATACATTTCATACGAAATCTCAGGACAACAGAAGTGCAGTTCAAAATAGTGGTGTATTGGTGTTTGCAGAAGCAATGCATTTTTCGAGTGCTAAGGACAAAAACCCAATTTATGCATCAAGTGCATATTATGGAGTGATTGAAGACATATGGGAGGTTTATTACTTTAAAATTAAAGTTCTTATTTTTAACTATAAATGGTTTATCAGTAAAAACAGTGTCATACATGATGAATTTGGAATGACACTTGTTAATCAGAATAGATTGGAAGACATTGCTGATTATTTTATAATAGCAACACATGAAAAACAAATTTTCTATGTAGTAGATCAATCAGATATGCAGTGGGCTATTTTTTTACAGGAAAAAACAATATTTTGGTGAGGACAAACTTGATGAAGACGATGATTTATGTGAGATCCCTACTTCCATGGAAAGATTAATAGAACATAATGATAAGAATGTTGAAGACATGGTTTGTTCCATAAGGAAAGATCACGACAAAGGAATTTGGGAAAACAATCCATTTGTACATTCCTAAAATTACAGGTAACATATGTTTATTTCTTGTTTACATTTTTTTTCATAAAATGTAAGATATTGTAAGTTTTTTCTTTATTAAAACATGTATTAAAACAAAATAAGTATAAGTTTTTGTTTGTTTTAAGTTTGTTTAGTTTACTTTATCATTTTTACCATTACATGAATTATATATCTATTATTTTTGTTCAGTGACAATTACTTTACCATGTTTACCAGGTTTACCATGTTTACCATGTTTACAATCTTGACCATCTTGAACATCTTTACCATTATTTAACATGCTTACCATATTAACAATGTTTACTATTACGTAACTTAGTACACTTTTCTATTTTATGATTACAGTAGTATTAAAATATTTGAATTTGTATATTTGTGAAATAATGTTTGTTTTTTTGATTTAAAGGATAATGACAGATGATTCAGTTGATCAACCACATGATTATGGAGATGAGAATATTGGTCATACCTCTAGGGAGGAACATTAACATGCTCCTCTTGATGTTCCCCAATCTTCCTCATGTGATCCTATTACGACAAAGAGTTCAAAGGTTGGTAAACGTGGGTGCACACGTTTACCAAAATTATTACTTTCTCGTACTCAGGATCAGAGGATACGCGTTGAGTTTGATGATGATGATATTCCTAGAGGTCCAAATGAAAAAGATTTTACGATTTTTGTATCAACTCAGGCTAAGAGCAAAGTAAGCATTCTATATGATGACTGGAGAAGTGTGGATAAAGAGATAATATCTCAATTGTGGGAGACAATTTTGGTAAGATCTTTTGCTATTGATTGACTATTATTTAAATGTTTCTAGTATATATAATATATTTAACCTCTTCTTTATTAGATGACATTTGATATTCCTGACACTGGAGGAGTCAGGAAGAAATGCTTATCATTAGCTGCCATGAGTTGGAGGGATTTCAAATCAACCCTCTCATCTGATTTCATTTATGGTCATAAGAGTCATGACAATCCTTGTCGTATATATACTTTTATAGATGAAGACACATGGAGACAATTTTTTTGAAAGTAGAAGAAAATATTAGAGCGTCGATATAGTCTATGTTTTCATACATGCAAAGACAATTTCAGACTGCAGATCCCACTCCTCCACCTCCCCCTACAGACCCCATTATTTATCCTCCACCTCTGCTAGTAGCTCCCACTCCCCCACCTTAGCCTGCAAACCCCATTTTTTATCCTAATCTTCAGCCTCATCTTCCTACTTATTGCGAGTTGTATGTTGATGATCTTCAACATCATATAGTTGCATATGGGTTGGTATATTTTATAGGAGATACAGTTCATCATCAACAATTAGAGGTAGAGAATCAAAGGGTTACTGTACAGGATATTATAGATAGATCATCTCGAGTACCATTACCTACAGATGAGGTGACGACAATTGGACATAGTATCGACCATTTTTTAATTTGGTCATCCATACTTCTTCGACTCATTACCATAGAGGTATGAATGTTTTATCTTTTTTTTTTATTAAAGTTGTTTTATCATTTGAAAACTAATTTATTCTTATATTTATTTTTACAGGAATACTTCAAAGGTAACGAAATAATGTATAGATAACAACAAATAAAAATGGCTATGGTTCAGATACAGATTCTAGTAGTCTTGACAGATTGTCAAAATATTAAAATTTGTTTGCAGGTCATTATGAGTTTCCAATGGAAGCTCATGTTTGTGGATGTGCAATATGTGTGGGGATTATGAAAACTGATATCATGGAGCTTGTTACTAAAGATAAGTTTGTCATCAACGTGGTGAAATTTTTTTACATGTAAGTCTTAACACCTTTTCCCTGCATTATATTTATTAAAAATGTATAGTTATGTCTATTTTGTATTAGGTATCTTTATAAATTTTTTGAGAGGAATGAGCTGACAAATGTATATGGATTCATGGACCTGTAATTGATTTCCCCTGAAGCATGTGCATTGGATGAGGAAAAAAGAATGCTTTATATTGCTGAAAGACTTGAAAAGAATATAGTCACACAATGTTGGATGATTCTTTTTTGTGAGAGTTATGAAACACATCTCTCTCAAAGAGTTCATTATCTTTAAACATAAAAAACCACTAACCTTAAATTTACTGTTATCAGTGATCATTGGATGTTAGGGGTTTTTTACCCAAGGGAGAAAACACTTTTTTGGATATGCTCTGTCCATGATGATGTGCGGGAAAGTTTTAAGAATACATTGGAAAAGTAAGTTTCAATTTCTCAATAGTTTTATATATTATAATGAATTTTAAAATTACCCCATTCGTATTATTTTCTAATAGGGCATGGTTCTACTTTCAAAAAAAAACACAAAGAAAATGAGTGAAAAGATCAAATATGTAAATGCGAAGGTAAATATCCATTTATAATTTGTACTTTTTGATTTATTACATAAAAATAATATATTTAATTTACACTCATTAAAATATAATTGTCATGAACAACAAGGCGTCATCGAATGCGGATATTATATGTTAAGATTTATGTATGAAATAATAAAAACTGAGATAGTTGTGAATTTTGACCTAGTAAGATTTCCTCTTAAACTTTGCCATAATATTTCAATTTGATTTATTCACTATACATGTTAACTACTATCCTTTTCATTTGTAGATTTTTGATGACCCTCAACCCTATACTGCTGAAGACATCAAACACTTACAAGTGGAGTGGTCAAATTATTTTACAGGTTTGATTGAATTTAAGTTGTTTGTAATGTAAAATGTAATTTTGAATATTGTCGTTGTAATTGTGCATTTGGTATTCGTTTAGGTTGGATTTAGTTTTTTTTTGAAGTTGATAGTGTATGTTTTGAATGTTATATATGTGAATGTTTAATTTTTCTCTACTTCTTGTTTTTGTCTACTTAGGATTGTTTTTCTGATATGGATTCTAGTCTAGGGGGGAGGGGTTCCAAGGGTGTGTGGGGGGGGGGGTGTTTAGTGGGGTGGGGGTGTCCAAGGGTCTGGGAGGGCTGTCCGGTGGGGTGGGGGGTCCTGGGTGTCCATGAGAGTGGGGGGGGGGCAGTCCAGGGGGTAGGAGCATTTCCAGGAGGGTGGAAGGGCTGTCCAGGGGAGTGGGAGGCTGTCCAGGGGGTGTCTAGGGGTGTGGGTGTGTCTTGTGGGGTGAGAGGGGTTTCCAGGGGTGGGGGGTGGGGGGGGGGCAGTCTAGGGGTGTGGTGGGGGCTGTCTAGTGGGTTGAGGGGGTTCTGGTCTGTTTTTGGTAACTTTTTGGTCTATTTCAAGGGTGTGGGAGGGTTGTCCAGGGATGTGGGAGTGCTGTCCAAGGGGTGGGGGAGTCTACAGGAGGGTGGGGGATGTACAGGGGGTGGTGGTGATGTCTAGGGGTGTGGGAGGGAGTGTCCAGGGGTGTGGTGGGGGCAGTCTAGTGGGGTGAGGGGGTTCTAGTTTGTTTTTGGTAACTTTTTGGTATGTTTCAGGGGTGTGGGAGGGATGTCCAGGGGTGTGGAAGTGTTGTATAGGGGGTGGGGGGTATAAATGAGGGTGGGGGGGTTGTCCAAGGGTGTTTGGGGCTATCCAGGGGGTCGGGGGCAGTCCAGGGGTGTGGTGGTGGCTGTCCAGTGGGGTGGGGGAGGGCTATCCAGGGTGTGTGGGGGTATACATGAGGGTGAGGGGGTTATCCCAAGGTGTTTGGGGATATCCAGGGGGTCAGGTGGTAGTCCAGGGGTGTGGTGGGGGTTGTCAAGTGGGGTGAGGGGGTGCCATTCATGAGGGTAGGGGGGGGGGGGTCCCGGGGTGTTTAGGGCTGTCTAGGGGGTCGGGGGGCAGTTTAGGGGTGTGGTAGGGGCTGTCAAGTGGGGTGAGGGGGTGCTGTTCAGGGGGTGGTGGGAGGGCTGTCCAGTGGGGTAAGTTTATATGTTATCAATGTAAATGCTTAATTTTTCTTTAGTTATTATTTTGATCTACTTCTGTTTTTGTGGTACGAATTCTTGATTTGGTTTCTGGTTGTTTCTGGGGGAGAGCAGAGGACTGCATTCGATTTTTTTTTAAAAAAAAATATGTCTTCCACGTCAGTTATTTTATAACCGACCTGATAAAGAAATCGAGAAGGGTTTATCACGTCGGTTTTTTGAATAATCGACGTGATAAACACCTGTGGAATGGTTTATCACGTCGGTTATTTAATAATCGATGTGATAAAAGGCCTAGGAAATGGTTTTTCACGTCAGTTATTTATTAACCGACGTGATAAACCCCCCCAGACTGGTTTAGCACATCAGTTATTATATAACCGATGTGATAAACCATTTCCTAGGGTTTTATCACGTTAGTTATTAAATAACTGACGTCATAAACATCCCCTGTATAGGTTTATCACATCAGTTATTATATAACCGACGTGATAACCCCCCCCCCCCCGAGTTTTTCATGTTGGTTATTAATTAACCGACATGATAAACCCCACGATGTTATGTTTTTTACGTCAATTATTTAAAAACCGATGTAAAAAACGTTATTTATAATGTTGTCCGTATTAACGTCGGCTAAAAACCGACGTAAAAAATGAAAAATAACCGACATAAATAACATTTTATGCACTAGTGACACCAACTTTCTGGGATGATGTTGGTGAAAGAAAACTCATAGAACTATAAATTTTTGAAGAAACAACAGAAAAAGTGAATATTATTGAAACCCATATCCAAGAAGATCAAAGTAGAAAAAAGAGAAATGCTAATAACCAAAAAATAGATTTGGAATGTCTAGTTAGAGAACATGTTTTCTTGAAAGTATCTCCCTAAAAGGTTGTTATAAGATTCAGTAAGAAGGGTAAATTATGTCACAAATACATTGGACCATTAAAAATGATGGAATGAATTAGAGATGTGGCTTTCATTTTAGAAATGCCGCCAAGTATCCTTAATGTTTAGGATGTGTTCTGTGTATCACGGTTAAGGACATACTTTCCAGACCCAACACATATACTCACCTATGAAGAAATAGAACTATAACCCATTTTTCCTTATTTTGAAGAGACTATAAAAGATTATTTATTCTAGAGAACAAGTATTGAGGAATCATACAACTCGATTTGTAAAGGTTCTTTGAAAAAACCATAAAATGAAAGAGGTAATGTGGGAACATGAGGAATTTATGATAAAGAACCACCATGATCTTTTTCTGAGGTGATATTATAAAAATTTTGAGGATAAAATGTGTAACACCCGAGACTTTTATGTTATATAAATCATCAAAGGAATCTTTTTCTACACAACACTTGCTTGGCTTGCTTTACACGCAATCGCGACCTTCCTCGATAGCTTGCGTCGTACGCAATACCGAGTTTCACTAAACAACAATATGCTATTAAAACCAGCCGTTATGAATAGTAATAACCACTTTTTGAAATTTTATAAATTTTATTTTTCAAAATGGACTTCATTTTTGGACTCAGAATATCGAAATTAGCCTAGGGTGAAATTTTGGTATTTTTCTGAAAACTTTCAATTTTTGATGAATAGTGAAACCACTAAGTGGTAGGTTAAAAACTGAATTTCGCATAAAACTTAATTTTACCGCTTCTGTGAATGGAATTTCAAAAATCCGAGAGACACGGTTAATATCAAGGACTAAAATGTGGTTCAATGAGATGAAAATAATTTTTTGGTGAATAGTAACTTTTTACTATTTTTACCGCGGTTAATAGTAAATAGGGTAACTAAGGGTAAATATGATATTAATATTACCCTAACACATGTCCTAATTCTATTGGACAAGTGTAATTCGACCAAAAACAAACTTAGGAATAAAATATGACCATTTAGGCCCACTTGGATTAGATTAGGACATTTATTATTAATTTATTTAAAGAAGGGTTAAAATAGTTAAAATCAAAGTTTAATAAGTAAATCATTTTTTATATAGGGTTATACATAAGATAAATTCTATTTTAAATATTCATTAGAAAGCTAAAAAGATTTTCTACATGATGGTATTTTATTTGTAATTTTTAGACATCAAAAAATTTAATTTATATATGACACAAAGATGATGCAGTAATTATCTTATTAATGAAATATTGAAAAAATTGATAATATAAATACCCAAATAAATGTAATTTGAGACTTTTTATGAATTCCACTAATTTTCTAGGTTACTATGATGTATTAGTGTTGATTTAATCAACTGGGTTCGAACATATAATTCTGTTATGACTTTCACAAAAATCATATATCAAATAGTGTCAAAATTGACACAAAATAGTTTTTAAATCAAATATTATATTATTAATTGTTATTGTATTCCTAAAAATCTAAGGTTCGGCCAAATGACTTAGATAAGGATATATATTTTAATAATAAACAATTTGGGGTTCGTTTGGCATGTTATAGTAAGTGTATTAACCATATAGTGAAATAAAACAAAAAGACATGGTAAAAGTTAAATTATTTAACTTAGAGTTAAATCTAATTGATAAGGTTAAAATAATACCCTAAACTTGTCTAAATCCTATTGGTTGATAGGATTTCGAACCTTCCCCACATTATCTTCGAAATAAGACCCTTTGGAACCATTATAAACCGATTTTGACTTTAATATAAAATAATATTTTGAGATATTCCTAAGGTGCCCCTCTCCTCCCTTATAAAAGGGCACCTCCTCCCCCTCCTCCTCACACCAATTTGAGCACTCAAGCTCGGCCAACCCCTGCCATTTTCTCCTCTACACTTCCCTAGAATAATCCTAGAGGTCCTGGTCTTCTCCAAAGACCAATCTTAGTTCCTTAAGTGGAGGATTCAAAGAGGCGTTCCAAAGAAGAGGTAATATCCATTACCGATCTTTTCAATTTCTTTCTTCTTCAACTTCTTCTTCTTTAGTTGTTTCATGATAAAGTAATAACATCAGTATTACTTACATACTGATATGTTATTATAAATATGAAACAACCCTAATTCACCTTCTATCCATCCTACGGAAAAATGAAATCACCGCGCGTGCGTACGTACGGAATACCGTCTCCACGCCGTGGTGTAATCTATTTTCCACCATCACCTTACAAGGATGGGTATAATGGTGTAATCAGTAACTATATATGATTATTATTAAGTAATATTGATACTGAAATAATATATATACTCCAATACAATTCCACGATCATAGGAACGATATCATCACTCGTGCGTACGTACGGAATACCGTCTCCACGATGTGATGCGACTCGTTCTACATGATCTTCATTTCATAATGATTATATAAATGAATTGAATGAATGAATATGGTATATACTACACTAATACCATTCTGGAAATGAATTATCTATAACCTAAAGATAAGAATAAGAATTTATTCGACAAAACACGCATAAGAACAAAAAGTTATAAAGACCCGAGTAACAAGTAACAATGAAATATTACTAACAAGAAGCTAATAATATGGCCATATATGATCTCATATCAATATGTATGATTCTGGAATAAGTCAATAACATTATTTAAACCATTATACAGGAGCTTCGGACACGAACAAAGCAAATCGGACCTAAGGTAAGGGAAATATCACAATCTCATTTTTATCCGAGATTGTTTATTCGTAAGTATTTACTGGGGTGTATTTTATCATCCACATCCATGTTCCCTCAATATGTAATATTGTTTCCATCCACTTGAAATAGTTTAAATCCAATTTTACCCTTAGGTGAGTTTTTAGTAAAGAATATGAAAGGAATCTTTTGTCGTTTTTCCGTACGAGGTACTTTTTGACTTTTCCGACAAAAGTACGAAGAATGTTTTTTTTTAACTTATACGGCATGAATGGATTTTTAAAACATTACTTCAAAGAAGCTTCCTTTACAAGTTTTCAAGTTTATTTTTAATCAACTTCTTTTATTTTAAAGTTGTATGACATGTTATGAAAGGAAAAATGTTTTTGAAGAAGAAAGGATATTTTCCTCAAGAATTCAATTCAAGTGTTTTATCAAAATTATTTTCCATCTAAGATAATAAAGGGTTCTGTTTCTATCCATATTTTTACATTGGTTTGACTATTTTGTGATGGAATTATGTTTATGAATTCCTTTATCATATATGAATTGATTTATGATGTCATGATGTTTCAAGAATCCCATTTTTGTTATATGTGTTATGCGATGATGTATGTTTTATGATTATGTGGCACACATAAGAAAGGATTCATTATAAGATGGGTGGGACCTATATCTCCCTCCAATGCATTGGGTAAAGATTTTATATCTCATGAGATAGACATGGCTGGAACGGAAGGTTATTTCGGTTCAGTGATACAGGACTGAAACGAGGAGTGAACTCGGTTCAGAAAGGGACTTTGTCCACTAAGATAGTCTTGGCAATGAGTCATGACTAACAAGAAATGATTTTCCATGATTATGTGTGCATGCCACAAAGTTTCAAGTTTTATGTTATGATTTTGGGGATCTCATTTTCACTTCTATGATTTATTCCATGTTAAGATATTATGATCTCTTTTGCAGGTTTTGATTTTCATAAAGATATGATATGATTTTTATTTCCTTTATTTGCCCTTGCTGAGCATTTGAGCTCACCCTTTTATGTTTTCTTTTCCCCAGGTCAGGAAGATGGATATTAAGTAGAATATGCTAAAAGGGACCCTAGATATGATGAAATAAATGGGAGACACTGTAGAAGATTTATGAACCAGTTGTTTATGTTTCCCAGTTTCTAAAGACACTATACCTATACGGTCCTTTGTGGTTTTGTCATATGTTGTAATAAGTGTGCTTCAATTTTGAAGTATTAACAATGTATGTAAAGTGTGGGTCGTTATAGTTGGTATCAGAGGAAAGGTATAGTCAACCTTTGGAAACTAGGATGTGAAAGACTTAGTAAGAACCCTAAGGATAAGTCTAAGCATAGAACACAATCTTAGAAATGGCCATGAATAACCTAGGATAAGACCTTAAGCATGAAAATTTTATTCTTGAATTATGTGGTTTCCTATTATAATTAGTGTTGCTCACACTATTCTTCTTGGTTTTAGTCAATGGCTGGAACCCGAAGGAACCGTGTTAATGCGGAATGCGATGGGCAATGCAATGATTGTCCCCCTGAGCAACCAAACGATATGGGAGCTGGAATGCAAAATCTTGTAGCCATGCTCACACAACATTCTCAATCTATGAATCATGCAGGATTTCCAAACGAACAAAGGAGGGAGCAACATTCTGTTGAATCCTTCATGAGGCAGCGTCCACCATCTTTCAGCGGGTCTACTGATCCATTAGTTGCTGAACAATGGATTAGTACTACTGAAAAGATATTTTCAGTTCTTCAATGTTCTGAGCATGATAAAGTCATCCTAGCAGTGTATCGTTTGGAAGGAGATGCTGATCAATGGTGGAATCTTGTTAAGAATACAAGGCAAAGGGATGAAATTGAGTCTATGGAATGGGACGAGTTCAAGAACTTATTTTTCAATAAGTACTTCCCTCGTATTCTCCGAACAAAGATGGAGAAAGAGTTCCTTGAACTGAAGCAAAGGGATGATGAATCTGTTGGTACCTATGAAGCAAATTTTACCAGACTTGCAAGGTACGCTTCTGGTATTATTATCCAACCTGAGAGTAAGATCGATCGATTCTTTAGTGGCTTCAAACCAAGTCTTCGAAGGGCGTTAGCCATAAGGGACTTCAATAGCTATGAGGAAATCGTTCGATGTGCTCTCAAAGTCGAGATGGAGATTGGAGTAACCCATCAGT
Organism: Viscum album; assembly: GCA_963277665.1. Taxonomy (NCBI): domain Eukaryota; kingdom Viridiplantae; phylum Streptophyta; class Magnoliopsida; order Santalales; family Viscaceae; genus Viscum; species Viscum album. The sequence goes on from OY728125.1 coordinate 1,716,904,649, forward strand.
CACATGGGAAGAGGAAGATGGAATTCAAATAAAAATCTAAAGAGCACACGGAAAAGAAGATGAACTTTCCCTTATGCTCAAAGTGTGGAATGAAACATGGAGGGAGTTGTCTTAAAGGGACAAGTAAATGTTTTAAATGTGGAAAGGAAGGTCATCGGGCTTTTGAATGCCGTGATAATGGGAAGAAGATGTCTAATGATGAAAACAAAGGAAGGGATACACAGAATGAACCTGCTACACTTCAATGTTTCAAGTGCAAGGAGATGGGGCATTATGCCAATCAATGCCCAAATCCAAGGGTTGATGATGATGGTCGACGTCAAAAAACTCTTAAGGCTAAAGACAAAGGAAAGTCACATGCAATTTCTATCAGCGATGTGGAGTACGATAACGATGTGGTGAAAGGTACACTTACCATCCACTCTAAAGTAGCAAATATTTTATTTGATTCTGGATCCACCCACTCTTTTATTTCTGGAAAATTTTCTAAGGGTATCACCGTATTACCTCAACAATTAGATGTTGAGTTAGCTGTGACAACACCTAATGGCACATCAATCGCATCAAAAGTTTATAATTCTTCTCCGATCGAAGTTTGTGGGAAAGTGCTTCCTGCAAATCTTGTGATCCTTCCTTTAGTGGAATTTGATGTGATTCTTGGCATGGATTGGCTTTCTCTACATGGAGCTCATATCAATTGCCAAAGAAGGGAAGTCACATTTCATATTCCAGATCAATCTACGATCGTCTATCAATGCAAGGATGAACATAACCTTCCAGTGGAAATTCCTTCCATCTTATGGGTCATGATTCCACTAAATGAAGGTTATTTATCTCAAATGGTTGGAGAGAAACTTACGATTAAGAATATGCCCATTGTACGGGAGTTTGATGATGTCTTTCCGGAGGAATTACCGGGTCTTCCACCAAATCGTGAAGTTGAGTTTTCAATAGAACTCGTACCGGGTGCTTTGCCTATTTCAAAGACACCTTATAGAATGGCCCCAATTGAGTTGCAGGAATTGAAGAAGCAACTCCAAGAGAATCTTGATAAGGGATTCATACGCCCTAGTGCGTCACCTTGGGGAGCACCTGTTCTATTTGTTAAGAAGAAAGATGGATCAATGAGACTCTGCATTGATTATCGAGAACTTAACAAGATCACTATCAAGAACAAATATCCTCTCCCACGCATTGATGACTTATTTGACCAACTACGCGGAGCTCAATACTTTTCCAAGATTGATCTTCGTTCAGGGTATCATCAATTAAGGGTCAAAAGGGAGGATATACCAAAGACGACTTTCCGTACAAGGTATGGACACTATGAATTTATAGTGATGCCATTTGGTCTTACTAATGCCCCTGCTATCTTCATGGATCTAATGAATAGAGTCTTTAGAGACTATCTTGATCAATTTGTGGTAGTCTTTATAGACGATATTCTTGTCTATTCAAAGAGCAAGGAAGAACATGAAGATCACTTGAGAATTATATTGAAGACCCTGAGAAAAGAGAAGCTTTATGCCAAATTTACCAAGTGTGAATTTTGGCTTCAAAAAGTTGCATTTTTGGGTCATATAATCTCAAAAGAGGGGATATCTGTGGATCCAGCAAAAACAGAGGTTATCAAAAGATGGTCAAGACCAACAACAGTAACTGAGATCCGAAGTTTTCTTGGTTTGGCTGGATATTATCGACGTTTTGTAAAAGATTTTTCACGATTATCTAATCCACTCACCAAGTTGACTCGGAAAGGAGTTAAGTTTGTCTGGACAGAGGAATGTGAAGAGAATTTCAAGGAGTTGAAAAGAAGGTTATCCAGTGCACCTGTGCTCACACTGCCTTGTAGTGGAGAAAGGTTTGTGATCTATAGTGATGCATCCAAGAAGGGATTGGGGTGTGTTCTTATGCAAAATGATATGGTGATAGCTTATGCCTCACGACAGTTGAAAATCCATGAGCAAAATTACCCAACACATGATTTGGAGTTGGCTGCGGTAATCTTTGCATTAAAGATTTGGAGGCATTACCTTTATGGTGAAAGGTGTGATATTTATACTGATCATAAAAGTTTAAAGTATATTTTCACACAAAAGGAGTTGAATATGCGTCAAAGAAGATGGTTGGAGCTGATTAAGGATTATGACTGCTCAATCCATTACCACCCTGGGAAAGCAAACAAGGTGGCAGATGCGTTAAGTCGACAAGACCATGCTAGTTTATCCATGATGAGGATCACAAAAGATCCAATATTTATGGATTTACAAAGGATGTATCTTGGAATTATAATGGAAGTGGAAAAATCTTATCTTTCTCAAATGAATGTTCAACCATCTATACATGTGAAGATTAAAGAGGCACAGAAAGAAGATGTCGAGTTACAAAAGAAGGTGAGAAATGTTCCTGAATTCAACCTTGATTGTGATGGGATAATAAAGTTCAGGAATCGGGTTTGTGTTCCTCCCATCCCCGAATTAAAGAAAGAGCTGCTGGATGAGGCTCATAGTTCTTCATTCTCTATTCATCCTGGAAGCACGAAGATGTATAGGTACCTGAAAGAGTACTTCTGGTGGGATGGCATGAAAAGAGATGTTGCTGAATATGTCTCTCGATGCTTGGTTTGTCAACATGTTAAAGCTGAGAGACAGAAGTCTAAGGGGATGTTACAACCATTACCCATACCCGAATGGAAATGGGAAAACATCACTATGGACTTTGTCACAGGACTTCCTAAAACATCCAAAGGCAATAATGCTATCTGGGTCATAGTTGATCGTCTTACAAAGTCTGCACACTTCATTGCTATTAGAGAGGATTTCTCTCTAGATCAGCTTGCCAGGATATATGTAAAGGAAGTGGTAAGATTGCATGGAGTACCACTTTCTATTATATCTGATCGAGATCCGAGATTTACCTCGAAGTTCTGGCGAAGTCTTCAGCATACTCTGGATACAGAGTTGAGTTTCAGCACTGCTTATCATCCCCAGACAGACGGCCAGTCTGAGAGAACAATTCAAACCCTAGAAGATATGTTGAGAGCTTGCTCTATGGATTTCAAAGGAGGTTGGGATCAACACCTACCTTTGGTGGAATTTTCTTATAATAATAGCTTTCACTCCAGTATTCAGATGGCTCCTTATGAAGCTCTCTATGGAAAGAAATGCAGGACTCCAACTTGCTGGGATGAAGTTGGGGAAAGAAAGCTATTAGGACCTGATCTCGTTGATGAAATGGCAGAAAAGGTCAGATCTATTCAACAACACATAAGAGCAGCTCAGAGTCGACAGAAAAGTTATGCCGACAACCGAAGAAAAGACCTAGAGTTTGAAGTGGGTGATAAAGTGTTCTTACGAATATCTCCCTGGAAGAGGGTTATGAGATTTGGAAAGAAGGGGAAGTTGAGCCCTAGATATATCGGTCCTTTTGAAATACTGGATCGTGTTGGGAAGGTAGCTTACCGATTGGCGCTTCCACCGAATCTCTCTCAAGTTCACGATGTGTTCCATGTATCTCTCCTGAGAAAGTACATACCAGATCCTTCACATGTACTCAGCTCAGAAGTTGTACCGCTGGAGCAAGATCTTTCTTATGAAGAACAGCCGATAGAGATTCTGGATCGTAGTGAAAAAGTCCTACGAAACAAGACCACTCGCTTGGTGAAAGTTTTATGGAGAAACCACCAACTTGAAGAAGCTACATGGGAGCTTGAGGATATGATGAGGGAGAAGTATCCTCATTTGTTTGTTGCAAAGTGACGAATTTCGAGGGCGAAATTCTTTTTAAGGGGGGTAGAATGTAACACCCGAGACTTTTATGTTATATAAATCATCAAAGGAATCTTTTTCTACACAACACTTGCTTGGCTTGCTTTACACGCAATCGCGACCTTCCTCGATAGCTTGCGTCGTACGCAATACCGAGTTTCACTAAACAACAATATGCTATTAAAACTAGCCGTTATGAATAGTAATAACCACTTTTTGAAATTTTATAAATTTTATTTTTCAAAATGGACTTCATTTTTGGACTCAGAATATCGAAATTAGCCTAGGGTGAAATTTTGGTATTTTTCTGAAAACTTTCAATTTTTGATGAATAGTGAAACCACTAAGTGGTAGGTTAAAAACTGAATTTCGCATAAAACTTAATTTTACCGCTTCTGTGAATGGAATTTCAAAAATCCGAGAGACACGGTTAATATCAAGGACTAAAATGTGGTTCAATGAGATGAAAATAATTTTTTGGTGAATAGTAACTTTTTACTATTTTTACCGCGGTTAATAGTAAATAGGGTAACTAAGGGTAAATATGATATTAATATTACCCTAACACATGTCCTAATTCTATTGGACAAGTGTAATTCGACCAAAAACAAACTTAGGAATAAAATATGACCATTTAGGCCCACTTGGATTAGATTAGGACATTTATTATTAATTTATTTAAAGAAGGGTTAAAATAGTTAAAATCAAAGTTTAATAAGTAAATCATTTTTTATATAGGGTTATACATAAGATAAATTCGATTTTAAATATTAATTAGAAAGCTAAAAAGATTTTCTACATGATGGTATTTTATTTGTAATTTTTAGACATCAAAAAATTTAATTTATATATGACACAAAGATGATGCAGTAATTATCTTATTAATGAAATATTGAAAAAATTGATAATATAAATACCCAAATAAATGTAATTTGAGACTTTTTATGAATTCCACTAATTTTCTAGGTTACTATGATGTATTAGTGTTGATTTAATCAACTGGGTTCGAACATATAATTCTGTTATGACTTTCACAAAAATCATATATCAAATAGTGTCAAAATTGACACAAAATAGTTTTTAAATCAAATATTATATTATTAATTGTTATTGTATTCCTAAAAATCTAAGGTTCGGCCAAATGACTTAGATAAGGATATATATTTTAATAATAAACAATTTGGGGTTCGTTTGGCATGTTATAGTAAGTGTATTAACCATATAGTGAAATAAAACAAAAAGACATGGTAAAAGTTAAATTATTTAACTTAGAGTTAAATCTAATTGATAAGGTTAAAATAATACCCTAAACTTGTCTAAATCCTATTGGTTGATAGGATTTCGACCCTTCCCCACATTATCTTCGAAATAAGACCCTTTGGAACCATTATAAACCGATTTTGACTTTAATATAAAATAATATTTTGAGATATTCCTAAGGTGCCCCTCTCCTCCCTTATAAAAGGGCACCTCCTCCCCCTCCTCCTCACACCAATTTGAGCACTCAAGCTCGGCCAACCCCTGCCATTTTCTCCTCTACACTTCCCTAGAATAATCCTAGAGGTCCTGGTCTTCTCCAAAGACCAATCTTAGTTCCTTAAGTGGAGGATTCAAAGAGGCGTTCCAAAGAAGAGGTAATATCCATTACCGATCTTTTCAATTTCTTTCTTCTTCAACTTCTTCTTCTTTAGTTGTTTCATGATAAAGTAATAACATCAGTATTACTTACATACTGATATGTTATTATAAATATGAAACAACCCTAATTCACCTTCTATCCATCCTACGGAAAAATGAAATCACCGCGCGTGCGTACGTACGGAATACCGTCTCCACGCCGTGGTGTAATCTATTTTCCACCATCACCTTACAAGGATGGGTATAATGGTGTAATCAGTAACTATATATGATTATTATTAAGTAATATTGATACTGAAATAATATATATACTCCAATACAATTCCACGATCATAGGAACGATATCATCACTCGTGCGTACGTACGGAATACCGTCTCCACGATGTGATGCGACTCGTTCTACATGATCTTCATTTCATAATGATTATATAAATGAATTGAATGAATGAATATGGTATATACTACACTAATACCATTCTGGAAATGAATTATCTATAACCTAAAGATAAGAATAAGAATTTATTCGACAAAACACGCATAAGAACAAAAAGTTATAAAGACCCGAGTAACAAGTAACAATGAAATATTACTAACAAGAAGCTAATAATATGGCCATATATGATCTCATATCAATATGTATGATTCTGGAATAAGTCAATAACATTATTTAAACCATTATACAGGAGCTTCGGACACGAACAAAGCAAATCGGACCTAAGGTAAGGGAAATATCACAATCTCATTTTTATCCGAGATTGTTTATTCGTAAGTATTTACTGGGGTGTATTTTATCATCCACATCCATGTTCCCTCAATATGTAATATTGTTTCCATCCACTTGAAATAGTTTAAATCCAATTTTACCCTTAGGTGAGTTTTTAGTAAAGAATATGAAAGGAATCTTTTGTCGTTTTTCCGTACGAGGTACTTTTTGACTTTTCCGACAAAAGTACGAAGAATGTTTTTTTTTAACTTATACGGCATGAATGGATTTTTAAAACATTACTTCAAAGAAGCTTCCTTTACAAGTTTTCAAGTTTATTTTTAATCAACTTCTTTTATTTTAAAGTTGTATGACATGTTATGAAAGGAAAAATGTTTTTGAAGAAGAAAGGATATTTTCCTCAAGAATTCAATTCAAGTGTTTTATCAAAATTATTTTCCATCTAAGATAATAAAGGGTTCTGTTTCTATCCATATTTTTACATTGGTTTGACTATTTTGTGATGGAATTATGTTTATGAATTCCTTTATCATATATGAATTGATTTATGATGTCATGATGTTTCAAGAATCCCATTTTTGTTATATGTGTTATGCGATGATGTATGTTTTATGATTATGTGGCACACATAAGAAAGGATTCATTATAAGATGGGTGGGACCTATATCTCCCTCCAATGCATTGGGTAAAGATTTTATATCTCATGAGATAGACATGGCTGGAACGGAAGGTTATTTCGGTTCAGTGATACAGGACTGAAACGAGGAGTGAACTCGGTTCAGAAAGGGACTTTGTCCACTAAGATAGTCTTGGCAATGAGTCATGACTAACAAGAAATGATTTTCCATGATTATGTGTGCATGCCACAAAGTTTCAAGTTTTATGTTATGATTTTGGGGATCTCATTTTCACTTCTATGATTTATTCCATGTTAAGATATTATGATCTCTTTTGCAGGTTTTGATTTTCATAAAGATATGATATGATTTTTATTTCCTTTATTTGCCCTTGCTGAGCATTTGAGCTCACCCTTTTATGTTTTCTTTTCCCCAGGTCAGGAAGATGGATATTAAGTAGAATATGCTAAAAGGGACCCTAGATATGATGAAATAAATGGGAGACACTGTAGAAGATTTATGAACCAGTTGTTTATGTTTCCCAGTTTCTAAAGACACTATACCTATACGGTCCTTTGTGGTTTTGTCATATGTTGTAATAAGTGTGCTTCAATTTTGAAGTATTAACAATGTATGTAAAGTGTGGGTCGTTATAAAATGTTTGAAGGATTGAAGAATGTAACACCCCATTATTCCACAAAATGTTTCTTTTTAAATAAATTGAATAGTTAGCGGTACATACAACACCAAGTTCCAGTGCACCATGACCCATCAAAATTTATATTTAAAAAGATATTATAAACATTATTAACCACATTATGAAGTTTATAAATATTATTTTTCAAAATAGACTACATTTTTGAATTTGGAATATCAAAATTAGCTAAGGGTGTTTTTTTGTTATTTTTATGAAAAGTTTCAATTTTTGATGTATAGTGGAAAATACTACCTTGTTAAAATCTAACTATTCAATTAAATAATTAATTTTTTTTAATGTCTAAATAGATAAATAATATATATATTTATCCAATTTATTCCATTAGAATCATTTTCTAATAAAATTAGATATAAAAATTTGTAGAACATTTGAATGTCTCTTTTACCCGCCTTCTCGCCACATCTGCATGATTAGCGTTATACTTAATTTTCCCATTTTGGTGAATATAATTTCTAAAAATATACATACATGGTTATAATTATTATGGAATTTTGGGCCTAATATAAACTACTTAATTTTTTGTGACAGGCAACTTTTGTAAATTATTATTTATTTTTCAATGTTAAGGGTAAATCAGGTAATTAAAGGTAAATATAATATTATATAATTTAAATGTTACCCTAAAACTTTTCAAAATTTAATTGGATATGTTTTTTTGTTCCAAAATAAACCTTAGGCCGAAATTATGACCTTTTTAATCCACATGGATAAGAATAATACTTTTATTATATTTTATTTTAAGATAAGTTAAAAATGTCATACTCATAATTTTAATAACTAAATAATTTTTAATATGGGGTCATACATAAGATATATTATAATATAATAATTTTAAAGATAATGTATTTATCTTCATAATGAGAATGTATTTTTAATTTTTTGAGAAGAAATATTATAATTTTAGGATTTCACATTAATGATGCAGTAATTGTTTCACGAAAAGAAATATCAAATAAATGATATTAAAAATATTAAAAAAATTATAATTTTACATAATAAATGACATAAAAGGTTATTTAGATAACATATACATGTAAAATATATATTACAATAATTATTTTAAGTTATCATGTTGATGAAATCTTTTTAAAGAAAAATTATAAATTATATCGAAATTGGTAAAAATGATACTTTAAAATAAATAATATTTTATTGAATGATAAAATATTCATAAAAATATATAGTTAAAAAAATATATAATAAGGTTATATATGTCATTAATTATCCACTTGGGGCACGTTTTACATTTTATAGTAAATAGATTAACCCTAAAGAGTAAAAATCCAAGTTGTCACAGTGAGAGTTAAAGGGTTTAACAAAGTGTTAAATAAAAAAGATATGGTTAATTCTGGGACATAAACATGAATAAAATAAATGTTTTAAGTGATTCAAACCCATAATCGTTTTATATTTGATATAAATAACTTTGGATCTATTTTAATTCTGAAATTAATTTATATTAATATACTATTTTAAAGGATCCCAAGAGTGACCCTTCCCTCTCGTATAAAGAGGAACCTCTTTCCTCACATCCACACACCAACTTGAGCCATATATATAAACTAAAATATTCCAAATTATCCTTTAAATATTTTTATTTAACTTATGGAAGTGTTCTTCTTTGAAAAATTCCATTTCTAATGTATTTAATAGGAGATCTAATGGAAGACCACCGAAGAAGAGACAACTGTTTTAACAATTCAATTCAACTCATTTTCTTATTATACATACTATATCTATGTTGTTTCCATAAATATGTAATAACTCAAATATCATCTATATAATGAGATTTTATTATGATTATAGGACAACCATGTTCTTTATTGTATCCATCATATGAAAAAAAAATATCTCCATCAATGTGTATGAACGACTTACCATCTCCACACCGTGGTGTAAGTTTTTTTCATCACTAATTTATTTTTATGGGTATAATGATAAATATTATGGATATAGACAATAAATATTATATGATAATGATTCTTTATAATTAATATTCCATCCAATTTTATAATATTTAACACTTATGGGAATGATATCATCGCTCGTGCGTACATACGGACTACCGTTTACACGACACAATGACATTCATTCTCTATGATAACCATTAACGAATGATTATAAAATTTATATGATGAGTAAATATGGTATTCATGAACTTAATATCCTTATGGATTTGAATAAAATATATCCTATTCATAGGAAACATGACTTACACGCCAAAACATGCATAGGATGACAAAACTGTTAACACCGAAACAATGGTAATAATGAAATTTCATTAACAAAATGATTTAAGAGGATCATATATGAAACCATAAATATTTATATGGTTATTGAATAATTTAATAACATTATTTAACAATTATACAGGAGGTTAACACACCCTCACCTAATGGATAGTACCAGGTAAGGGTTAATTTCACAATCTCCTTATTATCTGAGATTGTTTATATGTATATAACTACTGGGGAATCATTATCATCCATGTACATGTTTCATAATAAAGTATTCAAAAATTATCTAAAAAATATTAAAGACATTTGTACCAAGGTTGTAATTTTTATTAAATGTTATGAAATGAATATTTTTGTCATTTTCCATACGAGTTGCTTTTTTGACTTTTTTGGAAAAGTACGAGAAGAATGTTTTATTTATGTTATATGGCATGATAATATTTTTTCCATAATATTGATTCTTTATCATTTTAAATATTACCTTATAATATTACAAGATTATTTTCATAATAATTTTTTTGTTTTATAATTGATTTTTTTTTAAAAATTATCTCAAAATAGAAAAAATTATTTCTCTAAAAATGTTTCTATGATTTTATTAGAGTATTTTCATCTATATAAAAATCATTTATTTTATTTTCTATTAACTAAGTCTGATTTATTATGATACAATATAACATATTTTATTAAATGGTATATGATATGATTGAATGTGTATGTTATAATTTGATAACATTAATGGATTGTGGATAATTTATTAACATTTTGTATTCTAGTTTTAATAAAAATATTTATATTGGTTATGTTTTGACACTTTCATATGAGAAATTCATCATACCTCGTAAGTGACAGTTTGGGGGCCATTTAATGAAATTTTTATGGGTTGGGGCCGTATTAATGAAAGCCCCTCAATGCATTGGTAGTTCTCAAGAGAAAAACTAGTTCTAGTTTCGACTAATATCCTACCTATTTATGGTCTTCATATGAGACCCTAATGGTATGGTTATGATGTACGAGAATATGAATTTCCACATTATGAGATTATTAATTGATATTAAATGTCATTATTATTCTAGTAAAATATCCATATAATTTTTTAAATGTAATTATTTGATTTATTCTTTCCAAATTATGCACAATATTATGTTTAAAAATCTTGTGATTCATTTTTATAACTTTACTTAAAAGTTTATGCTTATTTATGATAGAATATGCTATATTGTTTACCCTTATTGAGAATCTAAGATAACCCCTTTCTTATGTTTCATTTGTCCCCAATATGAAAGGATGTATATTATGATTGACCTGCTCAGATATTCCAAGGGATATAAGTGTTGTTAAAGAAGATACTATATTGTTTTCCATTTCATGATGTAATGTAAAACTTATGATTGTATGTAGTTTTTCTAAAACTACTAAACTATTTAGCTCTTTGGGATGTGTTTCCTTATATAATGTACCAATGTAATAGAATAAGTAATTGAATCTAGGAAACTAGGGTCAAGGTAATTACATGAACCACGCGGTTTGGCCCTATGGTATGGCTAACTAAGTGCCAACTGTGCGACACAAAAAGATTCAGAACCACACCATGCATGGTTAGTCCACACTATTTTCCAAATTGTTTGAAAATCATGAATGATCCCATTGTTAAAAATTAAAATGGTGTTACATAGTCATGATTCCCCTACTACACAATTTTTATACCATGTCCATTATACCTTGAGGGCCACACAGTTTCACATGGAACGCCGCATAGTTTTTCTAAATTGTGCTCCTCGGTCTAAAAACCATTAAAAGCAGTTTCTTTGGCCTCAACTACTCATGAAACCAATTCAAAACTAAAAAACATGACACAAATTTCAATGAAATATAAAAATAGGCTTTAAGTGAATGGAACTCTCAATATTGGGTTATGTTAATCAGGAAAATAGTTGTCATACTAAACAAACTAAAAAAATTCCTATGGTTAGAGAAATTTGACCCACTCAAAAAACTCAGGACATTACAGTCTCCCCTCCTTAACATTATTATCCCTGATCTATCAATTCTTTCACAAATATGGTACCAAAAATACCCATCTCATTAAAATAAAACCAATCTAACCCAGTCTATAAGTTAGGGTTAAACTCTCTCAAGGTGCTCCTCACCATAGTAATTACCTACCATGGTTGATTATCACCTAAAAATTATAATATAATGGTCCTCCAACTATCCTTAGACTCAAAAGTCCTCTCTTGATGCATCATCATAGGTGCAACTCATCAGGTGCTCAAATCATGCCCATTTCATACTTGACCCCCATTAAGTACCACATATCATCAGATGTACACCTCATGAACATGTCACACACAAAAAATATGATGTCCCAAATCTCATAAGATACAATAATGATGTCCATTTTCTACACATATAATTCATAACAGGCATCGTGTCAATGCCCAGATTCTTACACACTTCATATAGATCATTAATCTCATTGATTACCATATTTATATGAACCTCCTATAAATCCCACATCACATAAAAATACATAATAAATCCACTTTCCATAAACCTCATAAATATATAGAATGCATACGAGGTGATTCCAACCTACTAATGTGTCTAGTTAGTTTAAAATTACATCCCATACACCTCATGAACTCAAAACTGGGCATTTCTACAAAATGGGAAATGGAAAAATAAATAGAACCCTGGTAATTCCCATGGAGTTCCTCAAGCCATAGATGGAACCCTTACTTGCTCCACATATGGAGGCTCAACTACATGCACCAATCCTAAAGCCTAACTATTAGAGGCCTGGTCTCCTTTAGGAGCTACAAAATCCAATAACTCTGACCCCACTACTAGGTACCACTATCTTTTCCATGAAATCTACGGGACACATAATCTCAGTTACCAACTCCTGGTACCACATTGGGTCTAACCATAGACACCCGAGTCTACCCCAATCTCTAATAGAAACATATCTTAGAAAGATTAATGTTGAGAAACTTGATATTTTAAACCTAACTACATACTCAACACTCCTTTGGTGACCAGTCACAGTATGTCCTCACATGTCCTAAATGGCCGCATGGAAAGCACACCATAGAAAACCCACTCATTGGTGGTCTTCTCGAGTCTCAATCTTGAACACCCTATTGAGTCTCTTCATGTAATCATTAAGTTATATTTGAGGAATCACCACTGAAATCACATTAATCTATAACCTAAATAGATTATGACTGGTACATCAAGTTTCCTTTGGTAATCAGTGCCAAATTCACCACCTCTAAGAATGTTTCTAACCTGAACATGTTTACATGCACCCAGATGGTGTGTCACTATAAGATCCTGACCATTTCTGGAGTTATCTCGATTCTAGTTATAGGGTAAGGAAAGGTTCTACCATTGACCCTGAGGGATTCCAAGGCCATATAAACTCAATTTTTCGAGATTGAAATCTCGAATCAAATTCCCTCTCTCTGCACAGTAAGTGGATCTCATCCCAATTCTTTTTTTGTTCATTATCTTCTATTTCCTTTATGATTTTATGGAGGATATCCTTTATTTTCTATAGATCTAATCTTATGTGGTAAGATATAGATTTTGGATTGGATATCTATAACTAGTTTGATTATATCTTGATATTGTAATATTGATTTTGGTATTTAGATCTGAAACTCATATTTATGATGTTGTGATACTCGAATTTTGGGAATTTTCATTGAATGAAAATACCTCAAAAAATCAAGGTAGGTGGTCTAAATATAATTCCCATAGTCATGGAATTGATATGTATATTAAAATTTTTATAACTAATAGAATCATTTAGATTTTTTTTTCTTGAATTGGGTGTATTATATTGACCCATTGAATTATCGAATCATATTTGAAATAGGTGGTTAATTGGGAAATTAATCATTACACTAAGGCGATAACCTATTTGTTAATTAATTTCTAGAAATTTATTATAAGAGGTAGGGGTTTTAATCTAGATAATTAATGATGGAATTAATTATGTGACATTGAAATCGCTAAGTTGAGATTATTAATTAGTAATTAATTATGTGCCTATGATAATATGATGCACCTAATTAATGGTGGGACTAATTATAGAAATTTGAGATTATAATGAGATAATTAATTCTAGAAAATTAATTATGGAATATGAATTGTGATATTAATAAATAAATTAATAAATTAATTAATGGTTTGAAACACTTAGTTAATTATTTAGTTTACTAATGGAATTGATGTGTTTAACTAATTATTGGGTTTGTAATGAGATAGAGGTGGATAATTAATTGATAAATTAAAAATGTGATTAAGAATGGGAACATGGTCACTCTAAATTGAGAAGTAAAAATGGTAACATAGTCATCATACATATGATTAAAGTGAATGGGAATGTGGTAATTCTAAATTGAGAAGTATACATGGTAACATGGTTATTATACTTATGAGTAAAGAAAATGGGAAAATGGTAATTCTATTGATAAGTAAGCATGTTTACATGGTCATATTAATTAAGTTTTTGAATTTGGTAACTCTATAAATGTGTCATATAAATGTTAAATTAAAGAATGGAAATAATGGTACTTCAAGTTATGGCCTCACACAAGAATATTAAAACTCCGACAAGAGTTGAATTAGGTACGGAGCTATCATAGCATCTTTGAATACTTCATGCTTAGGCAAGAATCAGGTTTTAAGATATGATATTACCTATAGAACACTTCAAGATCCGTCACGAGACGAAGCTAGTATTGGGGTATGGGACTCCTTGGGAACCCTGAAGCTAATGTAGTTAGATAACAATAAATGATAATGTAATGACTAGTTATTTATGTATTATACTAATTTATTATATAACTGCATACACTATCTTCTTACTAGAATAGTTTTAGACACCATTTGTGGTGGATTACTGATTTTTAATCACACCCTATTTGGTCTATTAGATCGGTACCTGAATAAATTATATTATTGCAGGAAAAGATAAGGGAAACGACCCTAGGTTGGATTGATGATTTCGAATGTAGATTTGATGAGGAGACCAGACATGGTTTGGAACCCACTTGGGGAGTCATAGTTTCTTTAATTTCAATTTCATTATAGACACTTGACACATATATTGGCATAACATGTTTTCCATTTGATCTGAGTATTGTATTTTCTTTTTGGTTTTCTTGTGACATTAGTATTATCTAGGTTATATATATGATTCCTCTATTTGTTACTTACTTTCACTGGTGTTTTTATCTAACAATAGAGGGTATAGTCTCCCCATTAATGAATTTCCAAACCCTCTATACTAGTTGGTAGCCTCTAGAATACGGGGAGGCGCACATGAGTCCATGTTCCGAACCAGCTCGGGGAACTGTTGGGTGGCATCCTGGTCGGGACGTTACTAAGTGGTATCAGAGGTCCAATTTTCTTTCTTCTTCTTTTGTCATAATATTTTGGGAAAGGTATATAGGAGGCTAATAAAGGTACAAGTATTGGTAATGAGCTCGTTCATGGGAGAGTCAAACCCATGTATAGGGGAAAACTGAAGTACTCAGGGTAAGATTTTTGTTATTGTTGTTTGCTATTATAGTTTAGTATTATTGCACCTTGGGCGACACACTTGTGAAATGTGATTAATGTTTTTAAATTTTTTATTATTATTGTGTCTTTTCCCAAAATTTAACAATATTTGAGTTTTCATGCATCATTCTTAGCACATAGGGTTATTGTTTCATGTGTCATTTTTGGCACACATGTGAAAACGGGTCATGTGTAAGTTGCTGAAAATAATTTTTTCTCCTTATTGTGAGATTAAAATGATAAATGGTTCCTTACATGAATTGTAAAATATTGTTAAATGATGAAAAATTAGAATAATTGGGTGTCTAAATGAGAATATTTATTATGATTGTCTGTTTACCCTTGTTAAAATGAACCTTAGAGTAGGATGATTCAGGGTAGTGATAATGCCTTAGTTTTGACCATGTGGTGCAGTGGGGGAAAATGATTTTTGTGATTATTTCATCCTATGAAAATGTTATATGGTTTTTTATGAGACCTAAGACATGTGTTTGGAATTTTAGAGACTATTCCTCCATGATTCTTGTTGAGGGATGACCTAGGGGTGTTTCTAGAAATGATTTTCCAGTTAGGGAACTTGAGGGACTGATCATTCCAGCTGAAAATGAAAGGGATTAGTTCTGAGGGAACTTCTCTCACTTCATGAAATTCATGGAAGAAGACACATGAAGATTTTTGAAGAGTATGTATGGGTTGAAAAGGTTGTTTTAGTTGTAAATACCTTTGAATTTTACTTGAGAGGGTTGGTTTTAGGGAGGTGAATTTTGGGTTGAGTCCATAGAGATAGTACTTCACCATTTAGATAATCTGTCCAAGAGCAGGGTCAAGTTAGATGCTTATATGCTTCGAGCATTAGTAAAGTACTACTAGGACATTCATGTGAAAATGGGATAGACTAACAATATTTTATAGAAGGACTTATTGGAGAGTATCTTAGAACAATTTTATCTAGTGACATTGAGACAAGATAAAGCTACTATGTTCACGCATTTGAAACAGGGGGGAATGTCGGTGATGGACTATGATGGATGGTACATAGATTAGCAACTTTTTTCTCCAATGTTATCAAGTGATGATCCAGCTATGACGAAACATTTTCAGGATGTACTTAAGTGTGAGATTAAGTCCAAAGTGAATATATTCAAGCTAAATAATTTTATAAAAGTGGGGGATCATACACTCATTGTTTAAGGGAACCTGATGGAGGCATCTAGTGATAGACATGTAGTTGTTATTGGATGATCAGGTGTCAGGACATTCAAGAGTAGGAAGTGCTATTATGATAACTTTATTTAAGGAAGTGGGAAGAAGAGTACACATACAAGAGGTTCGGTTGGACCTGAACTTATTGGGGTGACCTTTCATTAGTGCGGTAGGCTGTGACACTATCGTTGACACTATTCCAAACTAGTAGTAGAGTGTAGATCTTGTTGAAAGATGGGACATCTAAAAATATTCTACAGGTCACAGAAATAGACTATTACTGAAGAAATAGCTAGGAAAATCCAGAGTATGGGAAGAGGATGTTCTATACCATATCAGGCTAGCAATTGGAGTTCAAATGGATGAGGTGGAAGAGGTAGTAGAATTGGTGCTTTTGGGAGGTACTACCTACATCAGCAGGGTGATGCAACTCAGGGGAGTCAGACAACATCACATGGAAGAGGGGAAACATAGTTACATGTTGTATAGACTACACTAGTGGATGGTAAGGCTAGACCATCAACAGTGACAGGTACAATTCTACTAGCATCTACTTTAGACTATGCCATGTTTGATACTGGTGCCTTTCAATCCTTTAGATCTACAAATCTTGTTAATGGTTTGAGCCTGACAATAGAGTTTTTCAGTGGGGTTATTACCATAGAAACATCATTGTTAGTGTAGTATAAAGATATCTATCTACTCAAGGGATGCTCACTAGAGACTGAGCTATATAATTTCCAATGGGATCTCTATGTTCGTGATAAGGTAGTCTTCGACCTAATTATTGGTATGGACTAAATAGTAGCATATCGAGCCCACGTTGACTATTCCCATTTGAGAGTTACATTTACATATCCAAAGGGTGACCAATATATTCTTCATGGAGAGTGGTATATCCAGGAAAGTCGAGTATGGACAATTAATAAAAAAATGGGTGATATCACATCCCATGTTGCTAGTATATTGTTGGATGATGGGGGTGTTATGCAATATGTCCTTCCACTACTAGTGGAACTATTTCAGGATATCTTTACTAAAGTATTCTCAAGGCTACCACCAAAGAGAGATGTGAAATTCACTATTGATCTCATTTCATGAGCTAATCCAGTATATATTACACTATACATAATGGCACCAACTGAGCATCAATAGCTTAAGACTCAGTTTGATTATTTGGATGATAAGGGATTTATCCGCCAAAGTACGTCGCCATGGGGATCACTTATTATGATTGTAAGGAAGAATGAAGAGATTTTACATTTTTTATTGATTATCAGAAGTTGAACAAAATGAATATGAAGAACTGATATCCTCTTTCATGTATCCATGATATGTTTGACCAATTGAAGAGATCATGTGTGTAATCAAATAATGATTTGAGATCAGGGTATCATCAGTTGAGAGTATGGAATTTTGATATACTGAAGACTTATTTCAGAAGTAGGTATGGAATTTATGAGTTTGTCTTAATTTGGTTTGGGTTAAAAAATTCACTCGTAGTGTTTATGTGCTTGATGAACAAAATCTTTCATTTGTATCTGGAACAATTCATAGTGGTGTTTTTGGATGGCATCTTAACATACTCCATGAATCATGGTGATCATTCCCAACATATTGACATCATCCTAGGTACACTGAAATAACATCATTTATACGCCATGTTATCTAACTTTTAGTTTTGGATTGATCAGGTACACTTCATGGGTACATCATCTTGGAGGAAGGTGAGTCAGTGGACCCAGAGAAGGTTCCAAAAGTGTTTTCATGGGATCATCCAAAGAATGTTTTTGATATCCTAATATTTTTGAGATTAGATGAATATTATAAGATATTCAACCAAGACTTTTCCCTTTTTGCATCACTACTTTTGGGCTTGACCAAAAAGGGAGTAAAGTTTTAATGGTCAGAGGCTTGTGTGAGAGATTTTCAGGATTTGAATAATCAATTAAAATCAAAACCAATTTGGTCATGCTTGAGTTAGGTAAGGAGTATAAGGTTTATTGTGATGCTTCTGGGATTGGACTTAGAGATGTGCTTATAATGTGAGATCAAGTTGTGGTGTTTGGGTCTCAATAGTTGAGTCCTCGTGAATAGAATTAACCTACGCATGACCTCGAGTTGACAGCAGTGTTTTATGATCTTTAGTGTTGGCGACACTAGAATTTTAGAGAAAAGTTTATTGTCTATAATGATCATAAGAGATTCAATTATATATTTTCGTAGTGGGATTTTAATCTTCAGTAGTGGAGATCGGTTCAGTATATACATTATTTATATTTTGAACTGAAATATATGCCCAGGAAGAGAAATAGTTGGGCTGATGCCTTGAGTAGGAAAACTCAGAAAGAGATAGTTCAAGAGTCAAGTGCGGAGTGAAATATGACGAACTAGTTGGCTAAAATGCATGTGGTTGTTCATGAGAGTTAGGAGCAGATGACTTTGGTTTCAGTTACAATGGAGTATATACTTTTGAGATAGATTAGGGATATACAATATGATGATCCGAAATGCTTAGCCTGAGGGAAACCATTGAAGGTGGGGATACATAATTGGACTAGTTGATAGATAAATATGAGATCATCTATGTGAGGAATTGATTTGTTGTAACTACAAGAAAATTAGAGGATCTCATGTGAGAATTTCATGCCTTGAAATGAGAGGCGCATCTAGGTGTAACCAAAATGTACATTAATATACGACAACAGTTTTGGAGGCTAGGAATGAAAAATGGTAGATAAGGGTTTCTATAAAGTTGATTCACCTGTTAATAGGTGAAGGAAGGGCATCAATGACCTAGAAGATTACTAAAGCTGTTTTCTATTTCAGAATGGATTTGGGATGACATGACTCTGAATTTTGTGGTGGGAATTCTGATGATGCTTAGGATTAATGAAACTATTTGGGACATTGTGGGCCGAATAACAAAGGTAGTGAATTTATTTCCTATAATGGAAACCATTATTGTAGAACATTTGGGATAATTGTACATTTGGGAGATACACTATCTTCATGGAGTGCCACAGACTATAGTTTCATATCACGATTCACGCATTACTTCATACTTCTGGTAGGTATTGTAGAAATCACTTGGCCCACATGTATTATTGAGTACGGATTTCCATACATAGAAATATGGGCAGTCAAAATGTACTATACATGTGCTTGATGATATTCTACGAGCATGTGTTCTTGACTTCAGTGGATCTTGGGAAACACATTTGGCATTAGTGGAGTTCTCCTATAACAACAGTTATCATGAAACAATATATATGGAACCATATGAGGCTCTTTGTGGTAGAACATTTAGATTACAACAATGCTAGTTGAAGGATGTTGAGTCAGAGTTTTTGGGAATGAGTCTCAAGCAGGAGACATATAACCAGGTACAATAGATTTAGAAATATATAGCTATGACTTAGAGTAGATAGAAGTAGTATGTTAATAGATAGAGATGACCCCTAGAGTTTACAGAGGATGATCTAGTATTCTGTCAGGTGTCTCCTAGGTTGGGTCATGACAAGATATTTTGGAAGGGCAAGTTAGAACCCATGTTTGTTGGACTATTTGAGATAGTGGAGAGATTTGGTTTGATGGTATACTGATTATCTCTTCCATAGAGATACAACACTATGAATGATATTTTCCATATATCATAAAATCAGCAGTATCACCCCAACCCTTCTCATATGATCGATGTGGATGAGGATGCCCTTGAGATAGATTCATCCATTGAGGATCATATGATATGTGTTTTGGATTGTAGTGAGAAAGTGTTTTAGGGAAAGGAAGTGCTGATATTTCGTTTGTTATGGAAGCACGTACATGTACGAGAGTAAACATGGGAAAGAGAAGTAGATATGAGGGATTAATGGTCCAATCTTTTCGGATTAGAATTTTTTTAAGGCTTGGAAGTGAATATCGACGACAATATGTTATTTGGTGGGGGAGATTGTAAGATCCCACCCTTTTCTAGAGGTATCTCGGGCATGATTCCATGGTAAAGGAAGGTTCTACCATCAACCTGGAGGGATTCCAAATCCATAAGAACTCCATTCTTTGAGATTGAAATTCCAAATTGAAGATCCGCTCTCTGCCCGGTAAGTTGATCTCGTCCCAATGCTTTTTTTGTTCATTCTACTCTCTTTACTACATCATTTTCTAGAGGATATCATATTTTTTTATAGATTTAAAGGTATCTGATATGATCAAGATCATGGATTGGAGATCTAGATCTAGATTGATTATATGTTGATATTTTGATCTCGATTTAGGGATTTAGATGTGAAACTCATATTTACATCATTTTGTTGCTCAAATTTTTGGAATTTACTTTGAGTGAACATTTGTTAACTAATCAAGGTAAGTGGTCTAAATATAATTCCCAAAGTTGTGGAATTGATATGTATATGAAAAATTGTAGAATTTATAGTATCCTTTAGAAATTGTTTTTCTTGAATTGGTATAATTAAATTGACTAATTGATTTATCAAATCTTTGATGAAATAGGTTATTAATTGAGGAATTAATCATGAGACTAAGTGTATACACTATTAGATAATTAATTTGGGTAATTTTATTATAAGAGGTAGGGGTTGTAATCTAGATAATTAATCGGGGGATTAATTATGAGACATTGAAATGCCTAAGTTGATATATTTAATTGTGGATTACATATGTATCTTTTATAAGATGATATAGATAATTAATGGTGGGATTAATTATGGAAATTTGAGATTATAATTAGATAATTAATTCTGGAAAATTAATTTTTGAATATGAATTTTGATATTGATAAATTTATTGATGAATTAATTAATTATTTGAAGCACTTAGATAATTGTTGAGTAAACTAATGGAATAGATATGTTTAACTAATTGTTGAATTAGTAATGAGATTGAGGTCGATAATTATTTTATAAATTAATTTTGTGATAAAGATTGTAAATATCTTCATTCTAAATTAATATGGAAAAATTGTAACATGGCCATCATACTTATGAGTAAAGAGAAAGGGAACATGGTCATTCTAAATTGATAAGTATACATGGTAACATGGTCATTATACATATGAGTAAAGTGAATGGGAACATGGTCATTCTATTGAGGATTATTCAAGGTAACATGGTAATGTTACTAATGTTTGTGACTTTGGTAAATTGAGAAATGTGGCTTATAAATGTGAAATTAAAGAATGAAAATAATGGAACTGTGAGTTATGGCCTAAAACAAGAATATTCAAACCCCAGAATGAGTTAAATCAGGTATAGAGATATCATAACACATTTGAATACTTTTATCTTCTACAAGAAGAAAGTATTATGATATGTTGTTTCCTAGGGAACACTTCGGGCTCCAGCATGAGACAAAGCTAGTATTGGGTTATGAGTCTCCTTGGGAACCATGGAGTTAATGTAGTTAGATAAGAATAAATGTTAATGTAATGACTAGTTATTTAGTAAGTTTACTTATTTATTATAGAACTACATACACTATCATTTGACTGGACAGGTTTTAGAAACCATTGGTGGTGGCCTATTGAGTCGTACTCGCACCCTATTTGGGTTTCTTTATCAGTACCTGAATAGATTATATTGTTGTAGGATAGGATAAAGACAAAGGGTATGGGTTGGATTATTGATTTGGGTTGGATCCAAGATGAGGGGACTATACACGGTTCAGAATCTACTTAGGGATTTGTAGTGTCTTTACATTTAGTTTCATTATAGACACTTGACACTTATATTGGCATAGCATGTTTTCCCTTTTAGTTGAGTATTGTATTTCATGTTTTTTTATCATCTTACATGAGTATTGTTTTGGTTATATAATTTATATTGCTACTGTTTATTTACATACAATGGTGTTTTACATTGATAAATGAGGTTATTGTCTCCCCATGAATGACTTACTAGAGCTTTGCTGCTAGTAGGAAGCCTCTAGTATAACAGAGTCATGCATGAGGTCATGTGGAAAATTGGCTCAGGGCACCATTGGGTGGAACCCGGGCTGGGAAGTCATAGTCATAAACCTTATTCAAAATTCCTCACCCTCATGATATTTTATCCCACCATACCAGGTCATAATTGAGACAAGTCATTTAAGGTACCTACATAGTCTATGAAGTACATGTCTGTCTACTATAGGCTTAAGAAACCCTGATTACATTCTAACCCCAAAATATCTATAAATAAGTGATCGATAAATCTTGCCTCAAAATACTTCAAGCATAGTCTATCATTTCTTTTCTCTTGATCATGTACATCCCACAAGTGTTTATCTATTCTATACATAATATACATCTTTAGCTTCACCCTCTAGCCTAAGAGTGTCTCATGCTACATGAAGATATTCTACACTAACATTTTACAGTTCACTACTACTTATATTCCACCCTCACCATAAAATAGTGGCCTGTGATGTGAATGGAACTCCCAAGTCAGGTTTTCCATTTTTGGATTGACTTCCTGAGCTACCCTATAGATTCCATAGAAAAAACAAACCAGGATGACTCTAAGCTGGTCGTCAATCCATGCCGAAAATAAGCCATATATTTTGGATATCCCGACAATAACAAAGCATGTACCTCTGAATGTACCTATAGCTCATGATATTTCTGACCCTATGGTGCCTCATCCCAACTACGAGGTGCCTTATGTTGTGAGTGCTTCAGTGGAACCAAACCACCATCCCCGTGACGCTATACCAGATCCCGTCTAGGTGGAATCCTAATGAATAAAAATTAATGGTATGAAATCCATAACATTATATATATATATAAATATCATATATTGGGAAAGATACAATATACAATATAGTATCACCAACCATACACTACCCTACCAGACCTCATATCATGACATCTGGTCTCATAGCCCCTCACCTACCCATATCAGTATCAGGTGTCTCATGTGATCCGTCCCCATGGACCCTCTCATTCCCATAACAAGGTATGGAAACACATATATCCCATAATCATATCCCCTCACCTACCCATATTTGAGTCTTGTGTCAAATATAAATATGATTAAGAAGAGTAGAATTCCACCAAAGAGGCTATACGAGAAATTCTATGTATCTTCTATATTGACTCTTTAATTAGTGGACCACCTATAATATTCCTTTACTGCTCCTATAAAATCCAATCCCATATATCATAGGAATATTAGATCAAATAACATATAGATCTCATTGTAAACACATGCCCATGCATGCTGAGTAAAATGTCACCAAATAAAGGCTACATAGGAAAACATTTTTTAGCTTTCTTTGTTGACATGTTAAACAACGCAACCCCTCGTAGTGTAATCCAGGTTCCTAATGATTATCACAAGAGATATAATTAGGAAATTATATATAATAATCCCATTCCATATGGATTCAAGGGTACATATCACCTACCTTGCCATACCAGGTTAAGGGTCACATATCATAATAGATAATAATCACACCCATGTGGACCACTTGGGCTGGAAATCATGTCATATTTAAAATATAAATAAAAAAAAATATTTAAAATCCATGGAAATATTTTATATCCCCCATGCATGGGGATACATGCACCCAAACACAGGATCTATACCCAATTCTGTCAATATCCAATTATCCAATCTACTATAACCCAAATTATATGAACAACTTAAAAGAAAATATAATGATACCATTAGCTTCCATCCTATTACTAATAAAAATAATCATTTATCAATCATTTTATTACCCTTTGAAGCACCCTGACCCATCTTTCCACTCGGACATTACTCAAGGCTTGTTGATCACTGGGCCTTAGGCACACCTCCACATAAACAAAATTATCCCAACATGCAGTGAGGGTGTAATTGGTGATAGTTGAGAGACTAAAACATCATGTGATGATAATAATAATTTCCCATAGATAAATATAGTGATAAATGAATGACAAAAAACAAGACTTGTAACCTACTGTAGAAGAAATAATAACATGAAATAACTAAAGAATAAACAATCTGAAGAAACAATGAATAAATGATCCAATCATGAATTTTACATAATATATCAACATATGATTACATTTGTAGATGAATGAATACAAGTATAGTAATAAAATAAAATAAGTAGTAGGGTCACCAATGTATAACTGTAGTACATATGTATATAAGCATACCTGAAAAAAATGATAACAAAATTAAACTCCACCTAATGTAAGAACCTCAAAGGATCCCATAAAACCATCCCATGAAACCTGTAACGACCCAAAAATTTATGAATAAAATTCCATTTATTTTAATTAATTGTCTTATGGATATAGAAAACACAGGCCCTCCATGTTTTTTATTATACCCAATTGGATTTAAATCACTATTAAGTATCATTACCATTGATAATATATCTTTTGAATAGTGATCACATGACTAGTTTAAATATAGGGTTTTAACAGATCTTTTTGGAACACACAAAGGAAGTGATGGCCTCAACCAGTAGTATCATACCCTATGAAGCCCATTTATCAATTAATCTGAGGGAGACAACATTTCTGGACGTTTCCCTAGACCAAGCCCAAGCCGATACCCAACAACTTAAGCATGAGATAATCTATTTACAGGAGTTGTTCAATCTCATTGAGATCACAGACCAAACCATATTCACCAAAAGACCCCATGAAACCCCCCATCACACACCATAATCTTATAATGTATGCTGGTGTAATAAAGGGACATGTAACAAGACCCTATAATTATGATTATGTGCATTATTTTTGTACAGAAAAATGAATATACATTCATTCTATTATTTTTACTTTGTAAATGACTTTTAAAGGACAAGTAGTATTTTTGGTTAATGTTAAAATTAAATTAGGAAATATATTTTGATGAATTAATGATTTTTGAATTAAAAAATATTTTTATTAGATATTTTAATTAAATTAATTTTATTAAATATAAATTATCGTATAATTTTAATGAACACAAATGAAATTTTTATTAAGGTTTGAAAACTATTTTTGTCAAAACCTATCAATTTTCAATAAATGTCTGTTTTTATTTTAAAATTGAAAATTCACATATTTAGAAATTTATTTAGATAAAATAAATATTATTTTTGGAATCAGGATTTTAAAATTATCCAATGGTTAATTTTTCATAATTTTCTGAGACAGATGAACTTTTGGGTAAAAATTAAATACTGTATAAATATATAATGTGTTTTATGACATCATAAGGACCCAATTGTTATATAATAAAATAATATATAATCTCTATTAGAAAAAATATATTTTTTTTATTTAAAATAATTTAATTTTAGTTTTATTTTATTTATTTTATAAAGCCTTAGTGAATCCAATAAGACATATAGAATATTTTAAAATTTTAAAATCATTTCCTTGAAAGTGTGAATCACCTCCGCATAATCAAGGTAAATATTTTAATGTGTTATAAACTAATAAACATAAAATAATTCATACCACTCACCTTTTCTAGAAACCATGTAAAAAAACCATGGGTTGGATTGTGGTTTCGAATATTTTAGGGTGTAGTGTCGAAAACCAAAATAATAAATAATTCCCCTATCTTTCTTATATAAACCCACCCATACACCCATTTATCTTTACACAAGCACTTTTATTATCGACCAACCTCTCCCCCATACTCCCTATAGTCCTCTTGAGGCAACCCAAGCTCTCAAAAAGCATCCCCCAATCCTTTGGGATCACACATCTAAGTATGGGATCTCCATCTCTCCTTTTTCTTCAAGCACCTCTTCTATGTCATTCCTTTTAATTTTCATTTTCATGATTTGGAATATATTATTA
Organism: Viscum album; assembly: GCA_963277665.1. NCBI lineage: Eukaryota > Viridiplantae > Streptophyta > Magnoliopsida > Santalales > Viscaceae > Viscum > Viscum album. The sequence goes on from OY728125.1 coordinate 1,716,930,917, forward strand.
ATATACCCCTTACTTTCCATTTCATTTATATATTATGGTATCTTCCTTTAATTACCATTAATCCCACCTATGATCCTTTAGAACCACCCATTACTATGCTGAAATTCCGTAAGATATTTATCACTTCTCATTTTCATTCAATAATTTTTTAATATTATGCATCTAAATTACATTTCACATGTTGGGATATTTTGTTACATGATACCCTTACTTTCCATAACATGTATAAATTATGATATACCCATTTCTATTTCATGAACCCAATTTACTAATTTCCATATGATGTCATTAAGCTGTAATAATTACACCCCGATTTTCCATGCCAAAGTCAACATATAGTGAATAGAATACCAATTACTCTATCAAGGGTATTCAAATTTATGAACACATTATAAAATGGTTAATTACATGTATGAATTCCACAATACTTGATCATGTAATAAATGATGATGTTTAATGAATCCATGTTATATTATCTATGTGGCACCCTTAAGTAGGATATTGAAATGATTATGAAGGGTGTGCCCTCATAACACTCCAATGCATTAGGTAATGTTTAGTATAACGAAATTTCATGCTGGGACATGGGTTTACCTAATTCCATTAAAGTACTTTGGTCCCCCATGTTGGGATAAGGTTTTACATGATTCCTTTATGTTAATGATGCATGTGTTTTAAGTTGTTTCCCTATTTCAATGTTATGATAATATACTATATAATGCATTTATGTTAATGTCTCTATTATGTTCCATTGATATGTCTATTTCTTAACATGTATTTTATTCTTCATGTTATTCCTTTTTTACTCCCTTAACGGGCTTTATAGATCACCCTTGCCTTATGTATGTCCTTAGGTTATCCCACGTAATGCTATGTATGAAGAAATGTTGTGGTCATGTAAAAGAAATTTTCAATAAAGATGTGAATTTCATGTTTTAAGTTGTTGTGTAATGTTCTTAAGCCCCAAAGAAACTAGAACTCCCAGAATAATTATTTTTATTATGTGAAATATTAAGTAGTAAATCATATTTAAATATGAAATAAATAGAAGGGTTGTTGTAGTTGGTATCAGAGGGTTGGTTTAGTTATTTTTTGTATTAGTTTTAGAAAACTCTAGGGAAAGACATAGGGATTAGACTATGTATACAAAATTAATACATATTTTTTTTTGAGTATAGAGAATGTGTTTTATCCTAAAAATAAATTCCTAACTGTATATGAACACGTAGTGTTGGCTCTGGCATAGAAGGATATACGGGTAAAACACGAGAACACACCTTTGAGCTAGACTCGAACAGGAACTGGTGTATGAAAATAAGCCTTGCTACACTCTTGGTTTGACAGTATCTGGGGATATGCTTTGGTAAATTCATAAGATTAGTATAAACCATTATTAAGGGAACAAAAAAATTCCCCTAAGAATATATATTTGGAAGTAGATCATGGATAATGTAGGTCGATGCTATGAAATTTATAAGTTAAGGGGATAAATGTAATTTATAGGTTATCTATTTTTTCATTGTATTCTCCTTTATGTATTTAATATATTAAAATATTTACCCCTAATTTTATTTTATTCTAGACAGTGGAAGGTAATAGGAGGAATCATTCTAACAACTGATGTAAAGATCAAAGTGATGATTGCTCTAATGAGATGCCCAATCCATTAGGAGCGGAAATCCCCAACTTTGTCACAATATGCTATAAGTTAACTCAAGTTTTTAATAGAAACCTAGATCAAGAGAAGCATCCACCCCCTAAGAAAGAACAAGTCACAATAGATATCATCATGAGACAGATACCTCCTAATTTTAATAGATTATCTGATCCCTCAATCATCAAAAAATGTATCAATTCCATTATGAAGATCCTATCCATCCTCCAATGTTCCAAAAAAGAGAAGGTTATTGAGGTTGCTTATTGTATGGAGGGTTAAGTTGATCGATGATAGAAATTGATCAAAAATACAAATCATGGGAAAGAGATATCAATGATGGGATGGAAGGATTTCCAAAAAATGTGCTTCGATAAATATTTTTCCCACACTCTCCGACTTAAGATGTAATGAGATTTAATTTCACTCAGGAAAAAGGATGATTAATCTATTGGGGTGTACAAGGAAAACTTCAGAAAACATTCATGATACACCTCTTGTTTTTTCGTTACACCTGAATTCAAGGATGGCCACTTCTTTGGTGGGATAAAACCTATCTTATAGAATACCTTGGAGATTCGTGACTTTGAAAAATATGAGGAGATTATATGATGCACCCTTGAAGTTAAGGTGGAGATCATATAATCTTAGGGTTATCATGGGGATAAGAAGTATAAATTGGAATTTAATTCTTGTGATCCTATGGATAAGTCCAACTATGCTAAAAAATTCCAACACCCTACTTGTCATAGATCCATAAAGAAGCACCATGGAAGTTTCCTAAAGGGGGTGATGAAATTATTTAGCTGTGAGAGGTAAGGGCACCTAACTAGTGAATTATAGTAAGAATACCCCACTAATACAACAAAGGAATGGAATTATCCATTCGAACCTCAATGCATTGTTCGTTGCTTCAACTATAAAGAACTGAGGCACTTTTCAAACCAGTTCCCTATGCCAATGGTTTTCAGAGGAAACGAACAACCTCCAAGGTAGAATTAGTGAGATTTTTTCCAAAACTATCGTCGAAGTGAATCTCGACAATGATGTGGGGATATGTAAACTTGTTATTAATTTAATAATAGTGAACATAGATTTTGATTCTGGTTCTAGAAATTATTTTATATCCCAAAATATTAGTAGAACAATTCAAACACCACCACAAATCATGGATATAGAGTTGTCATTAAAAAAGTTAAATGGGGTAATTATTTCATCCTATGTATATAAATCCTAACCTATCACAATTTGTGGATTGAAATTCCTAATGAACCTCATCATACTCACTCTAGTATAATTTTATGAAATTCCTATCATGGCTTTCCATATATAGAGCCAACATAAATTGCTGTGAGAGGGAAATAACTCTGCATATGGTGAATCGACCCCCAATTCTGTACCATTGAAATAGGATGAATATACTTTAGCACCAAAATCTCAAGAATGAATATTACTTCCCTATGAGTACACATATTTTTCATTGATGATTGATTTTAAGGAAAGAAACATCCTCAAATACATGCCTATTGTGAGGGACTTTGCTGACGTGTTACCCAATGATTTTCCTGCTCTTCCCTATAAGAGATATATTGAATTATCAATTGATTTTATACCTAGGGAATTTACAATATCCAAGACTATTTATAGAATGGATGTTTTGGAGATTGAGGAGTTAAAGAAAAATCTACAAGAGAATATGGATAATGGGTTAATATGACCAAGTGCTTCACTAAGGGGTGCACAAGTCCTATTTTTCAAGAAGATGGATGGGTCAATGTGCCTTTGCATTGATTATCATGAGCTCAAAAAATGATGATAAAGAAAAAGTATTATTTTCTAGAAATTGATGAATTTTTTGATCAACTACGTGGATCACAATACTTCTCCAAGGTGGATATGTGGTCAAGATATTACCAATTAAGGGAGAAGAAGGAGGATATTCTCAATACTTATTTTCAAACAAGGTATGGGTACTCAAAATTCATATTAATGACTTTTGGTCTCACTAATTCTCCAACAATATTCATGGACTTGATGAATATATTATTTAGATATTATGTTGAAAAATTTGTGGTTGTCTTTATAGACAATATTATAATATACTCCAAAACCAAGGAGGATAATGAGGAGCATTTAAGCAGTGTTCTAGAGACTGCACAAAATGAGAAACTCTATGAAAATTATAGTAAGTGAGATTTCTGGTTTAAGGAAGTCTCATTATTAGGGAATATCATCACAAGAAATGGGATATATGCCGATCCTTCAAAAAAATAAAATTAGGGATGGACTAGGCCGATATCTATGATGAATATCTGTAGCTTCCTAGGGTTAGCTGGATATCATCACCAATTTTTGAGAAATTTATCATGATTGTCAAACCTTATTACTAAGATTACTAGGAAGGGATTCAAGTTTTCATGGAATGAGGAATGTGAATAAATCTTCATGGAGTTGAAGAAGAGTCTTATCAATTACCATGTGCTCACATTGTAACGATCCAAAAATTGATTAATGAAAATTACTCTTGGTCTATTTAAACGTCTTCTTATATTTATGTAAAACATTTTCACTTTTTTGGTTCTATGTTTGGGATTTTAAAATACCTTTAAGAATTGGGACCATTGCTAATATAACCGTTGAAAAGTGATCACATGATTAGTATAAATATAAGGCTTTAACAAATCCAACTTACTCAGACAAAGTAAGTGATGGCCTCATCCAGTAGACTTTCCCCATATGAATCTCATTTTTCGGAGATTAGAAATTAGTTTGCGTCATTGGGATTCACTCTTGACCAAGCCCAAGCTGATCTTGAACATGTTAAGCTTGAGAAGAACTGACTACGAGAGAAGTGGAAGTCAATAGAGATTACCACCTGAGCGATGTTATCTGAGCCACCCCAATAGTCTATCACCCTCGTACACCTTACCCTTCAGTCTTATGCAGGTGTTATAAGGGATTATGTAATGATACCCTAGCACTATGACTATGTACATTATTATTTTATAGAGAATAAACATTCTTTTTCTTGTTACTTTGTAAATAGTATTTGAAGCACGAATAATATTTTTTAGTTAATATGCAACTAAGAAATCTATTTTGATGAATTAATGGATTTTTTAATTAATTAATATTTTAATAAAATATTATTAATAAATTACTTTTTATTAAATATAAATGATCGTACAATTTTTATGAATACAATTGTAATTTTATTAAGTTTTGAAAGCTGTTTTTGTCAAAACCCGTGAATTTTCGATAAATGTCAATTTTTATTTTAAAAGTAAAAATTCACATATTTAAAAAATTATTTAGATAAAATGAATATTATTCTTCTAATCAGGATGTATAAATTATCCAATTTTCAATTTTTCATAATTTTCTGAGACAGTCGAATTTTGGGGTAAAAATTAAATACCATTTAAATATATAATGTGTTTTATGACATCATAATGACCCAATAGTGATGTAATAAAATGCTATAAACATTATTTTCGGACAATTTATGTTTTAACATTAAAATAATGGGATTTTATATTTGTTTTATTGATTTTAAAAAGCTTTTTTGGACCCTCCAAGACTTATAAAACATTTTGCCTTTTTAAAATGTTTTCTCTGAGAGTGTGACTCACCTCCACATAAGAAACCCTATTATTTTAAGAATTTATTACATTGGAATTGTAAAATATTTTTTTCCACTCCCCTTTCTTAGAAACCATGGGCAAAAACCATGGGATGGTTTGGGGTTTTGATTAGTTTAATGTGTGGTGCCCCAAACCTAAATAATAAAGAATTCCCTCTCCTTTAGTATATAAACCCACCCAAGCTCCCAGTTCCTCATTACTCAAATCCTTTGGAGTTCATCAAAACTCTTACCTCATCTCTCTAGAATCATCCTAAGGTTCCCCAATCTCCCAATAAGCCTCTCTCATGCCTCTCCCAAGCCTTTGGAAGCACACATCCATGTAAGGGATTTCATCCTTTCTCATTTTTGTCCAATTGTTTCTTTAAGTTGTAATGACCTTTTTTTTTTCAATTTCAAATGTTGGGGTATGATTTTTAACCTCCCCCATACTGACCTATTTATGTTTGGATTAATGGATACCCCGTTATCTCTCATTAGTGACTCTCATGTACACCCGTTACCATGCTGAAATTCCTTGAGGGATTTCTCTCTCCTCTTTTACATCCAAGTAATTATTTTGTATTATGCATCTAAATTATATTACGTTTGTTGGAAAATGTATCTATATGACCCCATTAATTTCTATTTTAGGTAAATATTAGGATACACCCATTTCTCTTCCATAAACCATTTTCATGAATCCTAATGTCACGTCGTTATGCTTTCGAAATTGCACCACGTTTTTCCCAGCCAAGATCATTGTGTAGTGAATACCATACCCATGTCTCTATCAAGGGTATTCACCTATATGCACATATAAATATTGAATAGTATTTTCATGTATTTATTCCATATTACATAATCATGTAATAACTTATGATGTTGATTGGTTCCATGTTATATTATCCATGTGGCACACATATGCATGAAAAGAAATGTTTAAGAAGGGTGAACCCTGATAGAACTCCAATGCATTGGGTAAAGTATAGTACCATGATACGTCATGTGCAATGAGTGTTAACTCATTCTAATTCAAGTGGAATGAGGGTTTACTCGTGCTTCTGCTGCAATGAGGGTTTACTCATGCTCTATGTGCAATGAGCCTTGGATCATGCTAATTCAGTGTTAAGTGTTATTGCCACATTTCCATGTTATGATTATCATGATTTATCATGCCTTTAAGTTCATGTTTCTCTTGTTCTCCATTGATATTCCTATTGTCTAAAATGTACAGTATTCCTCAATTTATTCCATTTTTATTCCCTTATGGGGATTTATACCTCACCATTTTCTTATGCATGTCCTCAAGTTATCACATGCAATGCTAAGTATGAGGGAATGTAGTGGTCATGTAAAAGAAGTTTTCAATAAAGATATTTGATTTCATGTTTTATATTTTTATGTAATGATCCTAATCCCTAAATACACTAGACCTCTCAATCATGTATGTTTTATCAAGTAAAGTTTATGTAATAAATCATGTTTTAGTGTGTAATAATGAGAAGGGTTGTTATAGTTGGTATCATAGGGAAGTTTAGTTATTTTTGGGATTAGGATTAGAAACCCCAAGTGATTCCATAGAGATAAGACTAGGTATAATAAAAACATCCCTAAATTGTAGTGAGTATTGAGTAAGTGTTTTATCAAGAAAATACATCTTTGTCTGGATACGAGCAGGTAGATGCAGCTCAAGAAAAGATGTACCTAGGAGTGAAAACTCTGACAAGGAGTTTCGAGCTTGACCCAGGGTATCCTGGTACATGAAAATTGGCCTTGCTGCACTCTTGGTTATGACACCCCCATGGGATATGATTTGGTAAATTAACAAGCTTAGTATGAACCATTATTAAAGTAATTTTTAAAAAATGCCCCTAAGAATACATGATAGAAATTAGATCATGTATAACATAGATTGAATCATATAGATCCCTAAGTTAAGGAAATAAAAGTTATTGATAAGTCATCCATTTTTGTCCTTGGATTCCCTTTTATGTGTTTAATTGTTTTAAATTACTCATTCCTAAGACTATATTGGATAGAGGAGAACCAGAATCAAAAAGTGAAAGGAAGGGTTATCTTATATAGTTATAAACATTCTTTTATATCTCAAAAGTTTACAAGAATAATCCCAACACCACCACAAATCATGGATGTAAAGATGTCAGTGAGTATGGAAAATGGGGAAATCATTGCATCCCATGAATATAACTACTCCCATATCCTAATAGTTGGATTAAACTTCCCGACAAACCTCATCATACTCCCTCTGGTGGAATTTTATACAATTATCAGCATGGATTGGATTTCCTTATATAGAGCCAACATAAATTTCCATGAGGGAAATCACTCTAAATGTGGAGAACCGACCCCCGATTCTATACAAGTACAAGGAGGGGGATGAATCATCTTTAGTTACATCATCTCAATCAAGTATATTACTGCCCTATGAGAAAGCGTATCTTGCTTAGATGATTGAGTCCAAGGAATTAACCATCCTTGAGGACATGCCTATTGTGAGGGTATTCACTGAAGTGTTTCTTGAGAAATTGTCTGGTCTCCCTCCTAGAAGAGATGTTGAATTCTTAATTGATCTTATACCTAGGGAATTTCCAATATCCAAGACTCCATATATAATTTCTATTATGGAGATTTAGGTGATAAAGAAACAACTATAAAAGAATCTATATAAAGGGTTTATACGACCAAGTGCTTCACCAGGGGGTGCACTCGTCCTCTTCACCAAGAAGAAGGATGGGTCAATGCACCTTTGCATTGATTATTATGAGCTCAACAAAATCACAATAAATAAAAAGTACCCTCTTTCAAGAATTAATGACTTGTTTGATCAGCTATATGGAGTACAATACTTATCCAAGGTGAATTTGCGGTTGGGATATTATCAAGTAAGGGCGAAGAAGGAAGATATCCCCAAGGCTGCTTTTCCTACAAGATATGGGCACTATGAATTCATAGTAGTTCCTTTTAGACTCACTAATGCTTTATAAATCTTCATGGAAGTGATGAATAGAGTCTTTATAGATTACCTCAACAAATTTGTGGTAGTCTTTATAGTTGATATTCTAATATACTCCAAAACCAAGGGGGATCATGAGGAGAATCTAAGAACTATACTAGAGATCTTGAGAAAGGAGAAGCTCTATGAAAAGTATAGAAAGTGTGAGTTCTGGTTGAAGGAGGTCTCATTCTTGGGACATATCATCACAATAAATGGGATATCTGTGGATCCCTAAAAAAATACAATAGAGGTATGGTCGAGGCCAACATTGATAACGAATATCTGTAGCTTCTTGGGGTTAACTAGATATTATCAATGATTTGTGAGAAATTTATCACGATTTTCCAACCTTATTTCCAAGATAAATCAAAAGGGAGTAAAGTTTTCTTGGAGTGATGAATGCGTAGAAATCTTCAAGGAGTTGAAAAAGAGGATTATCACTACGCCCGTGCTCACATTACCCACAAGTGGAGAAATTTTTGTGGAAATAAGTGATGCTTCGAAGAAGGGCATGGGATGTGTGTTAATGCAAAATGGAAAATTCATTACCTATGCTTCAAGGAAATTAAAAGTTCATGAGCAGAATTATCCAACACATGACCTGGAGTTGGCTGCATTGATCTTAGATTTAAAAATTTGGTGGCATTATATCTTTAGGAAGAAGTGTGAAATATATACGGACCAAAAAAGCCTCAAGTATATATTCACACAGAAAGAGTTGAACATGCACCAATGTAGATGGTTAGAGCTGATCAAAGACTATGACTGCTCAATCCATTCCCACCTTGGGAAAGCGAACAAGGTGGAGGATGCTCTAAGTATAAAGGACCCAGTTATTCTATCATTGATGAGAATTGAAAAGGATCCAATCTTATTAGATTTGATGAAGATAGACATGAGAATTATATATAAGGGAACATCATCAATCCTTTCACACATTATTACTCAACTGTATCTTTTTGAAATGTTAAAGTATGCTCAAAATGATGATGTGGGAATTAAAAAGAAAGTGGAAGCTATTAGAAAAGGGAAATCCTCAAAGTTCAATGTTAATGAAGAATTAATTGTGAGATTTGGGAAAAGACTATGTGTTTCATCAAGTTTGGAGCCGAAGAAGGAACTTTTGGATGATTCACATAGTTAGAAATTCCCTATTCACCTAGGAAACACAATGATGTATCGAGATCTCCGAGAGCACACTAGTGCAGAAAACGTTTTTTACGTCGGTTATTTTTCATTTTTTACGTCGGTTTCTAGCCGACGTTAATACGTGTGACGTTATAAATAAGGTTTTTGACGTCGATTATTTAAAAACCGACTTCAAAAACATAAAATCGCGATGTTTATCACGTCGGTTCTAAAATAACCGACGTGATAAAGAAAATGGGAAGGGTTTATCACGTCGGTTATTTAAAAACCAACATGATAAAAGGCCTGGAAAATGGTTTATCACGTCAGTTATTAAACAACCGACGTGAGGGGTGAGCATGGTTTATCACGTCGGTTCTTATAAAACCAACGTGAAAAACCGGGGGAGGGGGGTTTATCACATCGGTTATTATATAACCGCCGTGATAAACTGGCGGGCAGCGGTTTATCACGTCGGTTATTGAATAACCGACGTGATAAACCATTTTCCAGGCCTTTTATCATGTCGGTTATTCAATAACCAACGTGATAAACCATTGACCAGGCCTTTTATCACGTCGGTTATTAAATAACCGACGTGATAAACCATTCTCCAGGCCTTTTATCACGTCGGTTATTAAATAACTGACGTGATAAACTATTTTCCAGGCATTTTATCACGTCGGTTATTTAATAACTGATGTGATAACCCCATTTTTTTTAAACAGAATGCAGTCATCTTCTCTCCACCAGAATCAACCAGAAAACAAATCAATAAATCGTACCACAAAAACAGAAGTAGATCAAAATTAAGCATGCACATTGATAACATATAAAACTTACCCCCTAGACAGCCCCCAACCTCATTTATACCCCATGGACAGCCCTCCCCCACACCATTGGAGCCCTCACCCTCATGTATACCCCCTGGACAGCCCTCCCCCACCCCATTGGATAAACCTTACCCCCTAGACATCCCCCACCCTCATTTATACCCCATGGACAGCCCTCCCCCACCCCGTTGGAGCCCTCACCCTCATGTATACCCCCTGGACAGCCCTCCCCCACCCCATTGGATAAAACTTACCCCCTAGACATCCCCCACCCTCATTTATACCCCATAGACAGCCCTCCCCCACGCCGTTGGAGCCCTCACCCTCATGTATACCCCCTGGACAGCCCTTCCCCACCCCATTGGAGCTCCCACCCTCATGTATACCCCTTGGAAAACCCTCTCCCACCCCATTGGATCCCCCACCACACTCTTGGACTGCCCCCCGACCCTCGGACACCCCCAAACACCCCTTGACAACCCCCACCCGCCTAAACAACACCCCCTCACCCTCATGTATACCCCTAGACAGCCCTCCCCCACCCCATTGGATAAAACTTACCCCCTAGACAGCCCCCACCCTCATTTATACCCCATGGACAGCCCTCCCCCACCCCGTTAGAGCCCTCACCCTCATGTATACCCCCTGGACAGCCCTCCCCCACCCCATTGGAGCTCCCACCCTCATGTATACCCCTTGGACAACCCTCGCCCACCCCATTGGAGCCACCACCACACTCTTGGACTGCCCCCCCCCCCCCCCCGACCCCCGGACACCCCCAAACACCCCTCGACAACCCCCACCCACCTGAACAGCACCCCCTCACCCCCTCACCCCACTTGATAGCCCCCACCACACCTCTGGACAGCCCCAAACAGCCCTAAACACCCCTGGACAACCCCCCCCCCCACCCACCCCTGGACAACACTCCCACACCCCTAGACCACCTTCCCACACCCCTGGACATCCCTGCCACCCCCAGGACTGTCCCCCACCCCACCGGACAGCCCTCCCAGACCGCTGGACACCCCCCAACCCCACTGAACACACCCCCACACCCTTGGAACCCCTCCCCCACAGACCCAAATCCATACCAGAAAAACCATCAAAAGTAGACCAAAACAAGAAGTAGAGAAAAATTAAACATTCAATTATATAACATTCAAAACTTACACTGTCAACTTCAAAAAAAACTAAATCCAACCTAAACAACTACCAAATACACAATTAAAACGACAATATTCAAAATTAAATTTTACATTACAAACAACTAAAATTCAATCAAACCTGTAAAATAATTTGACCACTCCACTTGTACATGTTTGATGTCTTCAGTAGTATAGGGTTGAGGGTCATCAAAAAGATACAAATGAAAAAGAAGATAGTTAACGTGTATAGTGAATAAATCAAATTGAAATATTATGGAAAATTTTAAGAGGAAATTGTGCCAGGTCAAAATTCACAACTGTCCCAGTTGTTATTATTTCATACATAAATCTTAACATATAATATCTGCATTTGATGACGCCTTGTTGTTCATGACAATTCTGTTTGAATGAGTGTAAATTCAATATATTATTTTTATGTAATAAATCAAAAAGTACAAATTATAAATGGAAATTTACCTTCGCATTTACATATTTGATCTTTTCATTTCTTTTCTTTGTGTTTTTTTGATAGTAGACCCATGAACTATTAGAAAATAATACGAATGGGGTAAATTTAAAATTCATTATAATATATAAAACTATTGAGAAATTGAAACTTACTTTTCTAATATATTCTTAAAACTTTCCCGCACATCACCATGAATAGAGCATATCCAATAAAGAGCTTTCTCCCTTGAAAAAAAAATCCCTAACATCCAATGATCACTGATAAAAGGAAATTTAATGTTAGTGGTTTTTTATGTTAAAAGATATACCTCTCACAAAAAGGCATCATCCAACATTGTGTGATTATATTCTTTTCAAATATTTCAGTAATATAAACTATTCTTTGTTCCTCATTCAATGCACATGCTTCAGGGGAAATCAATTGCGGGTCCATGAATCCATATACTTCTGTCAGCTCATTCCTCTCACAAATTTTATAAATATACCTAATACAAAACATACATAAGTATACATTTTTAATAAATATAACGCAGGGAAAAGGTGTTAAGACTTACATGGAAAAAATTTGCACCACGTTGATGCCCAACTTATCTCCAGTAACAAGCTCCATGATATCAGATGTTGTAATCCACACACTTATTTCACATCCACAAACCTGAGATTCCATTGAAAACTCATAAAAACCCAACAACAAATGTGAATATCTTGACAATCTGTCAAGACCACTGGAATTTGTATCTGATGTCATAGCCTGTTGTCTTTGTTGTTGTCTATACAGTATTTCTTTACCTTTGAAGTATTCCTGTGAAAAAAAATTTGAAAAATATAGTAGTTTTCAAATGATAAAACAACTTTAATAAAAAAATAAAATAAAAGATATAACATTCATACCTCTATGGTAATGAGTCGAAGAAGTCTGTATGGCCAAACTAAAAAATGGCCGATACTCTGTCCAACTATCGCCACCTCATCTGTAGGTATTGGTACCCTAGCTGATCTATCTATAATATCCTGTACAGTGACCCTCTAATTCTCTACCTCTAATTGTTGATGATGAATTGTATCTCCTATACAATATACCAACCCATATGCTACTATATGATGTTGAGAATCATCAACAAACAACTCGCAATATGTAGGAAGCTGCGGCGGAGGCGTAGGATAAAAAGTGGGGTCCGCAGGCTGAGGTGGGGGAGTGGGAGCTACTGGTGGATGTGGAGGATAAATAATGGGGTATGCAGGGGGAGGTGGAGGAGTGGGAGCTGCAGTCTAAAATTGTCTTTGCATTTCTGCAAACATAGACTGCACTGACTCTCTAATCTTTTCCTCCATCGTCGCATTAGTATTTTGAACTTCAGCCTCCAAGGATTCTATTTTTCTTATAAACCCCCTCAATGTTAGAAGTTGAAGAACGTGGAAACACTTTTCTTACTGATACACCTGCCGGATATCCTCTTACACAACCAGGATGTTCGGGCCTTCCCAATGCTGCAAATAAAACATCTTCCCTCCTAGTAGCTGTAAATTTCCCCTCTGAACTCTGCTCCTCAAGAGAGTCCTGTATTAATTAATTGAACATTTCTGTAATGATTGAAACTTATATGAAGAAAAAAGTTAACTTAAATAAATTAAATAGATATCTTACAATCCTCTCAGATATGATTCTCGATTCTTCCGAAAGATATTTACCTTTTTTTCCCTTCCGAGCTCTCTTCCATTTTTCATGTCTAGATGGAGGGGATGGAGGGGCCACCTCTCCAGAGCTTGAAGACTCAGCTCTTAGTTGTTGAAATTTTTCCGCCATCATTTTTTCTTCCAATAATGTATACCCTCCCCAAGATAAACTATGAGGGTATACATTTTTAGATTGGATCTCCTGATGAGATTTCCTTGTTTTATGTAATTTAAGAATAAGAAATCATTAACAAAACATTAATAAAATCATTTATATAAGAAATTTTATAAAAGTTTATATTGCCCTTACTAGAAATGACTCTTTTTTCTACTTTCAAAAAACTGTCTCCATGTGTCTTCATCTATAAAAGGATATATACGACATGGATTGTCATGACTCCTATGACCATAAATGAAATCAGATGAGAGGGTTGATTTTAAATCCCTCTATATCCTAGCAGCCAACGATAAACATTTCTTCCTGACTCCTCCAGTGTCAGGAATATCAAATGTCATCTGATAAATAAGAGGTTAAACATATTATATATACTAGAAACATTAAAAGAATGGTCAAACAATGACAAAAGATCTTACCAAAATCATCTCCCACAACTGAGAGATAATCACTTTATCCAAACCTCTCCAATCATCATACAGAATGCTAACTTTGGTCTTAGCCTGAGTTGCAACAAAACTCTTAAAATCTTTGGCATTCGGACCTCTAGGAATATCATCATCATCAAACTCAACTACTATCCTCTGATCCTGCATACGGGCAAGTGATAATTTTGGTAAACGTGTGCACCCACGTTTACCAACCTTTGAACTCTTTGTTGTAATAGGATCATGTGAATGTTCATCCCCAGAGGTATGACCAGCAATATACTCCTCTCCAGAATCATGTGGTTGATCATCTGAATGATCTATCATTATCCTTCAAATCAAAAAAACAAACGTCAGTTCACAAATATACAAATTCAAATATTTTAATACTACTGTAATCAGAAAATATAAAAGTGTACTAAGTTACATAATAGTAAACATTGGTAATATGGTAAGCATGTTAAACAATGGTAAAGATGGAAAAGATGGTCAAGATGGTCAAGATGGTAAAAATGGTAAAAATGGTAAACCTGGTAAACATTGTAAATATGGTAAAGTAATTGTCAGTGAACAAAAATAAGCATTTTAAAATTCATGTAATGGTTATAAACATGATAAAGTAAACTAAACAAACTTAAAACAAACAAAAACATATACTTATTTTATTTTAAAACATGTTTTAATAAATAAAAAAACTTACAATATCTAACATTTATGGAAAAAATAAATGTAAACAAGAAATAAACATATGTTACCTGTAATTTTAGGAATGTACAAATGGATTTTTTTCCCAAATTCCTTCGTCGTGATCGTTCCTTATGGCACAAACTATGTCTTCAACATGATCGTCATTATGTTCTGTTAATATTTCCATGGAAGTTGGGATCTCACATAAATCAGCATATTCATCAAGTTCATCCTCACCAACATATTGTTTTTTCCCTTGT
The DNA here is from genome assembly GCA_963277665.1 of Viscum album. Classification (NCBI taxonomy): domain Eukaryota; kingdom Viridiplantae; phylum Streptophyta; class Magnoliopsida; order Santalales; family Viscaceae; genus Viscum; species Viscum album. Next base: position 1,716,946,013 of record OY728125.1, read on the forward strand.
AAAACAACAGCCCACTGCATATCTGATTGATCTACTACATAGAAAATTTGTTTTTCATGTGTTTCCATTATAAAAGAATCAGCTGTGTCTTCCAATCTATTCAGATTAACAAGTGTCATTCCAAATTCATCATGGCTGACATTGTTGTTATCGTTAAACCATTTACAGTTAAAAACGGGAACTTTAATTTTAAAGTAATCAACCTCCCATATGTCTTCAATCACTCCATAATATGCATTTGATGTAGAAATTGGGTTTTTGTCCTTAGCACTCGAAAAATGCATTGCTTCTACAAACACCAATACACCACTATTCTGAACTGCACTTCTGTTGTCCTGAGATTTTGTATGAAATGAATAACCATTACTGTCATAACCGGACCATGTTATCACATTTAAACATGGACCACCCACTATCCATTTTAATGTCTCTGATACATCTGATCTACCAAGCAAAGTCTTTTTAATCCATGACAAAAAAATTTTGTTGTGCTCATTCAAAATACACATTTCTTTCTTCTTTGGATGACATTGTTTCAACTCATTAATATGCAATGTGATATACGGTTGAGCATCAGCTATGTTATTCAAGATGTATGATTCTAACTTCTTCATCTGTTCAGCTGACAATGATTTGACTTTCAAGCCGCGAATCCCCTTTCCCTCATTATTAACTCGTTCATGGCGAGATGGAGGCAAACCTATGTGTTGCGCCGCAGCCAAGTAGCTCGTACAAAACTCTGCTACCTCCTCAGAAATATACTTTTCAATAATGGAGGCTTCAGGTCGATATAGATTTTTAACATACCCCTTTAATATTTTCATATACCTTTCAAAAGGATACATCCAACGAAGATATACAGGTCCACAAAGCTTTATTTCTCGAACCAGATGAATCATTAAATGCACCATTATATCAAAAAAAGTTGGAGGAAAATACATTTCCAATTGACAAAGTATAAAAATTGCATCCTTTTCCAAAATGTTCAAAGCATTCACATCAATCGCCTTGTTACAAATTGAATTGAAAAAACAACACAACTTCATTATAGTCTTTCTGACACGAATGGGCAATATTCCACGCAATGCAACTGGTAGAATTTATTGCATCATGGCGTGACAATCATGTGATTTCATACCTATCAACTTCAAGTCCTTCAATGAGACAAAATTTTTTACATTAGAAGAATAACCTTGAGGCACTTTGGTATCATGAAGGCACTAACAGAAGCTAATTTTCTCCCTCTTTGATAATGTATGACAAGCCGGGGGAAGAAATGTTCGTCTTCCTTTAGGAGTGGGAGCTAACTCCAAACATATTCCCATTGATAGTAAGTCTAATCTTTCATTCAACCCATCTTTAGTCTTTCCTTTAATATCTAACAATGTTCCAATCAAAGAATCACAGATATTCTTCTCCACGTGCATGACATCAATATTATGTTTAACTTCATGATACCTCCAATATGGTAGCTCAAAAAAAATTGACCTTTTCTTCCAAATATGTCTATCATTAGCAAATTTATGTGTCTTTCCCAATGTCACGTCAAGGTTTTTCAACCTCTCAAAATACAGATCAGGGGATAATGGTTTTGGAGCAGTATCAAATTCTTGTGAGCCATTGAATGCCTTTTTTAGTCTTCTATAAGGGTGTTCCATAGGCAAAAACTTTCGATGACCCATATACACTGTTTTCCTCCCATGATGTAATTGACAATAGGACGTATGTTGTTCGCAAATTGGACATGCTTTTTGCCCTTTAACACTGTATCCAGAAAAATTTCCATACACTGGGAAGTCATTTATAGTGAACAGAAGCACTGCATGCAGTTGAAAATATTCCATTTTATAAGAATCATACACCCTAATACCATCAGCCCATAACAGTTTCAAATCATCAATCAACGGTGACAAGTAAACATCAATATCATTACCGGGTTGCTTTAGACCAAAGATCATTATACTCAACATGACATATTTTCGCTTCATACAAACTTCAGGAGAGAGGTTGTAAATTACCAATAAAACAGGCCATGAACTATGTGTGCTACTGAGTGTTCGGTATGGATTAATTCCATCTGTGCACAACCCTAGTCTGAGATTTCTAATTTCATTTCCAAATGTAGAATATTGCGCATCAATTTTCTTCCATTGTGGACAATCAGCTGGATGACGTATTTTTCCATCACATACCCGCTCTTCAGCATGCCATCTTAACCTTTTTTCATCATGTGAATTAGCAAATAAACATTTGAAACGATTAATTATAGGAAGATACCAAAATACCTTTGAAGGGATCTTTGTAATCTCTACATCATCCTGTGATTTTTCTTTCACCTTATACAGTGATGTCCCACATTTAGGACACTCTGACGGAAATTCATATTCCTTCCTATATATAATGCATTCATTCAGACAGGCATGTATTTTCTTGTATCCCAATCCCATCGGGCATAATATTTTCTTGGCTTTGTAATGTGAATCTGGAAGATCGTTATCTTTTGGAAGAATGTCTTTAATCAATTGTAGCAGCTCTGTAAAACTTCTGTCACTCCATCCATGCTTCGCCTTCAGGTTAATCAATCTTAACATCGCCGAGAAAACCGTAAAATCTGTACAACCGAGATATAATGGTTTTTCAGCATCACCATATAGACGTGCAACTGTCGGTTCTATCTCAATTTGTTCTTCTACAATATCGTGAATCATTTCTTCAATTCCATCGGAGTTACCATCTTGTGAATCATCATCATCAGTGACATTTCGTCCAGTTTCACCATGCCAAATCCAAGGGCTGTAACTCGGATTAAAACCATGACAAATCAGACGATCTTTTATCTCTCTACTTTTCAACTTCTTCATATTCAAACATTTCAGGCATGGAAAGAAAAAAATGTCACTACTTGGAACATTTCGTTTTGCAAATTCCAAAAAGGCATCAACACCTTCCTCAAATTCATTTCTCATTCTATGTGCCATAATCCAACTTCGACTCATTATTACCTATAACAAATATCAACAAAAAATATATATTTTTAAGATAAGATAAATATATGTTTATATGAAAAAAATCATAATTTGAATGTAAAACAATTTAAAATATAAAACAAATCTATAGGTATTTAAAAAAATATGCTTGAATATTATTTTTAAACAAAATATAGTTAGATATAACAGTTTTAAATTTCATTGAATCAAAGAAAACCATGATGCCTACATAGTTTAATATTGATTACGGTTTTTATGTTTTAATATATTATATAAACTACCTATTTAACATGTTATTAATGGTTTCTGTAGACCCTAAATCCATTTGGTAAATATTTTCACACAATTATAAAAATCAATGGAAGTGTTTTTGGGAGGAATATGTTCAATCATTTGATTTTGATGTCCCATATTCTATAACAAAAGGCAATGTGGATACCAAAGCCCTTAGTTTGGTTTTTTATTCTCAAAGGGTTTGTGATGAAAAATAAGAGTATAAGTTGATGTATATGATAAATAAAATACAACTATATTTTATTTATGGTTATGATAGAATGAATTCATACCATATCATTTAGGATATGATCCCACCAAAAGTAACCCTCCTCAGTTCGAAATGAATAAATTTAGATAATTATGCATGAATTCATACAAGTATTGTTGTACATAAACCAAAAAGAAGATTATTAGTACTAAAATTAAAACTAGGAAGAATCAATAAACTCTATATACTCATGAAAGCTACTCTACAACACTTCCATGCTACTAACATCTATAAAAACTACAAATTGCTTTTAAAAACCAATTTTTTTTTATATTTATGTATGGTGGGCATAACATGTATACATAGTAAGATCCTCCCTAAAACATCTCATGAAAATGTTGAGGAAGCACACTAAATCCCTATGAAAAAAGGAATCTAAATCATCACCTAAACATGGAAAAATAGTTTCATATACTCACTATGGATCACTCACAAAATAATTCATATAAATAAACCTTTTCATATAAAAAATTATATATGTATATATATATTAAAATTAAGGTTCTCGGATACCACTTCTCCACTAGTTTTTCTCTCACACCCCAATGCTAATGTCATGGTCTCACCCCGCCCATAAATCATCCTACACCATGTGAAATTGTATCACTTCCATCAATTAATCATATGTATCTTAGATTATCTCATCACCATCTTATCAAAATATTAATGAGGTGCATACTTGGAAACCACTACATCTTGTTTACATTAAATGTACAAAAATTGCAAAACATAATTATAGAATATCCATGAAAAAAAACGAACGAAATAAATTTGTAGAAGGCTTACTTGAATGTTGCGAGTTGAGATGATAGATCCAAGAGGAGTGAAGAAGATAAACAATGAAGCCAAAATGAGTTTAACGCAGGTCGATCGACGAGCCAATTAGGGTTTACCGCACGAGAGAGATGAGCCGGCAGACTATCAATCGAAAAATCGTAAATGACCGTCCACAGGGATTTAATTTCTTTAAAAGTTTTATAACGTCGATTATTATATAACCGACGTTATAAACTATTTTTTAAATTTATAACGTCGGTTATTTTAAAACCGACGTCAACCCCCCCCCCCCCCCCCCCCGCTCTTTGGTTTTTTACGTCGGTTATTTTGTAACCGACGTAAAAAACGAGTTATGTACGGGTTTTTTACATTGGTTATTTTAAAACCGACGTAAAAAACCCCCCCGTGCTTTGGTTTTTTATGTCGGTTTTTTTATAACCGACGTAAAAAACGTGTAGATATCTCGTTTTGTACGTCGGTTATAAGATAACCGACGTAAAAAACCAATGTACGGGAGGTTTTTTACGTCAGTTATTTGGAAACCGACGTAAAAAACCAAAGCCCGGGGGTTTTTTTTTACGTCGTTTATAAAATAACCGACGTAAGAAACCCCGCGCTTTGATTTTTTACGTCGGTTATCACATATCCGACGTAAAAAACGCGTATATATCGGGTTTTTTACGTCGGTTTCCAAATAACTGACGTAAAAAACCCCACGCACATTGGTTTTTTACGTCGGTTATGAAAATAACAGACGTTAAAAAGCTACTCGCCGCATGTTTTACGTCGGTTATATATAACCGATGTAAAAAATGGTGACGTAAAAAACGTTTTCTGTACTAGTGGCATTATTGGTTGGATAATATGACAAAGGAGATCTCCGAGTATGCATCAATGTGGCTGGTGTTTCAGAAAGTGAAGGCAGAGAAGCAAGAAGTATAAGGGGATGATGAAACCATTGACCATACCAATATGGAAATGGTAGAACATAACCATGGGCTTTGTCAACAGACTTCCAAAGACATCCAAAGGTAACAATGCAATCTGGGTTGTTGTGGATCATCTTACAAAGTCTACACACTTCATTGCAATTTGAGAGGATTTCTCATTGGATCAACTAGAACATATATACATCGGGGAAGTGGTAAGGAAACATGGAGTACCAATATCTATTATATCTGATCGAGATCTAGGATTCAACTCTATGTTTTGGAAGTGTCTTCAAAATGCTCTGGATACTGAACTGAACTTCAGTACAGACTATCATCCTCAAACTGATGGCCAATCCGAGCTAACTATTCAGAAACTGGAAGATATTTTAAGATCATGTTCAATGGGCATTAAAATAGGTTGGGATCAACATCTTACTCTGGTTGAATTCTTCTATAATAACAATTTCCACTCTAGCATCTGAATGGAAACTTATGAAGCCCTATATGGGAAGAGGTGTAGAACACCGACATGTTGGGATGAAGTCTATGAGCGTAAGATGCTAGGACAAGAAATGGTTGAAGAAATGGTGGCGAAGGTGAAAACCATTCAGTAACATATCAAGGAAGCCCAAAGTTGACAGAAGAGTTATGAAAATAACCATCTGTGAAACCTTGAGTTCAAAGTTGGAGACATAGTATTTCTATGCATATCTCTGTGGAAGAAGGTGAGGAGGTTTGAAAAAAAGGGAAGTTAATTCCTAGGTACAACGGCCCCTTCGAGATTCTTGATCGTGTTGGGGCTGTGGCCTATCAACTAGCACTTCCACATACCATGGACAAAGTACATGATGTATTTCATGTATCCCTCTTAAGGAAGTACATACCAGAACCTTGACATGTACTCTCTTCAGAGGTAGTACTGATAATGGATGATATTTCTTATGAGGAACACCCAATGAAGATCTTAGATCATAAAGAAAAAGTTCTATGAAATAAGACAATTCCCCTCGTCAAGGTGTTGTGAAAAAACCAAAATTTTGAATAAGTTATGTGGGAATTGGAAGAAGTGATAAAGAATAGTTACCCACATATGTTTTTGTGTGGGAATAGAAAATTTCTAGGACGAAATTTTTTAGGGGGGAAGATTGTAATGACCCAAAAAATCATTAATGAAAATTCATCTTGGTCTATTTAAATGTCTTCTTATGTTTATGTAAAACGTATGCTCTTATTTGGTTCTATGTTTTGGATTTTAAAATACCATTAAGAATTTTGAACATTGCTAATATAGACATTGAACAGTGATCACATGATTAGTATAAATATAGGGCTTTAACAAATCCAATTTACTCAGACAAAGAAAGAAATGGCCTCATCCAGTGGACTTGCCCCGTACGAAGCCCATTTGTCAGAGCTCGGAAAGGAAGTGGCTTCATTGGGCTTCTCTCTTGACCAAGACCAATCTGAGCTTGAACACATTAAACTTGAGAGGAACCGACTATGGGAGAAGTGGAAGTCAATAGAGATTACCACCCGAGCGATGTTATCCGAGCCACCCCAAGAGTCTATCCCCATCGCACACCTTACCCTTCAGTATTATGAGGGTGTTATAAGGGGTTATGTAGTGAGACCCTAGCACTATGAATATGTACATTATTCTTGTATAGAGAATATACATTCTTTTTCTTGTTACTTTGTAAATAGTTTTTAAAGCAAAAATAGTATTTTTTTAGTTAATATTCAACTAAGAAATATGTTTTGATAAATTAATGGATTTTTTAATTAAATAATATTTTCATAAAATATTATTAATAAATTAATTTTTTTAAAATATAAATGATCTTACAATTTTTATCAATAAAATTGTAATTTTTATTATGGTTTGAAAGCTGTTTTTTTCAAAACACATGAATTTTTTATCTGTGTTGGTTTTTATTTTAAAAGTGAAAATTCAAATATTTAGAAAATTATTTAGATAAAATGAATATTATTTTTGGAATCAGGATGTCGAAATTTTTCCAATGGTGATCTTTTCATAATTTTCTAAGACAGTCGGATTTTTGGGTAAAAATTAAATACCATTTAAATATATAATGGGTTTTATGACATCATAATGACCCAATATTGATGTAATAAAATACTATAAACATTAGGTTCAGCCAATATATGTTTTAACATTAAAATAATGTGATTTTAGATTTTTTTTATTTATTTTACAAAGATTTAGTGGACCTTCCAAGACTTACATTTTGTCTTTTTAAATTGTTTTCCTTTAAAGTGCGACTCACCTCCACATAATAAACCCTATTATTTTAAGAAGTTCTTCCATTGGCCTCATAAAATATCGTTTTACACCACCCTGAATCAAAAACCATGGGCAAAAACCATGGTCTGGTTTTTGGTTTTGATTAGTTTAATGTGTCGTGTCCCAAACCTAAATAATAAAGAATTCTCTCTCCTTTCATATATAAACCCACCCAATATCCCACTTCCTCTTAACTCAAAGACTATGGAGTTCATAAAAAATCTTAAAACTATCTCTATAATACTCCCAAGGTTCCCCAAGCTTCCAATAATACTCTCTCAAGCCTTTTCCAAGCCCTTGTAAGCACACTTCCAAGTAAGGGATTTCTTCCATTCTCATTTTTGTCCAATTTTCTTTAAGTTGTTATGCCCTTTTGTTTTCAGTTACAAATTTTGGGGTATGATTTCTCACCTCCCCAATACTTTACTCTTTATTCCTTAATGATTGGAGACCCCTTTCTCTCTCATTAATGCCTCCCATGTACACTCGTTACCATGCCAAAATTCCGTGAGGGATTTCTCTCTCCACTTTTACATCCAAGTAACTCTTTTGTATTAGGCATATAAATTCCATTATGTTTGTTGGGACATGTATCTATATGAACCCCTTACTTTCCATTTCATGTACATATTATGAGACACACATTTCTCTATCATCAACCATTTTAATGAATCCTTATGTCATGTCGTTATGCTGTCGAAATTGCACCGCGTTTTTCAAAGCCAAGATCATTGTGTAGTGAATACCATACCCTTGTCTTTATCAAGGGTATTCACCTTTATGCACATATAAATATTGAATGGTACTTTAATGTATTTATTCCACACTAATTAATTGTGGAATAACTTATAATTTTGATTGATTCCATGTTATATGATCCATGTGGCACACTTATGCATGAAATGAAATGTTTAAGAAGGGTGTGCCCTAATAGCACTCCAATGAATTGGGTAAAGTATAGTATCATGATACGTCATGTACAATTAGTGTTGACTCATTCTAATCCAAGTGAAATTATGGTTTACTCGTGATTATGGTGTAATAAGGGTTTTCTCATGCTCCTTGTGTAATGAGCCTTGGCTCAAGCTAATTCAAGGTTAAGTGTTGTTTCCACATTTCTATGTTATGATTATCATGCTTTATCATGCCTTTATGTTCATGTTTCTCTTGTTCTCCATTGATATTAATATTTTCTTACATGTATAGTATTCTTCAATTTATTCCATGTTTATTCCCTTATGGGGATTTATAGCTCACCATTTTCTTATGCATGTCCTCAAGTTATCACATGCAATGCTAAGTATGGGGAAATGTAGTGGTCATGTAAAAGAAGTTTTTAATAAAGATATTGGATTTCATGTTTTATGTTGTTATATAACGATCCTAATCCTGAAAGACACTAGAACTCTTGATATTCTATGTTGTATCAAGTGAATTTTATGTTATAAATCATGTTTTAGTGTGTAATAAAGAGCGGGGTTGTTATAGTTGGTATCAGAGGGAAGTTTAGTTATTTTTAGGATTAAGATTAGAAACCCCTAGTGATTCCATAGATATAAGACTAGGTATAATAAAAACATCCCTAAATTGCGGTGAGTATTGAGTAAGTTTTTTATCAAGAAAATAAATCTTTGTCTGGATTCGATCATGTAGAGGCGGCTCAAGAAAAGATGTACCTAGGAGTGAAAACTCCAACAAGGAGTTTCGGGCTTGACCCAAGGTATCCTAGTACATGAAACTTTTCCTTGCTGCACTCTTGGTTACGACACCCCCGGGGGATATGCTTTGGTAAATTAACAAGATTAGTATGAACCATTATTAAATGAATTTAAAAAAAATTCCCCTAATAATTCATGATAGAAATTAGATCATGGATAACATAGATTGAAGCCTATAGATCCCTAAGTTAAGGAAATAAAAGTTTTTCATAAGTCATCTGTTTTTGTCCTTGTATTCCCCTTTATGTGTTTAATAGTTTTAAAGAAATCATCCCTAAGTATATATTGGATAGAGTAGAACTAGAATCAAAAAGTAAAATGAAGGGTTATCTTCTATAGTTATACGCATTCTTTTATATCTCAAAATTTTAGTAAAACAATCCCAACACCACCACAAATCATGGATGTAAAGATGTTAGTGAGTACGGAAAATGGGTTAATCATTGCATCCCATGAATATAACTACTCCCATATCATAATCGGTGGATTGAACTTCCCGGAGAACCTCATCATACTCCCTCTGGTGGAATTTTATACAGTTCTCAGCATGGATTGGATTTCCTTATATAGAGACAACATAAATTTCCATGAGAGGGAAATCACTCTCCATGTGGAGAATCAACCCCCGATTATGTACAAGTGAAAGAAGGGGGATTAATCTTCATTACTTCCATCATATCAAGCATGGATATTACTTCCCTATGAGAAAGTGTATCTAGCTTAGATGATTTATTCCAAGGAAGAAACCATCCTTGAAGACATGCTTATTGTGAGGGGATTCACTGAAGTGTTTCTTGAGAAATTGTCTGGTCTCCCTCCTAGAAGAGATATAGAATTATTAATTGATCTTATACCTAGGGAATTGACAATATCCAAGACTCCATATAGAATGGCTATTGTGGAGCTTGAGGAGATGAAGAAACAACTATAGAAGAATCTGTATAAAGGGTTTATATGGCCAAGTGCTTCACCATGGGGTGCACAAGTCCTCTTCTCCAAGAAGAAGGATGGGTCAATGCACCTTTCCATTGATTATCGTGAGATCAAAAAAATCACAATAAAGAACAAGTATCCAATTCCAAGAATTAATGACTTATTCGATCAGCTATGTGGAGTACAATACTTATCCAAGGTGAATTTGTGGTCGGGATATTATCAAGTAAGGGTGAAGAAGGAAGATATCTCCAAGACTGGTTTTCCTACAAGATATAGGCACTATGAATTCATAGTAGTGCCTTTTAGACTCACTAATGCTCTAGAAATCTTCATAGACTTGATGAATAGAGTATTTAGAGATAACCTCAACATATTTGTGGTAGTCTTTATAGTTTATATTCTAATATAATCCAAAACCAAGGATGATCATGAGGAGAATCTAAGAACTGTACTAGAGATCTTGTGAAAGGATAAGCCCTATGAAAAGTATAGAAAGTGTGAGTTCTAGTTGAAGGAGGTCACATTCTTGGGCTATATCATCAAACAAAATGGGATATTTGTGGATTCCTCCAAGACAAATACAATAGAGGGATGGTCAAGGCAACATTGATAACAGATATCTGTAGCTTCTTGGGGTTAGCTGGATATTATCAATGATTTGTGAGAAATTTCGCACGATTGTCCAACCTTATTACCAATATAACTTATAAGGGAGTAAATTTTTCTTGGAGTAATGAATGTGTAGAAAGCTTCAAGTAGTTGAAAAGGAGGCTTATCACTGTGCCCATTCTCACATTACCCACAAGTGGAGAAATTTTTGTGGAAATCAGTGATGCTTCAAAGAAGGGCATGGGATGTGTGTTGATTCAAAATGGAAAATTCATTACCTATGCTTCAAGTAAATTGAAAGTTCATGAGAAGAATTATCTAACACATGAATTGGAGTTGGCTGCGGTGATCTTCGATTTAAAAATTTGGTGGCATTATCTCTTCGGGATGAAGTGTGAAATATATACGGACCACAAAAGACTCAAGTATATATTCACACAGAAAGAGTTCAACATGCACCAATGAAGATGGTTAGAGCTGATCAAAGACTATGACTACTCAATCCATTTCCACCTTGGGAAAGCGAACAAGGTGGTGGATGATCTAAGTAGAAAGGAACTAGTGATTCTATCATTGATGAGAATTTAAAAGGATCCAAACTTATTATATTTGATGAATATAGACATGGGAATCATAAATAAGGGAACATAATCAATCCTTTCACAAATTATTGCTCAACTGTCTCTTTTGAAAATGTTAAATGATACTCAAAATGATGATGTGGAAATTCAGAAGAAAGTGGAAGCTATTAGAAAAGGGAAATCCTCAAAGTTAAATGTAAATGAAGAATGAATTGTGAGATTTGGGAAAAGAATATGTGTTCCATCAAGTTCGGAGCTGAAGAAGGAACTTTTGGATGATGCACATAGTTCGAATTTCCCTATTCACCTAGGAAACACAATGATGTATCGAGATCTCCGAGAGCATTATTGGTGGGATAATATGACAAAGGAGATCTCCGAGTATACATCAATGTTCTTGGTGTGTCAGCATGTTAAGGCAGAGAGGCAGAAGTCTAAGGGGTTGATGAAACCATTGACCATACCAGCATGGAAATGTGAGAACATCACCATGGGCATTTTCAACAGACTTCCAAAGACATCCAAAGGCAACAATGCAATCGGGGTTATTGAGGATCATCTTACAAAGTCTGTACACCTCATTTAAATTCAATAGGATTTCTCATTGGAAAAACTGGCACAAATTTCTCATTTAATAATAATATTTTATCAAATATTTATTTAATTAAAAAATACATTAATTCATCAAAATATATTTCTTAATTGATTTTGAATATTAACTGAAAATATTATTAGTGCTTGAAAAATCATTTACAATGTAACAATAATTGAACAAAAGTATATTCATATTTTATAAAAAATAATGAAAATAATCATAATTCTAGGATCTTACTATATATCCCTCTATTACACCAGCATGCACCTTAAAATTAAGGTGTTCAATGGTGATGATTTCATGGGGCCATTCTGTGAACATGGTTTGGGTCGTGTTTTTGATAATCTTGAACTTCTCCCAAAAACAGTTTCTCTCATGCTTATGTTATAGGATCTAGTATTTCTCTTGGTCTAGGGAAAAGACCATACATTATATCTCCCTTAAAATCTCTAATAAATGGGCTTTGTAGGGTATGATCCTACTTTTTAAGGCCTTCGCTTCCGTTGTCTATTCCAAAATGATTTGTTAAAACCCTATATTTATACTAGTAATTTTATTATTGTTCAAATTATATATATTAAATGTTACAAATACTTAAAAGTCATTTAAATCCAATTGGATATAATAAAACAAAAGTATTTCATCTATTTTCTATATCCATAATACATTTAATTAAACGAAAGGGAATTTTATTCATAAATGTTCATGTAGATACAACCTTACCCCCTTAAGAAAATTTTCCCTAGAAATTTAATTTTCACAAACTAAAATAGATGACGGTAACTATGTTTCATCACTTCCTCTTGTTCTCACATTTCTTCTTCAAAATTGTGGTTTCTCCACAACACTTTGACGAGGGGAATTGTCTTATTTCGTATAACCTTTTCTTTTTGATCTAAGATCTTCACCAGCTTCTATTTATAGAAATAGTCATTCTCCAATGGTACCACCTCTAGATTGAGTACATATGATGGGTCAGTTATGTACTTCCCCAAGAGTGAAACATGGAATACATAATGTACTTGAGACAATTTTGGTGGTAGTGGTACTCCATAAAACGTTAACCACTTCCATGATATTTATCTGTGTCAGTTTATCCAATGATAAATCCTCTTGAATTGAAATGAGGTGTACAAACTTTGTAAGATGATCCTTAATAACCCCGATTGCATTGTTTCCTTTGGATGTCTTCATAAGTCTGGTGACAAAGTCCATGGTGATGTTCTTTCATTTCCATGCTGGTATGGGAAATGGTTGCATCATCACCTTAGACTTCTGCCTCTTTTCCTTCACTTTCTGACACACTAGGCACTTTGATGTATATTCAACGATCTCTTTCTTCATATTATCCCACCAATAATGATCTTGGAGATATCGATGCATCTTTGTGTTTCCTGGGTGAATAGGGAAATTTGAACTATGTGTAACATCCAAAAGTTCCTTCTTCAGCTCCAGACTCGACGGAACACATACCCTTTTCCCAAATCTCACAATTCATTCTTCATTAACATTGAACTCTAAGGATTTCCCTTTTCTGATAGCTTCCACATTTTTTTCTGAATTCCCACATCATCATTTTGAGAACCCTTTAACTTTTCCAAAAGAGATAGTTGAGCAATAATTTGTGAAAGGATTTATTATGTTCCCTTCTTTATGATTACCATGTCCATCTTCATCAAATCTAAGAAGATTAGATCCATATCAATTCTCATCAATGATAGAATCGTTGGGTCCTTTCTACTTAGAGCATCTTCCACCTTTTTGACTTTCCCTGGGTGGTAATGGATTGAGCATTCATAGTCTTTGATCATTTATTACCATCTTCATTGGCATATGTTCAAATATTTATGTGTGAATATATACTTGAGGATTTTGTGGTTCGTATATATTTCCACTTCTCTCCAAAGAGATAATGTTGCAAAATTTTTAAGGAGAATATCACGACAACAAACTCCAGATCATGTGTTGGATAATTTTGCTCATGAACTTTTAATTACCTTGATGCATAGGCAATGAATTTTTCATTTTGCATCAACACACAACCTTGGACCTTCTTCGAAGCATCACTGAATACCACAAAAATTTCTCCACTTGTGGGTAATTTGAGCACGGGCATAGTGATAAGCCTCTTTTTCAACTCCTTGAAGCTTTATTCACATTAATCACTCCAAGAAAACTTTACTCCCTTCCAAGTTAGCTTGGTAAGAGGGTTGGAAAATCATAAGAAATTTATCACAAATCGTCGATAATATCCAGATTACCCCCAGAAGCTATGAATATCCATTACTAATGTTGGCCTCAACTATTCCTCTATTGTAGCTATCTTGGAGAGATCCACAGATATCCCATTACTTATGATGATATGACCCACAAATGAGACCTTCTTCAAACAAAACTCACACTTGCTGTACTTTTCATAGAGCTTTTCCTTTCGCAGGGTCTCTAGTACAGTTCTTAGATGATCTTAATGATCCTCCTTGGTTTTGGAGTATATTAGAATATCATCTATAAAGACTGCCACATATTTGTCAAGGTAATCTCTAAAGACTCTATTAATCAATTCCATGAAGTTTTCTAGAGAATTAGTGAGTCCAAAAGGCATTACTATGATTTCATAGTGCCCGTATCATGTACAAAAAAGCCGTATTGGGGATATCTTCCTTTTCCCCCTTACTTGATAATATCCCGACCACAAATATACCTTGGAGAAGTATTGTGCTCCATGCAACTGATCAAACAATTCATCAATTCGTTTGATAGGATACTTGTTCTTTATCATGATTTTGTTAAGCTCACGATAATCGATGCAAAGGCACATTGACCCATCCTTCTTCATGACGAAGAGGATTCGTGCACCCCATGGTGAAGCACTTGGGCATATAAACCCTTTATCTAGATTCTCCTATAGTTTTTTCTTCATCTCCTCAATATCCACAATAGCCATTCTATATGGATTCATGGATATTAGCAATGCCCTAGGTATAAGATCAATTGAGAATTAAACATCTCTTCTAGGAGTAAGACCAAAAAATTCCCCGGGAAACACTTCAGCGAATTCCCTCACAATAGGCATGTCTTCAAGGATGGTTGCCTCCTTAGACTCAATCATCTATTCTAGATACGCATGATCATAGGGCAGTAATATCCATGCTTGAGATGATATTTCTAAATAATATTCATCTTCCTCCTTGCACTTGTACAGAATCGAGGGTCGATTCTCCACATGGAGAGTGATTTTCCTCTCACGGAAATTTATGTTGGCTCTATATAATAAAATTCAATCCATGCCATGAATTATATAAAATTATACCAGAGGGAGTATGATGAGGTTCTCTGGGAACTTCAATCCACAAATTAAGATATGAGAGGAGTTATATTCATGGGATTAAATGATTTCCCCATTTGTCGTACTCACCGACATCTTTACTTCCATGATTTGAGATGGTGCTGGAATTGTTCTACTAAACACACAGGATATAAAAGAATGTGTAGAACCTGAATCAAAAATTACATTTTATATTCTTGAATGAATAACTAGCATACCTATCCCCACTTTGTTGTCAGGGTTTACTTCCATAGTAGTGATGGAAAAATCTCTCTGTTGCTGCCTTGGAGGTTGTTGATTGCCTCTGAAAACCCTTGGTTTAGGGAACTGATTTTCAAGATTCCCTGGTTCTTTGTAGTTGAAGCAATGAACAATGTGTTGAGAGTCGAAAGGAGCGTTCCTCTCTTATGTCACATCCGTGAGTTTTTCTTTTCAGAAGTTAACGGCCAGTTTCCCTTCTCTTTCACACCTAAAGCATTTCCTTGTCTCCTTCAAGAAATTTCCAAGGTGCTTCTTTCAGTACCTTTGGAAAGTGGGGTACTAGATTTTCTTAGCACCATTGGATTTATCCATGGGACCAACAGAATTGAAGACCACCTTAAAATTATTATCCCCATGATACCTCTGAGATTAACCGATATCTATTTCAACCTTGAGGGCACATCGGACAACTTCCTCATAGCTGTCAAAGTCGCGGATCACCAGGGCTTTCCGTGGGCTAGGTTTCAGCCTACCAAAGAAGTAGTCAACCTTGAATTTGGTGCTAACGACAAATCCATAAGTGTATCGTGCAAGCCTTGTGAAGTTTTCCTCATACACTCTGACAAATTCGTCGTCTTTTTTGCTTGAGGTCAAGGAAGTCCCTTTCCATCATAAGCTGGAGGGTGCGTGGAAAATATTTATCAGTAAGAAAATTCTAGAAATATTTCCATTCCAACACCGTGATATCCTCCTCAGGCTTCATATTTTTTATCAATCTCCTCCATTGATCGGCTTCACCCTCTATATGATAAGCAACTAGAAGAACCTTCTCTTTTTTGGAACATTGAAGGATAGAGAAGATCTTTTCAATGGAGTTGATCCATTGTTTAGCGATTAAGGGATTAGATGATCCATTAAAAGTAGGAGGCATTTTTCTCATAAAGCACTCGATAACGACTTGTTATTTCTTAGGGTGGGTTGAAAATTCCTATTGAACCATGTTTCTATTCAATTCTTGAGTTAGCTGAGAGAGTATTGTGACAAAGTTCGTGATTTCCGCTCCCATCAGATTGGGCATCTCATTAGAAGAGTCATCACATTGGTCTTCACATCAGTTGTTAGCCCAAGTCCTCCTATTACTGGCCATTGGATATAATAAAAGGAAATTTAGGGGTAACACATAAAGGGTAATCCAAAAATAGATTACTCATAAATAAATTTTATTTCCTTAACTTATGAATCTATAGACTTCAATCAATGTTATCCATGATCTACTTTCTAACATATATTCTTAGGGGAATTTTTTTTACTCCCTTAATAATGGTTCATACTAGTCTTGTGAATTTACTAATTCATATCCCTTGGGAGTGTCGTAACCAAGAGTGCAGCAAGGCCCATTACCATGTTCCAGGATACCCCAGGTCCAGACCGAAACTCCTTGTCAGGGTTTTCACCCCTAGGTACATTTGTACCAAGCCGCCTCTACCTGCTCGTATCCAGAAAGGGATGTATTTTCTTGATAAACCACTTACTCAATACTCACCAAAATGTAGGGATGTTCTTATTATACTTAGTATTATTTTTAAGTCTTTTAGTAGGGTTTTCCAAACCTAATCCCAAAAAATAACTAAACTTATCCTCTGATACGAACTATAACAACCCTGCTCTTTATTACACACTAAAACATGATTTATTACAGAAATGTCACTTGATAAAAAAAGAATATAGAGAGTTATAGTGTATTTAGGTCTTATTATCATTACATAACAAATTAAAACATGAAATAAAACATCTTTATTGAAAACTTTCTTTACATGACCACTACATTCCCTCGTACTTAGCATTGCATGGGATAACCTGAGGACATGCATAAGAAACGTGTGAGATATAAATCCCAGTAAGGGAATAAACATGAAATAACATGAGGAATACAATACATGTTAGACAATAGGAATATCAATGGATCACAAGAGAAACATGAACATAAAGGCATGATAAAACATGATAATCATACCAGGGAAATGTGGCAACAACAGTTAACATGGAATTTAGCATGAGCCAAGGCTCATTGCACATGAAGCTTGAGTAAACCCTCATTGCACATGAAGCACGAGTAAAAACTCATTGAACATGAATTATAATGATTCAAAACTCATTACACATGACGTATCATGATACTATACTTTACCCAATGCATTGGAGTGCTATCATGGCACACCCTTCTTAAACATTTCATTTCAGGCATAAGTGTGACACATGGATCATATAACATGGAATCAATCAAAATCATAAGTTATTCCAAGATTAATTAATGTGGAATAAAAATATGAAAGTACCATTCAATATGTATATGTGCATAAAGTTGAATATCCTTGATAGAGACATGGGTATGGTATTCATTACACAATGATCTTGGCTTAGAAAACGTGGTGTAATTTCGGCAGCATAACAACATGACATAAGGATTCATGAAAATGGTTTATGAGAGATAAATGAGTGTCTCATAATTTTTACATGAAATGGAAAATAAGGGGGTCATATATATACACGTACCAACAAACATAATGGAATTTAGATGCATAATACAAGAGAATTACTTGGATGTAAAAGATGAGAGAGAAATCCCTCACGGAATTTCGGCATGGTAACAGGTGTACATGGGAACCATTAATGAGAGAGAAAGGGGTCTCCCATCTTCAAAACATAAAGAGAGAAGTATGGGGGAGGTGAGAAGTCATAACCCAATATTTTTAATTGAAAACAAAAGGTCATAACATCTTAAAGAAAATTGGACAAAAATGAGAAAGGAAGAAACCCCTTACATGGAAGTGTGATCCCAAAAGACTGAAAGAGGATTGAGAGAGGCTTATTGGGAGCTTGGGGAACCTTGAGAGGATTATAGAGGGTGGAGGGAATAGGTTGGTCTAACTCTAAAGGCTTTGATTAAAGAGGAAGCAGGAGCTTGGGTGAATTTATATAGGAAAAGAGAGAGAATTCTTTATTATTTAGGTTTGGGACAGCTCACATTAAACTATTCAAAACCACAAACCAGCCCATGGTTTTTTCCCATGGTTTTTTTCAAATGGGAGTGGAAAAAAATATTTTATATGGTAAATTTCCGAACTTTTTAAAATAATTGGTTTGCTTATGTGGAGGTGAGTCACACTCTCAAGAAAAACAATTTAAAAAGACAAAATGTTTTATAAGCCTTGAAGGGTCCACTAAAGATTTGTAAAATAAATCAAAAAAATCTAAAATCACATTATTTTAATGGTAAAACATATATTGGATGAACATAATGTTTATAGTATTTTATCACATCACTATTGGGTCATTATGATGTCATAAAACACATTATATATTTAAACAATATTTGATTTTTACCCAAAAATTCGAATGTCTCAAAAAATTATGAAAAGTTCACCATTAGATAATTTCAACATCTTGATTCCAAAAATAATATTTATTTTATCTAAATAATTTTATAAATATATGAATTTTTAATTTTAAAATAAAAACGGTCATTTATCGAAAATTCATGTGTTTTGACAAAAACAGCTTTCAAATCTTAATAAAAATTACAATTGTATTTATAAAATTATACGGTAATTTATATTTAATAAAAAGTAATTTAATAATAATAATAATATTTTATTAAAATAATATTTAATTCAAAAATCCATTAATTCATCAAAATAGATTTCTTAGTTGAATATTAACTAAAAAATACTATATCTGCTTTAAAAACTATTTACAAAGTAACAATAAAAAGAATGTATATTCTCTGTACAAGAATAGTGTACAGAGTTATAGTGCTAGGGTCTCGTTACATAACCCCTTATAACAACCGCATAAGACCAAATGGTAATGTGTGCGATGGTGACAGACTCTTGGGGTGGCTTGGATAATATCGCTCGAGTGGTAATCTCAATAAACTTCCTATTCCCTCGTAGGCGGTTCCGCTAGAGCTTAACACGTTCAAGCTAGACTTGGGCTTGGTAAAGAGCGAAGCCCAATGACGCCACCTCCTTTATGAGCTCTGACAAATGGGCTTCGTACAGGGAAAGTCTACTGGATGAGGCCATCACTTCTTTTGTCCGAGTAAATTGGATTTGTTAAATCCCTATATTTATACAAATCATGTGATCTCTGTTCAACGACTATATTAGCAACAGTCACAATTCTTAACGGTATTTTAAAATCCAAAACATAAAACCAAATAAGTGCATACATTTTACATAACCATAAAAAGACATTTAAATAGACCAAGAGGAATTTTCATTAATGATTTTTTGGGTTGTTACAAAAGATATATGCATAAATGAATCATTTAATATTAATTATTTAAAAATAATTAAGAATAATTTCCGGTAACACTTGAATGTTTCATGAACAATGGATATCCGCACAGAGCATTAAAAATATATCTTTTTTTCATAATTGATGAATATTCTGAGATGTAACTCACATAGAATTTCATGACCACATGAATTAGTTCAAGGATTAATTGAAAATATATTTCCAAAACACATTTTGGATCATCACATAATGATTTTAAACAATTTACTAGGTTATAAAATTACATTGTGATAAATTATTTCTTCATTTATAATTCAATTAAAGTCTCTTCATTATAAATTTATTGTGTAACAGGAATTGAGTAAATATTCCAAGCTTTAGTGATCCACACAAGAACCATGTCACGACCCGACCCTACCCGGGCTTGAGCCGCAACTACCCCAGGCCCGCCTCCATAGGCCAGGGGCTGGCGACCAGTGCCAAAGGCACCATAACTCGGGGAGGCCTTTTCCTAAGTACCTGTACACACACACGCAGCACACTCGATGCAAAAGTGAACAGTAAAAAGGAGAAGTAAAGGGAAACTGCTATAAATATAAACCACAAATGTGCATTGACCTCTAAACAGTACAAAGTACAAGCTGAAAGTCAACTGAAAAGAAAAGGGGAAAAACACGCGCCCAACCAGAAAGTGCCACAACCCGACAACAGGTAAACAAAAAAACAGCTGGTAGGGTCCCCCACCTGGAACCCGACTCTGACCACCGCACGGAGTCCAAGATCTCAAGCTCCTACGCTCCACCGAAGTCATGCTCCACTTGTCCGTCGTCTGTAAGGGCACACCAAGTGCAGGAAAAGCCCAAGCAGGGTGAGTATAAAAATACTCAGTAGGATACCCCGAAGGCTCGAGGGAGCAACAAAGGAGGTACCGAAGGGTGAGCAGTAGAGCAAACAGAAAATTAGAGGAGTACAATAGAGAGTGCAGCAAAGAGTACAGTAAAGAGTCCAGCTCAACCCAATAAGAGGAAAGAAGGTAGACTCATCCAGGCACAAGGAGATGGAAACAGTGAGAAGACGAACTTCTCATCAAGTCTTCACTACCTTTAGCAGGAGAGTAGACTCGCCCAACCATGAGAAGCTAGACACGGAAAGCACGTGGCATACCCTGCGCGTCTTCGCCTCTTCTGGAAGGAGAGTAACCAAACCCAAGAAATGGGTACTCGAACAAGGTATATACAAGTCTATATGATCAACAAGAAGCCCGAAAAACGTCGTAAGGGGATCTCCTTCCCGTAGCTCAGCCCAAGAAAGAGTAGCCAACAGTCCCAGAAGTAACACCATCGATGCCCAGCATCCCGCACGTCTGCCCCGAACCGTAAGACAAGGGGCTCAATCACCACACCTCGACACTATCCTATTTGGGTGGCACTGACTTGCCCGCACGGTTTTAGGTCACGTCACAAGGACGCGTCTCAGTGGGGGAAAGCGCTCCTCATACCTGAGAGCTTTGGGGGAACATCAACCACAACTCGTCACTGCCCCGCAGTCGAAAGGTCTGCTCAAAGTCGACAGGCGACCCCCTGCCAAGCCCCACTGGAGGATCCCTAGAAGTCAATGGGTTCCCACTACAGGGAGACCCGGAAAGTTAACGGGTGCCTCACTGCCCAGTCCCGTAATAGGGTAATCCACTAGAGGGCGACCCGGCTAAAGTCGGCAACGGGACCACTGCCCAGCCCAGCTGGAGGTAACCCGGCATCGGGGACCACTGCCCAGCCCAGCTGGAGGTAACCCGGCATCGGGGACCACTGCCCAGTCCAGCTAGAGGTAAGCCCGACACTGCTCTGGCCATCCCTGCTGGATGGTACTGCTCGGTGAACACCGCTGTACTGGTCATCCCTACTGGATGGTAACCCACTGACGAGCCCTGCTCGATACAACCTCAGCCCTTCTAGAAACAACCTCATCCCTGCAGGAACAACCTCAACCCTGCTGGAACAACCTCAGCCCTGCTGGAACAACCTCCTGGGTAGAGGATCGGTGCCCGCTTAAAGTGTTGGTCACACCGAAACCACAAGCTCTACCAGGGAACACGGAGCAACGGGAGAAACTCCCAAGGCCTCACAAGGAAATCTTACTCCAATCCACTGAGTCACTGTCGAAGCGAACCGAGACATCTCATCCCAGAAAGTGGGGAAAACACCCACGCTGCACGAACACCCGCAATCGCAGATGGCGTCGCAGTCCGGTGAAAGGGGCACAGTACCGAAACCCCTCCCAGCCGAAGAAGCAGAGGAACCAAACCATCTCTTCCGGCCAAACCATAGAGAACAAGACCAGGGGGAGACCTCTCAACCCTACTGGTCAGACAAAAGAGCACCAGGCCAGGGAAACTCAACCCTGCTGGTAAAACAAACGAGCGCAGAGGGACCCTCTACGTCGCGAGAGGTCAAGTATGTAAAGAAGATCACGACACGCATGTGGGGCCCACGCGACGTGTGGCCCCAAGTCAACCCCAACTGAGCGAACAAACATCCTCAGGTACAAACAACCACACGTACCTCCAAGCACTCCCATATACTCCCAGAGTATACCTCATTCCAGCCCAAAGGCTATTGTGCACACGACACCCAGTGTCAATGCGAAGGTGTGATGTAAAAACTCCACCTCAAAGGCCCAGGCACGACCAACCACATCTCGTGGACCAATTATATCACTCTACCAAGAGTGCGCGATCACACGCCAAAGGTCCGCTACAAACAAGGTAGGGAGAACCACCACTAGAGCACCTTCCATGCTTCCACATTTAACAAGATCACGCAAGAGGCTCCGCACAACCAAACGGATCGCACCGTTGTAATCCTCGTGGAAAAACACGCGAGATCGACTACTTACTCGCCCCCAACGGATATCCGACGAAAAAGTCACCAACACCGCCTCACGCCCGAACGACGTCCCGTGATCCCGAGCCTCGGCCCCCAAAACAGTCGGGCGCATCGCACCATTGCGAACCCATCAGGAAAACACGTCAAAATCACTACTCACTTGAGTGAAATAAATATCCAGAGAAAAAGGTGCATCCCGGCGCACCGCACATGAGCGGTGCCACGTGGGACCTACATCCCGGTCCCGAAACTCAACGAACGGATCGCACCGTTGCGATCCTCTCGAAAAAGTACATGAAATGGACTACTCACTTGTCCAAAATGGTCATTCGGTGATAAAGCTGGAAATCACCGTCAACTCCCGAAACGGCCCTCATGGGGCCCGCCCCATCATGCGGAATTACAGCGGGTGGACTGCGCCAACGCGATGCCCTAGGAGAAACACCCCACATCGACTGCTCACCCGTCCCGAACGGACGTCCGAGGAAAAAGTCGTGAAACGCTGCATGCAGCTCAAGAGACGGGTTGTGGGGCCCACGCCTCAAATCCAGTCGCAACGCCTGAAACCACCCTGGAAACCTTTTCCCCGGCGCCAGGGTTCCAACGCAGCTGACGGCACTCCAAGCGGACGTTGGATGCATCCGCGTCGCCCAAAACAAAGTTCCCGGAGAAACGACTAACCCCTCGACGTACGTGTTGCGCCACCGAGGCCCCTCGTTTCGGGAATTAAAAATTCCTAAAACCATCTCAAAAGTTACTCCTCTACGTCAGGCCCGCGTCGCCGCAGACATCTCGCAAAACGGACGTCCGTAGCGAAAGCTACGGACGTCGGAAGTTAGAAGGGGGGGGACCCCTTGGGCCGGATCGGCCCGGTCCGGCCAGTCCGCCCACAGCCGGCCCGCGGCCCGGCCGCGGGCCTGGCTCACTTCGCCGCGGCCAGCTGGCCGCGGCCTGCCGACACCCAACCGGCCTGGACGACCAGTCTCGCTGCGCCCCCGCGGAGACCCGTGGTTCGCGGGTCTCTGTCCACCGAGGTCGCGTCGCGCCGCGACCCCGGGTCGCCGTCCCGTGTCGGCGCCCTCGGCCTGCCGTCGCCGAGCCAAAGGCCGCCGCCCACCACCAGCGCCGGAAAGCGCCGCCGCCAGTCGAAGCCACCGCCTCCGCCAGAACCGCCTGCCGCTCACCGGACCGCCACCCTGGCTGGCCGGAACACCCCAAATCCGGCCGGAACAAAATCAAAAACCCGCAAACTTCGACGAGGCACTGCGGGTTCCTTCGAACTCCAATTTCAATTCCAAAATAAGCTATGAAAAGAGAAAATTTTATACTACGCGTTCATAGGCTTCGTTCAAAAATCTGACAGAGTTTCAATACAATTATTTGAGTTCTAATTAGGTGCGGTGAATGAAAAACGCAAACGACAAATCCTACCTCATGGGCGTTGCCTGAAGCTTCACAGGCGATCCGCCGGAGCCGCGCCTTGCCGGAGAGGAGGAGGTGATGGAGGGGAGATTCCTCCTTCGCTGTGGGGAGTTTCTGGCACCAGGGGAGAAGAGGGGAGGAAGGGGATGGTTTAAGCGTTTAAATAGAAAACGCTTAACCACCCGCCCGTCGGTCCGAACCCGAACCCTCAGCAGGGTCGAGGTTAAGCCTCCCCTAGGGTAAACACCACCTCCCGAGCACAATGGAGGTCTTGTAATTTTAATACGAGACCCCGTTCAAATGTTATAAAATTTAACTTTCGAAACCGCTAAATTACGAAAACGCCCCTGGGGCCATTTTTCACAAACGGCCCGCACCCGTGAAACTTATACCCCTCCTAGGGTAAACGACATGCTCCGAACTCAACGGTTCCCTAGGTTTCCCAATCTGAGCCACCGTTTAAGAGATACCTGCGTTTCAACATTAAACGAATAAATTAATTAATTAATTTATTCGTTTAACCTTCCGAAAGCAAGCGAGAGATCCAAACATTCCCCGCCGACATGTTTTATGTTTTTCCTAGGGTAAACACCCCATTCCGGACCCATCCGTACACCCGGATCCCTGATCCAGATCACTGTTTAGGAGTTATCGCATTTATTTGGCGTTTCCAGTGTGAACGCACTAAAAATTTAATTCCGGCCACTCTGGGGCTCAGAATCGCACGCCGTCTGAAGGCGCTGCTCTGGAATATTATCAAGAATATTCCAAAGTATTTTGTAGCAAAAACTGGGTTCTTAAATCATTCCCTCCATCAAACTTTTCTCCCCCGAAAAGCAAAACTAGGGAGCAACACAGGGTACTAAGCTCACACTTGGCTTTCTCATACCCAGAAGAACCCACGTACGGCTCTGCGTCACCGCACACAGACCCAAGGATTGATCTGTCCATGCTAGGTCGGCCCTTGCCGAAGTCGTGCTCCCACTCCAGACTTTGGGGTTAGGGAGAGGTGGTAGACAACCTCGCCATCCCTTTGCACGGTCTCAAACGACCCGAAGGCTCTCGGAGGTAGCTCACCTCCCCGAACGAACCTCTACATCACACGCCGCGACTCGAATCACCGCCCTCACCTGAAACAAGGCTCGATGATTCCCTCCTTCAGAATATCCATATGGTGAAACACCCAAGGATATCTGGTCATGCAAGGTTCCACAGTTGATGCTCTCTTACACGCTCAAAAAGGTGAAGGAGTCAACACCATCGACTAAAGGAAAAGGTCTCATGCCTTTTTCCTTACCAACTCAGGGTTACACCCGACGCCCTGCGTCACCCTGGTAACACCTCAAACAAGGAGCAGGGAGGAAAGCAGTTCACACACAGAGTCTAACAATTCTACTGCAGAATGGTAGAAGAGCTGTAGAGCGTACCTCTTATCACCTCATGCTCTGCAGGATCGTAGACATCCAAAGCTCGCGGTTGTCCGCGGTCCCAACTGTCAGCTCCTAGAGCCTGACGTGGACCACCTAGTGGTGATGGGAAGACCTCGTAACGTCGTCCCCCACCTCCAGCTCCTCCTGATCCCCTGCTAGCACCACCTCTCTGGGCACTACTCCGAACACGGCGCTGCCTCTACCGTGGTGGTGCGCCTGCTGCCTGCCTGAAGCTCTCAACAACTCGGGTTGGGCAGTCTCGTGCCAAGTGACCTCGCCCGTCACAAGCATAGCACCAACTCTCTCTGGGCTGCACTGGTGCCCTCCGGTGCCACTATGGTGTATGACCACGCCCCTGAGTCCGGTTGTCAGTAAGCCACCTGCGTCGAGGTTCTGCTTGCCGACGCCCACTAGCTGCGACAGATGTCTCGGCTCCAACGTGCCTGCTGCCACCACGAACACTAGAACGCGACAAGAAGCCCTCTGTCACCAGTGCCTGCTCTAGCACCCTGACATATGTGGAAATTACCAAGGGTACTATGACAGCACTAATCTCTCAGCGGAGACCCTGCTCAAACTTCCGTGCTCGGAGGTTGTCGTCACGGACCAAGTCCGGGTAAAAGCGTGCATGGCCTGCAAAACTAGCCACGTACTCAGCCACCGTCATCCCTCCCTACTGAAACTGCAAGAGCTCCTGAATCCGAAAGGAGCGTAAGCAGGAGAGGAAAAACTCCTCATGGAACAAAAACTGATAGTCTCCCCATTAAAGCGACGACTCACCAAGAAACTGAGTCACCAGACTCCACCAATGCCAAGTTGCTCCACGAAAAAGGGTGGCTTCCAAAGCCACTCTCTGATCTGTCACCGTCTGCACAAGCCTGAAAAGGCAAACCACTGCCTCGAGCAAAACCTATGCTGCCTGAGGGTCTGGCTCACCACTGAACCTTAGCAATCTATGCTTCTGGAACTCACAGAGCGCATGCAACCTACGCTCAAGATCAGCCTGCTCTACTGAAACTGCTTGCTGCTCAACAAGTGGGGGTGCTGCTACTGGCCCACCCGGAGAAAGGGGCTCACATGATGGGTCCTGGACTGTGGCCTCGTAGCTCACAGGGTCGTCGTCACGAACCAAAGCTGGTATCCTGGCTGGCTGTCCTCACGGAGACATCCTGAAAATTATCAAGGAGTGCCGCAGTTATATGAGCATATATGTATATACCAATAGCAACGATGAGGAGATGACTCAAGAAGGACAGTCAAAGACTCAATCCTATGTGATGCACAAACAAATTTTTCCCTGCAACAAGTGTCTCAGCATGCCGAGTCGACAAGCGGGTTATTAAGGTCCTGGTGAATGGATACGTCGGCCGCCGCATCATCACTGGACTCCCTGGCCTGAGAGCCGCTCTCGAGACACATTAACACTGTTTCCCTATATCCCAACCAATTACTCTTTTAGGGACGTCCACACAACGTCCCATGGAACGAACCACCTCTGATACCACTTTGTCACGACTCGACCCTACCCGGGCTTGATCCACAACTACCCCAGGCCCGCCTCCATAGGCCAGGGGCTGGTGACCAGCGCCGAAGGCACCATAACTCGGGGAGGCCTTTTCCTAAGTACCTGTACACACACACACATCACACTCAATGCAATAGTGCATAGTAAAAAGGAGAAGTAAAGGGAAATTGCTATAAATATAAACCACAGATGTGCATCGACCTCTAAACAGTACAAAGTACAAGCTGAAATTCAACTGAAAAGAAAAGTGGAAAAACACATGCCCAACCAAAAAGTGCCACAACCCGGCAACAGGTAAACAAAAGAAAACAGCTGGTAGGGTCCCCCACCTGGAACCCGACTCCGACCACCGCACGCGGTCCAAGCTCCCAAGCTCCTACACTCCACCGAAGTCATGCTCCACCTGTCCGTCGTCTGCAAGGGCACACCAAGTTCGGGCAAACCCCAAGCAGGGGTGAATATAAAAATACTTAGTAGGATACCCCGAAGCCTCGAGGGAGCAAAAAAGAAGGTACCAAAGGGTGAGCAGTAGAGCGAACAGAAAAGTAGAGGAGTACAATAGAGAGTGCAACAAAGAGTACAGTAAAGAGTCCAGCTCAACCCAACAAGAGGAAAGAAGGTAGACTCATCCAGGCACAAGGAACTGGAAACGGTGAGAATATGAACTTCTCGTCGAGTCTTTGCTACCTTTAGAAGGAGAGTAGACTCTCCCAACCATGAGAATCTAGACACGGAAAGCACATGGCATACCCCGCGCATCTTCGACTCTTCTGGAAGGAGAGTAACCAAACCCAAGAAGTGGGTACTCGAACAAGGTATATACAAGTCGATATGCTCAACAAGAAGCCCGAACAACGTCGTAAGGGGATCTCCGTCCCATAGATCAGCCCAAGAAAGAGTAGCCAACAGTCCCAGAAGTAACACCATCGATGCCCAGCATCCCGCACGTCTACCCCGAACCGAAAGCGAAGGGGCTCAATCACCACACCTCGACACTATCCGCTTTGGGTGACACTGACTCGCCCGCACGGTTTCAGGTCGCATCACAAGGACGCATCTCAGTGGGGGAAAGCGCTCCTCGTACTTGAGATCTCCGGGGGAACATCAACCACAACTCGTCACTGCCCCGCAGTCGAGAGGTCTGCTCAAAGTCGACAGGAGACCCCCTGCCCAGCCCCGCTGGAGGATCCCTGGAAGTCAACGGGTTCCCACTACAGGGAGACCCGGAAAGTCGACGGGTGCCTCACTGCCCAATCCCGTAACAGGGTAATCCACTGGAGGGCGACCCGGCTAAATTTGGCAACGTGACCACTGCCCAGCCCAGCTGGAGGTAACCCGGCATCGGGGACCACTGCCCAGCCTAGCTGGAGGTAAGTCCGGCACTGCTCTGTCCATCCCTACTGGATGGTAATGCTTGGTGAACACCACTGTACTGGCCATCCATGCTGGATGGTAACCCACTGACGAGCCCTGCTCGATACAACCTCAGCTCTGCTGGAAACAACCTCAACCCTGCTGGAACAACCTCTGCCCTGTTGGAACAACCTCAGCCCTGATGGAACAACCTCAGCCCTGCTGGAACAACCTCCTGGGTAGAGGATCGGTGCCCGCGTAAAGTGTTGGACACACCGAAACCACATGCTCTACCAGGGAACACAGAGAAATGGGAGAAACTCCCCAGGCCTCACAAGGCGATCCTGCTCCAATCCGCTGAGTCACTGTCGAAGCGGATTGAGACATCTCATCCCAGAAAGTGGGGAAAACGCCCACACTACACAAACACCCGTAGTCATAGTCCGGTGAAAGGGGCACAGTACTGAAACCCCTCACAGCCGAAGAAGTAGAGGAACCAAACCATCTCTTCCGGAGAAACCATCGAGAACAAGACCAGGGGGAGACCGCTCAACCCTACTCGTCAGACAAAAGAGCACCAGGACAGGGGAAACTCAACCCTACTGTTCAAACAAACGAGCGCAGAGGGACCCTCTACATCGCGAGAGGTCAAGTACGCAAAGCAGATCATGACACGCATGTGGGGACCACGCGATGTGTGGCCCCAAGTCAACCCCAACTGAGTGCACAAACATCCTCAGGTACAAACAACCACATGTACCTCCAAGCGCTCCCGTATACTCCCAGAGTATACCTCATTCCAGCCCAAAGGCTATCGTGCACACGACACCCAGAGTCAACGTGAAGGCGTGACGTAACAACTCCACCTCAAAGGCCCAGGCACGGTAAACCACATCTCGTGGACCAATTATATCAATCTCCCAAGAGTGCGCGATCACACGCCAAAGGTCCGCTACAAACAAGGTAGAGCGAACCACCACTGGAGCACCTTCCATGCTTCCACATTTAACAAGATCGCTCAAGAGGCTCTGCACAACCAAACGGATCACACTGTTGTAATCCTCACGGAAAAACACGCGAGATCGACTACTTACTCACCCCCAATGAATATCCGACGAAAAAGTCACCAACACTGCCTCACGCCTGAACGGCGTCCCGTGATCCCGAGCCTCGGCCCCAAAAACAGTCAGGCGCATCGCACCATTGCGATCCCCTCGGGAAAACACGTCAAAATTACTACTCACTTGAGTGCAACGGATATCCGGAGAAAAAGGTGCATCCCGGCGCACCGCACACGAGTGGTGCCTCGTGGGACCCACATCCCGGTCCCGAAACTCAACGAACAAATCGCACCGTTGCGATCCTCTCGAAAAATTACACAAAATGGACTACTCACTTGTCCAAAACGGTCGACCGGTGATAAAGCTGGAAATCACCGTCAACTCCTGAAACGGCCCTCGCGGGGCCCCCACCATCGTGCGGAATTACAGCGGGCGGACTGCGCCAACGCGATGCCCTCTGAGAAACACCCCACATCGACTGCTTGCACGTCCCGAACGGACGTCCGAGGAAAAAGTCATGAAACGCTGCACGCAGCTCAAGAGACGGGTCGTGGGGCCCACGCCTCAACTCTAGTCTCAATGCCCAAAACCACCCTGGAAACCTTCGCCCCGGCGCCAGGGTTCCAACGCAGCTGACGACACTCCAAGCGGATGTTGGATGCGTCCGCGCCGCCCAAAACAAAGTTCCCGGAGAAACGACTAACCCCTCGACTTATGTGTCACGCCACCGAGGCCCCTTGTTTCGGGAATTAAAAATTCCCAAAACCATCTCAAAAGTTCCGCCTCTGCGTCAGTCCCGCGCCGCCGCAGACGGCTCACAAAACGGAGGTCCGTAGCAAAAGCTACGGACGTCGGAAGTTAGAAGGGGAGGGGGACCCCTTGGGCCGGACCGGCCCGGTCCGGCCGGTCCGCCCACAGCCGGCCCGCGGGCCCGGCTCACTTCGCCATGGCCTGCTGGCCGCAGCCTGCCGACACCCGACCAGCCTGGATGGCCGGTCTCACTGCGCCCCCACGGAGACCCGCGGTTCACGGGTCTCTGTCAACCGAGGTCGCGCCGCGTCGCGACCCCGGGTCGCCGTCCCGTGCCGGCGCCCTCGGCCTGCCGCTGCCGAGCCAAAGGCCGCCGCCCACCGCTAGCGCCAGAAAGCGCCGCCGCCAGCCGAATCCACCGCCTCCGCCAGAACCGTCTGCCGCTCGCCGGACCGCCACCCTGGCTCGCCGGAACACCCCAAATCCGGTCGGAACAAAATCAAAAACCCGCAAATTTCGACGAGGCGCTGCGGGTTCCTCCGAACTCCGATTTCAATTCCGAAAGAAGAGACGGAAAGAGAAAATTGTATACTACGCGTTCATGGGCTTCGTTCAAAGATCCGACAGAGTTTCAATACAATTATTTGAGTTTGAAGTAGGTGCGGTGAATGAAAAATGCAAACGACAAATCCTACCTCGTGGGCGTTGCCCGAAGCTTCACGGGCGATCCACCGGAGCCGCGCCTTGCCGAAGAGGAGGAGGTGATGGAGGGGAGCTTTCTACTTCACTGTGGGGAGCTGCTGGCGCTAGGGGAGAAGAGGGGAGGATGGGGATGGGTAAAGCGTTTAAATAGAAAACGCTTAACCACCCGCTCGTCATTCCGAACCCTAACCCTCAGCAGGGTCGAGGTTAAGCCTCCCCTTGGGTAAACACCACCTCCCGAGCACAATGGTGGTCTCGTAATTTTAATCTGATACCCCGTTCGAAAGTTATAAAATTTAACGTCCGAAGCCGCTAAATTACGAAAACACCCCTGGGGCCATTTTTCACAAACGGCCCACGCCCGCGAAACTTATACCCCTCCTAGGTTAAACGACACGCTCCGAACTCAACGGTTCCCTCGGTTTCCCAATCCGAGCCATCATTTAAGAGATACCTTCGTTTCAACATTAAACGAATAAATTAATTAATTAATTTATCCGTTTAACCTTCCGAAAGCGAGCGAGAGATCCAAACATCCCGCGCCGACAAGTTTTATGTTGTACCTAGGGTAAACACCCCATTTCGGACCCATCCGTACACCCGGATCCCTGATCCGGATCACCGTTTATGAGTTATTGCATTTATTTGGCATTTCCAGTGTGAACGCACTAAAAATTTAATTCCGGCCACTCCGGGGCTCGGAATCGCACGCCGTCTGAAAGCGCTGCTCTGGAATATTATCAAGAATATTCCAAAGTCTTTCATATCAAAAACCGGGTTCTTACAAACCATGACTATTCGAGTGATTCCATAGTAATCTTTGGGTGATTGAACAAATGATCCTTACACATGTGTTGTTTTCCTATGATGTCCATGAGAATCACTTCAATGAAGCACTACGGGAAAACCCATTTTTTGTGATGGGTTATTTACGACGGAAATAAATCTCATCTCAAATAATTTGTTTAAGAGGTTATTTGTGATGGGCTGATTGTCCCATCGCAAATAAACCCTTATTTGCGATGGGAATAGGCACCCCGTCGCAAAAACTTTCGTGCGGTTTTGTGAGAAAACCACGCCAATTCGCGCGAAAGGGTATTTGCGACGGGTAGGTACCGCCTGTTGCAAATATTGGGTGATGGTAAGAACTAGTTGCGACAAGGGATCCCCTGTCGTAACTCCTTCGACCCTCGAAAGGTATTTGCGACGGGTCTCATTGCAAATAAGCGGCAGCGGTAAAAAACTATTTGCGATGAGATGTTGTCCCGTCGCAAATAGTGTGTCAACAGGTTACCGTTTGCGATGGGCCCCGTCGCAAATAATCTTTTAACTGCCGATCATAATTAATACGGCCGAAGTTATTTGCGACGGGCCCCGTCAAAAAGTACTATTTGCGATGGTAATCCCGTCGTAAATTGTTCTGTCGCAACTAGTCTATCCTATATATACCCCATATGTTTTTTATTCTCTCCTCCTGAATTCCTTCTTTCTGTGCTTCTCTAAACTCTAATTTTAGAGTGAAATTTTTTGAGAGTTGGTTTTTTTTTACAAAGAAGTTGTGAAGCTGTCTACAATTATAAGAGATCAAGTTTAAAGGTATTTAGGTTTTATTTAATTTAGTATTTATTTCATTTCTTTATATTAATTTTAATTATTATGGATTAGTTGTAATTGAGTTAGATTTAAATTATTTTGTCATCAGTATTTATTTGTAATAATAAAATTAAATTATTAGTACTAATTCTTAGTAATTAGTAATAATTAATAATTATTAACGATAATTAGTAATGTATATAAATAATTAGCGGTAATTAGTAATTAGTAGCTGTATTGTGCAGTAATTAATAGTAATTAACACTAATTAGTAATAATTAGAAGAAAATAGTAATAATTAGAAATAATAGTAACAAATATTTACAATTAGTAATAAATAGTATTAATTATTAATAATTAGTAATAATTAGTAATAAATACTAATAATTAGTAATAAATACTAATAAATAGTAATAAATACTAATAAATAGTAATGAATACGAATAAATAGTAATAATTAGTAGTAAATACTAATAAATAGTAATAAATACTAATAAATAGTAATAATTAGTAATAAATACTAATAAATAGTAATAAATAGTAATAATTAGTAATAATTAGTAATAAATACTAATAAATACTAATAAATACTAATAAATAGTAATAAATACTAATAAATACTAATAAATACTAATAAATAGTAATAAATAGTAAAAAATAGTAAGAAATAGTAATAATTTGTAATAAATACTCATAATTTGTAATAATTAGTAATAAATACTAATAAATAGTAATAATTAGTAATAAATACTAATAAATACTAATAAATACTAATTAATAGTAATAATTAGTAATAATCAGTAATAATTAGTTATAATTAGTAATAATTAGTAATAATTAGTAACAATTAGTAATAATTAGTAATAAATAGTAATAAATAGTAAAAATAGTAATAAATATTAATATTTTAATAAACAGTAATAAATAGTAATATATAGTAATAAATAGTAATAAATAGTTATAAATACTAATAAATAGTAAAAAATAGTAATAGTTAGTAATGATTAGTAATAATTAGTAATAATAAATAATAATTAGGAATAATTAGGAATAATTAAGAATAATTAGTAATAATTAGGAATCATTAAGAATAATTAGTAGTAAATAGTAATAAATAGTAATAAATGGTAATAAATTGTAATAAATAGTAATAAATAGAAATAATTAGTAATAATTAGTAATAATTAGTAATAATTAGTAATAATTAGTAATAATTAGTAATAATTAGTAATAATTAGTAATAATTAGTTATAATTAGGAATTATTAGGAATTATTAGTAATAATTAAGAATAATTAGGAATAATGAGAAATAAATAGCAATAAATAGTAATAATTAGTAATAATTTGTAATAATTAGTAATAAATAGCAATAATTAGTAATAATTAGTAATAATTAGCAATACTTAGTAATAATTAGTAATAAATATAAATAAATAGAAATAAATAGTAATAATTAGTAATAACTAGTAATAACTAGTAATAACTACTAATAATTAGTAATAATTAGTAATAATTAGTAATAATTAGTAATAATTAGTAATAATTAGTAATAATTAGTAATAATTAGTAATAGTTAATAATAATTTGTAATAATTAGTAATAATTAGTAATAATTAAAAATAGAATCAATTGTAATAAATTATAATAACTCAGCACAATTTCCAGTGGATTGACGAAATTCCTTTTGCTCGATGACTCTTCTCCTTTCAACTCTCACCGACTCAAAATATTATGAAAAGTATGCTTCTACATATGCATATGCAATCTCGTATGCACGAGTTTGAATATGCATTCATAAGACAACATTTTTCATGATATTGTCTAGTGGTGACAGTTGCAAGAAGAAGATTCATCGACGAAAAGGGGATCTTTTGTTCAACGGCTCATTTACTTTCATCTTTCTCACAATGAAATCAAAATAAAGAATCTGCTTGGAGGTACAGTTATACATTCTCTTATGCAAGAAAATGAATAAGCGTACCTTTGAGAAGATTCTTCATTGTGATTTTAGTGTGAGAAATTTGCAAGTAAACGAGCCGTCAGACAAAATAGTAGTCGTCAATCCACTGGAAATTGTGTCTCCTGTAATTAATGGTAATTATTAATAAGTAGTTGTAATTATTTATCTTCTTTTTTTGGATAATTTTTTTCTAATTTCAAGTTATTCAAAAACAGTAATGATTTTATATTTTGTAGAAAAATATGGAACAAATAAGTCAACAATAGTCATTATTATATGATCATGCTTGGATAAATCAGCGTAGAAATCCAAATGGTTCTTTTTTAAATCTTGTATATATTGAGGGTGTTGAAGATTTCTTATCATTAGAATCATCAAAACCATTTTTTTAGAATGCACAATTAAGTTTCCTTGTAAAAAAAGTGCTCTGAGAAAGTTTGACACATTTGACAAGGTTGGGGGACATATCTTGCGGTTTGGTTTTCATCTAGATTATGTTTTTTGGTATCAAAACAGTGAATTTAGTTCCATAGAAGATACTAATAACTTGATTCCAGCTCCATCATGGTTTTAAAATTTAGTACATGATGTTGCAGGTCCATCTGATCAAGAAACTAAAACTCAGGATGATATTGATTTAACTCCTGAGTTGGCACCATCTGAATTTTATGAGTTGTTGAGGTCTGTTAATGATGCATTATATCCTGGTTGTAAGATAAGTAAATTAGAAGCGGTTGTAAAATTTATGGCTATTAAATAATATAATGAAATGTCAAACAACTACTTTGATCAGATATTTTTTTTGGTTAAAACACTGTTACATGAAGGAAATGTGTTTCCTACAAATTACTATGAGATCAAGAGGCTGATTCATAATCTGGGCCTTAGATATCAGAAGATTCATGCATGTGAAAATGATTTCATATTATATTCTAGTGAAAATAAGTTGTTGGATAGTTGTCCCACATGTGGACTATCGATGTATAAATAAGCTCAATCGGGGAAGTCTGTATCGATTCCTGTAAAACAATTGAGATATTTCCCCCTTACACCCAGGTTGTAGCATTTATTTATGTCTCAGAACATAAATTTAATTATTTCATGGTAGAAAACCAAGATTTCAACCGATAAAAGCATGAATCATCCATCTGATGGTGATTCATGGAAACAATTTGACCAACTGTATCTGTATTTTTCTTTAGAAGCCCAAAACGTGCGATTGGGTCTTTCTACTGATGGTTTTTGTCTGTTGGGTTCTTATGGTAGTCAATATTCATGTGGTCCTATCTTTATAACTTTGTATAATTTACCTCCATGGATGTTGATGAAGGATACCTATATATTTTTGATCTTATTAATCTAAGTACATCCAAAAAAGAATATTTATGTTTATTTTAAACCATTGATTGATGAGTCAAATTCATTGTGGAGTAATGGTGTTAGTACATAAGATGTTTCTGCGAAACAAAATTTCACATTAAAAGCTGCATTGATGTGGATGATTAGTGAATTCCCAACATATGGCATGTTATTTGGTTGGAGTACACATTGTCTAAAATCATGTCTTTAGTGTATGAAAGATAACAAAGCCTTTATGCTTGTCAATGGAAAAAAACCTTGCTATTTTGGCTGTCATCGCAGATTTCTTCCAACCGATCATCCTTTTTGGAGGAACAAATCTCATTTTAGAAATGGCATAATTGAAAGTGATGAACCTCTAAAAATTATCTCAGGTACAGAGTTAAAATCAGTTTTATTTTCATTACCTCCCATCAAATTTGGGCCAACATTAAACCAATAGAGAATTAATGGCTTTAGGAAAAAACATAATTGGATAAAACAAAGAATTTTTTGGGATCTTTCATATTGGTTTGATTTGTTGGTCCACCAAATATTAGATGTCATGCATATTGGGAAGAACTATTTTGATAATTTATTTCATACAGTTTTGGATACACCAGGTAAGACCAAAGATAATGTAAAGGCATGATTAGATATTTCCCAAATTTACAGACTACTGGAACTTGAACTGTTTCAAAATGTCAAATCACAGAGGTTAATGAAGCCAAAAGTAGTTTATACACTGTCCAAAGAGATTCACTTATTATTTTATCATTGGATTGTATATTTGAGACTTCCATATGGATATGCTTTCAATTTGGATAGATGTGTTAAGAATGGCCATATTACCGGATTATGAAGTTATGATTGTCATGTTATAATGGAAAGAATTATGCCAATTGGATTAAAATGTTTTTTTAATTATATGATTTGGGATTCGATAAAAGACATATCATATTTTTTTTGAGACATTTGTGTGGTGACAACAAACTATGATGCACTAAGTAAACTGGAAGAAGATATTGTTGTCATTACATGTAAACTAGAAAAAATATTCTTTTTTTTTCTTTGACTCAATGGAACATCTGATATTACATTTTCCACATGAATCTAAATGTGGAAGTCCGGTACAGTTTCAATGGATGTACCCATTCGAGAG
The DNA here is from genome assembly GCA_963277665.1 of Viscum album. NCBI lineage: Eukaryota > Viridiplantae > Streptophyta > Magnoliopsida > Santalales > Viscaceae > Viscum > Viscum album. Next base: position 1,716,983,001 of record OY728125.1, read on the forward strand.
ATGCATGCAAAAATTGAAGAAAAAATTACGTAACAATGCATCAGTTGAAGGATCAATTGTTGAAGCTTATTTTCAAGAGGAATTTGAATTTTTCAGCTCTCATTATTTTGAATCTGAATATCCCTCAAAACAAAACCACATGGGATGGAACAAGGGTAATGTTTATGATGAAATGTAAAATTAATTATCAGTTTTTAATCAAATAGAGCTTGGCTTCGATGGAGTTCATGAACGATGGATTTCAGATGATGAACATCACAGAGCTCATATATATATTCTACTTAACTGTGAAAAAATGACATCATTTGTATTGTGAGTGCTTCTATCACTTATTTTGTAATTTATGTTACATTAAGTAAACTTATTTTATTTATAGGTTATATGATAATCATATCAAGAAACAACTTCCACAAATTACAGTAGCTGCTCTTGAAGAACACCAACAAAATTATTTCTCAAATATTTCAAAAACTGGTAACATAAATTATTGATGGTTTAATATATCAATTCATTATATTATTTATTATATTGATAATTTTTTTACAAATTTTCAGGTGTCTCAACATGCTGATAAAATTGATAAGCGGCTGTGTATATTGAGTAACCCACCATATAAAATGGTTAAATATTATAATTCATATGTGGTGAATGGTTTTCGATTTCATACACATGAATACGAGGAATAAAAAACAATGAACAATGGGGTCTTCTTGAGAGGATAACATCATAGAGAAACTGAAGTTGACTTTTACAACATTCTAGATGAAATTATTGAACTATGTTATCTAGGAAAAAATTACATAATAATGTTTAAATGTCAGTGGTTGGATACTAAGAGAGGCTTTCATGTTCATCCGATTCATGGAATCATCGATATTAAATATAAAAGTCTTCTTGCAGTAAATGAACCATTTTTACTGGCTCAATAGGAACATCAAATATATTATGCAAAGTATTGTGATACTTAAAGAGACCTGAGTGATTGGAGGAGCATAATAAAAAAGAAATCTTGGGAATATCAGTTTACTCAAACTGAATGTTGTTCCAATGATGTACAAGGAATTGAAATTTTTCAAGAGACTTCTCAAAATCCATCTTTTTCACAAAGAGACATGAATATCGATGATAACACCCCACAATTAAGGGTTGATGGTGGAAATGATGTTAATGATGTAAAAAATGAATTTGAAATGGAAAGAGATGATGAAACTGAATCTCATATGGATATTTATGACACTGATGATGAATATGAAGACATTGACATCATCAGATATAAAGATGATGATGTAGGTGAACATTGACACTGTTAAATTCTAGTTATAATCATAACTAATATATATCTATATATAATAGTTATTTTAAACTATTTGCTAACAACAATCATTTTTTGTTTCAGATGGACCCTGATATATTTTGTGAGTTGGAGGAGGCTGAGCTACCTTTGGATGAAGAGTATTTGGGATCATTTGACCCTCAACCTACTGGTGGTTCAAGGGGTACGCAGAGGGGGCACAGTCTTGTAGGAATGATGATTCCTAACCCTATCCCCGAGCGACGTCCACATCTTGGTTTCGATCAATGAACGTAGAGGTATGGGAAACTGTGTATTTTAGTTAGTTTTAATTAATTTATTTTTACACTAATTGTTTAATTATTTGTTCTTTTTTCACAGTTTTTCACTGAATCATCCTTATTCTGAAAGTCCCTACCTTCCAATTTGGTGCTCCTTCACTTCTGATCTCTCTCTAGGAGTTCTCAGAGGCTTCATCACTCAATGGGTTATTCCTTGTCGCCCGCTTTGGTCATTGACAACCATCCCTCGATTACTTTGACAGGTTTGTCAACTGTGCCTGGCCCCTGAAGAACCACATCATGATTGGGCTTCTGGATCCTCGGCACATTCTTCTTCGCTTCGAATGCGCTGATGAACTGGCTTCTGCATGGTCCAAATGCATGTGATCTTGCGATGGATACCATTTCTTCATATTCTGATGGAGTTTTGAGTTCCACTGGATATGCGACTCCTCACTCACAACAATTTGGGTATGCTTTCCTTATCTACCTCTTCCTTTTCAAAATCCCACCATTCTGATGATGCTGGGTAACCTCGTTTGGAGATTCCTAGCCTTTGATGAGCGTTCTCTCTCCCTTTCTCACCTGATTTCTCCCCGCATCTATGTAGAAGTTTATATTTCAAAACCTCCGGTGGGAATTGTTTGAATTGAGGTTGGTGAAGAACTCCGTTATCAACAATCAGTGGTCTTCGAAAATTGGTTTGATTTCTACAGTTCATGCTTTCATCTCAGTCATATTCATTCCAGTTGTCATTCATCTCATAGTTCGACTAAGTCAAACAGTTCGGTTCCCCTTCGGTTGGAGGTGCAACTGTTTCTTCCTGGCATGAAGACGAATCTAGTCATGATAGAGGGGGGTGCATGTTTCTCCACTACCACTGCTGGTGGTAATCTGGATGTTTCTGCTCCTATTACTGAAGGCCCGACTGGTGTGAATGCAGGCTTGGTCTCAACCTTGGTAAAGAGACTTCAACGTGATCCTCCAGGGAGTAATCCCTTGGTTTATAATGTCTTCAATCATTTGAGGGATGATTTGGGTGTTTTGTCACCTGTTGTGCATGGTTTAGTGGGTCTTGCTGAACCTTGTGCGGATAAGGATGTTGTTGCTATTATTAATCAGGGAGTAGTGATTCGAAGGCTAGTGTAGGAAGGTGAATGTCATAAGATCTCCTCTTATGTGTATGTTGTATGTATAGTGATTGATGACACTAGAAGTGAGGACACCCAGGTTAAGCCGACTCTTTTGATAATTTCAAGACTGAGAAGAGTGGTGTCAACTATGAAATTGAGTAACCATTTTGGGGGCCTAGAGAATTAAGGGCCTGCACCAGAGGCAGAATGAGAGGAAACCTTCAATAAGGTGTAGGGTATTTTATGGGAGGAGTCTGGGGATGACTTATCGAGTCTTCTTTTAGGGGTTAGTGCTCAAAAATTTCAATGAAGTGATGCCAACAGTCCGAGGAGGAGTAAGGGGCGACGAAGATGCAATAAAGGCTAAAAAGACTACTCTTATCTGCCTTATCAAATTAAGACCCAATATGCCAGGAAGTTGAAGGCCCAAGTGATAGATGGTATTACCATCTCTAAGGGTAATACAGTAGGTACAGAGGATGTGATATCAAAGGATGATCCTGATAGGATTTTCTTGTAAGATCAAGGTGGCACAACTGCACAACCAGTGGAGCTGATTCTGCATTCTGGAGAAGTTATGGAAGAGGAAACCCTTGTTCTTAATGCTTCAAAAGATGATCATGACAAGATGATGTTAAGGTCCATTCAGGTGTCCACCAATAGAGATCATAGGAATTAGATTTTCAAGAAAAATTTAATCTCAGTTAAGGGCTTCAATGTGGGGAAAATCAACCAAGTGGATTTCATGCAAGCATAGGACAGACTGGCACGCCACTTTGAATTCCTTATTCAGGATGATCTAGAAACATCGGTAACATATCTCTCTTGGAATCTCCTTAAGGATAAAAATGCCAATAGTCTTAAGTTTTCCTTCAATAAGTTTGTTTTTTCATGGGGTTTCTCACTTTTGACTTAAATTTGGATTTTGGTAAATAATAAAAATCTGAAGTTGGATGGATAACATGTGTGGCGCTATCCACAAGGCATTGGAGTTGCCTATGTGTGAGCGTTTTCCATCAATTTTTGCACAATTTGAGAGGGATAGCCATTAAGAAAGCAAGAGTGACAATATTTGATGAGTTCTGTAGATCCCACTAACCAGATTACATTTCATATCACATTTGGGATAGATTATGTTCACACTGGTTGAGTGGTGGATTTCATAGGATATCTTCATTGGGTTGGCATAACCATGGGAGGCAAGAGGTGACACGTCGAGATGGTAGCTGTACATTCAGTACTCATAGAGAGAATCTCGTAAGTATCTTATTAAAATATTTTATATAACATTAAATATAAATAGTTTATTTTAGATTCATATAGGTAGTCGAGCATCCCGATATTATAGAGTATGAAGTTTATCAGAGGATGTATAGTAATCTAGCCACAGGAGAGATTAGAGGTGATCTCCAGCGTCATATTGTGGTCAGTATTATTTATTTTTCAGTTTTAAAATTAACTGCATATAATATTTTCACTATTTTAATTTCAAATTGAAACTGAAGGAGTCATATGAGGCCGTGACCTCTCAGACACGGGTTGAGAGTCAGGCTGAGATGGCTGATCAGACTAGTTCCCACTATTTCTATGAGGAGACATGGATTAAGATGACCTAGAATGCCTTCGAGAAGGATCGAGTAGTTGGTATCAGCTCTCATTTGACTCATGAGACTTATTATGGTACAACTGCGATGTCGGTGTCTAGCTTGAGAGGAGCTCGGGGAGAGGCATCTTCTTCTGGATCATAGTATCAGGAGCAATTTCGAGCTCAAACTGATCTTATAGAGAGTTTGCAGAAGCCACAAGAAGAGATGCGTCGACTGTTTGAGGAGGACATGCGTCGATGGCAGCAGCAGTAACACGAGTAGATAGAGTACATGCATTGTCTGACTCATAGTTTAAGGATGGAGTTTCCTCCACCATCTCCTCCATCTCCTCCAGAAGACAACCCCCATTGATTTTTTTGTTCTGTTAAAAATATTTGAATTGATTATTTTTTGTAATATGAATTATTTATAGTTTTTTATATTGGTGCGAATGTTTCATAATTTATTTATTTATATTATTTTTAATATTTTAATATTTATTATTTATTATTAGTATTATATTTTTTAATGTTTTTTTATTTTAATAATAATAATAATAATATTTTATGATTTTTTATATTTTTTTTGCAAATATTGAGAATTTTAATATTTTTTATTTTTTATTATTTTGACAATATTGATATTATTTTTTCATTAATTATAATTATATTATTATTTTTAATTTATTAAGTATTTTCGACATGACCTTTTTCAATGGTACCCCATCACAAATAGATTATATATATTTTTTAAAAAGTTTTTGCGACGGGTGGCTTTACTGCTGCAAAACATTTTTTGCGACGGCCCTGTCACAAAAGGTTTATAACATAATACTATTTGTAATGGGGCCTCATCCCGTTGCAAATACTTTTTGTGTTGGGCACGTTGCAATAGGTTCTTGTATATATAATGTATTTAAATGGAGATATATTTGTGACAGGATAGCTTCCCGTTTCAAGTAATATTTTTTGTGACTGGCCCATTGCAAAAAATACTAGTTGTGATGCCGTTTTCTACAACGGGCTATTTGCAATTGGCCCCCATCGCAAAAGGGTTTTTGCGATGGGACCCCATCCCAAAAGGGTTTTTGCGATGGGACCCCATCCCAAAAGGATTTTTGCAATGGGACCCCATTGCAAAAGGGTTTTTGCGATGGGATCCCATCGCTAATAGCCCATCGCAAATAGCCAAAATTCCAGTAGTGAAGGAATCTCCATATACTCCTTATAATTGAGAGATCTAGTGGAGTTGGATCTCTCTCTATGCTTGAGAGTGATAATGGAGAGGAACTCTTTAGGTATTAAATGGATTCTCTAATTGGCATCAAGAATAAAAAACAAACAGAAAGAATTTGGATTTGAAATAATATAGTTATGTTTAAAGATTTATAGGGTTAGAAAAAAAATAATATCATGCGGGAGATTATTAATTTTGTATCCTTACCGAACCCCATTTCAAAATATTTTTTTTATTTTTCTTGACATGTGAAAAGTATAAATTAATTAAATATTATTTCATGAATAATATGTTCCAAATTTATACAAGCATTATTTAAGTTATTATTTATCCTAAAACATTTTAAACTTGATCATCCATTACTTCACATTATTAATTAGTCCTTTAATGTTGTCTACTTTTTTAATAAATAAATATCATTTCTTTATTTATCATTAATAAAATAAATTTTATATTTACCAAATAATTAAAATATATATATTAATTATTTTACTCACAAATATTCTCCTGAATAACTAGTGATTGAATATATACAATCTAGAAAACATTAATAATTATTAATCCAAGTATAGTAGCAATATTTATTAAACATCATAAATAATAATAATATTTAACTATGGTTCTAGATAAAATTTGTGTGTGAAAATCTAGGCCTCTTTCTCAATATAATTAGAAAGAGTAACCCAACTTCCATGGTTATAGTCATTAAACAAGCCAAGGTTCCTAAACAGAAATATGTTAATGTCATAAATACCTAAAACTTTACAAAAACACTCACCATATAATATAACAACTTTATAACTATATCTCAAATCATGAAAGGTTTAGGCTATTGCATCAATATAATGGCTCTATGTTTCATTATATGAATTTATAAAAATGATATGGACCACTAAACACCTTGGAAATGGATTTATTTTGGCTACTCTAATAAAATTAATGTTACCGATAAATGAAATTTTGTTATAAAATTGAATAGGCAATCCATTTATCTTATTATTAATTAATGTAATATCACTCATGATTTACTGAACATATCGTACATTATTTTACCATATATCATCTTTATTTTAATAAATATATTAACGTATATCACTATAATACCCATTAATAGCAGTCTAAAAGTACAAGTACCAATACAAAGATATTCAGTTAAGGAAATCAAATTAAACAAACAAATATGGATGTCATATGGGTGGCACATGTTCTCACAGTATCATAGACTAGAAATTACTATGGGATTGGATCAGGAGAAGGTGCCTCAATTTCCTATGATTCTTCATCCATGATAAATTTTATCATTTGTGTCTACTAAAATTATACCTCCAAGATGGGTGATATATATATTTTAATTATAATATCATAGAACTTCAATATTCTCATCATAATGGGAAACTTTAGTGATCTTTTAGTTTTACATTTACTCTTATGTATTTATGAAATACTACATCATGCAGAAAAATAGTCATGATTTAATAATTAGTTTATATACATTTTTTATAATGAATAAATTTAATCATAAATTCATATAAGTTGGTTATAGGGATCCAATAACAACATTTAAGAAAATATTTTCAATACAATTTTTGGGGCCATCTTCAACAATACAATGTCATTTTTAGTAATTAGAAGAAAAATGGTAGAGGGTTTATCTCTTTTATTGTTATAGCTAATTTATTAATTTAATTATTTATCTTTAATATCTATTTTTATTCCCTAACATTATATTATTATAGATTTTTTCTTTTCTAAAATCTAAAAGGGGGTGAAATTTATTATAAGTCAATAATATAATCATAATTTTTCAATCAGTAGTATTCAATTATGCCAAAGGAGGAGAGTTTTTGATAAAGTGAAGAGTTTATTTTTCACCCCATGTCATTTTATAATTCAATTATATTTATTTACCCAATGGTATATATAAATTGTGATTTTTTATAAATTAAAGGGGTCCTTCATTTAAATTCATTTAAAATATAACCATTCTTGTGTTCTCATGTGTGTTTTGAGATTATCAAAAGAGGGTAGGGGAATTTTTGAGTGAAATTACTCTTTCTTCCTTATTTTCAAAACAACACTTTCAATAATATTTATTTGGATATGACATGTAGATTTTTTATAAGTAATATATGGGCAGACACAACATCAATTAGTATATTATAATTAATTAATATAAATCATCTATATATTGGAGCATGCAAATTATCTATAATAGTGAACTGATCAAAATCATTAGAAGATAGTGTGAAACTATTTAATGATTTCATTCTACTTATAATATCATTATAAAATGACTTGATGTTCTATAAATATGACTATTGATGTTTTTTATTCCATAACATATTAATTTTTTTGAGGATTTGAGGAATGAATGATATTATATGTATCAAATATATAAATATATTTCAATGATATTTTCATTCTGAATCATCTAGTATTACATTTTTCATTTACTTTTATATTAAAAGAGATACCATTTTATGATTATTTTTACTAAAATATTTTAGTTCTCCCATGTAATTATTCTACTTCATATCATCATGATGAAAATGATTCTGGTGATGAATAAATATATTTTTATCACTTTAACCTATAATAATTTAAGGTTATTAGTTTTTTATTTTATAAGGTCTTTCCTTTAATGTACAATGTTCTTTCACATTATCATGATTAATTTTGATTAAAAATGTGCTTTAGGATACTATTACCTATTTTTGACTAATTATTTAAAAAGTCACTGTGTTATCATTTATCTTCCTATCATATATGGATCAAGGAGAATTCTTGGGTTGAACAAGGATACCCAAGATATTATCTCTAGATGAATCAAATGATTTAGTTTATATGTGAAGATTTAATGTGACTCAAATAATTAGTAATTATATATCTTTAAAAGTTTTAATGAATGTTTTTTAAAGCACAATGAATTAGTTATTACATTATTCATTTATGTTTTGATAGGATGGTTTATCTTATAATATAAGTTAGTTGAATTAACTTATAGTATTATTATTTATAATGCAATTATTTATTTACCATTGTTAAATTGGAATGTATAACTTGTGATCAATTAAAAAAATTATTGGGGGAAATTTTTTAAGCTGCTATTATGAATAAAATTCACTCGTCCTATTACAACTACAATTATTTATATTCATAGACAATAAAAAACTCACAACATATGGGAGGAGGTAATTCGAGGTGAAACATGATTTTATCATAGTCTAAATTGGGGTTCCACTAAAATTAGGTTATAAATAATATATTGTTCCGTATTTAATGACAATTAGGATAGATATTATGTATATCAAAGTTAATTATATTATTCACAATAATATCATGACATTAGAGTATATTATGAAAAGTGATCATGTAACTTATTTGGTAACTAAATAACTACTCAATCTATAATATGATATTGATATAAAAAAATTGGGGGTTCAACCACTTTTTAATAAAAAAAATATAAATTTTATATTTGTACCTAATATGTTTTTCATGGAAAGATATTTAGATGATGGGTGTTTTCATGTTCTCCGAAGAGGAGAGTTTGGAAAGTGAGGTTTTGATTTATACATGACTAAAAAAATAACTAAATTCTTAGTTAACATAACATTTTTGCACTCATACTTATACTAGTAAAAAATTTTATCATTGATTTCATATTAATAATTTTTTTAAATTTTCCGATGTGCTAGTGTTTTACAAGGGTATATTATATAATTTTTTATGATTATATGTCTAGTTGATTGATATAAACCAGAAGTAATTTATTTAATACAATTAGGGTAAATATTATGAATCATTTTTTAGTATCGATGTAGTTTTTTTTATTATTTGGAATTATTATGATGAGTTAATTAAATTATTTATGGTGTTATTTTGAATGATGTAAACTATTTAGAACTAATTTAATTTATAGACCTAAAATTTTTATTTTTTTTAATACATAAAAAATTTCTCTCTTTACCATTGTAGGTTGAGTGAAAACATATCATTGTTCATTTTATGTTAGACTAAATGAGTGTATATGGGATTCCATTATTTTTATATCCTATGATAATATAACATAATCAATGATTCACATAGTCAAAAAATGAAAAATTTGATTCTTTATAATTATCTTACTAATGTAAAGGTGAATTATGGTTAATACTTGTGAACTTTATTGATTATTTTTATAGTTTTTCAACACCTAAATTTTATTTTAAGACTACATAAAATATTATTTGATGAATCTACTTTTTTTATTTTTCAAAGATTGGAATCTAATTTAGTTTGAATGTATTCTTATCAATGTTATTGAATAATTTTCACAAAACCATCATGGATATCGAGGGTGGATGGAGTTAGGTAATAATTGTAAAATGCGTGTCACTATATATAATCGTGGTATAATTAATCTCATGTTATCATTCTAATAAAAAGTATACCACTAGTATATAGGGGGTCTCAATAATTTCATTAGTCAAACATATGATTCTCATACTATTTTCTATCTTACCCCACACATTATCAAGAGTTAAATATTACTTTTTTCAAAATAGCATTTTATTCTTGTAAATGATCCTTATATATTAATTCATTCTTGATAGATACTGATAGTTTTAAATATTGTTTATAAATATTTTTTCTTTACACTGAAAGATCTTATAGTGTAATTAAATCATGAGATATTGTTAGAGAATAAAATGAATGTTGGAAATATTGAATGGTTTCATATAGATATGGGGTTTCTCATATTGTATGACACAAATAGACTTATATTTGAATAATTAAATAGGGCATTGAATGTGTATCATAGTTTTAAAAGGAAATAAATCATCTTTGAATAAATATAGAGTGTTATTCTAGAAAACATCTGTATTTCTTTAAAATATTAATGAATGAGTATTAAAAAGGGAATATATTTTTTGAAGGAAGTATAATGTAAAAAAATTAATATAACTGATCATTCAAGGAAGAAGGAAAATATTAATAGTGTTGAAGATAAGTATATTGAAGATATTATTGTATGAATGTGTTTCCCAAATTACTTTCCACCATTTTGATATATGTATATTATGATAGAAGTGTATCGAACTCATTGATTTGTGACTAATAGTGAACCTTCAAATATATATTTTTCTATAACTAGTGGTTTTATAGTGATATATTAGATTACTAGTGTACTCACACTTAAACCTCTGATATTTTCCACACTAGATGAATGACATAAGCTTCAACATTCAATGTGTTTAATTATTTCATTCCAAAGGTCTACTTTGTTATATAGAGGTTGTACTATGAAAATATATATGAAATGATATATTGAAAAATAAGATACTAACTTAAATAAATTTCTCACAAATTGTAAGGATTGATTCAACCCTCTCCAATCTATTTGGTCATATAATAATGTAGACACTATCAATTTATGATATTGAAATTACTATAATGACCTTTCATGAAAGTGTGATGATATTTATAAAATGTTTAGGGTGGTTTGTTTTCATGATTATGGTTCACAAAATTTCCCCCTTAATATATAACTCCTCTAGAACCAACTAATTATGATGTTTACCCCCTATGAGTGATGACTGTAATTTTAAAACATGATTTATTTGTAAATCACATATATTAAAAACTATATATCCTATAATTTTACTATAATTAATTTTCTAACCATAAAAAATAAGTATCTTAATCATATTTATAATCTAAATAACCAATTAAAATGAAAATAAAAATAATACAACATTATATTTATAAATTATATTTTCATTCGACTTTATTAATTATTGGTAATCTTTATTTTAGAATATATAATTGGGGATAACTAGTTTTTATGATAGATTACTTTTTAAAAGTGCTTATTTTTTCAAAAATAGCTAGTATTAGGGTATAATATTAAATAAAATTGTTTTTTGATAGATAACAAAAACTATAAATTTTTAGGGATGAAAAAATATTAATTTGGGTTATTTTATTTATTAATTATATATACTAATGTCTCATTATATTTCATTATCATCATTGAGTATTATCGTCATTTCAAGAGGGGATATTCATAATTAGTCAATGCATGTAGAATGATTAAATTAATGTGGATTAATATTTAATAGAACATAGTGTCTGATGAATATTATCCTTTGATTAATTGAATATTTGTTTATATAGGTGTTCTAATACTATATTTATGATGTAATATTTTTCATCTGTATTGACTCTTCAAGGAATTATTATTTTTTAAATCTTATTGTAGTGTAATAATATCATATAATACATATCCTAATAAATAGAGTCATGATTATAATTATCCTATTAAATACATAATGATATCAATATTTATATTTTCCTAAAATATAAACAATATTTATTTCTATGACAAGAGGTATGAAAGTTATAAAAAATATAAATTTCAGAAATATATATTTTAATTATTGATTGAAACAAGACGTATATGAGGTTTTTTTGTTGGGGGATTATGATTCCTTCACTAATTACCATATTAAGATGGAAAATAGTGTGGAAAATTACTTGAATAGGATATATCATAGAACTTTATCTCTAATGAGAATATATCATCATTTGATGATTAATTATTTGTAAAAATTGGACCTATAAATCCTAAAGGAATGAATAACGTCATAAAAATCTAATATGATTTCTAAATCATCATTAAAAATGAAGATCAATAGGAACTGAATTTATTATAATGGGTTTTAAGGAATAATTAAAGTAAATCCTGATATAATAGTACTTTATTTCATAATTATTTTTGATAGAGTCATGTGTAATGGAAATATGTTACATATTTCAATTATTTCAAAGATAATGGATTATTTTTTTAATGAAGATTATATATTTTACATATGTATACATCATATAATCCTAAGGTCATACATGTATATATGAATACACTATTACAGGATTAATATAAATTAGGTGATAAATTATTATACTTTAGGTTCTCAAATATTAGAATAGTTTCTTTTACTATAATATACCAAAGGAGTTATTCTTACATTTTTTATTCCAATATTTATGTGTGATATTATAATGATTGAATTTATCATGGAAGATCCATAAAAATCAATAGTTAACAATGTATTATTTGTTATGGTTAGTTTAATAGAAAAGAAATATTATTTCTATATGGATGAAATGACTTAATTGATTAAATTTGAAAAAACATGATACAAAGTTTTATTCTTAAATAAATAACTATGAAAGTATAAAATTTATTTAATTAAATAATAATTCAAATAAAAAAAGTTTACATAATTACATTGAGTAAAATTTCATAATAAATTGGAATAAATATAATTAATATAAAAATGAAATATCCTTATCCAGAGTCTCACATTATCATAATACATAAAATACATATGGTTTATATTATAATTAAATACGTCATTGAATTTACATTGTGAATAATGATAATAAATATAATAATTAGAATTTTTATACAAGTAGATAATAATTATAGTATGTTTTAATTGTTATGTAGTAATTACATGACCTTCAATAAGGATATGTTGATTACTAGAGGAAAATATTCCCATTAGAATATAAATTTAATTAAAAAATCATTTTTATGTTAAAACAATTTTCCTTTATATATAATATTTTAATTACAAATTTCATTTTTGAAGATAATTATAATAAAATATACATCATATTTTCGATTTTTATATAAAAAATATGATAGATTAAAAAAACTACTATTTGGAAACAATCAGTTTTGGTTAATGTATTAAAAATCAATCAATATATATCACCCAATATATATCAATATTTTGACATCAAAATGATTTAACAAATTCATTTATAAATTTTCATAATTAATACAAGCACAATTCATAAAATAAAATTAGTTTCTATTGTACTCAAAATAATTTCAACAATTTTATCATAAAATCATATAAATATTTTATTTTATTAAAATCAATATTTTTGGATTCATTATATAAGTGGTACTTCTTTGATGGTTCCCTCAGATAGTGACTTATCGAGAGTGGGGAGCAGTGAATTAAGCTACAAATATTTCATCTAATGTTAACCACATAAAATAAATTATATATAAATTCCAAAATGGAAATTAAATTCATTTCATTATTGGTCATATTTAAACTCATTTTAATGTTTTTTATATCCCCCAATATTCATCTATTCACAATTAACCCACATGAAAAATATATAACCAAAACCCATATTATTTACATAGTTTATATAATATTGAATACATATAATGTGTGAAATTGAGTTTATTAATCCACTCAATGATCATTATTACATTATAATAAATACATAATAATTGGATATCCCCCTTTGATCATTTCAAATGCATGTTTAGAGTACTCCCATTGCAAGACTGGTCCTATTTCAAAAAATTTACATAATAATTTTTGAATGAATTATATCATATATAGAACTTTTAGTAAGGTATTTATCTATAATGTCTCAAACATTGATTCCACTCAAAGGTGATCTATTCGCAGTTGTTCCTAAAGTTCATCTCCATGACACTAGAGTTTTCTGAGTAGCAGTGAGGTGCTTAGTGTGTTAGTGGGGAGACTAATCCATCATTATCAGAGTGTAACACAATAGAAAATCAATAATAGTTCAATACTAATAGTAGTAAACCATTCAATAGAAATAAACAGTGGAAGAATGATAGTATCAAAAAATATAGAAGCCATATAATATATAATATGATGATACATGTCACATGTTTCTAATAACACAACCGAAATAGGTACATAGAATTTATATGAAATAAATTTCTCAAAAGTACAAGAGATGAAAAAGAGTCCCAGTAGCATCACAAGCCTCATCATAGTCCCATCTCTCCTACTCCAAATGACATATCAAGTACCTGTATTAGATCGATTTCCATTTTAACACACACAATAATATAATCTATTTGGGTCCCAAAATATGGCCCAAATAGGGCGTGAGATAAAATACCAGTAGGTTACCATCAAAAGATTATACTAATTAGTCAATGAATATAGATAACTAGCCATGTGCAATAATGAAAACAATAATCATGAAAGTACTCAAAAGTAAATGTACAACCTGCATAGGTTTTCATTTAAATTCATTTAATTAAATTCATATTCATTTAGAAATTTAATTATATTTAATTTATTAGTTTTGAGATCAGGATCAAGCCTGGAATCCTCCGTCTACCTAGAAGCACAAAATATTCTTCAAAAGTCCACATAAAAAATATATGCCAAGACTAACTCCAAGATTGTGCTTTGTCCTAGAGAAGAGACATAATTCATTTCAGTTATAATTTGATTCAGCAAAAGAGCCCATCCTTGACATTCCTATGTTGGAATTCATATATCACTCCAGGTGAATTACAAACCAACATCATATAATCTCATCCCTGGAAAATATCTTAAGAACCCAATATCACTATAGGTGAGTTATAAAGTCACATCCAATCGAGTTCGCCCTCATCACTCCTCCACGGGAGCCCGAGTATCAGGCCTGGAATAATAGTCAATTCTCATTGAGTATATCCATGAATTTCTAATTTGAATCCATGTATTAATCGACATATAATTGGAGCCTCACTTAGTATTTATATGGAATCCCCCATTTGGATCCATGTACCACTCATGGCATATATAGGTTCAAGCTAGTGAGTCCATACATGCAATTATAATATGAATCCAAACATCTCCAATGACGTATAAGTTGATAGGAACAAGATTCCATCCATGGCATTCCAATCCGAATACATGTATCACCCTCTCTAGTTAACCATTCAATGAGTCCCATTTAATTTAAAGAATTCATTAAATATGCCATGGTTAAAAACAACGACATTCAATATAACTCACTTAAAAATAGTGTCTCAATAAAGAACCTACCTCAAAGGATTGGAATTTAATTTACTCACATGGAAATTACATGATAACAAGCTTCCCATGATTAATCAATCCAACACATAGCATGGTCTCTTCATAACTCCTGAGGGATAATAATTTAAATACCTTTCAAATACTCACATGGAAATTTTTAATACAACCAGACTAAAAATACTATCAAGCTATCACATGTATTAGTTTTAATATAACACACATGGGAAAATCAAATTTTAAAATAATTAAATCCAATCGCATTAACTCAGGGCATAACCTCTATTTTACTCACATGGGAAAGTCAATAAAATGAATGAATGATTTAAATAAGAAGTGACATACATTGGTCATGGTGAAATTCATCCATACCATACTATTAATTAATTATATTTATAATTAAATTCATAAATAAATTAATCAAATGGATTTATATACCAATTCACATATGAAATCCCATGATCAAGAGATAAAAAGTCATGCCTCATAGGCATTCAAGGATAAAATCCATAATGCATTATTTCAAGACCACTCAAACATGGGGTGGTTCTTAATCAAGCTATAAAACATATAACAAGAATGATTAAACCCCTTTATCTAAATATGGCATACCTATGAATCCTAGGATTTAAATTAAATTTAGGTGATTCCTAGAAATTGTGCGTGTAGTACCCTGACATATATAAACCACTTGAATCCACGTGAAAGACACAATAACACCTACCTTAGGTTCATGCTAGATAGCTCGTGTTGTATCAATTTCTGATTTGACCTTGATCAGATGAAATATGAAGAACAAAAGAGGAATAATAAATTAGGGAATATGAAACTAAATGAAAATAGAACAACCGATTCCAAGACGAATCAAGAATAACTAAAAAGTAATTGAGGTCAAACTATTACAGATCCAATGAGACCAACTACATTCAAATCGGAGGTCACACAAACGACGTAGATAAAATCCTAAATTAGATTCAAAGGAGATATTTTACAAGGGTATCCCCTTGTTTTGAATTGAAAAAAAAACCAAAATTAGTTTTTTTATAATATTTTTAATTTAATTAAAAATTATAAAAATTTCTACACATCTTGGGTCACAATGTTTAGGTGCACGGTTTGGTAAATAGTGCACCAATTGTGCATGAATTTCTGTTGGAAAATGGTCACCCAAAATGTATACCTATATAATTTAAAAACTGTGTAAAAACTATGGAAAGATCCACTATCGAAATCTTCACAAATGATAGACATCATCTCTTTCCCATGCGTCCCTACCCGCATGGTTTTCACTAACCATATAAACTCCTCATTTCATTGAAAAAATGGGTTCTGGGATCCAAACCAGCCCCAAACACCCCTAACCCCTCTACAACCACAACATGCATTCATATTAGGCCATATTTAATAAATTAAACTGAGAATTGATGGAAAAAATGGAATCTATACCTCAAAGAATAATCAGGTTATCACAAACATTACCCCTTAAAGCAATTCATCCCTAACTTACCTTCCCAAGGGAGGTGAAGAATGATCAACGAATAACTCTAGCCACTATGATCATAAATTTTCCTCCCTTTATAGGGTCTCATACTATACTCTATTGTGTTTCCATATTATCTATACTATAGGAAAAGGGTTTCCTAAAAGAAACTTTTTTATAAGATCCACAATACATAGATGATGCTCATTAAAAGATGCATTACCCTATAACTCAACCTCCTCAGGATGAAATGAATGAGATGGGTCTGAATAGAAACATCACATCTAAGAAACAGGGTATACCTCATGCATAGACCTATACCTATGAGGTAACTATAACCAATAGGCTACTTGACCGACTCTCTTCAGAATCTCGAATGACCCAACATACCTCAGTGAATGAATACCCTGTCTCCTGATCCAACTATGTCCCAGCCTCGGTGAAACATGTAGGAACATATGATCTATCAAATAAAACTATAGAGTTCATTTATAGAGATCAACATAAAATTTCTGATGTGGTTTCTTTGTTTCCATCCACTTCTAAATCAACTACACCTACTCTGTGATCTCCAGGACAATATGAGGTCCCAACATAGTTGCCTCTCCTTCATCCAAGAAACATATGGATGATCGACATGGACTAATGCACAAATCCTCATATGTTTCCATATTAATAGTATCATGAAAGATATTGTTGTGGTCAAATTAAACCAAGGGAATATTCCTCTCCCAAGATCCCCCAAAATCAGGGATTTATGCTTGTAAAATTTTCTCAGGCACCTGAATCGTGCGCTCTGATTAGCTATCTGTATGGTGGTGGTATTCTGTGCTCATAAGAACCTGAGTACCCAATGCAATCTATATCTCTTTATAGATCCATGAAGTAAACCAAAAGTATCTATTTTAAATGATTTAATGCGGGTCCCCATGAAGTCTTATTGTCTCAATGATATAAATCCTCCCAAGAACATCAATTGAAAATGACCCCTTAATAAGTCATAAGTGAGAGGCATTCATGATCCTATCAACAATAACCCATACATCATCATTACCTTAAGGTGACCTCAGTAAAAAATTCACAAAATCCATTAAAAAATCATTCCACTTCCACTCAAGAATGGGTATTTTTTGTAAATGTACAGTTTGTCACTACTGTTCCACCTTCACCTGCTGACAGGTGGGAAACCTCATGAAAAAACCATCTATATCCATTTTCATGCCTGACTACCAGTACATGTGATGTAAATATTGATACATGATGGTGATACTCTTGTGAACTGGCCAATCTGAAGCATGAAAATATCTCATCAACTCCTATAGCATGTCTGCTGATTCCAATGTGCATCCAAGTACTCGCAGGATCTCATCATCATATAAGGTCGATCCAAAAGGAGGGTCCCTACTTGTCACACTCTCTCATAAAAATATTCCTTTTGAGTCTGATAGATGCGTCATCCTCACCCTATCCAGCAGGGTAGAGGTAACAAATAAATATGATATAAATTCCTTCCCATGACTATTGTGTACCTCTATGTGCATCTCAGAGAACACACATATAAGATACCATTTTCTATTGGCCTACTAAACTACTTGTATTGGAATCCTCTTGATCATTTAATCCTCATTGACATTTCCTTTTCCATGAGTATATGCAAAGGTGAAGTCGAGAGACTGAAGTTATTCGAACCACCTTCACTACCTCAAATTCAATCCACACTGTGTAAATATATACTTGAGGATTTTGTGGTATGTGCACCTCACAAAATGCTCCCCCAGTAAATAGTATCACCAAATGTGAAATTCATGAAAAAACACAGTCTTATTGAGATCATGTATTGAGTAATTCATCTCATGTGGTATCAACTACTAAGACCCATACATGACGACTAAATCCCCCTTCATAAGAACCGATACCAGTCCAATACATGACGCATCACAATAAACAATGTAATTCCTGTCTAGCTCGGGAAAAATCAGTATCCCCAGAGATTTAAATATCCCATTAAACTTTTGAAATTCTATCTCATTAGAATATGACCATACATACTTCACACCATTCTTATTCAATTCCACCAACAACACTGCCAAGCTTGAGAAGTCTTGTGTGAAAAACTTTTAGTAACCAACTATCCCTAAGAAACTGTGTACCTAAAATATGTCCTCAAGCTATTCCCAGGAAACTACATCTCTCACCTTCTCTAGGACCAAGGATACTCTTCTATCTGAGATTATGTGGCCCACTATGTGAATATGGTCCATCAAGAAGGGGCACTTTTTGAAATTTGACTATTACTGATGCTCTCTATGTGTATTCAAAACGATCTCAATATTTGTGACATGGTCATGTATATTATGGTAATACACTAAGATATCATCCTTGAAAACCACCACAAATGATTTGAGTTATGGATGTGATGCTTAGTTCATTAGTAACATAAAGGTTTTTGGAAAATTTGTGAGGCCAATTGGCACCAAATACTCATACAGACTATACCTTCTTTGAAAGGCTAAGATAGGTATGTATAATTGTCTAACATGTACATGATGATAACAAAATCTCAAATAAATAATTGAGAATACCCTCTCTCCTCTTAGATGGTCAAATAGGTCATCAATCCATGGTAGAGGATACCAGTTCTTAACCATAAGCTGGTTCAACATTTGGTAATCCACACATAGCCTGAGGGTACCGTCCACCACTTTCTCAAAAAGGTCCTTAAAATCACACAAAGAAGTACTAGGTTGGATGAAACCCTTTACCTCTAAATACTTTAGGTACATCATGTGCTCTTTCAAATCTGTCGTAGACAACCTATAAGAAGTAATTGATACTAGTTCAACAACTGAAAATAGATCAATAGATAACTCTACCTATCTAACTAGAGGTAATCCTAAGAAGTCATCATAGAATAAGTATATAAAATGATCAACCACCAGAGGGAAATTAGACTGACATATCCCATGATCATCCACATATAAACTCACAATATGTGATGACATCCTGCTATCCCATGATGCTCGAGTCTAGATCTGCCTTCCTAGAAATCCCATTTACCATTGTGATTATACTCTTCTCCCTATTGTGATGTGAAACACACTCTGTGGCTCAAAAAATGAAACAAAAATTGAATGGGAACCAACCAGTCCATCCTAAGAATGATATCAAATACAATCTTCTCAAGGGAAAAGAGGTCCCATAAGAAGTGACACCCTCCAATATCAAGGGGCATTATCTACATTTACACAAACCTTCCATTCTGATCCCTAAGAGATTTTCTAGCATCATAATGCCATATAAAGTATAAACATGTAACCCAAGGCTCTCCACAATATGCATAGATATAAAGTTATGTGAATATCCTATATCAAAATATGAATAAGTTAAAGAAGAGGATAATGGAATAGTACCACTTATAGTTGA
The DNA here is from genome assembly GCA_963277665.1 of Viscum album. Lineage (NCBI taxonomy): Eukaryota > Viridiplantae > Streptophyta > Magnoliopsida > Santalales > Viscaceae > Viscum > Viscum album. The sequence goes on from OY728125.1 coordinate 1,717,003,291, forward strand.
AAGTCTAGGATCATGCTCCTAGAGGGTTTATTGCACTGCACATGCATATCCTATACATGGCCCTATGAAACTACATGGCTACCCTGAGCTGATCCACCCAGTAATCCCTATAAAACTAGGGTCTAACTACCATAGCCTTGACAACCACATAATGTTGAACAACATGCTATACCCTAGCTCCCTACATGGTGAGATGCTATTGATCGTGCACCTGAACATGGATTTGGTGCATAACCTCTCTCAATGGATGTTGGTGGATACATTTTGCTGAAGCATTGTAGATGGAACAACTTGCCTTAAGATAGACACTCGACTAAGTCCCTCAAACACTGTGGCCTTGTATATCCCATCCTACCGCACTATTTGCACCTCACCTAGGTACCTAAAGAGATATTCTGACTACTAAAATCACTACATGGTTTCTCCAGATTATACTTCCTACTACTAGTTTATGCAGTACCTGACCTAGGTGTTGAACCACCCAATCTCACACCTCCAGATTTCATCAAGGTATGCTCTGTGATCAAGACCAAATTCACTATCCCAAATCTACTAGTCAGTAGGAAGACATTTACATGGTATTATATGTCATACATGATACCATCCTCAAATATTGTGGCTTTTAGTATCTCATCACTGATTAGAATAGGTGTGAAGTGCTAGAGCTCAGTAAAGTAGGTCAATTAATCCATCACTTATTACACACCCTACTCTAGAAGTAAGAACTCTCAGCCTTTATCATCCTTGATCATATTTGGATAGAAATAGTCATATAAGTTTGTAAGAAACTCTTTCGTGTTCAAATTTTGATGATGATCAGTCTAAGTGATAACATCCCACCACATCTTAGCATAATCACGAAACATGTAGGAATAAAGCATTACCATCCTCTCATAATGTGTCTCTAAGTGCTCGAACATAGATTTCCTAGACACAAGACATGACTCTATAGTAGGTGGTCCATCATCCTAAAAAAACAAGGGAGGATACTGCTAGTAAACCTCACACAACAAATATACCATATATGTGGTAGGTTTCAGTGCTACCTAAATGTTCTATATGAATCTCATGAACCATCATGGAATGTGCCTCATCACCTATGTTTGGTACTTCTCATAGTTCCACAACTGGAATGACTGGAGGATCTACTGGTAGCCCATGGCCTACCAACACACGAGTTTTATCATCACCACCCTCATGACATATCACTTGAGTTCGTCATGGTGGCATGTCTATACAATTCCAAACACATGCCTCCTTTCATGATCATTATCAAAATTCATAGTTCAAAAGTGAAATTATCTAAGAAGGGCTGGTAAAATCCTTTATATATCAGAACACACCCATATGGCTACCCCATGAGTCAGGTTTGGGTGACATACAGATCTAATATACGCATGGGACACTACTAGAATCCCACCAATAAGGCCGAGTTTAGTCAAATCCTCATTTATAATAATCATGTTCCATTTCATTTTACAATAATTCACATAATATTTTTCATTTTCCAATTCCGTTGAATTCATTTCCATTTAACATTTAAATTCAAGCCCATTTCACATTTATATCCCAATTCAAATTAGATTTTCACCATTTTATACCAAATTATAATCCATGAGGGTCCATATACCCTAGGGAACAAAGCATGGTATCTATCCATTTCATATCACAAAACATCCCAATATACCTATCACAAAAGCAGACATATCTATCATGGTATTTAACACAACAACATGAAATCAGTAATATGTCCTATATGGCATGGCATGACATAATGAATATCATGTGAATTATAAAATGTTCCTAGATGATGCATGAGATGGAATAACCTCATAAAATTTGGTGGAAATAAATTATAACCCAAATTCATATCAATAATAATTTCATAAATCAAGTGTATTGCCCAATCGTGCAATCAAATCAACTGTAATAGTCAAATTCTAGAAAAAAAATTCAATTCGAGGTAATTTGGATTTTTCCTATATGAGGGTTACCTAATACCAAGCACAACTCATTTCCAAATTCATATTACTTCTTATCCCTTCCTATTCTCAACATATAGTAAAGAAAATAAGAAAGGAAAGGTATGATGACACTTTGTAACATCCTGGACCCAGATTTTAATCAAAGGTGCTTCATGCCCAATTGGCCATGTGGCCTCAAGGGCATCTCCCCAAATGACAGAGGCTACCGACTAGCAGCTTGGTCTTGGGTATTTCTTTTCGGAGTCTATTCACTCCTTATAAATGTTTAACACAATGGAAAATCAATAACAGTTCAATAATTGTTGTAGTAAACCATACAATAGAAATCAACAACAGGATACTAATATTATAAACAAATCCAAATGTCATACCATATACCAGATTATGATACATGTCACATGTTTCTAATAAAACATCCCAAATAGGTAAACAATAGTCAAATAAAATACATCTCCAAAAAGTACAAAAAATACCAAAGAAATATAACAGTATCACAAGCCTCAGCTTGATCACATGATCTTCTGCCCCTATGATGCATATCATGTCCATGTATTACGGAACATTCCCTTTTTGAAACCTATAATCATATAATATGTTTGGGTCCCAAAAAAATTGCAAATTAGGGTGTGAGATAAAAATATAGTAGCAAACGACCCAATGTATGTTCCAATCAGTTTGTGAAGGTATATAGCTGGAAGTGTGAAATAATGAAAACAGTATGAAAGGAAGTACTCAAATGTGAACATCCTACATGCACTGGTTTTCATTTACATTCATTTAATTAATTTAATAATCATTTTATAATTCAGTGTAATTGAATTTATAAGTCTCAAGATCTAGTTCAACACTAAAACCCCCCATGTAATTGGATGAAAAACAGATGCCTCAAAAGGATATCTAAACAATATAATCCAAGATTGATGACAATATTGTGCTTTGTCTTAGAGACAGGTCAAAATTAATTTTCGTTATAATTTAATTCAGAACCTTATCACATCAATGAAATTCCTAAGTAGTAATTAAAGTATCGCTCTGGGTGAAATATGAACCAACACACTACAAGGCCTTCCTTGGAGAAACTATCAAGAACTCGGTATCATTCTTGGTAAGGCATAAAGTCCCCTATAATCAAGTCTTTCATCAACTCTCTTCCACAGAAGCCTGAGTATCAACCCTAGCATAATATTCACTGCCCTTTGAGTCCATCCATGTAAATATAACATGAATCCATGAATCACTTGGCATATAATTCAAGCCTCACCAAGTCCATCCGTGGAATCCCTTATTTGGATCATTGTATCACTCATGTAATATATAGGTTCAACCCAATGAGTCTGTCCATGGAATTCAAATATGAATCCACATATCACCCAAGATGTATAATTCAATAGGCACAATAGTCCAACCATCACATTACAATTCGTATCCATTTATCACCCTAACCTATTTATCATTTAAAAATTTCCATTTCATATAAACAATTCATTAAAAATTCTATGGTCTAACCCAAAGGAATTCAATATAACTCAACTCAACAGTGTGTATCAAGAAAGTATCAATCACAAAGTACTGGACATTCATTTAATCATGTGGGCATAACATGATAACAAGATTCCCTTTCTTATTCTATTCATCACAAAGCATGGTCTCAAAATAACTCATGAGGAATTGAAATATAAAGGCCTTTTAAATAATCACATGGATATTTTTAATATAAAAATCCTAACAAACCTATCAATATGTCACATGGCCTAGTTATCATATAAAACACATGGTAAAATCAATAATTTTATCAATTCAAGATAATTGTATCAACTCATGGCATAACCTTTACATTACTCACATGGGAAAGGTAATATAAGGAAAACATGCTTTAAATAAGTAATTGAATATATGGATCAAAGGGAAATCCATCCACCCCCTATAATTAATTCATTCCATTCATAATTAAATTCATATGTCAATTAATCTATATAATTTATATACGAATTCACAAATGAAGTCCCATGATCAAGGGGTAAAATAAATTCCTCATAGGAAACCATGGAAAAATCCATAAAGGTCCATTTCAAGAAAATTGATCCATGGGGTTGTTCTAATTCAAGTTATACAACCTAGAACATGCATGACTAACCATCTTAAACTGAGTAGAGACTACATGACTATTCTAGGATTTAAATTTAATTTAGGCGATTCTTAGAAATTGTGCTTACGACATCTTGGTATATATAAATATCTTTATTTAAGTGAATGGAACGAGACCACTGACTTTAAGAGCATGGTAGAGATATCATCCTGTATCAGATCCTAATTTGGCCCTGATATAAAGAAATTTGAAGAATTAATGAATAACATTAAATTAGGGTAGAAGATCCAAAAACCAAATAGTATAACCGATTAATAGAAGAATCAAGAATCTATAAAAAGGAATGGGGGTCCTACCATTATAGGTCCAATGAGATTTATTTCATTTGAATATGAGGTTAGATAATTGGTGTAGATAAATTCCTACACTAGGGACAATGGAGATATTTTTAAAGGTATGTCCCTTTCTAAGCATTGAAGGAAACCTAAATTAAGTTTTGAATAATTTTTTTAATTTAATTAAAATTTATAAAAATTTCACCATAGCATGGGTCACAAGGTTTAAGTGCATAGTTGGTAAACTGTGCCATGATCATTAATGATGTCATGTAGTCTAAGGGGAATTTTCATGGTTTACCCGTGCAGTTTACAAACCTTTTATAAGTCGTGAGAAGAGCCACTATCAAAATTTGAAAAATTTCCCACCTGGCCGCATGTTCATGTGGCCATACCCATATGGTTTCCATTAAAAATAAAGCCTCCTATTTTCACCCAAAACAAGGGTGTCGGGCTCGGGACCAGCCCCCGACACCCCCAATCCCTCTATGACCTCAAAAGGCATTCATATTCAGGAATATTAAGTAGTTAAACTGAGAATGGATGGAAAACAAGAAATCTATAACTCAAAGAGGAAACAAGTTCTTATATTCAATATATATTCTTCTTGGATCAACCTTCAAATTCTCCTTCTTATAATTAAAATGCATCTTTTATTCTCATTTACTACACTCGTACATAGTGATAAACATATATAAACTATTATAATATATTTTCAATACTATATTTCAATACATTGTTATGATACTTTGGATCTCCTTGTGTTATTAAGATCCAAAAATACATCCATTATGTATTTGGGTAAAATGATGGTCAAGGGATGAAATTTTGGACAAAAGGAAAGAGTCTCATAAATCAAGATTTTTGACCCTAAAAAATATTGCTCTGCAAAACATTGATTTTTTATCATATATATGAGATCAATAAAATTGTACCATAGGAACCTCATAAGTCATTAATTATGTGTTCACATTAGATATTACTGATATTGTCACTTTAGCAAGACATAGTCCTATAAACACCCATAAAATCACTATTTATTGTGTTTGGACCTAGGTATATTCGATATCAGATATGTTGATTCTCTCAGATGTCACGAAAAATTATTTCATATATTGAGAAATACTAATAAAAAACATATAATCCTATATGGGATAATCATATATGAATTATATTATATTATTCCTTAAATTTTTTATCTTATTCATAAAAAACTCTCTTCAAATTTCCACCCATGATGAACACTTCTCATGTGATGTACCATTTCATCCCAAAAGTAAAATATTTACGCAACCCTAAAGTTTTGTGAAATCATTTTATTAAGTCACAGTTCTTTACTCTTCCCTAATACAACATTCAATGATAATTGTTGACTAATGGGACTAACATCCCCCTGATTCAGCCTCATTTTTTCATATTCCATGTGCACAGTTAGTGTTTTAGTCCGTCAAACCGATCCTCTTGGTGGCATACGTATTATGGAAATTATCTACACATGTTGCTCATAATAAATGCTCAGTAAGTTTCCATCACTGTTTCATCAACCAAGGACAATACACATATGTAAAATACCATAACCATTAAAACTAGTATGGTTGAATTATGAATATTAATTAACAAATGTAACTCAATTCCATTATCTTTTACCCTATATGTAATATTTTTCATTAGTTCATAATGATGAAATACATGAATCATTCCTTCCAAAGGATGGTAAACTATTCAAGTCAAACCACCTAAGATTTGATTCCTTCTCTAAGATAACATATATTATACCTCTTTGAGGTTCAATACCAATATCTAGACATCACATCTATCCAATATAACATTCAAAAGGAGGTAATAAAGAAAATATTAGCACCATAGTAGGGTGAATATGGACTCCCATAGTGATAACCTTCAATGATTCAATTCATAGAGTGTATCTTGATTCACACAAAACCACGATTCTTCCCCACATGAAAAAAATTGTGAGTGCATCCATAAGGCTATAAACCATAATTTTCTACAATAATACTATAAACTACGTGCTTCCAAATGGGACTATAAAATGTGTGTTTCCCTATTGGATTGTAATTCATGAATTATCATATATTGAATGTGTAAGATGATCAAACCCTATAATTTTATTAGCAATATTATATCATTCAATCCCAAATGTGAGGACAATAATATTATTTATGTCATGAAAATAGGATTACTTTTTTCCTTTATGTATCTGAAACCATTCAATAACTATGTGATTAGAATAGTGCACCTCTTATGAATTTCTTGTGATCCCCTTCTTGATAAGAACAATATTCCTTAGGTGAAATGAAAAATATGCCTTTTTAGATGAGTATATGATTATTTGTGTAATGATAGTAAGAATAATTTTTTGAAAATAATAAAAATCCTTATTCCATGATAATATGATTCCCTCAGGTATCTACCATGGGAATACATGGAATATATAGATACCCAACATTCCTAATAGAGAAATCCTCTATATCTGAAGGTGTTGACCATACCAACAAAAAAATTAAAGTATTTTTATATTGTTCACATGATGATGGAATGTGGAATGGAATTCAAGATCATAACTTAAATATATAATGAAATACTAGACTAGGGAAAAACTAAATACAATGAAGATCTAATAGATCATCCTCCCATTCTAATACTGGTTCCATTATCATTACCCTAATGGGATAAGATATCTGTATTTGGAATGTTGGAATGAAAGACCTTAATAATATCCATTATAGTGAATTTGATGAAATTATCTTGATGAAAATAATGAAGAACATATGGGTGAAATTAAAATGAATCCATTCTTCTACACCATAGGGAGGACAAGCAGTGATCAGAATCATTGGGAATCAACAACATAAGAAGCATATTTACGATTAGCTTTGAATACTAATATGTAATTCCATCCATATGAAATTGTAGGTGAGGTACCCTAACACTATTTATATACATGAGGTAAGGAGGGATACTCATGGATCTACTTATAATTATGGTTTCAAACCTGTGTAGATTCAAAAAATATAACCCTAGGAAATGACCATGAAATCTCCCAATATAATTAACCAACATTGACCCTTTGTAAAATAGAGATAAATCAATGATAGGTATTCAATACACTTATTCTCCACTATGAATATGAGGGAATAATATTTAGAAAATTGATGTCCTGGGAGGATCATGATATAATGGAACCACATTGTTACCAAGTAGTAAAGATCCTTAAGTGTGGATGTTCCAAAAAAAAAATATAGTAAACAATTTCCTGAGACAATCCATGGATCATAGAAACAAAAGTTTTATATATTCTATATAGGTAGGGGAAATCTATGGTGTTCCCTCTCCAGTTTTAACCAAGGTTCCACAAAGGAGGGATCCTATTGTCCAACATCATAGTTAGTGTAGGAAAATGATTTTGGTGAATAAGTAGGTTAATCATATTCATGTAATTACTATCCCATTATGAATTAAATTATTTCTACATTAACTAGAATACACCACTCGTAATATATTGAGATAGATCCTACAATAGTAATTAAATACCCTATTTTTGAGAACATTGTACAATGATACATTTTCTGAAATTGGGAAGAAATATCAATCCACCTACTAGATGGTTAGGTCCAAATATCCTAGAAAATGACACAAATAATCAATTTCATAGTGATCATCCCCATAATGAAAAATTATACCAATAGATCCTCTCCATGATACCAATAACTAGGATTTCCTCTCAAGAGAGATAATAGAAATGTATATGAAATGGATCGTAGTGATCTAGTAAAATTGATATTAAATGAATTTATAGGATTTAATTTATTGGAACATTGGGAGTATAATCAATTATACAACCATTTTCAATTTGAATTCAATAAAAAAGATGATTCAAAATAGATTTCTAAGTCTGCAACATTATATCCCATAGGGGAATGCAATTTATGATTAAGGATATTCATCTCAGTGAAAAATCAATTTGAGATATCATATGACCTCTACAAAGACATTTAGATGTATAATTTCCATTATTCCATCTATTTTATTATTTTTAATTTTTCCAGATTCCTTTCATCACCCAATACACTAAAAATAGTGGATAATTTAGGGTTAATCCTTGTGGTTTCTAATGAGGAACCACATAAACTAGATCCACTATCAAAAATTGAGATACCTCAATGGTAAGATTCTAATTATCTATATTAATTGGAAATTATGATTAGGACCATACAATCTTATAAAGAAACATCTATAGTATGAGGCCTTTTGTCATGTATGGATGTGATACCACCCAAAGATTCATAGCAATAACACTCGTCATAAATAAAAAATATGGATTCCATAAAATATATTTTCCTAAAATTGGATTTCTACATTGACTGAGATGAAGAGGAAAAGGAAATACTTAAGGAGTCCAAATCCACTGACATGCCCCCAATCATGATTTGGATATTTATGACTCTAAACATACCAATCCTATTTATTCTTTAATAAAACTACTAATAATATATTCAAGAAAAACTATGGTTGACGTTAAACTTCCCTCTATGTCAATTATTGGACATTGAAAAATGATTTGATAACCTTAAGTCTCTCGACTAGCTATTTCAAATGATGATGCCTTCAGTATATCTTGCATCAAAGTATTCTGACTATGTTTGATACTACCAGAACATCAAGAATGTGTATACTAAAGTCCTTATTGCTTTAAACTAGATCACTAAAGAGTCATCTACCCATGTGTAAATCAGAAGATGGGAGTAGTAAGAAACTCTATTATTATGTCCTATCATATAAAAATAGATAGTTCTGAATGTTATTCCTCCAAGAGATGTTTGATATTTTTCCCCAAAAATATCTTCCAAAAAATTTCATCGTTATCGATCCCCATAACAATTATTATGGTGGTGATAATGATAGGATACATAATTGATATTTCTAGAGAGATGAGCAGCTGATATAGGTGACCCATCTTTTGTATTATAGAACCTATAATGAGGGATAATAAATGTGACTTATAAGTCTGCATGATATATTACTCCCAAATTCCCATAAAAAATCAAGAACAACAAGGGCACTTCTATATCTATATATTTACTCAAAGGATCCAAGAAAACGACATAGGTTCCTAGAATACTTATTTCTTATATAACCTTAATAAATATATATATATATATTAATGGTAAACTTCTATATGGATACCATCCCAATCATTATAATGTTCAAGATGATAATTTGACACTCCATGTGGAATATCATTTATAAAAAAATCATTAGTTTATCAAACAAATCCAATGCTAGTCACTCAACCCATTCAAAAAAACATCTTTTGGTTCCTGAAATCAACGTATTCTATAGATTGGTGTAATTAAACACCACTATAATTTTACTATGTAAAATCATGAGTTATCTATATAGTTAAGGGGGTATTCATATAAAGAATCTATACATGATGAAATGATCAGTCATACTGCTATCACCATAGAATCGATGGAGATGAATTGTTCTTATGCAAAACAAAAAAAGGATATCAATGAAAAAATATTGGGAAATTTATCCCCACCACTGGATTTCTAATATCAATATTTTTTATCATTTAAAATAACTGGTGGCCAATAATTTCACCATTCCAAATAAACCTCTTAGCATGGCCAAATTCTTGGAAACCTAAAGCAATAAGAGGTTTCATGCTCTACTATTTCATCCAGACTCCCAAATAAACTGTATTTATATAGTATTACAATCTAAAACAACAATATATAACTAAAAATAATTTTATTTACTATAAAAACATCTACCAATTCAACACCACCATATACAAGATGTTTGTCATAGAAATATTCATGTGAATGTATTGAGTAAACAAACAAGTCATTGAATTAATCTCACATAGGGTGTTATTGATCACACTCCATAGATTTAAATATTCATCTGGAAGTTTTTAGGGGGTTGGGTATGTATAAAATCTGATAATATCTCTTCCTGACCCTTATCTCTTATTTATTCATTTGAATATTCTAAGAGTTTTCCAAGAGAGACACAAATATTGAAGAAGTATTAAAAAAGAGGGATCAATTTTCTTGGTTATTACCCCCACCCATATAAATTCCATGATGAATTGAAACTAGTAATGTGATTAATTCTATAGACCTATAGCTAAGATAGTTTTATGTGTCCATGATGAAACCCCCCATTATGAACAATATCATGCTGAGAAGTTTTTCATGGCCCCCCATATAGGAAACGTTTTTGAACCATCTCTGAGGGAAAACATTGTCTACTCTTATATGGATGATAAATCCCCAAACATCTTCACATGTTCCTTATAAACAACATGAAGATTTATTTTCCTCAAATTATATCAATAAATCATGAAATATTGTGGCATAGTGGGGTACATTTATCCTTTGGTTCATGCCACCCACATTCCCCCCAATTTTTATAATGGTTAGACTGTCAGGAGTTAGTAGAGAGTATCGAACTAAGAAGAATAATAGTTTTATGATTAGCTAAAATAGATGTGGATCACTAAAGATCATATGATAATTAATCTATAGATGTTTCATCTCATGCCCTACCTAGATAGATCTTCATCTGTGTTAGTACTATTAAATTAATAATTCTTCAATGATTTAAGGAATTGTTGTCTAGTTCATTGGGAATGTTGGGTTACTTTGGCAGTACCAATTTCAATGTGTATAATAATGGTATTTATGATCCATGTTCTTAGAAAAAAATTATATGAATTGTTTGAATATGAAAGAATTATATAAAAATGATATTTTTTCCAATATCAACATCATCTTTTCGGCGAACTTCTCTTTAGATCCCATAGGTGATGCACAGTAATCAAATCCTCATATAACATCCCTATAGTGTCATCATTGAAATGGAATCTTAGAAAAACTCTTCTCTTTATTTCACACATAAACATGATTTATTATATAAAATTTCACTTAAGAAAACACTGAGGATCGATATGACTAGTGTCTTTAGAAATTAGGAACATTACATAACAACAGATAACATAAAACACAATATCTTTATTGAAAACATCTTTTACATTACCACAAAATTCCTTCGTACATAGCATTGCATGGGACAAACTGAGGACATGCATAAGAAAAGGGTGAGATATAAAGCCCAGTAAGGGAGTAAACAAGGAATAACATGAAGAATATAGTACATGTTAGGAAACAATCATATCAATGGATCACAAGAAAAACATGAACATAATGGCATTATATAGCATGATTATCATAACATGGAAACATGGCAATAACATTTAGCATGATATTAGCTTGAGCCAAGGCTCATTACACATGGAGAATGAGTAAACCCTCATTGCACTTGAATTATCATGAGTAAACCCTCATTTCACTTGAATTATCATGATTAACCCTCATTGCACATGGAGTATCGCAATAATTTTCTTTACCCAATGCATTAGAGCGATATTAGGGCACACCCTTTATAAACATTTCATTTCATGCATAAGTGTGCCACATGGATCATACAACATGGACACATTAAACATCACAATTTATTCAACGAATAAGATATGTGGAATAAATAAATTTAATTCCTCAATCAACAAGTACATGTGCATAATGGTGAATACCCTTGATTGAGAAATGAGTATGGTATTCACTTACACGATGATTTTGGCATGGAAAAGTTTGGTGTAACTTCGGCAACATAATGATGCCAAATAGATATCATACAATGGGTTGATGAGACAGAGAGGGTTATATCATAATTTATACATGAAATGTACATAAAGGGGATCATTTAACCTAATAACCCAACATATTTAATGGAATTTATATGCATAATATAAAATAATTTCTTGAATGAAAATGAGAAGAGAGAAATTCCTTACAAAATTTCGGCATGGTAATATGTTTACATGGGAGGAATTAATGAGAGATAAAGAGGTATATAATCTTTAAAACATAAGTAGGGTGGTATGGGATAGGTGAGAAATCATACCCTAACATCTTTAACTGAAAATAATAGGGTATAACAACATAAAGAAATTTGAATAAAAATGAGAAATGAAGAAATCCCTTATTTGAAAGTGTGATACCAAAGGCTTGGGATAGGCTTGGCAGAGGCATCTAGGGAGCTTAGGTGCCTTGGGAGGATTATAGATTGAGAAGGGAAGAGGTTGGTCGAGTTCCAAAGGTGTTTAGTGAAGAGGACTGTGAGATTGAGTGAGTTTATATAGGAAAGGAGAGGGAATTCTTTATTATTTAGGTTTTGGACACTACACATTAAACTAATCAAATCCACAAGACACCCAATGGGTTTTTCCCATGGATTTTTTCAAAGGGGAGTGGAAAACATAATTTTATAACAACAATGACCTAAATTATTAAAATATTAGGATTTCTTATGTGGAGGTGAGTCACACACTCAAGGAAATCATTTTAAAAAGGTAAAATATTTTATAAGTCTTGTAGGGTCCACTAAGGCACCATAAAATTAATAAAAAAATCGAAATTCACATGATTTTAAAGATAAAAAATATATTGTCCGAACATAATTTTTATAGTATTTTATTACATCACTATTATGTTATTATGATGTCATAAAACACATTATATATTTAAATGGTATTTAAATTTTAACCAAAAATTCAACTATTTTTTAAAATTATAAAAAAATCACTGTTAGATAATTTTGATATCCTTAATCTAAAAATGATATCAATTTTATCTAAATAATTTTCTAAATATGTGAATTTTTTATTTTAAAATTAAAACTGACATTTATTTGAAATTCATGGGTTTTGACAAAAACGGTTTTCAAACCATAATAAAAATTTCAATTGTATTAATAAAATATTATACAATAATTTATATTTTATAAAATGTAAGTTAGTATTAATATTTTATTAAAAAATATTTAATTAAATTATACATTAATTCATCAAAATAGATTTCTTAACTGAATATTAACTAAAAATTCTATTTATGTTTTAAAAACCATTTACAAAGTAATAATAATAAAATTAATGTATATTATTTATAAAAAAATAATTAAAATAATCATAGTGCTAGGGTCTTGTTAAATAACCCCTTACAACACCCGCATAATACCTAAGGGTAAGGTGTTTGATGGTGACAAGCTCTTGGGGAGACTTGGATAATATCGCTCAGGTGGAAATCATTATTAACGTCCACTTCTCCCATAGGCGGTTCCATTCAAGATTAACGTGTTGATGACCGGCTTGGTCTTGGACAAGAGGGATGCCTTGGGATTCTACCTCCTTTACGATCTTTGAAAAATGGGCTTTGTATAGAGAAATTCTATTAGATAAGGCCATCACTTCCTTTGTCTAAGTAAATTGGATTTGTTAAAGCCATATATTTATACTAATCATGTGATAACTATTCAATGACTATATTAGTGATGGTAACAATTCTTAATAGTATTTTAAAATCCAAAAACATAAAACCAAGGAAGTGAATATGTCTTATATAACCATTTTACATTATAATACATTTAATTTGGTTAATAGGAACTTTAATTAATAAAGTTTTGGGTCATTAAAATCTTCCCCCCTTAAGAAATTTTGCCCTAAAAATTTCCTTTTCCCAGAATAAAACAGATGTGTGTAACTCTGCTCATCACTTACTCTGGTTCCCACATAGATTTTTCAAACTTGTGGTTTTTCCACAACACCCTGATGAGAGGAATTATCTTATTTCGTAGAAATTTTTCCCTGCAATTTAAGATCTTAACAGACTTCTATTCACTAGAGAGGACATTCTCTAATGGTACCACCTATGGATTGAGAACATGTGATGGGTCAGGAATGTAATTCTTCAAAAGTGATACATGGAATGCATCATGTACTTGAGAAATGTTCAGTGGGAGTGCTAGTTGATAGGCCACTGCTCCAATGCGATCAAGGATATCAAAAAGGCCGATGTACCTTGGATTAAGATTTCCCTTCATTCCAAATCTCATAACTCTCTTCCATGGTGATATGAAGAGGAATAACATGTCCTAAACATCAAACTCTAGGTCTTGTCAAATATTATCAACATATCTCTTTGTTGACTCTGAGCAGCTTTAATGTACTGCTGGATTTTATTAACCTTATCCACCATTTCTTTGACCATTTCTGGACCTAGGAGTTTTCTCTCCCAAAATTCATCCCAACATACTGGTGTTCTACACCTCTTCCCATAAAGGTCTTCATAAGGATCCATTTGGATGCTTGTGTGGAAACTGTTATTATAAGAGAACTCAACCAGGGGAAGATGTTGATCCCATCCTCATTTGAAGTCCATTGAGAAAGATCTCAACATGTCCTCAATTGTTTTGATAGTCGGCTCAAATTGGACATCGGTTTTAGGATGATAAGCCATACTGAAGTTCTAATCATTATTCAGAGCATGTTGGATACTCTTCCAGAACTTACAGGTGAATCTTGTATCTCGATCGGATACAATCGATAGTAGTACTCCATGCAGCCTTACCACTTCTCTGATGTATATCTGTAACAATTGATCCAATGAGAAATCCTCTCGAATTGCAATGAAGTGTCCAATATTTATAAGACGATCGACAACAACCCAGATAGAATTGTTTCCTTTAGATGTCTTCGGAAGTCTTGTGACAAATTCCATGGTTATGTTCTCCCATTTCTATGTTGGTATGGGAAATAGTGGAATCATCCCATTAGACTTATTCCTAGTAGCCTTCACTTGCTGACATACCTGACTTGTTGATGTATACTCAATGATATCCTTCTTCATGTTATCCCACTAATAATCCCATCATAGATCTCAATACATCTTTATGTTTACTGGGTGAATAGATAAATTCAAACTATGTGCATTATCCAAAAGTTCTTTCTCTATCTTTGAAATTGATGGAACATATAGCCTTGACGCAAATCTCACAATTCATTCTTCATTAACATTGAAATCTGAGGGTTTTACTTTTCTAATAGTTTAAACTTTCTTCTAAATTCCAACATCATCATTTTGAGCATCCTTTATCCTTTCTAAAAGAGATGGTTGAGAAATCATTTGTGAAAGGATTAATGATTTTTCCTTCTTTATGATTCCCATTTCCATCTTCATCAAATCTAAGAAGATTGGATCCTTTTCAATTCTCATCAATGATAGAATCTCTATATCCTTTCTACTTAGATAATATTCCACCTTTTTCACTTTCCCAGAGTGGTAATGGATTGAGCAGTCATAGTTTTTGATCATCTCTAACAATCTTTGTTGGCTCATATTCAACTCTTTCTATTTGAATATATACTTGAGGATTTTGTGATCCATGTATATTTCACACTTCTCCTCAAAGAGGTAATGATGAAAAATTTTCAAAGAGAGCATTACTACAGCCATCTCCAGATCATGTTTTGGATAGTTTTTCTTAGGAACATTCAATTTCCTTGAAGCATAAGCAATGTATTTGTCATTTTTCATCAACACACATCCCATGCCCTTCTTCGAAGCATCAATGAATACCACAAAATGTTCTGCACTTGTGGGTTGTGTGATCATGGGTGCAATGATAAGTATTCTTTTCAACTCCATGAAACTATCTTCACATTCATCACTCCAAGAAAAATTTACTCCCTTCCGATTAGCTTAGCATGAGGGTTGAAAAAATCTTGATAAGTTTCTCACAAATCGGCAATGATATCCAGCTAATCCTAGGAAGCTACATATATCGGTCACCTATGTTGGCCTTGGACATCCCTCAATTGCATCTATCTTGGAAGGATCCATAGATATCCCATTACTTATGATTATATAACCCACAAATGAGACCTTCTTCAACCTGAAATTACACTTTCCGTACTTTTCATAGATCTTCTCCTTTTGCAAGGTCTTTAGTACAATGCTTAAATTCTTGTCATGCTCCTCCTTGGTTTTGAAATATATTAGAATATAATCTATAAATACTATCACAAATTTCTTGAGGTAATATCTAATGAATCTATTCATCAAGAAAATGAAGATTTCTAGATCATTAGTGAGTCTGAAAGGGATTACTATGAATTCATAGTTTCGTATCTTGTATGAAATTTAGTCTTTGGGATATCCTTATTCTTTACCCTTACTTGGTAATATCCTGACTATAGACCCACCTTGGAGAAGTATTTTTCTCCATGTAGCTGATCGAACAATTCATAAATTATTTGAAGAGGATAATTTTTCTTTATCAAGACTATGTTGAGGTCATGATAATCAATGAAAAGGTGCATTGACCCATTCTTCTTCTTGACGAAGAGGACTGGTTCACCCCATGGTCAAGCACTTGGGCATATAAACGCTTTATTCAGATTATCATGTAGTTGTTTATTCAGCTCCTTAAGCTCCACAAAATCCATTCTATATGGAGTCTTGGATATTGAAATTCCCTAGGTATAAGATCAATCGATAATTCAACATATCTTCTAGGATAAAGACCATAAAATTCCTCAAGAAACACTTTAGTGAATTCCCCCACAATAGGCGTGTATTCATGGATGGTTTCTTCCTTAGACTCAATCATATGAACAAGATACATGTGGTCATAAGGTAGTATTATTCATTCTTGAGATAATAGTTCTAAATAAGATTCATCCTCCTCCTTGCACTTGTACATAATTGGGGGTCGATTAGCCATATAGAGAGTTATTTCCCTCTCAAAGCAATTTAAGATGGATTTATATAGAGAAAGTCGATCCATGACAAGAATTTCATCAAATTACAATTGAGGGAGTATGATGAGGTTCATCGGGAAGTTTAATCCACAAATTATGACTGGGGAGGAGTTATATTCATTGGATGCAATGACTACCCCATTTTCCGTTCTCACCGACATCTTTATGTCCATGATTTGTGGTGATGTAGGGATTTTTCTACTAATATTTCGTTATATAATTGAATTCATAGAACAAGAATAAAAAATTACATTTGCTATTCTTGAATGAATTAATAGCATACCTGTCACTACTTAATTGTCGTGGTTCTCTTCAGTGATAGTGATGGAAAAAGCTCTCCCTTTCTTCCTTGGAGATTGTTGGTTGCCTCCAAAAAACCTTGGATTAGGAAAATGGTTTTCAAAGTGCCTCGGTTCATTGCAGTTTAACCAATGAACAATGCGTTGAGGTTCTAATGGGTTGTTTCTCTCCTCTACCACAGCAGCAGGTTTTTATTATCTATAATTAATGGATAGCTACCCTTATCTTCCACACCTAAATCATTTCCTCATCTCCTTCAGGAAATTTCGGAGGTTCTTCTTTTGACACCTTTGGATAGTGGGGTGCTGTAATTTCTTAGAACAATTAGATTTATCCATCAGAAATCTATAATTAAAGTCTACTTTCTACTTCTTATCCCCGTGATACCCCTGAGATTCACCAATCTCCATTTCGACTTTGAGGGCACATCAGACAATTTAGTCATAGCTATCTAAGTCACAGATCACCAAGGATTTCCGTAGTATATGTTTTAGCCCACCAAAGAAGCAGTCAACCTTGCATTTGGGGGTAAAGACAAAGGCGATGGTGTATTATGAAATCCTTGTGAAGTTTTCCTCAAACACACTAATATATTCATCACCTTTTTCTTGATGGAATTGAAGTTCCTTTCCATCATATGTCGTAGGGTGCGAGGAAAATATTTTTCGATTTTTTTTTAAGAAATCCTTCCATTCCAACGCCTCAATCTCTTTTTAGGATTCCTATTTTTGATCAATGTCCACAATTGATTGGCTTAACCCTCCATATGATAATAATCCATAAGAACCTTCTATTGTTCAGAACATTGAATGATGGAGATGATATTTTAAATGGATTTGATCCATTTTTTCGGGGATTGAGGGATCAAATGATCCACTAAAAGTAGGAGGCCTTTGTCTAATGAAAAACTCGATTGTGTCTTTTTATTTCTTGGGGGGGTGGGGGGTTGGATGATCCTTTTGACCCATGTTTCTATTCAAAATTTGAGTTAACTGAGAGAGTATCATGACAAAGTTTGCGATTCCTTCTCCCATCGGATTGGACATCTCATTAGAATGGTCATCACATTGATCTTCACATCGGTTGTTAGCCTGAGTCCTCATATTACCATCCATTGGATGGAATAAAAGGAAACATAGGGGTAAAACCTAAATAGTTATTCAAAGTAAAAAATGGATAACTTATAAATTACTTATATCTCCTTAACTTATGAATTTATAGTCTTTAATCTATGTCATCCATGATATACTTCCCAACATATTTTCTTAGGGGATTTCTTTATTCCCTTAATAAAGTTTCATACTAAGATTATAAATTTACAAAATCATATCCCCCCCGGGAGTGTTGAATCATGAGTGTAGCAAGGCCCGTTGTCATGCACCAGTTCATGTTCGAGTTTAGCTCAAAGCGGTGTTTTCGGGTTTTACTCCTAGATACATCTATCCTAGATCCACCTCTATTTGTTCGTATCAAGACAAGGATGTATTATCTTGATAAAAAACTTAATCTATACTCACTAAAATTTAAGTTTATTTTTATTATAATTATTCTTATCCCGATGGCTTTCAATATGGTTTTCTAATACTAATCCCAAAAATAACTAAGCCTACCCTCTGATACAAACTATAAAAATCCTACTCTTTATTACACACATAAAAATGATTTATTACATAATCATGAACTTGAGACAACTTTGAGGATAGATAGGTCTAGTGTCTTGGGAAATTAGGAACATTACATAACGACTTCGATCATAAAACACAACATCTTTATTGAAAACTTCTTTTACCTGACCACATCATTCCATCATACTTAACATTGCATGGGATAACCTGAGTACATTAATAAGAAAAGGGTGAGCTATAATGCCTAGAAAGGGAGTCAAAAAGGAATAACATGAAGAATACAATACATTTTAGAATATATGAATATCAATGGAGCACAACAGAAACATGATCATAAAGGCATGATATATCATTATTATCATAACATGAAAATGTGGAAACAACATTTTACATGATATTAGCATGAGCTAAGGAACATTGCACATAGAGAATGAGTAAACCCTAATTGAACTTGAATTAGCAATATTAAAACATCATTGAACATCAATTAGAATGATTAAAACATCATTTCACATGTCTTATCATGATACTATTCTTTACCGAATGCATTGGAGTGCTATCTGGGCGCACCCTTTATAAACATTTCATTTCATGCATTAGTGTTCCAAATGGATTATACAACATGGATTCATTAAACATCATAATTTATTCCACAAATAATAGATTTATAAAAAATAAATGTAAGTCCTCAATCAATAATTACATGTGAATAAAGGTGAATACCCTTCATAGAGAAATGGGTATGGTATTCACTTACACGATGACTTTGGCATTGGAAATTTTGGTATAACTTCGGCAGCATAAGGACATCAAATAGAAATTGTACTATGGGTTGATGAGAGAGAAAGGGGTAACTCATCATTTATACATGAAATGGATAGTAAGGGGGTTATGTAACATAATATCCCAACATATGTAATGGAATTTAGATGCATAATATAAAAGAATTGTATGAATATAAATGAGAAGAGACAAATTCATTTCAGAATTTCGGTATGGTGACATGTGTACATGGGAGGCATTAATGAGAGAGAAAGAGGTATATCATCATTAAAAAATTAAGATGGAGGTATGGGGGAGGTGTGAAATCATACCCCAACATTTTTAATTGAATATAAAATGGTATAACAACATTATGAAATTTGGACAAAAATGAGAAAGGAAGAAATCCCTTACTTGGAAGTATGATCCCAGTGGCTTGGGAGAGGCTTGAGAGAGGAATATTGGGAGCTTGGGGAGCCTTTTAAGGATTATAGAGAGAGTAGGGAAGAGTTTGGTTGAGACTTAAAGGTTTTGCGTGAAGATTAATGGGATATTGAGTGGCTTTATATTGGAAAAAAGAGAGAATTCTTTATTATTTAGGTTTTGCATACTATACATTAAAATAATCAAAACCACAAACCAACCCATGGTTTTTGCCCAAGAGTTTTTCCAAAGGGGAGTGGAAAAAAATAACTTATAAGGCCAAATTCCTAAATTATTAAAATATTTTTCTTTCTTATGTAGAGGTGAGTCACAACTCTCAAGGAAATCATTTAAAAAAGTTAAAATATTTTATAAGTCTTGGAGGGTCCACTATGGAACCATGGAATTGATCAAAAAAATCTAAAAAACATAATTTTAAAAGTAAAACATATATTGGCCCAACATCCTTTTATATATTCTTATTACATCACTATTAGGTCATTATGATGTCATAAAACACATTATATATTTAAATAGTATTTAATTTTTAGCCAAAAATTCTATTGTCTCAGCATATTATGAAAAATTCACCATTAGATAATTTCAATATACTGAATCCAAAAATTATATTTATTTTATCTATATAATTTTATTAATATTTTAATTTTCAATTTTAAAATATAAACGGACATTTATTGAAAATTCATGGGTTTTGAAAAAAAAGACATTTTCCAAACCTTAATAAAAAATTCAAATGTATTCATAAAAATGTATACGATCATTTATATTTAATAAAAAGTAATTTAGTATTAACATTTTATTAAAATATAATTTAATTAAAAAATCCATTAATTTATCAAAATAGATTTCTTAATTGAATATTAACTAAAAATGCTATTTGTGCTTCAAAAACCATTTACAAAGTAACAATAATAAAATGAATGTATATTCTTTATAAAAAAAATAAGGAACATAATTATAGTACTAGGGTCTTGTTACATAACCCCGTATAATATCCGCATAAGACATAAGGGTGAGGTGTGTGATGGTGATAGACTCTTAGGGCGGCTCAGATAACATCGCTCAGGTGGTAATCTCCATTAACATCCACTTCTCCCATAGGCAGTTCTGTTCTAGCTCAATGTGTTGAATCTCATTTTGGCCTTGGTCAAGAGAAAAGACTAGTGACACTACCTCCTTTCTGATATCCAACAAATGGGCTTCGTATGGAGCAATTCAACTGGATGAGGTCATCGCTTCCTTTGTCTGAGTAAATTGGATTTGTTAAAGCCCTATATTTATAATAATTATGTGATCACTGTTCAACAACTATATTAGCAATGGTAACAATTATTAACTGTATTTTAAAGTCCAAAAACATGGATGTGTATATATCTTATATAACCATTTTACATTATAAAACATTTAATTAGATCAAGAGGAACTTTCATTAACAAATGTTTGGGTCATTAAAAATCTTCCATCATGGATACAAAACTACCAAGGTGTATTAAAAAATGCTATATATAGTACTAATATAATAATAGGTTCAACGATATGAGATATGGAAGAAAATATATCCAAAGAAACAACCACCATTTTTCTTCACATCCAATTCAATTGGTTTAATCTATAAATGATAAAACTATTCAGTCATTTGTGAAATTTAATTGGTTCTAGCACAACATATATATATATCTACCTATTGGGTTATCCATGCTTTATTTCCATTAAAATACTCTCGTAAGAAATAAAATACTCACAAAATGGAATAATGATATTTCATGCACCCTACTATTATCTTATTCTAGTTCAAAATCATTGAATTTCTAGACCTGGTAAAGGCCCTCCATGAGGTCATTATGATGTACCTAATTATCCCATAAGAGTTTGAGACTGGTGTGTTTATTGTTAATGTTTACTATATATCATAATTACATCATTAGTATGACCTTATATGAGGAAAATGAGAGTAAAATCTTACATTTTCACATAAACTCAATTACATCTTAGTCAGTCTCAAGGGCATAGATGTCCACTGGTGTTTGATAGTCTCTATATCTAGGATCTATCTAATCCCTATATGGATTATATCCTAGTAATGGTATTTAATGACCATTATATCCCTTAAAAATGATTATTCATGGATATGATAAGATAAAATAGATTTTTCTTATTTTTTTCGTACAAAATGATGACTTTTGTAATTTGGTACCTAATACTAAATTCATTGTTTCCTTAAAACACATCACTTTATATGAATTACTACTAAGTCAGTGTCTCCACTTCATATTATTAACCCATTGTCCTATAAATAGTTAATCATTTGATCCCACAACAATTGAGTAATTGTAATTCATCATGATGTATCACCATTCGAATCATGTAAACCTAGCTACCCTAACATTAGGTACTCTATGGTCAATGGAAGGAAACTATAGATAAAAGGAACTAAGTGTATCACTATTCCCAATGACATAAATTCCACCATTTAGGAACCCTAGAATGGACTAAAGGTAATTTATCAACTATTGATATAGTAGTGCTCTAAAATAACATACTCTTCATATACAGTATAGGTGTGTTAGAAGATAGGGAATCCTCATACCCTTACTTGTCATTTGTTAAATTGTTCAAATAAATTTGTTCCTATACTATATATAATGATGATCTATATTGGCGAACTCAAATCTAACTGATCCATAGTTGATGAAAATGGTGGGTGAAAAAAAATGAAGACCGCATGAGATAGGTTTTATAGATTTTATCTGAATTTTTATTCAAAACTACAATGAAAATAATATAATGTTTTTTACTCTTATGCATTGAAATATTATTACACATCATAAACACTTATGCCTAAAGATTCATATCCTTCGTCAATACCTTGTTTTTTATGAGTATTTCATATACTATTCCCCTTATGAAATAAGGGAAATTGTTCTCAGCACCATTGATTAGATGATATATGTGAACTCCTATGTGGTGGAAGACCCCATTTATATAATCACTAGTGATATAACACATCCAAATGAACATGAGTAGTACATTGTTTTTTTAATGGTACAATAAGACATAGTTGTATTGAACTATATGATAATTCGTGGGATAAAGTCCCATGTATCCATCACTAATAGTCCTATGTATTGGAATTAATGGATGAAAATAGGATCCTAATAGAATTCATTCATCTCAGGGTGATATGGTTAAGGATGAAGTTTAGAAGATTATTTATGTTAACATCATCTTCATGTTTCCATACACTAATTTTTTTTCTAAATTTTTACAATACAAGATGGTTAGTAGATAAAAAATTTCTAGATTTATATTTAATAACCAAACTATTATTTCTTGAGGGACGTCTTCTCTGTCCCTATTACAGTGTTTCTGATGGATGAAACCGAAAGCTTCTAGGATTAATCTTTTATGGATGGATACTCTGGATACATTCAATTGTTAATGTCCCCATATGATTAAAATTCAATAACATTCAGGGAACCACATGGAATGTACTATTACCTGGTGATACACTTCATAAGGGGAATTATTGAAAAACCATCCAACATGCAATTAGTCACATCCAGAAGAAACATCCTAGAAATATGCTGAAGTGAAATGAGGTTGATTTTCTAGATAGATTTCACTAGTTCACATACTATTTAAAAAATTATGATAAACTGGTTTAATATAATGAAACCATAATAGGATGAAAAACCCAATGATGTTTGAATAAATGGTCACCTCAAGGAAATTTTTTGGATTCGTTTTCAAGTAGTTTGGCACTGAGATCATATTGGTGGAGATTAAATTCATCACTAAAGTGATCCCTTTATTAAATATATGAATGATATAAGGTTTTTAGTGGTGTTAGGTTTCTATTTATAAATTTTCCATTCTTCAAATTAAAATCAATGCCTTTCTACATGACGATGAATAAAAACACCTTCTAACAGTGTGATTAGGAAATGAAAAGATGTATTCAATGAAATGATATAGTATTTGATTCATCTTCTAGTGAACATTCCACCAAACAAGACTAATCCTTTGATCCCATATATGATAGGATTAGAGTGATATATCAACACCTTGACCACCCTTAAGATCAATTAGGTAACTGATAATAGTGTACAACACATTAGGAAAATGATTCCTGATACCGAGGTAAGATATTCTCCTATTCATAAGAACTTCCATTACTCGGTTGTCGAATTTCATAATATTCACAATTATTTATAGAATCAAGAGGTTAGTAAATCCCTTGAATTTACATTTTTAGTTACAACTTCTATCATCCCATATTGAAGATCAAATTAGTGTTATGGGTGGTTATAATTAAGTTTGACTGAAAATTAATTTTTTTATTATAAAGATAAACCCCCTTTTTAAGGGGTAAGGGGGAACCCAAACGACTTCAAAGACATAAAAAGACAATCAAGCCCCCCAGTTCAATGTCCAAAGATCAAAAGCAATCTGATTCAAAAACAAAGAAGATCCCCCCTCCCCAGCATCAAAATCATTAAGACGAGCTTCCACCTTCACATCGATGTTCGGCAAGCAATCTCATGCATGAATGCACGGGCACAGTACCGATGGCAAACGTCATACCCTCTCAATCATCCAATTCCGGATAGCCATGATCTGTGAAAGCTCAATGCTCTGAACCTCTTCTGAAGTCATCCCTTGAGGAGAACAGGATGCAATGACCCAAAGAATGTGAACCGAAGCGCCACAAAACACACTGCCCAACCATTCCACGGATCCACAAATTCAACCAACCTAAAAATCATTCCATGATTTCCCAACACTGCAAAACACTCGCTGCAATCAACTTGGTCTGCCACTGTGAAGCCATATCACAGTTCGCCGCACCTCATCCCGTTCACCAAGAAGCCATCACTGGTCGTCGGAACCCAATCCACGATGACATCGCCCGCCACCTCCACCTCCATCGACCAGAGAAACACCAACCGAACACCAAAATGAAACCCCAATCACTGAATCCAGGGATAGCCGGAGATGGAAACTAAAGCCAAAACACATCCAAACTCAAAAAAACAAAATCAAACAGAAACCACAAAACAAAACTGTCGCCGGACCACACACGAAGAATATCTCACCGTGAGCTGCTATCCCGTCGCCGCCTCCAGATTCATTGCACCCGGAGACCGCAATACACCTCCCACAACACCCAATGCTGACGTTGAAATGAGCCACCACCCCTATGTCCGCAGAAGAAGGGGACCCGACCTGGACACAACGCCGCCACCAATAGAAACCCTTGCCAGATCGACGGCTAGGGCGAGAGAATAGGCCGACAATGAGAATCGCCGAGGATCGAGCCCACAAGGCACCTCCACGAATGGGGATCTGCACGCCACGAACAAGCCCGCAGAGATGTTAAGAAAGGAGCCACCGCCGTCTCCGGATGGGAAGAGAGACGGCGGCGGGGGGAGAACCAAGCCAGGCGGAGCCCCTTACAAGCGCATCTTCAATCGTTCTCACATATAAAGAGTTCACTTTTATAATCGGGTGGTTATAATTAAGTTATTGAACATATTTTATATCACTCAAATGAGTGTCAAGGAGTTATTAGTAGCTAATTTAATTGACGAAGAAAAAACCCTAGAGGAATTTTCATAGGAAAAATTGTTTCTATAAAAGGATATTATCTCTTTTTTAAAAATACCCCTGTTTGGAAAAATATCATTAATAGGGCCTCTTGAAGCTGATATGGTAGGAGGTGAAAACCCATAATTGGAATAGTTTAGGTCTTTGAGTAGACTTAATCTCCCCATTAATGGAATCCATGTCATACACATTACTCTAATTGGAGGGTTTCATGAACAATGAGGCTATATTGTAAACCTTGATTTCAATATCCAAGTAAACTATCAGGATCTAGGTTCCCCAATTACGCATAATTAGTAACTCTAAGTTAGACATCAGGACTAACATTAGTGATTATACTTAAAGTAATTAGGATCTCATCTACTTGTCTATGGGGAACCGTGAGTCTATTGGTGGTTTTACCTTTGATATGAAGGGTTTTCATGTATTGATGTGTTAGAGTTATCTAGTATATAACTTGGAAAAATTTAATATGTCCTTCAATGATCTAAACAAGGATAACATGCTTATCCACATGGTGAATTAGAATGTTATTTTTCCCAAAGCTTATGACTACCAATAATTATAAGTGAATCATCTCACAAATATCTTCTTTTGAAGAGATATACCAAAATTCTCTAACCATAGACAATTAATTCAATTATAATACTCTCTTGGTTGTGTATATCCCATATGGAATGTTTCTATCAATATGGGATGAGTAAGAAAACATTTGACAATGTGTGGATAATTCTATCCAATTTGTTGGACCCTACTAAGAGAGAGTCCTTCAAAAGTTATTCTTTTATGGAATACTTCTCCATGAATCTTAGGGAATGATATTCCTTGTGTTTTATACATGTATCACAATTGTAAAAGTTTAGCTCACTAGGAAAGGTTGACATTACCTTACCTGATCAAGATTCTGTGATACATTAATCCAACCATGGTTAGTGACTTCATAGAATTAAAAAATAACATTGATGAATTATATTTCCATTCCAACATCATACATCATCCTCTAGAGATTCATAACACACATATATACTCATAATAATTAACTATGTGTTGATTCAACATAATAAATCCATAACCATCCACAACACAATGAATGTTATGGTTCATCCTTAATGAAAAATATTTATCCTCAATGTAGGAAAGATACATTCATATCAAGGGGGTCAAGAACAGTTTTGTGATAAATTCTATGAAATCCAAAATCATTTATCTTTTAAATATCCATTACTCCATTATACCAGGCCACAATATCAACATAGATCCCCAATTTTGATGAAATTCTATGTCATGAAAAATTTATAGTGTAAATTTACATCATGGAATCATGAAATAGTAAAGTTATAGATTTTGGCATTCAATAAAATCCTCTCTAATATTGTAAAGGTGATGGTGGATTTTAATTAGAAGAGATGGATTGACAAGGTCTATAATATCCTTTAGTAATAAGAAACCATGATGGGGAATTTATCCTAGGTAGCTCCTTATTCCCTTATCTATAAAGCGGAAGTAGTACTATGAGTTTATGTTCAACTACCCCTTATCTATATAGAAAGTGATAACCAATTAAGACTATAAAAAACTCTATGTATTTTTATCTGATCTGAAAGTCCTCTACCAAAATATTTTTTAGGAACTATATAATCATATTGTTTATCAAAACAATGTAGAATAAGGATTTAATAATATTTTTACCTGTTATAATTACAAAATAGTTTTTTGGTTCTAGTATTAATATATGAAATTATACCAAAAAAATATAGAGATGTTGCTTCCCTAGTGGGAGAATCCCTTTATTGTTCACACATTGTACTCTAGTGGTGTGTACACATTTATCAACATCGAAAAAGAGTGAATTACCCCTACAAAAAATGAATGGTTACTTAAGAAGTACCATGTATAACTTCCTAGTGGGTTTTGTTCCTAGCTAAAATACATTAAACTATGTAACATGTAATACCTTCCATAAGACTCTAAACTCATTCAAATGTGTTCTTGTCACATAACCCTAAATATAATATACGAAGAGTAGAAAAATAAATACATTAAACTATAGATAATAGTAAACCAATAGTTATATTGTTAAACTTTATATATTTATATTACATTCTACATAAATTTAAGTAAAGTGGGATTGTTCTATGCTACATGAAAATAAAATGATCAAATTAGTCAAAGCTATATAAGCATAAACTAAAAAGATAAATTCAATTATATAAAATGAAATTAATATAGATATGTGTTAGACTATTGAACTATATGGATTCCTTCCTATTATTCCAATGTTTATCTCTTACTAAAATCCCCTTATTGAACTATATTTGGATTTATTACAATTTAGTGGGATATATTTTAACTTTTGGGCCTCTTACACAAGACCATCCATAGATTTCACATCTATTCTCCTTATGAGTTTCTTGTTGAGAAAAATATTTATCCTTTCATTGGTATTTTAATTTATTACTAGGGAACCCATTCTATTAATTCTCTATAGCATGAAAATGATTCAAATCCATATAGAAATATCCCACATGTATAAATGTTTTTGTGGAATGAATCTTATTTAATTATATACTAATTTATTCTAAAATTAATTCTCAAGGGCCCAGACTCCTGATCAAACATAATTAGATGCTAACAATTATATTGATACTTTTAACTCATGTTAATACCCATTCCAAATTTACAACACTATGATAATGACCCAATTATCCCCATTTTTGTGTTTGAGATTGATATGTGCAGAGCTTTCTTACATAAGAACTATGTGTGACATGATTCCCATTTTATGTAAAATATTATGATGCTTTAGTATACTATTCTAAGACCATCTTCAATTTACTCCTAGTATATGCTTAATTTTATTTTAGGATTCTCTACCATGTTATAATTTCCATCATAATTTCAAACCAAAGCTATTAACCATGGGAATAGTCCATGGATCATGATTAATGTGCACTCATCATTGGTTTTTTATATATTTTGATTTGCAGATCCAATATGTGTTGGGATTTTCTTTTTCAACTATCATCATATAGAATACATCAAATTTAAGATATGGTCAATGAAATATTACATTAAAAATCACACTTATTATTATTATAAAAATGATGTTAATCTATAAATTATGTTCCTTGGATACATGACTCTAAAAGGAGACTCACATTGGCTCAACATCATGACCATAATCTATGTGAATCCATCCTATAATTCATATATTTTAGTGTTGGACATCCAATTCATATTGGTATATGTCATTCCTAGGTTTTATAGTGTCTATATCATCCCTATAGTGTAAGATATAAGTCCATAAACTATATAGTTTCATGGATCATACTATTCCACACCATGGAACGATCAAATTACAATCACATTCCCTTTTCATGATATAGAATATGAATTTATCAAAAAATCACATCATATATTTTCCACTCCACTATTGGTGTTTTTAATTTTGATATACGTAATTCACAATTCTTTATTTTCCAATGCATCTAAACTCTACATGACCTTATTCCTTCCTTTAAATCAACTGAATTAGGTGTCTTGAGTCTAAATCCATTCCAAAAATCTATCTATAAAAGTAATAACATATAAAAATCATGGTTCCCCATGGCCAGCCTCTGATATAGGGTATATTTCAGAATGGAAACACACTCTATAGAATCATGAAAAATACATCTATTAGGATATGTCTGACAACTACCCTTAACATGGTTCCTAGAATTATTGATAGTAAGGTAGTATAAGTTAATCTTAGAATATTATCAATTCTTATTATTAGATTGTATTTCATTACCCTCGTTGTTAAATAATTTGAATTCACAATTTTTCTCTCCTACACCTTTTATTTTTTATATAATTCTATTACAGCCTTGGTGCCACCCCCCGTGTATCCTTGTATATTGGTTGAGTAATTGGTCTCATAAAATTAGGGAAAATTTATTTATCTATATCCATGATTTTCATTAGTGTTTGATGAAATAATATGATCCTCACAAGTCAATCCCTATATAGATCTCTCATCTGACATGATTACACATCCATTTCTTCTTATCTCTTAGATCAATTATGTATTCTATGGGATTATTTGGTTTGGTTCATTGTTTTAATAGTATGATTGGTATTCATATATGTAATAGAAAGTTATACTCCCTCCATGTAAAAATAATTACTTCAAGATGTATCATCCCATTAATTCCTAGGTGAATAGCAATATCATCTCCCCCTTTCATCCACCCCACAAGACATTAAATATTGTGGTCACCATCTTATCCATACATTGTTAAAATTCATGGGTTTTTCCATACCATATTATATTAAATAGTATAGAAAAAATAACTTTTCTATGAAATCAGACTACATGGTGCCATCATTTCCACATAAAAAAAATATGTGACACTTTTCCCCTTACCTAAGCGTGCATCTCAATTATAATGGTGTTTATCTCCAATCATTTTCTTCTTTTTATTGTCAATCACCTACTGCACCTCCCTTATGAAAAATGTGTGCCATAATTATCCTTTATGGGATATATAGTTCGACATGAATTTTATATCAAAATATAAACAATAGGGTTTATCTCAATACCCTATTACTATAGTGAGGAGATGCTTCATGTGTCACAACAGGGTTATAATCATGCCCTTTTTTCATAGAGGCATCCATATATCAAAACCACTTTATATACATGGTTAATACCTACCTAAAAATATCTACCCTAATTAAATATATATGTATATAGTCCTATATCAAGAGATAGAGAGAGAGAGTGATATTCTATTCTCCTATAATAGAACAAGTTTTAAATTTCCTATCACCCCAACCATATCATCATTTTCAATTAATAAAATAGGGTTTACTTTAACACACATTGTGCTGAGGCAATATATTTCTACAAATACATTTTCTATGTTGTTTAAAAATAAACTATATCACCCCATGGTGCACACATCCTAAATTAAAACTATTTAAACCCAGCTTATGGTTTTTTCTATATTAGAACAAACACTCAATTTGCATTGGCGTTGCATTTCCCTTTATAGTATAAACCTCCCATACCATGGTCCTTACATCATGACCATAAAATGTATTCATATACAACAAGTTTTTTCTATATTATAATTGATATATATGTTTGTTTATGGTGCGCCCTTCTACAATTTCAATATATATTATCTCATTATCATTGTTTGAGAAGTGTCACCATAAACTATTAGCAACTCTGTGTTTGAGTCAATGATAAACATTACGATCCACCCCTGCCAAATGGTTTATCAAATAATACTATAAAACCCAAATGGAATAAGTTATATGAATTTTAATTAATATACCCTTTTAATAAAAATATACATTACCAAAAAATAGATTCCCCCAGGATAACATTAGCCCCATCACTTTGGCACGACAAAGCCCTATTCTCTTATCATACGTGGAAGGTCTTTTTTTACAACCATCTCAGCCATGTTATTTCTATATATAAAACATAGATATTCCTAATTCATGATTTTCTAACTCTAATATTGTTGAAATTATTCCTCTATATACTTCTCCAATATAGAAAAATATTTCTTCTCCCAGATTTAGACTAAAAACCCCATTCATTACCTAACTGTATCCCTTATGGTTTTGAAACAACTTTATATGATCCAAATTTTCTCATGGTTATATATCAATTAGGAGGAATAACCAATGATATGGCAGTGTAAAGTATGTTTTATACTATTTAAATAGGAATTAATAGCCTATCTTCCCTATTTATCCATCATTTCAGACTCATAGAGTAATAACATACCTCCCTTTCACTCTTCTCCATTGATAATATTGATTTCCAACACAATTTTTATGGTACCACTATGTTAACTATACATTTATATAGTGAATCAAATATTTTACATTGTACAAACCTAACTCCCCATCATCGATGGTATCATGCATGATTTTTTATGAAATTTTAAGATTCCAAAATATATAACTCTTTTACTATATAGATTTTTTTGAATAATATTTATTTGTATATTTTTCTTTACACTAAGAATCTCTACCATTGGTTTATTGTTTTTTATTAGAATGATTAATTAAGTTGAGTGTGATTTAAAATAATATATAGTAAATTTGAAAAAAAATTGTATAATTTTTATATACTAAAAAGGGTTCAGAGGGTAATACAAAAACTATAACCATTACATCAATGTAATACTGGACTATCATGCTTAATCCATTGATTAATCATACATGCTCCACATTTTCTTATAGGGTTTTATGAAATTTAGCAGTCTGGATAGCTCTTCCCCCTCGTCTTTTGCTTCCATACACAAGTCTGCAGACAATATCAGAGACCCATCTAGTTAATTCATTCCCTACACCACTTGATATAAATATTGAGATAACATTACATAATTAGTAGCTATATATGTACTTTTTAGAACAACAACAACATCCTATGTCTTGGAAAGTGAATGTATAATACATCTATAATCCTCATGTTGAATATTGCATTGGTGGGATAGCAAAATAACTGCCATACCATGAGAAAAAAAATATTTTTTTGGAAGATAATAACTGCCAAGAATCCAAATGTTATAGATTATCCAAGATGTTGAGATCCATATTATAGTGTATACAGAATCCATCCCAACAAGAAACCATGTTCAGTAACTAGTGGAGGAGGATCCCCATCATACCATGCAATGTATGGGTGATGAGGCTCTTAATTCTTCTCCATTGCATTAATACAATTATACCACATTTCTATTTGATTGCATGAATAAGTATCTCTATCTCATTAAAAAAACAAAAAAATATAGACAACACTATAGATTTTATAATATATCTTGAGTTCTATTTTCATAGATAATTATTTAAATTAAAATTACTTTTAGAGGGGTTCATATAAGAATACAAATTCAATGGAAAATCTATCGAACAATACATTAATGTGAAACAAAAAAAAACAAGTGACTAGATAAATTCTATTACCTATATAATTCATTATAGATAATGAAATATAGCTTGAAGAAATAATTTTTTACATATGAATCAGATTGGATTAGTGAAAAGTTTATTTAGTGTGATTGTTTTCTAAAACAATTACCAAGAACTTCTGTGATTATTTTGTCTAAGGCAGTTCCCATGTTGGATATCTACCCCAAAGATTAATTTTTTATCATATTATTTGTATAAGGAAATATATTTTTTAGAATAATCTAATATCCTAAAAAAATTTAATTTATAATATCAAATAAATTCTTAAAAGGTAATTTTGAAGTTGGATTAGAAAAATTGACTTTTTGAACAACCTAGTTGAACATTTTTGAAACCAGAACTTCACCTATAGATAAACTATGAAAGTTTGAAGGAAACAAATAATTTATGTAAATTTAATAGGTATAGATGAGGAAAATCTATATAAATTCTATGAATGAAATGAAATTTTTCCTATATGAGTTAATGTAGATTCATTTGTTTTGAATCCACATTAAATATTGGAATCATATATATCACCAATGAGAATTCTACCAACTCCTAGAGAGGAATTATCCACACCAATCATTCCACTAACATTTATAATATATGAGTCTTACATAGGGAACTATGTATTCAAACCCAAAGATAATTTTCATACATAATGCTTGTTTATTTCCACCCTCACCCATGTCTAAGTGAAATGTTATACCATTGAACAATGGGATAGGGAAATCTAACTACATCTACAATCATACCATCAGAAATCTGATTAGTGGGGTGTATAATAGACTAAAATTCTTTTCTAATACACATATATATAACTTGATCCAAATTCACTAAATCCACCTATAGGTCTGATGAAAGGTCAAGAGAGAACCTCCCTATAGACCATGCAATGAGAAAAAGATATATTTTCAATTTTACTAAATATATATAAAAAATGATCATTAATGACTACCTTGAGATGAATATATAGAGGATATTAATTTGATGGATCCATTTTCACATAGAGGAGTGTGGATAACAATACATAATGTTAAAAATTTATATAATCAACCCATTTGAATCACCTAAATGTATTTCACAAACATTTTTGAATCAATGATTTTTTAATGGAAGTTACAACACCAAAGTAGAAATCTATGTCACAATTATTGTTAAATCCAAACACTTATGAATTTCTATAATTAAGAGTGTCAAAATAGTGTTCAATTGATATAATGGAATAATTGATATGATAATGATCAATTTAAATTATTTAAAAAATAAATAGATATTGGAACACTAATTTTCCATTATGTCTTTGAAAAAATATATCTTTAATCTTCAGATATATTACATTAGATTCAAAAAAATAACTATAGTTGGTACACTAAATTGAATTTTTTTCACAGTAGTACAATTATGTTATTGACCTTCCCATTTCAACTATCTATAGGATATAAAATATTACAAAAAATACAGAAATGTGTAGCAAATATTTATGCATGAGAAATATCAAGAGATAGTGGGATCATATAATATTGAATAATCATTGAATTTAGAGGACATGACCCCAACTGATTTAATTAAAGAGTGAGATTTTTACTAGAGATTCCCTCTACTTCATGAGATCCATTCATTGTTGACAAAGAATCCTCTACCATAACCATTTTTTAGGACACACCATTATATATTTATTAGATCCCTATATTCTATTATTGAATGAATAATAGGGCTAATGATGGAACTTATTTTTCATGTTTTAGATAAAAATAACCTCTTTATAATAATGGATACATCACTATTTTCAATTCAAATACATTAATATACTCATATTTATTGAAGAAATTAGAGATATAAATTTTTTATCCAACATTTATATATATTATATTGTTTACTATAGTCTCCACCATTGTATATTAACCTATATATTCTATAAAATGATAAGGTGAATGGGAGTTTTAATCTATATTACCTTGAAAATAAATTAATTATTACAAGGAACCTAGTAAAAAATTATTTAGATATTCTTTAATGACTATCATATGATATTGTTTTCTATATCATTATGATATAGTTATCTACAATCTTATCTCCTAGTTTATTTTCTAGATATTCCTGTAGTCCCACATAGTGAAAATATCATCTAAGCACCCTGTTATCCAATTTATCTATCAGTAGAGAAATACTTTACATTGAATCTGTGTCTCTAATATAATAAACCATTTACTATTAATCAAACACATTTCTCATTTATATAGAGAATTATTAGAAAAGAATATATCAATTTTATTATTATCATAGTATCCTATCATTATTTTTATCATATTATCATTATTCTCATCACCATTTAATTTTTTAGTAACACTATTAGATTTCACTAATTCACCAATAATTTGGTCAAACATCATTTAATTATTATTAAATTGTATGGTATGTCATTCTTCTATTGTGTTCACATATTTTGAAGACACACCGTTTGTATCATCTTCTAATGGATATATTTTACAAAAAATTAATGTCAAGAACCATGGGTTGACCCAAAAAGAGAAACCAACTTGCTCCACATGATACTAATGTCGTGTATCCAACAAAATACAA
The DNA here is from genome assembly GCA_963277665.1 of Viscum album. NCBI lineage: Eukaryota > Viridiplantae > Streptophyta > Magnoliopsida > Santalales > Viscaceae > Viscum > Viscum album. The sequence goes on from OY728125.1 coordinate 1,717,038,666, forward strand.
CTGGGAACAATTCATAACATAATGGAAAGATAAAAATAAAAAAAACAGAGTTGTGAACATAAAAAGTCGAATCCATAAATCCCTAAATGAAATAAATACATAAACATATCTAGATACTATATAATAATAATAATAAATAAAAAATAAAGGCAAAAATAAAATTAAATAGAAACATAATCAATCTCCATGTCACATCTTGGTCCCCACCAACTATAAAACCAACCCACTCCACAAGAAAACCTAAACAAAATATGATTCTGCAAAATAACTCAGGTCTACATACATCGAGTGGCACAAGTAGGTGTGGGCTTAAAATATCTCATTAGGTGAGAAAAAAATATACATGTACTTTCTTGAAATAGTCGATTTACAAAAATTTTAAATACATTTAGAAAAAATATGTTTTTATCATTTAAAGAGCCAAACACATTTTTCAATTTTAAAACCTAGTATGAAAACCAAATACCATGTAAGAAACTCAACCAAAACAATTCATAAATGAATCAGAAAGTGTGAACAAGGTAATACTAGAAAGGAATATAAATCACAAATATAAATAATTAAAATATGACAAATAAGAAGAAAAAAACTAGAAGAAAAAGTAATCAAAGTGCTATAAAATAAAACCAGAACAAAAAGATTTATAATCATGGACACTTCCTAAACATCCAAAGAAGAAATCACTGGAAATAATATTTATAGACCCACATTATAACATTTGGTTGACCTCCATTGTCAATAAAAAACCAGGATCTCTAAAAAAGACCCACCACTTGAAAATCCCTCCCAACCTATCCCCTTTCTAAGGGTTTATAATCTATATAATCAGTATTAGAAAGCAATATTCACTAACCCTTTAGATGAAATCCTGTAATCCCATGATAATAGTATAAAGGAAAATGATTAGGTCATCACACACATGGAATTAGACATAACACTTATATTCCACTATGCATGATTTTTGCCAATACCCAACACCATATATGTTGAGCCCCTCTCTTTGGAAGGATGATCATTTGTGTGATCGTGAAACATAAAACCTTCTAGAATTTCTAACCGGACAACACATCATATGAATTTAAAACAAATTTCTGAAAAAAAATAAAAAAAATACCAACTGAGCCTTAACATTTACAATCCAAACCATTTATAGTGGAAATATTTTTCTTCTAGAAATTATTTTCCAAACTAAGGTGTAATAATAATTCATGATAAGAAGGTTCCAAATGAGCCTTTCACCTCATGTGGTCTCTAGAATATACTTTAACATTGAGAATGAGAGAAATTTTATAAATCAAATTAAAAAATTTATGTTATCTAGATAAAAAATATCCATGAGTAAAACATTAAGAGTTTTTAGAAGAATCACTTGGGAGAAGGAGTTGAAGAAAGAAGGAAAAATGAAATAAGAATGTTTTGAAAACTAGTGATAAATTTTTTTATTTTTATGCAATAATATATATATGTGTGTGCCTCTCCACATGTTAACCCCATGAACATATGGATATTATAAAATCTAATAAAACTTATATGGGAAACTATAAAAATACCAAATGATCCAATTAAATACTTGAAAAACTTCACAACTAATCACACAGATCCATATGTAAGGACCAAACCGTAAAAGGTACCAAAACCCAGTGAAAAACTAAACATCACATGTCACCCAAATACCAAAACATAAACAAGGTAAAAAATATCAATTTACTTAAATTCATTTTAAATGTCTAATTTTAATTTTCTCAGAAAACATGTTTACACATATATGTAAGAAAAACTAAGAAGTTTATTTGAAATCCCATTTCCACAAATTTCCAATATGGAAAGAACACAATATATCAAACTAGAACATCAAAAAAAATTAATAACACATTTACTATTTATTTATTAAATATGATGTATCGATTTGAATGTTCTAAAAAATAAATGGATGGATACACCTACCTAAATGGTGTGTTAATGCAATGAAACTTAATGAGATGGAAGAACTAAGATGATGAAGGAAATAACACACCCTAAAATCATGAGAAATAGAATCCAACAATGTCACTATACCACATGTGTTTGGACAAGAGGGACCTGAGATAATAATAACCAAGAAATCAAGAGTGGAAGAAGTGTAGTTGTTGAAAAAACTGAAAAATCCAAATAAAATAACATAAGAACCTTTGGAAGGATATCCAAGGGGAGAGGATATTGGGGCCCCCTTAAAGTGCCAAAATTGAGAAATTGGGGAGGATGGTTAAATTTATGAGAAAATATAATAGGTTAAAACACATAAACTCGTGTTATCAAGATTCTAGTCATGTTTCCCGTTTAGACACATGGTTTTCGAAACCATGCGCCAACCGTGTGAACCCTACTGAAATTAATAGACACCCACATGGGCTAGCTACATGATTTGTAAAATCATGTGCCAAAAATGAAAATCAACACAATCAAAATGATAGATTCACTCACATGTTTTCAATACAGTTTCCACTAACCATGTGCGATCCACATTCTAGGTCTTAGATACCCCAAATAAGACACATGGTTACTTATTTTCCTCATAATATTTTTTCCAAACCAGCATATATCATGAAAAAAAACTATGCAAGGAGATAATGATCTCGAAAAGACCATTGTGTCCACTGGCCACATGATTTCCCCCAAACCATGTGCACTAAATGTGAATAAATTAAAAAACAACCCGAAAAATCTAAAAACTCAAAAATGTATCAAATGATGAATAAAACATGAACTTGAAACTAAATGACATCAAATGAAACCATGAACTTCCTTTTAAAAATTCAACCCCACAAGTCACACCTGAACAACCCCATAGGAAAACAAAAGAAAATACATGGTTGTTCTCCAAAAAATATAAAATTTCCTCCCAAAAGACCCACTCCATACATAGGGGGACCAAATTAAAAAATTTAAATCCAAACATCTAGACAAACCATAATTCATCATTTCTGCAAGTTATGAACATATCCAATATGATAACATCACAAACGCAAAATATATCCAAAAAATACTAAACACACAAATTACATACTGAAAATTGAAACCACATAACTACAATAAAACGAGCACACTAATCCATTCAAAAAAAGGAAAATGTAAAAACGAAAAAAATACAAGAAAAATACTGAAATCATCCCCTCATTAACATTGGAGGAAAAAGATTGGCAAAAACCAGCACAACCAAAAATTTTATACATCATGTAAATATTCACTATTGGACCTATGATTAGATCCATAGTTCCTTGAACCATCTAAGTTACCAAATATATTATATTGTTTCCTTAGACTGAAAATAACCTATCTATAAATGCTGCATAATAAACATATACAAGAAACCAAAATTGCCACATCGATGACATAACATTAAAGGATAATGAAAATATGGATTAGAATTAGCAAATTGAGAAATCTGGGTGCACAAAGGGAGGTGGATTGATAAACAAGGAGTAGGAATTGATAAAATATACATCTAAAAAATGGGTCCCTCCAGCACACACTCCTCACCAGATGGGGTACCTTCACGAGTGACAAGTGAAACCATATTTCCAACTGCAATAGACAGTACTCTAGGAACCAAATTGGATATAATAACCTTATTTATAATCTTCCAAAAATAATTTTATGATATGAGATAACTCAGTCTTTAATCTCCTAACAAGGACCCTAGATGAATAGATGATCTTTTAGTGGTTTCATTGATGCTATCTCTAGAGAAAAAGTAACAATATCTTTAAAGTGGTCAATAATGTACTTCATCATATATTAACCAATCTAAACACCAAAGTTCTCCACCATATAATTCATCTTAAAATAATAAGTTATGAATGATTGGATGTAAGTTTAATTAATTAATTTCTTTGACAACCCAACTTGTAATGATTATTAGACAATCACCTTCTACTTATCCAATCACATCCCCTCGAGTGAACCTAGAACAAATATCACCTTCACAACATTAGGAGTTCCCAAAGACCTAAAAACTGTTAAATTTATCAATACACTCCATGACCTCTAAAATACCTATATTTCCAAAAAAAAAACTATAAATAAATAAGAAGAGATCGACTTTTCCACCGCAATAGGAATTTGAGAAGGTCCAATAACTTAAAAAGACTCATAAGAAACCCTATTGGTCTTTTTGGGAAGGATGATCAACATAATATGAAACATAAAACATAATCAATGTCAAAAGAAATTTCAAAAAGAGAAACACCTAAATCCAAAACACCTAGAACAAAATCCAAAATACCACAAAACAACGAAAAGATCACTTTCAAAACCGATAATTTTTTAAATTCACATTTTTTCAAAACCAAATACGCATGTCAAAATTTAAACTATTCCAACACATCCACTATAAAATCAAAATAAAAATTCCAAATTCCCTTTTAAAACCACAATTCTATTATAAGTGAAACCCATTTCTCTATATTTTAATATTCAAAAAACGATTTCATCAAACCATAAAACCATTTTTTAGAAATTATTCACTTTTTAAAGAACACTCACGTAAACCAAAACTAACCCAACACATAACCCACTTAAGAAAATTTCAAGAAGGAAACTAGAATTCATGCATAACAAAGGCACATGGTTTGAAAAATAATATGTTATTTATGTACAAACAACTAGAATTATTTTGAACTGTGCACTGGGATCCACATGGGTCACTACACCATGCCAAATCATTGTGTAGCACATGTTCTCTTTAATTTCCATTCCTGAAATCATAATACAAATAAGAAAAGTAATAAAACAATAATATAAACCCAAATTTTAAATTTAAAACACATCCCAACAAAACCTAGAAACTCAAGGATCAGAATACGTAAGAGTTAAATATTATATTACCCCAAACTCTCACGTTTTGAAGGTACTATCCTTATTCTAACTAACACTGTAAATAATAAGAGATCATTTTATACTATTTTTTCATGAACCAACCCAGGTCTACCCTATACTGGTTACCCATGATGGCCCGTGACAAGGAATGAGGGGTGTTTCCAATATTCTATGGCTAGAAACCAATGTAGAGCATTAATGATAATACAATTTTGAATGATTTATCCCATTATAAATAGTAATAAATAAAAAAATAGAAAAAAAAGATAAATCATAGAATCCGTAAATCACATAATGAAAAAATACATAAATAGATACAGATACAATGTTAGTGAAATAAAAAAATAAAAAATAATAAGTAAAAAACTCAAACCAAACCATAAATGAAAAAATCTCTATGTGACCTCTTGGTCACCAACATCTATACAAGTAGCCTGCTCTATAAGGAAACTTAAAAAAAGTTGAAATTTCAAAAACATTCTATTCTACCGATACTGAGTGAAAAAAATAATATATAGGTATAAAAAAGGGTAGTTGGTATACACCAAAGAATCCATAATTTTCTTTTCCTAATATAGTTCATATAAATTAGTTTGAAATAAAATTAGGTAAAATAAAGTTTTCATAATTTGAAGATCCATACACCTTATTCTATTTTAAGAAACTATTTGAAATCCAAATGCTATGTTATAAAAAACAAAAAAAATTAATAAAAGAAGCGAAATGTAAGAACTGGGTACAAATAACATTTTATATCAACCACTGTTAGAAATAAGTGAATAAATACATGATCAAGAAGGAAAACCTTAGAAGAACAAGTAATCAATGTTCTTTAAAATGAAATACGAACATACAAATATTTAATCACAGGAACTTCATAAACATCCCTAGAATAAATCCATAAAATTACCTCATTTGGACTGACCTACAGGCATATAGTGTACCTCTATATTCAATAACCAACCGATTTTATCTATAATAGCCTCACAAGTGAAAAAAACTCATCTTGCATATCTGATTTCCTGGGGGTTCTAATTTATGCAGCCATGACTAAAAAGAAATTATCACTCAACAATCTAAATTCTGTCCTGCAATCCAATGATAAATGTATAAAGGATAATTAAGAGGTTAGAACATGCTTTAGATTAGACATTACTAATAGATTCCACTGTGCATCCATTTTCTAATACCCAAAAACAAATATGTAAAGGAATCTTCTTTGGGAGGACACCCATAGGGGTTCCCATCATATATATAACCTTTCAAAAATTCCAACCGAGTATACACATATTTTGAATTTAAAACCAATTTCAAAAAACATCATAAAGTACCAACAGGTCCTCAACATTTACAATCCAAACCACATCTAGTGAAAATAACGTTCTTCTCAAAGTCATTTCTATATCCACGTTAAAATCCTAATTCATTATTGAAAGGTTCAAAATGGACATTTCACATCAAGTACTTTAATGAACATAATTTATGGTGAGAAAAATTTCAAATTTTATAAAAAACATTTTAAAAAACATTTTGAAGATATTTGGAATTAAATTATCCATATAAAAAATAATAGGAGTTTTTAGAAAAACCATTTTTGGTAAGTATTGGTAGAATAAAATAAATATGTAAGACTGTTTTGAAAAACAAGGATCGAAATGAATATTTTTATGGAATAACATGTATATTTGTTTTATATCCATATGTTCACCCCATGTACAAATGGATATACCCACATCCAAGGGAACATATATGTTAAAATATAAAAATACCTATTGATCCGATTAGAGACTTGCAAGAAACTTCAAAACCAATAACAAAGATCCATACATAATCACCAAACCATTAAAAAGAACCAAAAACCACATAAAAGATCAATTTAAAATTTCATCCAAAAACCAAAACACAAAAAAGGTTGGAAACAATATCAAAGTACTCAAATTAATTTTAAATGACTAATTAGAATGTTGTGAAACACCTTTAATACATATACATGTAGGCATAACTAGGAAATTCATTTGAAAACCTATTATCATCAAATTTTCAATGTGGAAACAATATAATGAATAAAACTAGCACATAAAAAACATGAGTAACATATTATAAAAATATTTAAGAAACCTCAATCATTAAATATCATGTTCTGGAATGGTATAGATGGAAACACCTACCTCTACAGTGTGTGAATGTGATAAAAATCAGAGATAGGTAAGAACTAAGACCACGAAGTAAACCAGACACTCTATAATTAAAAAAACAGAATACAACATTATCCCTTTACCCCTATGGTTAGAATAAAAGGGATACAAGCCTAGAAGAACCATGAAACCAAGAGTGGTAGAAATGGAGGGGAGAAAAACTCCGAAAAATCTAATGCAACTCACATAGGATCCTTGGAGTACCATAAATGGATGAAGGAAATCCAAGGGGAGAAGTTTATGGGATCCCCTTCATGATCCAATATTGAAAAAAGGGGACGAGTGTCGAATTAAGGTTAAAACATAAGAGGTAAAACTTGGAAACTCAGCTTTTCATGAATATGTGGAATTCAAATGGGTTATACGCATAGTTTTCCGAAACCGTGTGCTAAAAGTATGCACCTTACTAGAAGGAAGAGACACAAAAATGGCTGGATGCATGGTTTGGGAAACTATGTTCCAATTGTGAAAAAAGGCATGGTGAAATTTAAAAATTACCTAAACCACATTATAAATGATTTCCTCTAATTGTGCCTAATCCATGTGTTAGGTCGTAGACACCACCAAGAAGCCACAAAATTACTCCTTTACCTCACGCAACATGGGAGAAACCATATTCTTACCATTCAAGGAAAACTATTCAAGAACATAATGTATTGGGAAAGCCCTCTGAATCCACCAACTACAAGGTGTTCCCTTAAAACAAGGCACACAAATCATTCACTCAGAAAAAACAATATGAAACCTCCAAAAACTCAAAAATTATATCTTGGAACACAACTTGAACCTCACAAAAGGATTATACACCAAGAGATAAATAAAAAGAAATGAAATTAATGAAAACTAGGGTTGGGTTATGATATTTAATACCTTATATTCTAGAGTCAGTTTTTATAATGGACTCAAATCCTCATATTTTCCATGATACCACTTCCTTATATCATTTAATGTTTTAAAAAATATAAAATATTTAAAATTATATAGAATTATACTTTATTCACTTCACCATTTAGAATAATAATTCCCTAACTAAATAAATAATGAACTAGTAATAGATATGATAATATATAATTTTTATAGTATTAAAATTTTTCAAGTACAGAAAATATAAAAATAATCATGTTATATACCATCAAACGTATGAAAATTAATACATTATTTCATATTTGTTATATTAAGAAATTTAATTATAATGTAGTAATTACACAAAAAAATGAATAATAAATAAAAAAATGGGTTTGAATAAATTCTTTAATGTTACCTAATTATAATAAATAGTATAAACCACTATTTATATTCTAATTATAGGATACCAATGATTTTGAAATAAAAATATATATCCTGGATTGGATAAATTTTTTGAATGTGTATCCTATGTTTGAATATCTTATTGATACACAATGAGATTTCTAGCGTTATGCGGTCTAAAACATTAATCAATATTAAATTATGTAAAACTAATTATCCCTCACACCCTATTAATATAATGAAATCGTTATGAAAGGAATAAAAGTTTAGTTATTTCCCCCTATTTTTAGATACATATAATTCTAAATTTAGTACAAATTAACAGCAAGGATTATATATAATTGAGATATAAATTATTTACTTTGTTAACCATATCTAGGATATATCAATGGTGTGTGTGTGAGTTTAATACTCATATCTCATATCAAGATAACATGAAAATTTGTAAAATATTTTTAAATACATTAAAATGATCACTACCTATGCATGTATAGATTACTTATTAATTATTAATGATATAAAATAGTTAAATAAATATATAGATATAAAAAACTATTATTCCATTAAAGTCACACTGTGTATGTTATTCCATTATTGCTATTTTTGTTCTTATACTCGGATCTTCATTCACTTTGTCCTTCATTGATTAAAAATGATCCTCCCAATCCTTTTAAATACCATACACATAATGATTATAAGAAATTCTGATTAAATTTAATGACCCAACCATTCCCACTGGCTTGAGAATACAATGAATCATTACATGGACTTAAGTGATATCCCTAAGACACCAAGGATTATAGTAAATTCCAAAGGGTTTCAAATGAAAGTGGGGTATGACATACCCCTTATGAAATAAACCACTAACCAAACAACCATACCCAAACAAAAACTATATGATACATGAAAAAAACATGATATCTACACCATCACCTTTATAAAAAGGCTACACTAAAGTATGCGACAATGGATGCCAAACCAAAAAACAAGGTAAATAGTGGGTGAAAAACTACAGAATCCAAGATGACCAAAAAGAACCATGATCCATAAATCCATTCTCCAACATCAACAAACAACCCATGTATCATGAGGTGGTTCTAAATACATGTGATACATTAACTTTTCGTATGTCCTGAAAGATAGTATCTGAAAAATCACCAAAGTGCTAAAGCAGGTGTGAGTATGAAACTCAGTAGTATTTCCCCAATTAATTCCATACTCACACCACTAGAATTAAAAGGTTAGAAACATTTATATAAAATAGTTTATTTAAAATAATTTCCCAAAATAGTTTATAACTAAATATAAACAAGTTATAAAATAATTTGTAACCAAATGGGAATAATTTCTAAGTTAACCAATTTTCTAGCAAGTCATATTTCTAAAAAAAGAACCCAACAAATCCTTGAAACCATTTCTCAAAATTATTTTGGAGTAATCATTCCATTCCACATAACCACACACACAACCATGCATTAAACCTGAAACTCCCTATACTCTCGAGCAATGAGATATCCTTCTAATAAGACTTCAATTAGTGGAACACTTTGACGTGGGTAATTCATTCCCATATCCATACCAATATTTTTATGGGGTCCATCACTCCATTATCCATCCCAATTCACATCAACACACACAAAAAACCCATGCCAAACCCATGCCAAATCCTAGTGTGTTCAACCAATTCATAAACTAATTCTTGTATTGAAAATCATAAATAAGAAAATTTAAATAAACCATTTCATTTCAATAAAAACATTAATTTTATTGAAAAAATCTGTTTAAATTCCATGGGACACAATTCTAGAAAATCCACATTTTAAAACCCAAAATAAAAGCACATTTTCAAGAACACCCATTGTTCCATATTTCCACATTTCCCCAAATTTTCACTAAATAGGGTTTCAAAAAATTAATAAGAAAAAAATTACCAATAAATAAAACAAAATATATTCAATTTTAAAGCATTTTAATCTGTTCAATCAAGAGGAGTTGAGAGTGAATCCACCACCCTCAACCGTTTTGACAAAAACCGAAAAACGACGAAGAATGTTCCTAAAACCAGGTTGATTCTCTATGAAAACACCTTAGATAACTTCCCCTAATATGATCAAGACCAAATATAAACTTAAATGGAATCCAAAATATTTGATCAACCCATAACATGTGTTTATATGGGAAAACGATAGGAGAGGAGAAGTAGATTTAAGTAGATCTAAGAAAACATGGAAGGAATAATGAAGAATGATGCTTAACGTATGAATCAGGATTGAAGATTCCAAGAGAGGGCTCTAAATTGATTCCAATTCACATGGGAGTGGTAATACAACCATAAAAAGATAATAATCTAGAGTTAGGGTCATTTTGGGTGAATAATGAATACTATAGAGTCAAAAACATGCGAGATCCACATTTTTATGATCTCAATTTAACCATGTGCATGGTTAGTCCGCACTGTTATACAAACCCTATGCTAACCATGAATTAGCTACTTTTTGGAATGACACTTTCTCGACATCCTCACATGGTCTCCCTAACCATGAACCAACTGGGAAAAGAAACTATACCACATCTTCAATTCTTCATGGTTTCTACTATGATTTCCATATGGTTTAAACAAATTGTGTATAACTAGTGTGGCTCCCCTTTATCCCTATAAGATCCATTAAAGTAGTCTAAAATCTACCAAATTTTACCCCTATACATTATATACATGAAAATAATACAAAAATGGTTACATACAATAAATATGGGGTTATAAATTCTCCCCACAGTTTGACTTTCCGTCCTCAGAAAGAAGAAAACCACCATTTCCATGAAAGGGTTCTGGCCATTGCTCTATCATTTACTTCTTGTGTTCCCAAGACTCTTTCAGAATCTGACCATGTTTCCTTAAACCCCACACTAGAATGATGATTTTTTCATGTACAAAATTATCCAACTAATCCAAAATTTACACCATTATATGTACCAACGAAGAATACATCTATAAGTTAATGTGATCCCATCTGATAACATGTTCAAGATCAGGATGATAATTTTTTAACTGATATAAATGGAACACATTATTCATTCAACTGAACCATGGTGGCGATGTAAAACAATATGTCACCTCTCCAACCCATTCCAGTATCTCAAAAGAGCCAATGTATCAATGAGATAGCATTCCTTTCTTCCCAAAATGGTGATGTCCAAGCCCTGGAGAAATCCATAAGAACACATGATCACTCACCACAAATGACCATGGTCTTTGATTATGATCCAAATACGATTTCTAATGACTCTAAGATGTATCCATCCATTTCATAATCAACATAATCTTCTCCATTTTTTCTTGGATAGGGATTGACCCAACTACTGAAGTATCACAAGTTTCCCCCTAACAAAGTGGAGAATGTCAAGGAGTCCCATACAATTCTTCTAATAGAGCCATATGTATAGAGGAATGATAGATGTTATTATATGAATACTACACTAAGGGTATATGATCCTCCCATGAGCCAAAAAAATTCATTAAACAATCCCACAACATGTCTTCCAAAGTATATATCGTCCTTTTGGGGTTCCCATCCTTTTGAGGATGATACACTGTACTAATAGTCATATGAGTGCCAAGGGATTTCTCTAAGGATTTCTAGAAATTAGCTGTGAACTTCAGATCTCTTTCTAAGATGATTAAAAATGGTATTCCATGTATCATTAACACTTCTCATATATAAATTTTGGGTAGATACTCTACAATATGTGTTTCATGAATAAAGATGAAATGAATTGACTTTATTAGCTTATCCACTATCACCCATATGGAATCGTGTTTCCAAACCATTCTTGGGATTCTTGTAACCAAATACATAGCCATCTTCTCCTATTTCCACACTTTTATAGGTAGAGTCTGCAACATAAATTATAGTCATCATTGTTCTACATGAATGTGCTGACAAGTTATGCACTTTAAAATAACTGATCCACTTTCCTTTTCATACCAATCCACAAAAAACTACACTTTCAATTCCATATAACATTTTCTATATTCTCAGATGAACATCCCATATCAAATTGTGGTAAGCATGAAGATGTTGTTCCTGGAAAGCTATAGGTACAACAATCTAACATATGAACCAAAAAAATGAATTCCCATCATGTTTCCAGCCAACAATGGTCTCCCTACCATTGAGTTTTGAACTCATAACCAGGAAAGTTGTATTGGATATTTGTGCTTCTTTGACCAACATTGCCAAATCAGGAGTCATAGAAAGTGAAATGAAAACCAAAACATCATATCGATCTTCACATTCCACATGCATGTCAGCTAGGAATAACATCAATTACCACTCATCTGAAGGATCTATTTAAAATTAATCATAAGAAATTACAATCTATGTATCTAGCACATAATTCCCATTTTCTGGTGTATACATCATGTCAAAGTCAAACATCTGGAGATACTCCATCTATACAATTTTCCTCAAATTCAAATCATACTGTGAGGAAATATGTTTCAAGATCTTATTATATATGAACATTGTAAATTTCTCACCAAAGAGATAGTGATGCTAAGTCTTCAAGACATGTACTACCACTGCTAACTCTAAATCATGTATTGGGTAATTATTATCATGCACTCTCTATTGCCTTGAACCATAAGAAACCACATGGTATCAATGCATGAGAACACATCCCAACATAGATCCTATAGAATCACAGTAAACCACATAACCATGTCCTAATTATAGAGAAATCAATATAGGTGCTGATTTAAGATGAACATTCAACTCATGAAAAGACTTCTCGAATTCCTCAGTCAATCAGAAATGAAATTTATTCTTTTTCAAAGCTGTCATTGGTGAGGCTAGTCATGAGAAGTCACACAAAAAACATCTATAATAACTAGATATACCAATAAAACTTCATATCTCAAAGACGTTATTTGGGGGTTTCTAAGAGATAACAACTTCTATATTATCTAAATACAAAGAAACCCCTTTTTTAGAAATTATATGGCCAACAAAGCGTACCGATTGTATCCAAAAATCACACATTGAAAATTTGGCACACAAACTATGATATCTCATGATTTATAACACTATCAAAAAGTGTTCATCATGCTTAGAATTTTTTCTTTTAACAGACCAATATGTTATACAAAAAAAACCCAACAAAAGAATCTAGATAACATTGAAATTTCAGATTCATCGATTCCATAAAGACCAGTGGTGCATTTGTAAGACTAAAATTCATGAATACATATTCATAGTGTCCATATATTATGCTAAAACTGTATTCAAAATATCTTCCTTCCGAACTCACAATTGGTGATATCATAATCGCAAATAAATTTTAAAGAACCACTAAGCTCACCTCAATTGATCAAATAGTTCATCAATTAATTGTAGAGGATATCAATTCTTTATCGTAACTTGGTTAAGCTTACGATAATCCACACACAACCTTAGAGTTCCATCTTCTTTCTTCATGAACAATACCGGTACTGCCCATGGAGACGTACACGGTAGAATGAAACCTTTTCCTTCTAGCTCTTATAACTTCACTTTTAATTCCCTTAATTATATTAATACTATTCTATATGACAAAAGGGAAATAGGATTGGTCCCTAGAAGGAGATCAATTGTAAACTACACTTCCTGTATAGGTGGTAAAATAGAGATGTTTTTTGGGAAACTCATCAGGAAATTAATCCCCAACTACTAGAAAAATATTAACCTCAATCTATTTTATTGATTCTATAGTAAATGCCACCAATTTTTAAGATATCGTTACCACTATTGGTTCCAAAAAACCCATGGAAACTATCTTTGTGACTGCTGGTCCTCTGAAGAGATGCTCGACACCATCCTCAGTTGTGAAACTAATCATTCTTCAATAATAGTTGATGTGAGCCTTGAAAATTTTCAACAAATCCATACTCGGTATTACATTAAAGACATCTATCTATAACAATGAGAAGTCCCATTTTATCTCAACCCCATCAACAATCATAAAAAATTCTCTACACACAAAGGCTCTACATTCATTTTCATCGACATGGGTTTGATGTTTTAACATAGATGAAATTATATCATGTTTTAAACATACAAAATAAATATCATGAGAATCAATGAAATAATGCGATTCACCAGTATCAAACAAAACTTTCATAAGGGTAGAATTAAAAAGAATTGTAACTCACACTGTAGATTGTCCAGCCTGATCATCTATCATTATCTGCGCAGATCTATACTACTGCTTAATTGTTGTACTCTTCTGCTTATTTCATTGTTGAGATTTACCTTCTTGAGAAGTCATGGTATTCCTAGAATCACCATGGCTAGATCTGTTCTACTGAGGAGTTTGATTCTGCTAGCCTCATCCTATCATATCATACAATGCTTGTGAATTTTGAGAAGTTTCTTGAGCACCTAACATTAGAGCACTATGAAAACAACACTGAAGATTCCCCATCTTCATATAGTTATGGCATGCCCAAGGCTATGCAATACACTCTCTCTTTATATGGTTTATAGAATCACATTGGAAACATATGTCTTTTCTATTGGGTAATGCAGGAAGGTTCGATGATTCAGTTTTCTGATTCTGAGTCCCCCTCCCACCTTGGAAATAGGTGTCCCACTTTCACTTGCTCCGAGAATTTGAGTTCACACCATTTCCTGTAAGAATCATCATAATTCTTCCTCCCATGGATCCTGAGATATCTCATTCCGTCATTATCACTCTGTTCAACATCTATGCATAATTTCTAATTCATAGCACTGTGATCTTCAAGATAATCTCATACCTTATCCCTAATTATATGATACGTACCATCAAGGATTCACTCGCCACAATGATTGGTGTAAATTTCACTAAATGCATGAATTTAGTTGTATACTCGGTGAATGAGAGATTTTCATACTTTAGGATAAAGAAGAACATCTGTTGTATCCTGAACATGTGAGGATAAAATTGTTTGTTGAACAATTCCTCAAAATTCACCCAACTAAGGCCTTGATCTCATTTAGCCTACACCAATAGTTCCTACCACTGTCATGAAAGATCATCAAGAATGTACATTTCCATCTTAACCTTGAACTATGTTGATGAGACTACTAAATCCATGATATGATTCATCCTATCCATCCACACCTACATCTTTTTAGATTCAAAATCATCCTTGAAAATTGGTGGATTCTGCTTCATGAACAGGATGGAATGATCCACATTCCTTGGATCAACCCTCTGGTTCCCCATCTCTATATCATAGAATGCTTAAACGATACAATGAAGTAACTCTTGGTTCACCTGTGGGTTAGGTGCAACCACATTCTCTGCAACTTCTTCTGGGTCGTTTGTATGATTTCTACGAGATTAAATTTTTTTTAATAAACATCAAACTCTATAAGGCTCACTCTCTCTCAGGTGAAGGATTAGAATTTCAAATTTTATCACATCAACTATCAAAAAATTGATTTCCAAATACATTTCTTTCCATTTTTAACCTTTTTTGATAAATTTCTACTCACTTTTGAAAATCAAACAATTTTAAAATTATATCAACCAATCTATTTTCAAATTCCTTCATTTGAAAACAATTTCATTATTTTTCAAAATTCAGCACAATGAATCAAATCATATATCATTTCTTAGAATAAAATATGCAATCCTAGTGGGATGTCATTCCTATAAAATGCATGTCATGATCGTCTCATTAGATAAAACTATGATAATGAGATTCCATATCCTATATGTGTCTCCAACAAAGTTATGCACCCAACTCCAAAGTAACTTGATGTTCATCATAAATAGGATAGCTACATCTTTTTATGAACTACATTTCAAGAAACATCCCCAATATGAAAAAGGATGTTAACAAATATTGAAGGGTTTCAAATTCAAGAGGGGGACGATTTACCATTTAATAAAAAAACAACTTACCAAAATACCATAACTAAACAACCAATATATTATGCTTGATAAAAACAAGACAACTCAACCATCATCTTCATAACAAGACCCTACCAAAGTATGCTACATAAAAATCCAAACAAAAAACTAGGTAAACAACTAAAGAATAACTAATGAATATAAGATAACCACCAGTCTCCATGCTCCATACCTCCATGCCCCAACATCACTAAAAAACCCATGTATCATTAGGTGGTGGTAAATACATTTGATAATATACCTTCTCCCATGTCCTAGAATATAGAATCTGCAAAAGCAACAAAGTTCCAAAGTAGAGGTGTGTATAAAACTCAGAAGGATTTCCCCAATGATATACCAACTCACTTTACCAAAATAGAATGTTTGGAAACATATATATAAATAGTTTATCTAATAAAATTTCCCAAAATAGTTTATAACTAAATATAAATAATTTCCAAAACCATTTATAACCAAATGTGAAGAAGTTCCAATATAACCAATTTTCCAGCAAGCAATATTTCTAGAAAAAACAACTAAACAAATAATTGAAACAATGTATCAATATTATTTTGACATAATCATTCCATTCCACTTAAACATGCACCCAACCATGAAAGGAACCTAAAACTCCCTATACTAATGAGTGGTGAGTTATCCTTACACTAATAATTTAGTTAGGGGACCACATAAACAAGGGGGATTCATGCCCATATCCATCCCAACTGTTTGATGGGGGTACTCCATGCCCATATCCATCCCAATGCATATGAAGAAACACCACAAAACCATTCCGAACCCATGCCAAATCCAAGTATGTTCAATTAATTAAATAAACCCGTTATTTTATTAAAAATTATTAATAAAACCAATTTAAATATACCATTTAATTTAAATAAAATCATTACTTTTATTGAAAATAGATTAATAAAATACATGGGACGCAATTCCAGAAAATCCCCATTTTAAAATCAAGAACAAAAGATCATTTTCCAGAACACCCATTTTTCCAAAATTCCACAATTTCTCAAACCATCATTAAAGAGGGTATCAAAAAATTTATCAAAATCCAATTAAAAATCATTTCAACACAATATATTCAATTTTAAAGAATTAATTTTTTTTTTCTATCAATAGGAGTCGGGAGTGAAGCCACCTACCTCAACTATTTTGATGAAAACTGAAAACAGATGAAGAACATTCAAGAAACTTGGTCTATTCTCCACAAAACCACCTTAGATATATTCTCATAACATTATCACAATCAAATATCAACTTATTTGGAATCCAAAATCATATATATACCCATAACAGTCACAGATATGAGAAACAAATAGGATACGATAAGTAAATCTAAGAAAATGTGACAATAATGATGAAGAATGACGCTTACCGCAAGAATTAGAATTGAAAACACCAAGGGAGGGATTTGTATTTATTCAAATTCACTGTATTGAAGTTATAAATACATAAATAGAGAATAATACTGAGTTAGGGCCATTTTGGGTGACAAAAATAGTCTATAGAGTAACAAACATGTGAGATCCACTTTTTTAGGATCCCACTTCAACCCTGCACAAAATTAGTTCACACAGTTTTATAAACTATGCTCTCACTGTGTGTTAGATACTTCCTGGGATGACACTTCCACTGCCTCCTCTCATAGTCTCCCTAACCATGCACCAACTGTTCTAATGCTACTGTCCAATATCTACAACTCTGCACGGTTTCTTCTAGGATTTCCGCGCTGTTTAGACAAACCGTGCAAAACCCATACGCCTCCCTTATGACCTAAATAACTCCTTGAATGTTCTCCAAAATCTCCCAACATTCACCCTTATACATTATATACATGAAAAAAATAAATAATGGGTTACATACTTGAAACTATGGGTACTACATACTACATCTTTCTCATCTTTTATACTTCAATACACAATGTGTAATTTTTAGATATCCTAGTGAATACTCCCTTTATCTACGAATTTTCAGATAAAATTTTATTTCCCCACCACACCATTCTCAGTCTCTATATTATTTTTTATAACCTATTCAAAAAAGTAATAATAATTTTACTACTGTGATACGTAACAAACAACACTCAAATATTTTTTCCTATTGAATTTTTGAATCCCTTACTTTATAAGCATAATCTATTTCAAATTGAATTATGAATTATCATCATTAGATATTATGATTATTGAAATTTTAAAATATTAATGATTTATCCAAAAACATAATCTACATCATTCCTCATAGATAGATCATATGCATCAATACTCATCATCATCAACATATAAATTAAGTAGATCATTAACCATACAATCTTTAAAAACCTACATGAAACAAAAATATATATAATTTTTATTCAATCTCATTTCATCCATGACATTAATATTAATATTATTTCACACATATATTTTATTATATTTCTATATAATATTAAAATAAATCTCTGTTTATTAAATAAAATTTGTGATATGTATAGAATATTCCTATTCACTATAAAATGTACAAATTAAGTACATATTTTTGGTATCCATTCCTGTTTCTATAGATTCAATAATCTATGTGCACTAAAATCCAAAAAATCATATTTATTACATCTAAATCAGGTACCTTTTCTTGTTTCATATGTTTTAATTATTTTTTATAAATAAGTAATCAGGAAGTATATTGTGGATCTTCTCTAGGTTTTTATATGAATGTTTTTCAATATTCTTCTTATCCATAATTATGAATATAAATATAATTTAATTATATGAATCACTAATAAAAATAAATATTTTATTCAATCATATAAAATGATATTCCTTTTATCATTGACCAAAATTTTTTTTACTTAAAAACCCAAATTGTGTTATATCTTTTGTGAACAACCATCAATGGTCATAAGGAAATCGATGAATTCTGATATTTCATTATTACCATCCATGATATTTATGAATCTAACATTAAATCTATTATATTTTACACATTAATTATTTATAATATAATTTAAAATAAATCCTATCCACTGGGAATTTTAATGTTATACATATATTCATTTAATGAACTATTCACATGAAACTGTTCTTGAAGAATTTCACAACATTATAACTTTAAATACTATCCATGCTAACACCTTAGTATATTCATTCTTACGAAAAATAAATATATAATCTCACTATTGATTTTTTGTGTAATAATATTTTGCTGGAAATAATTAAATTATCCAAAATTTATTTTTTATAATACAAAAAAATATTTTCTTAAGCATTGGTGGTGATATAACATTATCTCGATCCATTAAATGATGTGCTTTGACATTCACACCATATAATATAATGATTTTTTAATCCAATCAATATAATTTCAATTATGAATTATTTTTTATGACATAAATATATCATAAATTATGATATTCTAGAAGAATATATTATCTGATATCAATATTCTAGTAGTAAAATTCATAAATTTTAAATATTACCTTCTAATATGCATTCTAATAATTTATTTATATTCCAAATTAATACATAATTTATAAGGAAATAGCCTTAAAACGTTACTTAATCTTAAATTTTAGTCAATAACATACATTATTACACATTGAGGATCTTTTCAGGTTTAGAGTTTTAGAGAATCACGATATCATACATACATAACATACCTTATTCATACAAATATGATACTAATAAAAACAATATCCATTTTTTTTCAAAATATAAAACATTAAAACTTATAACATGATTTCATGACAACACTCCATATCAACCATCATGACTCCCTTATTTCTCTTACCCATCCTTATATCCTGTGATTTTTTTTTGAAATATTAGGATGAGTATAAAACTCAGTAAGGGATATAAATAAAGATATCATTAGTCAAGTGATAACATAAAAATCAATAAAACCCATAATCATAAAAACTCATATGCAAAGAAACATCATGTAGTTTCCTTGGGAAATATTTACCGTATCACTCTCAAATTTCACCCTTACACATGGAATAACCCTTTGTTCAACTTCCATCTCTAGAGTACCCAATGAATTGGAGAGCTATAATGGGGCTCACCCATCATATATTGAGCTATAATGGGTTCAACCCAACATATATTGAGCTTTAATGGGATCAACCCAACATATCTTGAGCTATAATGGGGATAACCCATAATATCTTGAGCTATAATGGGATCAACCCAACATAAATAATGTCTATGAAACATATCATGAATAAATCACTTCATAACTTATTTACACCCTTGAGAAAAACACATTCACATTTCAAAATACCCTTTTTCGTAAAAAAAATATCTCTTAGAACATAAACACTGCTCACACAAAATAGTGAAGACCTTATTATTTAAAAAATAACTATAAAACATATAATGGATACACTATAGTATTAAAAAAATCATGAAATCATAAGAGAACACTCATGATATAAAAAAAAGAAACAATATCTTTGGATTTTATAAAAGAGACATCTAAAAGGATTTTAAGGGGAAAGTCCTTTACAAATTCCAAAAAATTTAAGAGATAATTTATTAAATTAAGAGAATATTTATATATACTGTAAATACAAAATCATATAATATAATTACATTTCACAATTCCCCTAATCATAAAAAAACATTTAAGTTGAATGTTAACCCAAAGAATTTAAAATGAGTTTACAATTCACTTATGAAATTTCGGCACGACAATAGGTGTACGTGGGATGGATTAATGAGATATAAATGGGGTATATCATAATTAATAAATAATATTTTCAGTATGGTGAAGGTGATAAAACATACACCATAATTAGGAATTAATAATTAAAGGTCATAATAAAGTGGAAATTCTTGAATAAAATTGAGAAAGAGAGAATCCCTTACCTCAGGTTTGACATACTTCAAACGTGCTTAAACTCATGTATGAAGGTTAAAATAGTGTTATGAATTTTTTATAGAAACAAATTGATGTTTATAACACCTTTAATGACCATTTTATAACATCACTCCACCCAATAATTCATAATATTTTGTTAATTCAATTATTTTTGAGTTCTTTTTACACATTGTTTCAATGATTGGTTCATGATGGATATTCATGTCGATTGGAAGTGAAAGTACATAATTAGAATGGAATGGTATTTTCATATTTCCAGAAACATAAATTATACCATTTATCATTTTGAATTCTTACATTTGAATAATTCATAAGTTAATACACTATTGATACTTGTTTAGGTCATTTTGGCAATTCTTTGATCCTAATGAACTCGTTTTATTTTATAAGTTAATAACATGTGTTAAAAATGATTCCAAAACCATAAATAAGATATAATACATATATTATAATCTATTTCAACCAAAAAATGGGTCATGACCAGTCTTGAAAAAATTAAAAAAAATTGAAATCACATCATCCACGATGTTGGTAAATTGACACATCAAGGAGAGTGTTTTAATTTCATGAATAAGTGGGAGAGGAGAAGAATTATAATGGTGAATCTTACAAAAACATGATGAAATCTTGAATATATAAGATACTTGATCATTCTTTCCTCATGGATAAGGGGAGGTGAGGAAAGAAGAATAATAGAAAATAAAATGAAAAGAAAAGAAGGAAAACAACATAGGATGTTTACCTCTTGGTCTCTTCTCCTTGAGATCATTCTTAAGGCCCTTGGTTTTGGCCTTTTGGTGTGACCATAAGGTCTTAGATGTGGGGAAGGTGTTTTAGAGAAGTGTTTATTATAACTTTGGAAATGCTCAATGCTTGAGTGGTGTGGGAGGAAGAGGGGGGAGTTGGTGGTATTTATAGTGGAGGAGAGGAGTTTTACATTATTTTAATCATTATTTAATTATTTTTCCACACAACAAGAAATAGTTATGATTTAAAGAAAAAAAATAGTAATAAGATCATGTGAGTTAGAACTAATTGTTTCTTACATAAACTATGATGTAGTTAATAGTGTATTTAACTGATAATTTATATATATGGTATTTTACCGTATTTCACTGTTCATAAAAAATTTCAATATTTCAGAAAAATCCCAAAAAATCACCCTAACTATATTTCAACATGTAGAATTAAAAAATGAACTCCATTTTTTGAAAATAATTTTCTAAATATTATTAATTTAATTTTTAATTAAAATAATATTTTTTTTTCTAAAAATAGTAATTTTAAAACATTTATTTACATATTCCAAAATATGGGTATATCATAACTTCAATTAAATATTATTTGTATAATATCATAGGTGAGGTTACTATTTATAAGGGTATTTTACAATTCATAAGGGTAACATTACTATTCATAAAGCTATGTTACTATTCACCAAAAATTAAGTTGGTCTTATGAGAATTTAAATAACTTACTTATTACAACTGTGTTTATCCGTTTTTCGAAATTCAGAACACATAAGTGATAAAATTAAGTTTAGTGATAATTATAACTACTTAAAACAATGTTTCATGCATTCCAATTTACATTTAAATCATTGGGGTGTTATATTATCCACACCATCTGGAAATTTCTTCCTCAAAATTTTATTTACTTATTAAGTAAGTGAGAGTGACTTTCCTTCATAGCATTTTCAGATTCCCATGATGCCTCTTCTACCATGTGGTTTCTCCGCAAAACCTTAACCTGGTGGATTACATTATTCTGCAATACATTCTCTCTAGGATCAAGAATCTGAACTGGTCTCTCTACATAAGTAAGGTTCTCTTCCAGCTGAACTGCTTCTGGGCTCAAAATATAAGATGAATCGGCCACATACTTTCTCAACATCGAAATATGAAAAACGTTTTGTACCTGAGACAAAATCAAAGGAAATTCTACTTAGTATACAACTAGTCCAACATTCTCCAAGATTTCAAATGGACCGATGAACCGAAGACTTAGATTTCCTTTCTAACCCAAATACATCATACTTTTCCAAGGAGTGATTTTAAGGAAAATATGGTCACCTACATCGAAAAATAATTCTTTCCTTCTATTATATGCATAACTTTTCTACCTGATCTGAGCTGTCCTCATCTACTACTGGATCATCTTCACTTTCTCAGCCACTTCCTCTACTAATCATGGACCAATCAACTTTATTTCACCGACTTCATCTCAAAACATTGGAGTCCGACACCTCTTCCCACACAATTCCTAAAAATGTTCCATCTGTATACTAGAATGAAATCTGTTATTAAAAGAAAACTCAACTACAGAAAGATGTTGATCCCAACTTACCCGGTAATCTATTGAACATTCTTAAAGCTTATCCTCCAAATTACGAATAGTTTTTTCTGACTTCCGATATGATTGAGGATGAAAAGATGTTCTAAAATTTAATTCTGTTCCCAATAACTTCTGAAGGCCCTTCCATAAGTTAAAAGTGAACCTGGGATCCCGGTCAGATACATTGGAAAAAGGCACTCCATGTAACCTAAGAATATATTTGAGTTACAATCGAGAGAGATGATCCATAGACATTGTATCTTGAATAGTATGAAAATGTGCAGATTTAGTCAGTCGATCAACAAAAACCTAGATTTCATTTTTACCTCGATAAGTCTTTGGTAGTCCCACAATGAAGTCCATGGATATATTCTCCCATTTCCACTCTTGCACTGGAAATTGCTAAATCATCCCATTCGGTAACTACCTCTATGTCCTAACCTATTGACATGTCAAACATTTCATGGTAAAATCAGCATTATCCCATTTCATTCCATCCTACCAATAATACTCCCAAAGGTCTCTGTACATCTTTTTTGCTTCTAGGATAAACTGAAAACGAAGAAATGTGAGCTTAACATAACAATTCTTTCGTCAACTGAGAACCACAAGGCACACACAACCTTTAACCAAATCTTAAAACAAAATATTTTCAAGGTTATATTCTGTAAACATACCCAATCTAACCAATTATTCCTTTTTTATAGCACCCCATATTCTTTTGGTGATTGCTTTATTATGTCTGAAAAAGATGACTACACAGAAACCTAAAACAAAAAAATGTATTTCCTAAACCAACAACTCCATAGCCAAAATTCATCAAATCATTTACTAATGGATCACATTCCAAATGTATAATGGTTAATGTATCATTACTTTTCCTACTCAATTCATCATCCAATTGGTTTTCTTTCCTAGGATGGTAATTAATTGTGCAATCATAATCCTTGATTAGTTCTCTCCATCTTCTATGTCTCGTGTTTAATTCCTTTTGAGTCAATATATACTTCAAACATTTATGGCCAATATATATTTTATATTTGGCTCTATATAAACGATGCCTACAAATTTTTAATGAAAATACCACAAATACTAATTACAAATCTTTTCTAGGGTAATTTAACTCATGGGGTTTCAACTGACATGAAGCATAAACGATTACCTAATCATTCTACATCAGAACACAACCAAATCCCTTCAAAGAAGCATCACTATAGATGAAAAATTCACTATTTTTGGAAGGTAGTGTCAGAACTATAGAATTCAACAATCTTCTTTTCAATTCTTGAAAACAAGCATCAAATTATTTTTTCCAAACAAATTTAACCCCTTTTCGTGCTAACTTAGTTAACGAGCTATACAATCGTGCAATTTTTTTAACAAACTGTCTGTAATAAACTGCTAATCCCAAAAAACTACAAATACCTGTAACATTTTTAGGTATTTTCCATTCATCAAAAACATTTTTTTTGGAAGGATACAATGTTCTTCCATCCTTATTTACAATGTTCCCAAGAAAATAAATCTGTTGTAACCCAAAATCACACTTTTTGAATTTTCCATACAGTTTCTTTTTTTTTTATGGTTTGAGAAATAAACCTTATATGTTTTTTATGAATCTATTTAATTCTAGAATATACCGTAATGTCATCAATAAACACAACCACAAACATATCTAAGAACTTATGAAATATTCTATTCATAAGATCCATGAATACAACAGGTGAATTAGTTAACCCAAAAGGTATAACTACAAATTCATATTGACCATATCCAATATGGTACACAGTCTTCATAATTTCTTCATCCTTTACTTTAAAATGATGTTATCCTGGCCTTAGGTCAACCTTTAAAAAATATTGTGCTCCCTAGAGATGATACCACCTCATTTATTGGCTCAACATCTGTTGAAGTGGTTGCAAAGGATTTTTCCACATCCTTATTCTTCCAATCTTGCTAATTTACTTCCTGTGTGACTAGAATCAGACCAAAATTATAAAAATGACCCAATAAATTATAGTTACATAATCCCACCATTTTCTTCTCTTTAAATTTATAATTATTTTTCATGAAATCCTGAGACATGTGTCCAAACTTTCCACATCGGTAGCATTTACTAGAATTTACAAGATATTCCTTCATTTATGAGTTCATCCCCAAATCCTTCCAACCTGAACACTTATTATTATTATCATAAAGAGGCACATTTGTGTTAGAATACTCCATCTCAACTTTTTTAGCACAATGAAAAATATTCTCATAGCTTTTAAACTCTTGTGAAGGCAAAGATCTTTTCAAAATGGCTTCAAGACATAGTAAAATCTATTAATTTTACTATCAAAATACCGAGTAAAATTTGGTACGTACCTATCCAGTCTTATAAAATGAGATTTATATGATTCCACATAATCATCATCTTTATGATTTAGTTCCATGAATTATTTCTCCATTCTGAGTTGAACAGTTTAAGGAAAATATTTTTCTAGAAAAAGACTCTTAAAATCATCCCATTCTAGACTTTCAAGATAATCTATTTCTATCATATTATTAACTAAATACCACCATTTATCAAATTAATCATCCAAATAATAAATGTATAGTATTACCTTTTGATGTTATGAATATCCCATGACATCAAATATCTTTTCTATAGCATTGATCCATCCTTCAGCTATCACTAGATCTGTTGTTCCACTGAATGCCGAAGGGTGTGGCCTCATAAAATGCTCTACAAAAGAAATGTTTCTTAGTGGTAGATCACGTTACTCTCTATCATAAATACCACCATCATTTATTTCTTGAGTAAACTGATCCATTTCTGTCACAAACTACTCGGTTCCAATTTCCACCATTCTAGGATTATGATTCGGTCAGACATTAGCCTCTTGGTGCCTTCCTACATCACCATCCCAGTATCTTCTGTAGAAAATCATTTTGAACAAACATATCATAGATTAAGTAACATGGTAGTCCTTAAATTATATAAAATTTCTAATTAATCATATCGTAAAAATTATTTATGGTGTCATCCTAAACCCTAAAGTTATCTAAACCATCATATGATACAAACTATAAGGAAAAATCCTTAAAACATTACTTATTCTTGATTTTTAGTTAAGAACATACATTGTTACACTTTGAGGATCTTTTCGGGTTTATAGTTTTAGAGAATTTGGATATCGTACACACATAACATACCATATTCATACAAAGAGTATAATACTAAAAACAATATCAATTATTTTCAAAATATAAAACATTAAAACTTAAAACCTGATTTTTTGACAAAAAACCATACCATTATTCATGAATACCTTATTTTTATTACCAATACTTATATCCTATGAAAAACATATTAAAATATTGGGATGATTATAAAACTTAGTAAGGGATATAAATAATGAAATCGTTACTCAAGTGATAACCAAAAAACCAATAAAACCCATAATCATGAAAACTCATATGCATAGAAACATCATGTAGTTTACTTGGGACATATTTAACATATCACTCTTAAATTCACCCTTAAACATGGAATAAACCTTTGATCATATTCCATATTCTAATTACTCAATGCATTAGACAGAAATAATGGGGCTCACCAATCATATCTTGAGCTATAATGGGCTCAACCAAACATATCTAGAGCTATAATGGGCTCAACCCAACATATAATGAAATATAATGGGGTTAAACCATCATATCATGAGATATATTGGTCTCAAACTAATGTAAATAATTTACAAGGAACATATCATGAACAAATCACTTCATAACCCATTTACACCATTGAGCAAACCACGTTCACATTTTAAAATTCCCTTTTTCGTATGAAAATCACTCTTTGAACATAAACACTACTCACACAAAATAACGAAAACAATATTATTAAAAAAAATAACTATTAAACAAATTATTGAGACACTATATAATTTAAACATCATAAAACTTGTATAGAACACTAATGACATAAAAAAAGAACAAATCTCTTTGGATTTCCTAAAGGAGACATCTAATGGATTTAAGGGGAAAGTCATTTAAAAATATCATAAAATTTAAGATATAATTGATTAAATGAATGGAATATGTATATATAATGTAAATAAAATATAATATAATCAAATTATATTTCATAAATCTTATTATCATTATAAAACCATTGAATTTGAAGGTTAACCCAAAGAATGGAAATTCGGTGTAGAATTCACTTACGAAATTTAGGCACAGTAACAAGTATACATGAGATAGATTAATGAGATAAAAATTGGGTATATAATCATTAATATATCATAATATTGGTATGTTTATAGTGATAAAACATACATCATCATTAGTAATTAAAAATTAAATGGCATAACATAGTGGAGATTCTTGAAAAAAAATTAGAAAGAGAGAATCCCTTACCTCGGGTTCAACTTCATTAAAACATGTTTAGAACTCCTGTATAATGGTTAAAATAGTGTTATGAATATTTTAAAGAAACATATTAATGTTTATAACACCATTAAAGATCATTTGATAACTTCACTCCACCCATTTATTGATAATATATTTTTAATTCCATTGTTTTCAGGTGCATTCTTCACTTGGTTTCCATGATTGGTTCATGATGGATAATCTTTTCAATTAGAAGGGGAACTGTAGTATTATAATAGAAGGGTATTTGAATATTTCTAAAAATATAAATTATTCCATTTATACTTTTTAATTTAGGTATGATGATGATTCATAAGTTAAAACATTATTGATACTTATTTAGGTCTTTTTGGTGATTCTTCGATCCTGATAAACTCATTTTGTTTTATAAGTTAATAAAATGTGTAAAAAATGATTCCAAAACCTTACATAAGATATAATATGTAAATTATAATTTCTTTCAACCACAAAAAAGTTTTTATGACCAGTCTTGAAGAAATTAAAAGAAATTGAAATCACATCGTCCACGATGTCGCTAAATTGACACATCACAGACGATGTTTTTATGACCAGTCAATAATATGTAAGATACTAGTTCATTAGTTCCTCTTGGATAAGGGAAGTTCAGGAAATAAAGAGAATAGAAAATAAAATTAAAAGAAAAAAAGAAAACAAAAGAGGATGTTTACCTCTTGATCTCTTCTCCTTGAGATCCTTCTTAAAGCCCTTGGTTTTGGCCTTTTGGGGAGACCCGTAGGTCATGGACATGGTGAAGGTTCTTGAGAGGAGTATTTGGAAGAACATTTTCAAGGCTCAAGTCTTGAGAGGTGTGGGAGGAAGAGGGGCGAGTGGGTTGTATTTATAGTAGAGGAGAGGATTTTTACATTATTTTAATCTTTATTTTATAATTTTTCCACAAGACAAGAAATAGTTATGATTCTAAGAACAAAAATAGTAATAAGTGAATGTGATTTAAAAATAATGGTTTCTTACATCTACTATTATGTAGAGAATAGTGTATTTAACTGATAATTTATATATACGGTATTTTACTATATTTTACTTTTCATAAAAATTCAAGTATTTCAGAAAAATCCCAAAAATTCACCCTAACCATTTTTCGATGTGTCGAATGAAAAAGAAAAATCCATTTTTTGAAAATTATTTTCTATATATTATAAATTTAATTATTAAATAAAATAATATTTTATTCTATAAACAACAATTTTAAAACATTTGTTTACAAATTCCAAAATATGTGTATATCATAACTTCAATTAAATATTATATATATACTATCAAAAGTGAGGTTACTATTCATAAGGTTATGTTACTGTTCATAAGGGTAACATTACTATTGATAAGGCTATGTTACTGTTCACTAAAAATAAAGTTTCTCTTACTGGATTCTAAATAACTTACTGATTGCAACCATGTATGCATGTTTTATGAAATTCAAAACACAGAAGTTGGAACATTAAGTTTAGTGCTAACTATAAATATATACATAATTTTTTTTATGAATTTAAATTTACTTTTAAAAACTTAGAGTGAAACATAATTGATATATATGAATTTAAAAAATATAAAATTTTATTTATTAATTTTATTTCTCCTTTCTGGAAAAATGATATTGCGTAAATAACTACATATTTTTAATGTGATAATATAAATCAATAAAATTAATAAAAACAATTAATAGTGAAAGAGACATGTAATTATAAAAAATGATAAATACTATCTAAATTTGTATAAATGGAAATTTAATGGAATATTTTTTCTCATGAAACAACCATAAATCCTATAGAAATTGAAAAATTTTATAATTCAAAAAATATTTGAGTTTTATTAGAATAATAATTTCATTTTAATAGGTATCTATGTAAATTATTCATCCTCTTGGAAATATATTTTTTTACGATATCTTTGTAAACCTACTGAGGTAACATTTATATTAGAATCATTATAAAACAATTTAATATAGAAGTGTTAATATGTAATATATATATATATATATTAACATTTATATTTATATATATATATTTTTGGAAAATATATTCAGGATATTTTAAAAAAAAAGTAGTTATCATTTGTCGAATTTTTAATGAATGATATAGAATATAAGTATTGTAACCTGTAGATGGAACACATTATTTTATTCAAAATATATATTTTTTTCTATATATTATATGGGGATCCAAACTTAAAATTTCTATAATGGTGAAAAAATTGAATACAATACACATAGGATTTGATTCCATGTTAGATGATCTAATATCTAAATATATTTTTTATATAGTTACTATAAGATAAAAATTACATCACATAAGAATCAACCAATAAAAAGAATGGATAATTTAGTGTCTTCTTGGTTCATCTAAAAATGAAACTTATTTTTAAATAAATATATCAAGTTTTTTTCATAATATAAATGTTATAAACATCCATTAAGACATATTATAAGTTATACT
Organism: Viscum album; assembly: GCA_963277665.1. Taxonomy (NCBI): domain Eukaryota; kingdom Viridiplantae; phylum Streptophyta; class Magnoliopsida; order Santalales; family Viscaceae; genus Viscum; species Viscum album. Next base: position 1,717,068,973 of record OY728125.1, read on the forward strand.
AAACTTTATTATTTTGTAAATGTAATAATAATAGAGGAGTAATATCAAACGCTCATTAAAGAAAACTGAACAACATTCCAGGAATTGTTAGATCATAAGAATATAAGGAAAACATGAGTTGAGGATAAATATTTTAATAAAAATGACATTTAATAGTGAAAATTATTTACTAAAAATGATAGAATGACATGGAATCTTAAAGTAGAAATTATATACCATGACAAAAGAGTGTGGAACATGAGATAAAAATCATTATTCATAGAGCATAATCATTAACACATGGAATGGAAATGTAACATACCATATAAATAATGTATAAAAAAGAATATTTTCACAAATATAATCCTAGGGAACCATTATATTGTCAATATATCCATTAATTTGCCCCTTTAGTTTGTTGTGATATCTAATATGCTCACACATTAATTTGTATGTGTATTTATGATGGACCATTCTATATTATCTCTTTAGATATAAAACCTTAACCATTGAATTGTAGAAAGATATAAAAACCCATATTTTATAATATATATATATATATATGAGTGTGTGTTTCGAAACAATATGATATAATTCATTCAACATATCTTGAAAACTAGTATAGAAAATGGACTTTATATCATTTTCAAATGTTTTCACAACATATAATCTTAAAAAGTCGATCATTTGATAACATCATTATTTTTACCAAAAGGATTGTTTCATAATATATTATTGTGGGTAATTTATAAAAAATACTATATATGATATGGAACCATAAACCAGAAAATATAAGAATTTTTTAGGAATGGATCATTTAGAAAACATTTCTAATAATTTTTATATATATATATAAAATTTTGAGTAAAATAAAAAAAATAATTTCCAAGAAAATAACATGAAACCTTTTTAGAAGAAAAATTTAATAGAAATACAAGAACATTATCCAAGAAAAAGATATAATGATTTTACATAGGAAATATTTAGTGAAAGATGAATATGTAAACATGAATGGGAAATCCATTTTAATGTTTATAAAATACTATTATTGAAAACGACATCATAAATATGAGGATAAATAATTATTTGGTATATATATAAAGAGGAATTTTAATATTAGAAGAACTCATAATATTTTTTTTCAGACAAAGAAAAGAAGACTATTACTGAAAGAGAAAATATGTATACAGAATATAATGGGAACTTATAGAGAGAATATGAATTATTTTTGACAAAAAAATTAACATAAATGAAATCCAAAAAACATACATATGAAAAAAAGATAAATGATATTATTATATCTAAATATAATATAATAAAACCATACTCAAATATTATTTTCTATGTGTAATCATTACAACTCAACAAAAGATGACAAGTTAAGAAAAAACCTTATGTTTTGTGCAACGTTTTGATAAAAACATGTTGAAAGAGGGAGAATGCAATTTAACATAAAATATGATAAATAAAATATAATTAGTAATATTATATATCATATATGTTGTATAAAATCTATTTATATGAAATTAGTTATTCAAATAATAAAATTTCACAATGAAAGGAAATTGTCACAAAACTCTCCTATCATTAATATCATTTACTAAAACACACTAAAACCTATAGTATGACAAAAATAAATATAATAATAAAAAATTTAAAAAACATATTAATTTATCTAAACATTATTAAACATTATATATAATTATTTATTATAAAAATATTTGTTATTTATATTTTATTTTCAACATCAGATGTTATTAGTTTCGATTGTTTATTTTATACAAGTTTAGTAATGATATTGTAATTTTTTTATAGATTCAAATTTAAATATTTAGATACCAATATATAAAATAAAATCTCTATTTTTAAAGATTTATAATGATATAATTTCGTTCCTTATATATTTTAATCATCATTCATGATGATGAAGTCAGTAACGAGCATGTTTCAGTAATTTTGGATGGCGAAAATGGTGGTATAATAATAAAAAAATTATTAATAGTACAATCTTCTGAAAACAAAAAAGAAAATTTATTTTCAAAATATTTTATTATAAAACCTCTATATATGTTTATATATTAATAAATGTTATAAATTTATATTATTTTTCATGTTTGTGGCATAATAGACACAAATAAAAACTAACTATAATCTATGGATGGGTATGGTTAAGTATATTTCTATTTTAAAATAATATAATAATTTAATAAATATAATGAAATTATTTTGATGTTGTTAATATGAAAATTCATATTTTTCTAAATTTTTATAATTAATAAAATAATATACAAATTGTTAAATCCATCACATTCGTGGTGGTGATAGTCTACACATGGTCATGGGTGATGCGAATTGTTATATAGAATATAATGTTATCCTAAATAGGATAATATTTTAATACTGTTTATAATGGTGTAAATATAAAAATTATTCATTAAATTCAACTTTAAAGTCGCCATGTAGGGTCATTATGAATGACTTATCATGTCACTTATGGAGGTGGTAGTGTGCACGTAACACAAGAAACATCGTCATTTTTTCAATAATAGGAAGGAAGGTAGAAAATGGGTATCCAATATACATAAAAACATTAATGTATAATTATTATATTGATATAATTATTTAAATATGATATATTTTATTTGGAATAGGTATATTAATAATGATAAGAAAATTAATAGTAAAGGAATAAATGATAATGTTATATTTCCCATTAGAAAAGTTCAATTGTAAAATATATTATTGAATTGAGAGGTATTCCTTTGAGATTACAAATACCTAAATATATTTTATATGTTCTTAAAGGATTTATTATTGTTGAGTTTTAAAAAACATAATTTTATTTAATTATGAGGATTAATGGAGTGGTGGTGGCTCATTTTATAAGAGAGAGGAGTGGATTTCTAAAAATATAAAAGAAACTTTATCTAGTCAAAATCATGTGGGACCAATAATAGAAAATAATGGGGTGGATGAAGAGTTAAAGTTGATAAACCATAAAAATTACATTTCCAAAAACATTAAACTTTTTTATAAGTTTTTACTCATATAATTTCATTTTTTTCTATGTTAACTAATTCTTTATGAAGTAATTTATATTTAATGCATAAAAATGTCATTTATAACATAATTTTTAACTAAAAATTTAAAATATTAAATCCATTTTATCAAATAATAATTATATGTGTACGAATATTTACTTTTTTACAACATAATATGTAACGCATACAAACCTATTTAAAGAAAAAGTGTATTTTTGTTCTAAATATTATAAATAAGAAAAAATTATGAGTAATTTTGTTTTTATAAAATAAATTGGTATATTATTTACAAATCAAATATGTTTTACATTAAAATAAAATCAAAACCTTATTTAACTAGTGAAAACATAATTTAAAGAAAATTTAAAAATATATTTTTTTAGAAATATATTACTTGATTGTTAAGATGATAAACATGATCATAAATACAACAATTATTCATAAATTCAAAAGTTCACTACAAAAATAAATTTTAGATAATGGTTATATTATACTTACCACTTGATATAATCATAAAATCCAATGTTTTAGAAGAAACATTAATTTTCACTATTCACCTAAAAACTAATTATTTAGTAAAAGTACCAAAGGAACATCCAAAGATAATTTTATTATTATATGAAAAAATAATTTTAATTTTGTCATATTAAATTTCTAAAATTTTATAATTTATCTTTTAAATAAATAATCAAGGAATTTTTTCTGATAAAAGTAACTCCTTAAAATATTTATATTATTATTCTTATTTCATATCAATTACAAATTAAAAGGGTGTTAATTTTTAGTTAATATCAAAAAAAATTTATTCATGTAATATCTATTTTCCTAAGATAAAAATGAATTGTTTCTAAAGATCTATGTTTTATGAAATTATATTTATATTCATAATGTAATATTATTAGTTATTCAACTACATTAGTTGACTTTTATCAATGCATTAGTATAAAACATTGACATTATTTTTATTTATTTGTGAAAATTTTAAATGATAAAATAAATGTGATATAAAAATAACTAATTAAATTAATAATAAATATTTATATAATCTTAATTTTTACTAAAAAAACCCATAAATATCTCAAATTCAAATTTAGACATAAAATATTCTCCTGTGGTAGTTGTGGGTGGTAGTTCAACTTGCATAGAACTCTTGGATATTCCAAAATGCATGAATATATCTTGTAAATTATTTTGCTCTAATGTTAATTGTGTGATTTCTTCTTGGTCCTAGTCTATAGAAAATACTATAGAAGCTACCTCCTTTCAAAGCTCATAAAAACATGCTTCGTAAGGAAGAATCAAACTATATGATACCATTTCTTCCCTTTTTGAACTTAATTTCCAAAACGTGGTTATATATATTTCTACCTTGAAAAATTATTGGATCAAATAAACCACTAATTAAAAAATATAATATAAATGAATGTGTGGAATGGGGTCAATCAAGACAACTTGGTCACGTCAAGTATATAAATAAAAAGGCTTATGCATGTAAAAATTAAAAAATAATTATCTAATTCAGTGTAGGATCCAACTGTAATGCCCTGAACCTAGTTACCTAGAGTCAGTGCATTATTACATAACATTGGCATGATCAAATGGATCAAGTCCAAAAAAACCGATCAGTTTAGTAGCCTTGGAATTACTAGATACAAGCATAAGTTTTACATTACATCATTAGATAAAAACAACAACAAAAATTTTTCCACTTTGAACACACTTATATCCCCTATGTTATCCCTACAGTTCAACCATAAAATACTTCTTCACATCCTGGGAAAAATAAAACATATATAGGGGTGAGGTTAGTTGCTTAGTAAGGATAACAATATAGCGGAAACTTTCATAAATAAGCATAAACATTTAAGGAAATGTATAAGACTAAAACATAAGACTTATAAACATAATCTTCAGAATAATATGGAAAATATAAATCAAATAATTCCATTTACTTATTAACATGGATATTTTACTAGTTGAATAATAACATACAATATTAATAGCCAATTTCATAATGATGGAATGCATAATGCCAGACTTCATAACCACATAGTCAAGGCCACGTGACAAGACTACAAATAATATTTTTTCAAGGCCTTATTCCAAGACACTATTTTGTCTCACGAGACCTACCAATGCATCAAGGAGCTATAACAGGCTCCACCCATCACTTACTAAGTCCAATGCATTCCTTATATGAAAAGGTTTAAACAAAACAAAAAAAAAATCGTATTAAACCTAGCATATGAAATGTCAAAACTTTATCCATAACCCATGAATGGTATAAAAATAACACATACATAGTCAAACATAGCACAAAACCATCAATACAATATATAAGATTTTTATCATAATAGGTTAACTTCAAACAATTTTAAAATGCATCAAAGGATGTTGACATTGATGAAATGAAAACTATTTGAAAGAAATACCTCTTTCTATTTTGAAACCATTTATAGGTCACATAAATATAAAATAAAACATTTATTTTGGAAATATTATTATAAGCTTGTAATGTAATATTCGAAGATGTTATAACGGTGGAAAATAGCCGCACCTACCGTAAAAGTTAAAAAAACATTCTTTCCTTAATTTTGTCGAAAAGGTCATAAAGGACCTTATTTGGAAAATGACATAAAGATTCCTTTATAAAACATCTATAAAAAAGTAAAAAAAGGGTATAAATGACGTTAACCCATAGTCTATGAAATAGTAATTTTTTTTGAAATACATTTTTAAGAAACACAGATGTGGATGATAAAGAGGTCCCGGTAGATACTCACGTATAAACAACCTCAGATAATGAAGAGATTGTAGAATTAACCCTTAACTTGTAATTTTCCTTGGTCAAGAGTATGTTAACCTATTGTATAATAGTTAAATAATTGTTATTAAATTATACAAGAACAATATACATAAATATGATATCATATATGATCTTCTAATTTGGTTTTGTTGATAATATTTCAGTAGTATCATTGTTTCGTGTGTTAACTGATTCATTTTTCTTTATATTATTGGTTACGTAAGCCATGTTTGTTATGGATAAGATGTATTTGATTAATATCCATAATGATATTAAGTTCTTAAACATTATTTTTTAATCATAAAATGAAATTTATTCTTGAATGGTTACGATGGGGAATGAATCTCATCGCATTCTTGGAGACGGTAATCTGTACGTACACATGAGAAACAATACTATTATATTTATGGTGAAATCGTATGTAATTTGATGATATATCATATATATGTAATCATTAACATGTTATTTTTATTATTTACAATAGTTATAATCATTATTATACCCATCCAAATAATGAAGTGTTTGAATAGAAAACTACATCACAACGTGGAGACAGGAAGCTATACGTACGCACGTATGGCGACTTGTCATTCATAGGATGGATAGAATAATGAACATGATTGTACCATATTTATAATAAAAAATATGTATAACATACTAGATTTATTATTTTGTTATGGGAATAACAAATAAAGAGAAATTGGAAGAAGAAAAGAACATTGAAAGAGGTGGTGAAATTATTACCTCTTCTTCGGGTGTTTCCTTTTGATTTTATCAAAAGGGATTCATAGGTTGGATTTATGATCAAAGTAAGGCCTCTAGGTCTAAGTAAGGGTAGTTGGGAAGATATTCGGGTAGTGTTTGGCTGAACCAAATGGATTTGGAGGTGTGATTTTGAGAGAAGGGATGTACCTTTTTATAAGAGAGGGGGGGGGTCACTTTTGGAAAAGAATGAAATATTATTTTATTATACAATAATATTCGGTTTATAATGGCTCAAAAATGATTTATTTCTTAAATAAGGTGGGGATGGGTCTAAAACCTCTCAACAAATATGTTTTATATAGGTTTAGGTCACCTTATTAACCGTATCTTTTAGATTTTACTCTTAGTTAAATAGTTTAACTTTTACCATGTTTTTTTGTTTTATTATATTATATGGTTAAAAATATTACTATAAAATTCCAAGAGAACCCCAAGTGGTTAATTAATAATATATTTATTATTATATAAGTCCTTTGGCTAAACCATAGATTTTTAGGACTATTATATCATTTAATAATATAGTATTTGTTTTAAAAAACTCATTTTTGTCAATTTGGACACTATTTAGTAATTGATTTTTGTGGAAGTCATAAAAGCATGATTACTTCGAAAAAAATCATTGAATCAACCCTAAGATGTCATATTAATCTAAAAAATTAGTTTAATGCCTCAAAAGTGTCAATTTAAATTTATTTTGATATTATAACATCTATAATTTTAACCTTTCATTAAAAAGGTTATTATTGCATCATCATTGTGTCATAAATAAATTTAATTATTTAAGGACTAAAAATTAAAAATAAAATAACATTATGTAGGAAATAGTTTTATATTTCTAATTAATATTTATATTCAAATATATCATATGTATAAACCTATATTAAAAAGGTTTTACTTATGAAAATTTGAATTTAACACTTTTAACTCTTGTTTATATAAAATAATAATAAATGTCCTAATCTAATCCAAGTGGACCAAGTGGACCAAGTGGACCAAGTGGATCATAATTTATTAATAGGACTGATTTTGGTCTAAAAACAATTATCCAATAGAATTAGTACATGTGTTAGGGTAATTAAAATATCATTTTTTTCTTTTAATTACCATATTTACTTTTAACCGTGGTATATAAAAGTCAAAAGTAACTATTCACCAAAAAATTATTTTCATCTTATTAAACAAAATTTTAGTTACTGATGTCAAAAATGTCTCTCAGAATTTTGATATTAATCTCACAGAAGCAGTAAAATTATGTTTTATGCAAATTTTCAGATGCTCCTAGAAGGTGGGTAAAAGACGGTACAAAGTTCAATAAAATTTTATATATCTAAAATTATTATAAAAATACTCCAATGAGTTACATTGAACATATATAGGTATTTTGTATCTATTTTTAACTAATATAAATTTAAATAAAATAACTAATTATTTAAATATAAAGTTAGTTTTAAACAATAACTGTCACGACCCAACCCTACTCGGGATCGAGCCGCAACTACCCCAAGCTCGCCTCCATAGACCAGGGGCTGGCGACCAGCACCGAAGGCACAATAACTTGGGGAGGCCTTTGACTAAGTATCTATACACACACACACGCCTCACACTCAATGCAGAAGTGCAGAGTAAAAAGGAATAACAAAGGGAAACTACTATAGATATACCACAAATGTGCATCGACCTCTAAACAGTACACGTAAAGTGCTGAAAAGGAAAAAGGGAAAAACACACGCCAAACAAGAAAAGTGAAACAACCCGGCAATAGGTAAAAAAAAGACAGCAGACGGGTCTCCCACCTGGAACCTGGCTACGACCACCGCACGCGGTCCAAGATCCCAAACTCCTATGCTCCACTGAAGTCATGACCAACCTGTCCGTCGTCTGCAAGGGAACACCAAGTGCGGGCAAAGCCCAAGCAGGGGTGAGTATAAAAATAATCATTAGGATACCCCGAAGGCTCGAGGGATAAACAAATGAGGTACCGAAGGGTGAGCAGTAGAGCGAACAAAAAAAGTAGAGGAGTACAACAAGGAGTGCAGTAAAGAGTCCAGCTCAACCCAACAAGAGAAAGGAAGTAGACTCGTCCAGGCACAAGGAGCTGGAAATGGTGAGAAGATGAACTTCTCGTTGAGTCTTCGCTACCTATAGCAGGAGAGTAGACTCATCCAACAACGAGATGCTAGAAACGGAAAGCACGTGGCATACCCCGCGCGTCTTCGCCTCTCCTGGAAGGAGAGTAACCAAACCCAAAAAGTGGGTCCTGAAAACAAGGTATATACATATACATATGCTCAACAAGAAGCCCGAAAAATGTCGTAAGGGGATCTCCATCCCATAGATTAGCCCAAGAAAAGAGTATACAATAGTCCCAGAAGTAACCCATCGATGCCCAGCATCCCGTACGTCTGCCCTAAACCTTAAGCCAAGGGGCTCAATCATCGCACCTCAACACTATCCGCTTTGGGCGGCACTGACTCGCCTGCACGGTTTTAGATCGCGTCACAAGAACGCGTCTCGGTGGGGAAAGTTCCCCTCATACTTGAGAGTTCTAGGGAAAGTCAAACCACACCTCGTCACTACCTTGCAGTCGAGAGGTATCCTCAAAGTCAAAGTCATTCTATCACTGACCCATACAACCAAGGGTCCCGCTCCGGTGATCACGGAGGAAAGCCAGAGACTATCCTAGTAGAAAGGACTGAGTCTAGAATGCCAATAGGTGTCCCACTGCCCAGCCCTGCTAGAGGGTAATTCATAACCAGATATCGGGTGATCCATTGCCCAGCCTTGATGGAGGGTAAACCCTAATACATCATCATGCGATCCACTACCCAGCCCTACTAGAGGGTAAACCATAATACATCATCCGGCAACCCACTTCCCAGCCCCGATGGAGGGTAGACCTGGAATAATCGACAGGCGACCCACTGCCCATCCTTGCTGGAGGGTAGACCTAGAACTAGACGTCGGGAGACCCAATGCCCAGCCGTGCTGGAGGGTATACCCTAAGAGGTCGTCGCATGACCCACTGCCCAGTCTCTGCTGGAGGGTAGACCCTAAGTGCATCGGGTGACCCACTGCTCAGTCTCTGCTGGAGGGTAGACCCTAAGTGCGTCGGGTGACCCACTGCCCAGTCTCTACTAGAGGGTAAACCCTAGAAGTCAGTGAGCAACCCACTACCCAGCCCTACTGGAGGGTAAACCTGAAGAAGTCGATGAGTAACCCACTGCCCAGCCCCGCTGGAGGGTAAAACTCTGCTCTGGCCATCTCTACTGGAGGGTACAACACTGGCCAACCGAACACAGAGTGGGTATTGCGCAACCACCCATCTCCAGAACAACTCTCCCAAAAGAGGTTCTGCACCTGTTCCATCATGGGGTGCCACTAGCACCGCTACCGGCCAATCCATCGAGAATGAAACCAGGGGGAGACCACTCAACCCAGCTGGTCAAACAAACGAGCACAGAGCCAGGGGAAAAATCCACCCTGCTAGTCAAACAGACGAGCACAGAGGGACCCTCTACGTCGAGAGAGGTCAAAGTACGCAAAGCAGAACACAACACGCACATGGGGCCCACACGACGTGTGGACCCACGTCAACCCCAACTGAGCGCACAAACGTTCTCATGTACAAACCACACGTACCTCCAAGTGCTTCCGTATACTCCCAGATTATACCTCGTTCTATCCTAAAGGCTATCGTGCACACGGCACCCAACGTCAACGAGAAGGCGTGATGTAACAAATCCACCTCAAAGGCCCAGGCACGACCAACCACATCTCCTGAATCATTTATATCACTCTACCAAGAGTGCGCGATCACACGCCAAGGGTCCGCTACAAACACAGTAGAAGAACCACCCCCGGGGCACCTTCACATTTCCACAAGATCGCGCAAGAGGCTCCGCACAACCAAAAAAATCAGACCATTGTAATCCTCACAGAAAAACACACGAGATCGACTACTTACTTGCCTCCAACTGATATCCGACGGAAAATTAACCAACACCACCTCACGCCCGAACGACGTCCCGTGATCCCAAGCCTCGACCCCGAAAACAGTCGGGTGCATCGCACCATTGCGATCCCCTCGGGAAAACACGTCAAAAGCACTACTCACTTGAGTGCAACGGATATCCGGAGAAAAAGATGCATTCCAGCGCACCGCACATGAGCGGTGCCATGTGGGACCCGCATCCCGGTCTCGAAACTCAACGAACGGATCGCACCGTTGCGATCCTCTCGAAAAAGAACACAAGATGGACTATTCACTTGTCAAAACGGTCGCCCGGTGATAAAGATGGAAAATCACTGTTGATTCCCAAACGTCCCTCATGGGCCCCGCACCATCGTGCCGAATTACAGCAGGCGGATTTCACCATTGAAATCCCCTCGGAAAAACATCCATAATCGACTGCTCGCACGCCCCGAACAGACGTCCGATGGAAAAGTCTTGAAACGTTGCACGCAGCTCAAAAGACGGGCCATGGGGACCACGCCTCAAATTCGGCCTCAATGCCTCGAACTTCCCTGGAAAGCTCCGTCTCGGTGCCATGGTCCCAATGCCACTGACAGCGTTTAAATCGGACATTGGACGCGTCTGCGCCGTCCAAGACAAGTTCCCCTAGAAAACGACAACCCACTTAAAGACGTGTCGCGCCTCCGAGGCCCCTCGTTTAGGGAATTAAAAATTCTCAAAACCATCTCAAAAAGACCGCCTCGCTTTTAGGTTCGTGACGCCACAGACGGCGCCCAAAACGGAGGCCCGTAGTGAAAGCTACGTGCGTCGGAAATTCAAAGGGGGGGGGGGCACTCCCTTGGGCCGGACCGGCCCGGTCCGGCCGGTCCGCCCTCAGCCGCCCCGCGGCCCGGCCGCGGGTCCGGTTCACTCTGTCATGGCCAGATGGTCGTGGCCCGCCGCCACTGACCGACCTTGATGGCCAGTCTTCATTTTCCGTAGCGACCCGCATCACGCGGGCCGCGGTCGCGCCGCACGGGGTCGCGCGCCTCGCGGCCCCCTCCCTCTTCGCACTACGCCAGCGCCGTCCGAGACCCCGCCTCGCCACCGTCCGCAGCCGCCTCCGCCGTGCTGCCCCGCTTCTGAGTCATGCCCACAGCCTGGAGCCGCTCCACCGCCGGCCACCTGAAGCGCAGACCACCGCCGGGATGCCGCGCCGCCGCGCTGGTTCGCCGGACCGCCGCGATACCTCGCCGAAACGCCCCAAAAACCACTGGAAAATAGCCTTAAACCCGCAATCTTCGTCGAATGATTGTGGGGTCCCCGGAACATGGATTTACAAACTGAAACAAGCGATGGAAATAGAAAAAACTCTACTACGCATTCATGTGGTTCGTTCGAAAATCAAACAACAATTCGACGCTAAAATTTGGGTTCAAAGGAGGTTCGGGAATAAAAACGCAACAAAAGAAAACCTCCTACCTCTTGGGCGTTTCTCGGAGCTTCACGGGGAGTCCGCCACCGCTCCACTGCCTTTCCGGAATTGGCTCACCGGAGGTGCCTCGCCGGAGTGCTTCGCCGGAGATGAAGGAGAGGGGGAGGGTTTGAGTTTGAAGGAGAAGAAGAAAAGGGTGGGGGTTCATTTAAGTAGAAAACACTTAAACCCCCCGCCCGACACGCCCCCGACTACGCTACCGATGCTGACAAAAAAAGAGGCTGCCCCTAGGGTGAAAACAAACTCCAGAGCACAACGACAATCTCGTAATTTTAATCTGAGACCCCGTTCAAAAGTTATAAAACTTAGCGCTCGAGGCCGCCAAATTACGAAAACGCCCCTGGGTCCATTTTTCACAAACGGCCCGCGCCCGCGAAACTTATACCCCTACTAGGGTAAATGGCATGCTTCGAACTCAACGGTGTCCTCAGTTTTCTAATCTGATCCACTGTTTAAGAGATAACTGTCTTTCAACGTTAAACGAATTAATTAATTTATTTAATCTGTTTAACGTTCCAGAAGCGGACGAGGGGTCCAAACATCTCACGTCGACATGTTTTATGTCATTCCTATGGTAAAAACCCCATTCCGGACGCATCCATACACTCGGATCTTTGATCCAAATCACCGTTTAGGAGTTATCACATTTATTTGGCGTTTCCAGTGTGAACACACTGAAAATTTAATTCCGGCCACACCGGGGCTCGGAATCGCACGCCGTCTGAAGGCGCTGCTCTGGAATAACATCAAGAAATATTAAAAAGTATTTCGCAGTAAAAACTGGATTCTTACATCATTCCCTCCTTTAAGATTTTCTTCCCCAAAAAGAAAAACTATGGAGAAACACAGGGTACTAAACCCACACCTGGCTTCCTGTACCCAGAAGAACCCACGCACAGCTCCGCATCACCGCACACAGACCAATGGATTGATCTGCTCACACGAGGTCGGCCCTTGCTGATGTCGTGCACCCACTCCAGACTTTGGGGTTAGGGCAAGGCAGTAGGGTACCTCTCCATCCCTTTGCATAGTTTCATACAGCCCGAAGGCTCTCGGGGGTAGCTCACCTCACCGACCGAACCTCCACGTCACACGCCGCGACTGGAATCACCGCCCTCATCTGGAACAAGGCTCGGTGATTCCCTCCTTCAGAATATCCATATGGTGAAACACCCAAGGATATCTTGTCACGCAAGATTCCACAGTCGATGTCTCTCAACCAAGACTCTCTTACACGCTGGGGGAGCGATGGAGTCAACGCCATCGACTAAAGAAAAAGGTCCCACGCCTTTCACTTTGCCAACACAGGGTTACACCCGACACCCTGCATCACCCTGGTATCAACTCTAGTTAGGAGCGGGGAGAAAACACACTTTACACATGCAGAGCCTAACAATTCTACTGCACAAAGTATAAGAGTCGCAAGGGGTACCTCTCACCATCCCATGCTCTGCAGGATCGTAGACATCCAAAGCTCGCGGCTGTCCGTGGTCCCAACCGTCAGCTCCCGTAGCCTAACGTGGACCGCCTGGTAGTGATGGGGAGATCTCGTAAATTCATCCCCCACTACCATCTCCTCCCGCTCCTCTAATAGCACCACCTTTCTGGGCGCTACTCCGATCATGGCGCTGCCTCTATCGTGGTGGTGCGCCTGCTGCTTGCCTGAAGCTCTCAGCAACTCAGGTTGGGTAGTCTCGTGCCAAGTGACCTCGCTCGTCACAAGAATAGAACCGACTCTCTTCGGGATGCACTAGTGCCCTCCGGCGCCACTGTGGTGTACGACCACGCTCCTGAGTCCGGTCATCAGAAAGCCACCTACGTCGAGGTTCTGTCATCTGGCGCCTGCTAGCTACGACAGACGTCTCAGCTCTCTCATTCCCACAACCACTACCAACCGCAAGACATGACAGGAAGTTCTATGTCACCAACGCCTGCTCTAGCACCCCAGCATATGTGGAAATTCCCAAGGGTACTATGACAACATGAATCTCTCAGCGGATACCCTGCTCAAACTTTCGTGCTCGGATGTTGTCGTCATGGACCAAGTCCGGGTAAAAGCGTGCACGGTCTGCAAAACTAGCCGCGTACTCGGCCACCGTCATCCCTCCCTACTGAAACTACAGGAGCTCCTGAATCCGAACGGAGTGCAAGCAGGAGGGAAAAAACTCCTCACGAAACAAAAACTGGAAGTCGCCCCACGAAAGCGAAGACTCGTCAAGAAGCTGAGTCACCAGACTCCACCAATGCCAAGCTGCCCCACGAAAAAGGTCAGCTCCCAAATCCACCCTCTGATCTGTCGGCGTTTGCACAAGCCTGAAAAGGCAAACCACTGCCTCGAGCCAAACCTCTGCTGCCTGAGGGTCTGGGTCACCACTGAACCTCAGCTGTCTCTACCGCTGGAACTCACAGAGCACGCTCAACCTGCGCTCAAGCTCAGCCTGCTCTGCTGAAACTTCCTGCTGCTCAACAGGTGGGGGTGCTGCTACCGGCCCACCCAGAGAAAGGGGCTCGCACGATGGGTCCTGGAATATAGCGTCGTACCTCATAGGGTCGTCGTTACGCACTAAAGCAGACATCTTGGATGGCTATCTTCACGGAGACATCCTAAATATTATCAGGGATTTCCGCGGTCAGATAAGCATAATGTATATACAAACAACAACAATGATGGGGAGCTGACTCAAGAAGGACAGTCAAGACTCAGTCCTATGTGATGCACAAACAAATTTCCCTGCAACAAGTGTCTAAGCATGCCGAGTCGACAAATGGGTTATCAGGGTCCTGGTGAATGGATACGTCGGTCGCCGCACCATCACTAGACTCCCTGGCCTAAGAGCCTCTCTTGAGACACGTTAACATTGTTTCCCTAAATCCCAAAAAATTCCTCTTTTAGGGACGTTCGCACAACGTCCCAAGGAATGAACCACCTCTGATACCACTTTCTCATGACCCAACCCTACTCGGGCTCGAGCCACAACTACCCCAAGCCCGCATCCATAGGCCAGGGGCTGGCGACCAGCGCCAAAGGGACAATAACTCGGGGCGACCTTTGCCTAAGTACCTGTACACACACACACAGCACACTCAATGCAGAAGTGCAGAGTAAATAATAATAGCAAAGGGAAACTGCTCTAAATATACCAAAAATGTGCATCGACCTCTAAACAGTACAAGTAAAGTGCTGAAAAAGAAAAAAGGGCAAAACATGCGCCCAACCAGAAAAGTGCCACAACCTGGAAACAAGTAAACAAAAAATATAGTTGACGAGTCTCCCACCTGGAACCCGGCTACGACCACCGCACACGGTCCAAGATCTCGAAATCCTATGCTCCACTGAAGTCACGACCAACCTGTCCGTCGTCTGCAAGGGCACACCAAGTGTGGGCAAAGCCCAAGTAGGGGTGAGTATAAAAATACTCAGTAGGATACCTCGAAGGCTTGAGGGAGAAACAAAGGAGGTACTGAAGGGTGAGAAGTAGAGCGAACAGAAAAAGTAGAGGAGTACAACAAGGAGTGTAGTAAAGAGTCTAGCTCAACCCCACAAGTGAAAGGAAGTAGACTTGTCCAGGAACAAGGAGTTGGAAACGGTGAGAATATGAACTTCTCTTCGATTCTTCGCTACCTATAGCAGGAGAGTAGACTCGTCCAACCACGAGAAGCTAGACGCGGAAAGCATGTGGCATACCCCGCGCGTCTTCGCCTCTCCTGGAAGTAGAGTAACCAAACCCAAGAAGTGGGTCCTGAAAACAAGGTATATACATATACATATGCTCAGTAAGAAGCCCAAACAATGTCATAAGGGGATCTCCTTCCCGTAGCTCAGACCAAGAAAAGAGTATCCAACAGTCCCATAAGTAACCCATCGATGCCCAGCATCCCGTACGTCTGCCCCAAACCATAAGCCAAGGGGCTCAATCACCGCACCTCGACACTATCTGCTTTGGGTGGCACTGACTCGCCCGCACGGTTTTAGATCGCGTCATAAGAACGCGTCTCGGTGGGGAAAGTGCCCCTCGTACTTCAGAGTTCTAGGGAAAGTCAAACCACACCTCATCACTACCCTGCAGTCGAGAGGTCTCCTCAAAGTCAAAGTCGTTCTATCACTGACCCGTACAACCAAGGGTCCCGCTCCGGTGATCATGGAGGAAAGCCACAGACTAGCCTAGTAGAAAGGACTAAGTCTGGAATACCAATAGGTGTCCCACTTCCCAGCCCTGCTGGAGGGTAATTCATAACCAGATATCAGGTGACCCAGTGCCCAACCCTGCTGGAGGGTAAACCCTAATACATCATCAGGCGACCCACTGCCCCGCCCCGCTAGAGGGTAAACCATAATAAGATACTGGGTGACCCACTGCCCAGCCCTGCTGGAGGGTAAACCATAATACATCATCCGGCGACCCACTGAACAGCCCCGCTCGAGGGTAGACCTGGAATAAGTCGACAGGCGAACCACTGCCCATCCTTGCTGGAGGGTAGACCTGGAACTAGACGTCGGGCGACCCACTGCCCAGCCTTGCTGGAGAGTAGACCCTAAGAGGTCGTCGGGTGACCCACTGCCAAGTCTCTACTGGAGGGTAGACCCTAAGTGCGTCGGGTGACCCACTGCCCAGTCTCTGCTGGAGGGTAGACCCTAAGTGCGTCGAGTGACCCATTGCCCAGTCTCTGCTGGAGGGTAAACCCTAGAAGTCAGTGAGCAACCCACTGCCCTGCCCTGCTGGAGGGTAAACCTGAAGAAGTCGATGAGTAACCCACTACCCAGCCCCACTGGAGGGTAAAACTCAAAACTGCTCTAGCCATCTCTACTGGAGGGTACAACACTGGCCAACTGAACATAGAGTGGGTATCACACAACCACCCATCTCCAGAACAACTCCCAAAAGAGGTTTAGCACCTGTTCCATCAGGGGGTGCCACTAGCACCGCTACCGGACAATCCATCGAGAATAAAACCAGGGGGAGACCACTCAACCCAGCTGGTCAAACAAATGAGCACAGAGCTAGGGGAAAACTACACCCTTCTAGTCAAACAAACAAGCACAGATCCAGGGGAAAACTCCACCTTGCTAGTCAAACAAACGAGCAAAGAGGGACCCTCTATGTCGTAAGAGGTCAAAGTACGTAAAGCAAAATGGTACGCACATGGGGCCCACAAGACGTGTGGCCCCACGTCAACCCCAACTGAGCACACAAACATTCTCAGGTACAAACCACACGTACCTCTAAGCGCTCCCATATACTCCCAGAGTATACCTCGTTCTAGCCCAAAGGCTATCGTGCACACGAAACCCGGCGTTAACGCGAAGGCGTGACGTAACAACTCCACCTCAAAGGCCCAGGCACGACTAACCACATCTTGTGAATCATTTATATCACTCTCCCAAGAGTGCGCGATCACACACCAAGGGTCTGCTACAAACACAGTAGAGGAACCGCCCCCGGGGCACCTTCACATTTCCACAAGATCACGCAAGAGCCTCCGCACAACTGAATGGATCACACCATTGTAATCCTCACGGAAAAACATGCGAGATCGACTACTTACTCGCCTCCAACGGATATCCGACGGAAAAGTCACCAACACCGCCTCACGCCCGAATGGTGTCCCGTGATCCCGAGCCTCGACCCTGAAAACAGTCGGGCGCATCGCACCATTGCGATCCCCTCGGGAAAACACGTCAAAAGCACTACTCACTTGAGTGCAATGGATATCCAGAGAAAAAGATGCATTCCGACGCACCACACACGAGTGATGCCACGTGGGACCCGCATCCTGGTCCCGAAACTCAATGAATGGATCGCACCGTTGCGATCCTCTTGAAAAGTCACACAACATGGACTATTCACTTGTCCAAAATGGTCGCCCGGTGATAAAGATGGAAAATCACCGTCGACACCCAAACTGCCCTCGTGGGCCCCGCATCATCATTCCAAATTACGGCGGGAAAATTGCACCATTGCAATCCCCCCAGAAAAACATCCAGAATCGACTGCTCGCACACCCCTAACGGACGTCCGATGGAAAAGTCGTGAAACGCTGCACGCAGCTCAAAAGACGGGCCGTGGGGCCCGCACCTCAACTTCGTTCTCAATGCCTGGAACCACCATGGAAAGCTACGCCTCGGTGCCAGGGTCCCAACTCCACTGACGGCGTTTAAATCAGACGTCGGATGCGTCCGCGCCGTCCAAGACAAGTTCCCCTGGAAAACGAAAAACCACTTAAAGACGCGTCCCACCTCCGAGGCCCCTCGTTTCGGGAATTAAAAATTCCCAAAACCATCTCAAAATGACCGCCTCACTGTTAGGTCCACGCCTCCACGGACGGCGCGCAAAAGGGAGGCCCGTATCGAAAGCTACGGGCGTCGGAATTTCAAAAGGGGGGGGGGGGCACTCCCTTGGGCCGGACCGGCGCGGTCCGGCCGGTCCGCCCTCAGCCGGCCCGCGGCCCGGTCGCAGGTCCGGTTTAGTCCGCCGCGGCCCGCCGCCACCGACCGGCCTTGACGGCCGATCTTCCTTTTCTACAGCGACCCGCATCACGTGGGTCGCGGTCGCGCCGCACGGGGCCGCACGCCTCGCGACCCCCCTCCCTCTTCGCGCTACGCCAGTGCCACCCGAGACCCCGGCTCGCCGCCGTCTGCAGCCGCCTCCACCGCGCTGACCCGCTGCCAAGTCGCGCCTTTAGCCTGGAGCCGCTCCGCCGCCGGCCGCCTGAAGCCCAGACCACCGTCGGGATGCCGCGCCGCCGCGCTGGTTCGCCGGACCGCCGTGATACCTCGCCGGAATGCCCAAAAAACCACCGGAAAACAGCCTTAAACCCGCAATCTTCGGCGAATGATTGCGAGGTCCCCGAAACTCATATTTACAAACCGAAACAAGCGATGGAAAGAGAAAAAACTGTACTACGCATTCATGTGGTTCGTTCGAAAATCAAACACCACTTTGATGCTAAAATTTGGGTTCAAAGGAGGTTCGAGAATAAAAACGCATAAAAAGAAAACCTCCTACCTCTTGGGCGTTGCCCGGAGCTTCACGAAGAGTCCACCACCGCTCCGCTGCCTTGCCGGAATTGTCTCACCGGAGGTGCCTCGGCTGAGTGCTTTGCCGGAGCTGGAGGAGAGGGGGAGGGTTTGAGTTAGAAGGAGAAGAAGAAGAGGGTGGGGGTGCGTTTAAGTAGAAAACACTTAAACCCCCCGCCCGGCACGCCCCTGACTATGCTGCCAATGCAGACAACAAAAAGAGGGTGCCCTTGGGGTGAAAACGACCTCCCGAGCACAACGGTGGTCTAATAATTTTAATCCGAGACCCCGTTCAAAAGTTATAAAACTTAGCGCTCGAGGCCGCCAAATTACGAAAACACCCGTGGGTCCATTTTTCACAAACGGCCCACTCCCGCGAAACTTATACCCCTATTAGGGTAAACGGCATGATCCAAACTCAACGGTATCCTCGTTTTTCCAATCCGAGCCACCATTTAAGATATAAATATCTTTCAACATTAAACGAATTAATTAATTTATTTAATCCGTTTAACGTTCTAGGAGCGGGCGAGGGGTCCAAACATCTCATGCCGACATGTTTTATGGCGTTCCTAGGGTAAACACCCCATTCCGGACCCATCCATACACTCAGATCTCTGATCCGGATCACCATTTAGGAGTTATCTCATTTATTTGGCGTTTTTAGTGTGAACGCACTGAAAATTTAATTCCGGCCACACCGGGGCTCGAA
Source organism: Viscum album (assembly GCA_963277665.1). Classification (NCBI taxonomy): domain Eukaryota; kingdom Viridiplantae; phylum Streptophyta; class Magnoliopsida; order Santalales; family Viscaceae; genus Viscum; species Viscum album. The sequence goes on from OY728125.1 coordinate 1,717,088,738, forward strand.
ATCGCACGCCGTCTGAAGGCGCTGCTCTGGAATAACATCAAGAAATATTCCAAAGTCTTTTGCAGTAAAAACTGGGTTCTTACAATAAAGCAGTGTTTTTTCACTATTCATCAAAAAGTGTAAGTTTTCAGAAAAATGCAAAAAATTCACCCTAAGAAAAGTTTGATATTCCAAATCCAAAAATGAAGTCCATTTTGAAAAATAAAATTTATAAAACTTTAAAAAGTGGGTTATACTATTCATGATGGCTAGTTTGATTGGTCGTGGTGTGTTAAAACCCCATGTTGCGTACAACGCTTGCTATTGCATTATTCAAAGGGAAATGTACTGTGAAAGATTGGGTTGTTACATTATTCCATTCTTCAAATAATTTTATCCTCAAAATTTCTAGAATACTACTATAAAAAAATATTTGGGTGGTTCTTCATTATAAGTTCTCGGGCTCCCAAGTTGCCTCTTCTATCTTATGGTTTCTCCATACAACTTTTTCCAGATGAGTCGTCCAGTTTCTCAACACTTGTTCTCTATTATCAAGAATTATGATAGGATCTTCGCAATAATATAGGTCGAGTTCCAGTTCCATTTTTTCATTGGTGAGTACATGCGTTGGGCCATGCATATATTTTCTCAACAGTGATACGTGGAACACATCATGAACTTTGGAGATACTTGGTGACATTTCCAAATGGTAAGCTACAACCCCAATTCGTTTTAAAATTTTAAAGGTCCAATGTACCTTGGACTTAATTTTCCCTTCTTACCGAATCTTATAACTCTTTTCCATGGAGATACCTTCAAGAAAACATGATCTCCTACTTGAAATTACAAATCCTTCCTTCAATTATCGGCATAGCTCTTCTGCATACTTTGATATGCTTTGATGTATGTTTGGATAAACCTCACCTTTTCCATTGTTTCCTCAATAAGTTCTGGGCCTATGAGTTTTCTTTCACCAACATCATCCCAACAAGTTGGTGTGCGACATCTCTTTCCATATAATACTTCATATGGTGCCATCTGAATACTTTAATGGAATATATAGTTATTGGAACATTATACCATAAGTAAAGACTGATCCCACAAATCTTGAAAGTCAAGTGAGCAAGATCTCAACATGTCATCTAAGGTTTGAATAGTCCTTTCTAATTTTCCATCGGTTTGAGGGTGGTTGGCAGTGCTCAAACGAAGTTCAGTATCCAAGGCCTTCTGAATACTTTTCTAGAATCTTGATGTAAAACGGGGATCACGATCAGAAAAAATCGATAGGGGTACTCTATAAAGTCTTATTACTTCATTAATATATAGTCTTGCTAAATATTAAAGTGGTAAATATTCTCTTATAGCCTGAAAATTTGTGGACTTTGTAATAAAATCAACAATAACCCATATTACATCATTCCTTCTAAGAGTCCTTGGTAGTCCCAAGACAATGTCCATCATAATATCATCCCATTTCCACTCAGGTATGGGAAGAAGTTCATGACTCCTTTAGGATGTTGTTTTCCAGCCTTAACCTATTTGCAAACCATACATCTTAACATATAATCAGCAATCTCCCTCTTTATGTTATCCCACCAAAAATGTTCCTTCAAATCACTATACATATTAGTGCTACCAGGGTGTATATTGAAATTGGAGCTATGAGCATCATCCTAAAATTCCCTTTTTAGATCATGTATATTAGGAACACAAATTATCATCCAAAATTTCAAAATCCCATCTTCATATACAAAGTCGATCAATCTCCCATCACTCATAGATTTAATTTTATTTTGAAACTCCTCGTCATCAATCTGATACATTTTTATCATTACTAGTAAAGATGGTTTAGGAACCATTTGAAAAAGAATCGATTTTTCACCTTCCATGATTATTCCCATATCCATCTTTACTAGATATATGAATATAGGATCCATTTTAACTCTCATCTTGTTCAAAACTCCATGATACTTTCTGTTCAAATCATCTTCCACCTTCGTTTCCCTCCCTGGGTGGTAGTGTATAATTCAGTCATAATACTTGAGTAGTTCAAGCCATATTCTTTGCCTCATGTTGAGTTCTTTTTGTGAGAAAATATACTTCAAACTCTTGTGATCAGTATATGTCTCACATTTTTCACCATAGAGATAGTGTCTCTATATTTTCAAAGAAAATATTACATCTACTAAATCAAGATCATGAGTGAGATAGTTTTTTCATGAATTTTTAGCTGTTGTGATGCATATTTAATAACTCTATCATTCTGCATATGGACATAACCAAGTACTTTATTTGAAGCATCACTATAAATAACAAACCCATCATTCCCTGATGGTATATTCAAGATAAGAGCATTTAATAATATTATCTTCAGTTTTTTAAAACTTTTTTCACACTATTCTGTCCAAAAAAATTTAACCCCTTTACATGTGAGCTTGGTTAAAGGGTTTTCCAATCGAGAAAAATTATGGACGAAGCGCCGATAATAACCTGCAAAATTAATAAAACTGCATAACTCAGTTATAATCGTCAGGGCTGGCCATTCTTGGATTGCCTTGGTCTTTGAAGGATTAACAAAGATTCCATCCTTAGAGACAATATGATCAAGAAAAGAAATATTCTAAAGCTAGAATTCACACTTTCTAAACTTCCCATATAATTCATTTATTATGAGGGTTTTCAGAATAGTGCACAAGTGATTTTCATGATCTTCATAAATTTTTGAGTATGCCAAGATATCATCAATAAATACCACTACAATTTCATCAAGATATTCCTTGAAAACTCTTTTCATTAGATCTGTGAAAATAGAGGGTGCATTAGTTAGTCCAAAAGGCATTATTGTAAAATCATAATGCCTGCACCTGGTTTGAAATGCTATTTTTGGAACATCTTCCTTCTTCACACACAACTTATGATATCCAGATCGAAGGTCAATCTTTGAAAAATATTGAGCTCCATGAAGTTGGTCAAATAAATCATCAATGTGAGGTAGATGATACTTGTTCATTATTGTTATAACATTGATCTCCCTGTAGTAAATGCACAAACTCATAGATCCATCTTTCTTATTAACAAAAAGAATAGGGGCTCCCCATAGTGAAACACTAGGGAGAATAAATAATTTATTAATCAATTCCTATAGTTGTTTCTTTAGTTCCACTAATTCTATAGTGGCCATTCAATAAGGGTTTTTCGATATGGGCCTTAAATCAAGAATTAAATCAATGGAAAACTCAATTTCTCATTCTGGAGGATATTTAGGTAAATCCTCTAGAAACACATCTACATATTCTTGTACAGTAGGTACATCCTCTATTTGAACATTATTTTCCTCACCCATAGTTATTTCATTCTCTTCCTCCCCAATAATTTAATTTAATAGATCTACTGGGGGTGGATCTAGATTATAATCAGGTGGTGACATTTCTTCTCTAAAGATAAGGTACTCTTTGTCATCATAAAAAATTTTAACCTCCATATTCTTACAATATATTTTCATTTCATAGTCCAAAATCCAATCCATTCTGAGGATTATATCAAATTCAATCATGGGTATAATGATGAGATCAGTAGATAAAGAACATTTATAGGCCCTATTGGGAACTGATTCACAAAACTTTGTAGCAATGATACTTCCATTAAGTGTTTTTATTGAAAACTCCCTTGTTAAATCAAATTGGAAGTATCTAATTTTCATAGTAAAGTAGGAAGATATGAAACAATGAGATAATACAGAGTCAAATAAAGCACTGGCTAAACTTGAAGAAACCATTAAATTACCTACCACCATGTCTTTCGGAGCTTCAACCTTAGTAGTAGTGATCACATAAGCCTAGCCTTTCTCCCTTGTACTTTTCTGAGGAAAGTTTCTTTGGCTCTTAGGACATTCATTTTCATAATTCCTATTTTGCTACAATTTTAGCATTCAACATTGTCATCCTCTTTCATTCCCTAGCAATCATGAGCATGGTGGCCTTTTTCACCAGACTTGTAACAGACTCCCATTACCTTCAAGAAAGTACCGGGGTGTTTCTTCCAAAATTTACTACAGGATGGATATTAAACTTTTCCCTCCTTCCCTTTATTTCCTTTTAGAGAGTGTTAAAATGATCTCTTATTCTCTTGCTTTTCATTAAAATTGTAAGACTTAGAGAATTCATGTTCTGTCTTGATAGAACATGAGACAATATCTTCATAATATGAGAAGGATTGTGAGACTAATGATCAATGGAGAAATGGTTTTAACACATCAAAGAATCGATCAATCTTACTCCTTGGGTTATGTATATAATCTGCAGCATGCCTTGCTAACCTTGTAATGTTAGCCTCATACTTTTTGACATTCTCATCCTCATTTTTCCTCAGACTTATAAATTTTCTTTCCATATCTACTCAATGATCACAAGGAAAGTATGTTTCAAATAAAATATCTTTAAAACCCATCTATTCAATATTTTATACTTCTTTATCTTCCTCTATGTTTTTAATTAATGACCACCATTGATCTGCATCTCTTGTGAGGTGATAAACTTCCATGAATTTTTTTCCTTCTGTTACTCCCCATATCATGACATATTTTCTCTAAGGAACTTATCCATTGATCATATACAAATGGATTTTTAGTCCTATTGAATGTTGGTGGTTGTTTCCTCATGAAGCGGTCTATCAATGGTCCTCCGCATTGTGGATTAGGGTGATCCATATGGGTAAGTTTATCATTCATAACCTGAGGGAGTTGTCCAAGTATGGTGATAAGATAATCTGCCCCAGTTGCATCACCAGCTCCACTATAATTACCTTGAGTAGGAGGGAAATCCCTACATTGACTATGTGCATTGATACAATTTCTGTTCATTCCACTAGGCACCATTTCTAAACAATGGCATACACTAGATTAGTTTAGGAATCACAATACATAATTCCAAACTTATAAAACACTTAACATAAATTGAAAAATTTATGGATATAATCCATAATCATAAAAATGTTTTTTTGAGAAGGTATATACTCATAAATCCTTCATAATGGTTTGTAATGAAAATGTGAATTATTCTAAGCATATACCCTGTGAGTGTTGTAACCAAGAGTGCAACAATGCCCATTGTCATGTACCAGGATACCCCAGGTCAAGCCCAAAACTATTTTTTGGAGTTTTCACTCCTAGGTCCATCTGTGACAGAGCTGCCTCTACTTGCTCATATCCAGACATGGATGTATTTTTTAGAAAACTCACAAAATCTCTACATTACCAAAATTCTAGGATGTTCTTCTATAGGAATCCTCAAAGTCTATCTTAGGGTAATATTTTATAATCAGAGTTTTTCTAAATCTAGCTTCCATGGTTTGTACTAAACTTCCTCTAATACCAACTATAATGCCCCGACCCTATTTACCCAGAGTCAGTACATTATTATATAACATTGTCATGATCACAAGGGATCATGTCTCAAAAGACTGATCAGTTTAGTATCCTTGGAATTACTAGATACAAACATAAGTCTAACATTACATCATAAGATAAAAACAACAAAAAAAATTTGTCCCCTTTGAACACACTTATATCCCTTATCCTATCCCTACAGGTCAACCATAAAATACTTCTTCACGTCCTAGGAAAAATAAAACATAGAAAGGGGTGATCTTAGATGCTCAGTATGGATAACAATATAGAGGAAACTTTCTTAAATAAGCATAAACATTTAAGGTAATGTATAAGATTAAAACACAATCATTTTAAACTTAAACTTCAGCATAATATGGAAAATATAAATCAAATAATTCCATTTACTTATTCACATGGATATTTTACTAGTCGAATAATCACATGCAATATCAATATCTATTTTCATAATTATAGAATGCATAAAGCCAGAAAACATAACCATATAATCAAGGCCTCGTTCCAAGAATACAAATAATATTTTGTCAAGGCCTTGTGCCAAGACACTAGTTTGACTCATGAGACCTACCGATGCATTGAGGAGCTATAGAAAGCTCCACCCATCACCAACTAAGTCCAATGAATTCCTCATATGAAAAGGTTTAAACATAATAGAAACATTTGTATTAAAAATAGCATAGTAAATGTCAATAATTTATCCATAACCCATGAATGGTATAAAAATAACACATCCACAGTCAAATATATCACCAAACCTTCAATACAATATGGATGATTTTTATCATAATAGGTCAAATTTAAACAAGTTTAAAATCCATCAATGGATGTTGAAATAGATGAAATGAAAACTATTTAAAATAAATACCGCTTTCAATTTTGGAACCATTTAAAAGTCACATAATTATAAAAGAAAATATTTATTTTGGAAATATTCTTATAATATTTTAAGCGATGCTTCGAAGATGTTATAACTGCGGAAAATAGCGACACTCGTCGTATAAGTTAAAAACATTCTTTCCTTAATTTTGTCGAAAAGGTAGTAAAGGCCCTTATTTAGAAAATGATGGAAATATTAATTTATAAACATTATATAAAAAGTTATATAAGGATATAATGTACTTTAACCCATAGTCTAGGAAATAATAAAAATATTTTGAAATACATTTTTAAGAAACAAAGATGTGGATGACAAAGAGGTCCATGTAGATACTCACGTATAAACAACCTCGAATAATGAAGAGATTGTAGAATTAACCCTTACCTTGTACTTTTACATGGTAAAGGGTACATTAACCTCCTATATAATAGTTAAATCATTGTAATTAAATTATACAAGAAGCACATACATAAATATTATATCATATATGATCTTCTAAAATTTCTTTGTTAATAATATTTCAGTAGTATCATTGTTTCAAGTGTTAACTGATTCGTTTTCCTCTATATGCTTGGTTATATAAGCCATGTTTTTTTATGGATAATATTTATTTTATTCATATCTAGAATGATATTAAATTATTAAACATTAGTTTTTAATCATAAAATGAAATTTATTCTTGAATGGTTATGATGGGGAATGAATCTCATTGCGTTCGTGGAGACGATAATTCGTATGTACGCACGAGTGACAATACCATTCTATTGATAGTTAAATCGCATGTAATTGGATGTTATATCATATATAAATAATCCTTAAAATTTTATATTTATTATTTACATTAGTTATACTCATTATTATACCCATCCAAATAATGAAGTGTTTGAATAACAAACCACACCACGACATGGAGACGATAAGCCGTACGTACACACGTATGGTGACTTGTCATTCATAGGATGGATAGAATTATGAATATGGTTGTACCATATTTATAATAACATAAAAATATATATATGTTAGTTTAGTTTTTATTTTGGTATGGGAATAACAAAGAAAGAGTAAGTGGAAGAAGAAAAGAACTTTGAAAGAGGTGGTGAAATTATTACCTCTTCTTCGGGTGTTTCCTTTTGATTTGATCGAAAGGGATCCTTAGGTTGAATTGATGATCAAATTAAGGCCTCTAGGTCCAAGGTAGGGTAGTTTGGTAGATATTTGGGTAGGTTTTATCGATGAAAAATGGATTTTGAGGTGTTATTTTGAGAGAAGGAGAAGTACCTTTTTATAAGATAGGTGAGGGTCACTTTAGGAAAAGCATGAAATATTTTTTTATTATACAATAATATTCAGTTTATAATGGTTCCAAAATGATTTATTTCTAGGATTAAGTGGGTATGGGTTTAAAAACTCTCAAAAAATAGGTTTTAGACAGGTTTAGGTCACCATATTAACCTTATCTTTTAGATTTAACTATTAGTTAAATTGTTTAACTTTTACCATGTATTCTTGCATTCTTATATTATATAGTTAATTATATTACTATAAAATTACAAGAGAACCACAAGTGGTTCATTAATGAAATATATATTATTATATAAGTCCTTTGGCAAAAATATATATTTTTAGGACTATTATATCATTAGTAATATAATATTTGTTTTCAAAAACTCATTTATGTCAATTTCGACACTATTTATTAATTGATTGTTGTGGAAGTCATAACCAAATGATTAATTAGAAAAAATTAATTGAATCAACCCCAACATGTCATATTAATCTATAAAATTATTTTAATTAATAAAAAGTCTCAATTTATTTTTATTTAGATACTTATAACATCAATTATTTTAACCATTCATTAAAAAGGTAATTACTTCTTCCTCATTGTGTCATAAATAAATTTAATTATTTAATGTCTAAAAATTATAAATAAAATAAAATTATGTAGGATATATTTTTATCATTATAATGAATATTTATAGTTGAATTTATCTTATGTATAACCTTATATTAAAAATGTTTTACTTAAAATTTGAATTTAAAACTTATAACTCTTTATAAAAAATAATAATAAATGTCCTAATCTAATAAAAGTGGACCAAAAGGATCATATTTTATTTATAGGGTTTATTTTGTCTGAAAAACACTTATCCAATAGAATTAGGACATGTGTTAGGGTAATTATAATATCATTTTTACCTTTAATTACCCTATTTACTTTTAACTGTGGTAAATAAAAGTCTAAAGTTACTATTCACCAATAATTATTTTCATATTATTGAACCACATTTTACATATAGATGTCAACCATGTATCTCAGATTTTTAAAATTCAACACACATAAGAGGTAAACTTATGTTTCATAAAAATTTGCAGATGCTCTTAGAAGGTGGGTAAAAGAGGGTAAAAAGTTCAATTAAATTATACATATCAAATATTATTATAAAATTACCACAATTAATTAAATTGAACATATATAGGTATTATATATATTTTTTTACCTAATATAAATTTAAATAAAATAATTAATTATTTAAATAAAAAGTCGGTTTTAAACAATAATGCAGTGTTTTTTCACTATTAATAAAAAATAGAATGTTTTTAGAAAAATACCAAAAAATAACCCTCAGCTAATTTTGATATTCTGAATCCAAAAGTGAAGTCCATTTTGATAAATAATATTTAGAAAATTTTAAAAAGTGGTCATTACTATTCATAATGGTTAGTTTGATTGGTTGTGTTGTGTTAAAACTCCAAGTTGTGTACAACCCAAGCTATTGCATTATTCAAAGGGAAACATACCCTAGAAGCATGGGGTATTACATATACCCTTGTAATATTTCACCACACATCCTCTATATTAGAGAATAATAACCAAATTTTGGATATGGTATGAAAAAAAATCTACCGAACCCCATCACATACTCTTCATGACTTCATCCCCAATAATACATAATTTTTAGGAGTACCTAGATTAGCGGGGGAGATAAGATTTGGTTTAGTTTAGAATGACAACATGTGAATTTAATGAATGGTAGAAAATTTATCCATAAACTATGACAAACCCTTTAAAACAATGTAAATACAAATAAAACACTATGAATTGAGAACAGGGATATGGTAATTCACTTAACATTCCTCATGTATTATAGGTACTATTTATTTACCCAACATCATATGAATTCATAATCATAATTATGGAGAATTAAAAGAGGCCTAGTGAGAAGAAGTACTATGAATCTTTAATGAAACTTATCTAATATATTGAAATATATAAATAAATTAGAGTAAAATCTAAAATAATATATTTTTTGGTGAAGCGATAGGTATACAACCCCTAATAACCAAGGCATTATCATTTTTACTTGGGTCAGGGTGAAGTGTCCATGGAGTTTGAATTATTTCCATGTGGAAATGGATTAGTGGTAATATGATTCCCCATATAGCCATTCAAAATGCTTCTCTGTTTTTTTATTCATCCAAAACATCCCACAATCATGTGTTTCCCTCTTATACATGGCTTAGATCACTTGGAAACTCTTTTTTATTGTTTTTATGACATCTTTAGTTTGCATGGTAAAACTTATATATATTAATAATATATTTCATACTTTATTGGTTCAATGTTGGATAATGAATTTTCATTTCCTGTAGAAATGGTATAATTTTAGATATCAGGAATATATTAATTAGCTAATGAATATTTCATTTCTTCTCAGTATTGTTTGGTACGTGATAAAAAATATGGAGGTGTAATGTATGAATTATCTAATGATAGGAAATCATAAAGGTAAGGGTTTAAAGAAATTATTTAGTTTTTGTTGGGTCTCAAGGCTTTTTTTTCATTTAGGTACATGATTTTTCGGATCCTATTATTATATTGATAAATTAACAATTATTGAGCTTACATCATAAGGATATTTTTTTTAGATACAATCTTAGTTAGTTGATGTAGCTTCTTTTGGATGTTACTCTAGCCTAAGGAGCCAAGAATGAGACATATTGGTGGTATAACACCATTTTAGGGTCTATCACAGGTGTACATTGGTATGATAATTTTATGACTCAATTGACTTTAGGTAATTCCATTGAGAAATGGAAAATGTATCATTTAGAAAATATGTTATATTAAAAGGAGTTTGTATGATGTATCTTCAAAAACCACTATAAAAAAACATATAATTTTGTTTTTGGATTTCCATTAAATCTCATGATACAATAAATACTAATCAATGTACTAGTAATACATATTTAAAACATTCTCATATTAATCTCTCGAAATACAGTACTAAACTAGAAAAGTTTTATTTTATATTTAATAATATAAAATTTATATTATTTGATGAAAATTAAATAATAAAAATATATAAAAATATATATGAATCACTCTCTCACACAAGAACTATTTCATGATCCTAATGGATGTCTCTCATCAATTTCATTCACATAGAATATATTAATTACATTTATCTTCCATTATCTATAAAAATCAAACCAAAATTATAGAAATTCAATATTAAATTTTAATAAATCTATAATAAATTATTATTTTAATATTTCAGGTCACAAAATAAAATTTTATTAGTATTAAAGGACATTTTTAATGTCCTTTGTCAAAATAATTCTAAAATTATTTTTTGAAATTTTCATTTAGTACTAAAATTTTATGAAAATTAAAAAATATAATATATAATTATTCCAAATTTTATTTATAATACTGTTTTATAATAAGTAAAATTAACAAATCATGACTATTAACATGATTAAATAATGAAAATAACATTTAACATAGAACAAGATATATAAAAAAGTGAAATTATATTCAAATCTATTTTTTTAAAACAATATAATTTCTATCCTTTTTAATTAATTAGTCTAAGTGTAAATAATGAATGATTTAAATGATATTTATATGTTATAAATATAAATATATCAATTTTAATCAATATAAATTTTTTACTTTTAATATAGTTAATATCAGATAATATTATTTTTGAAAAAGTCATTTCAAGAAAACCAGCTTTTTGATTAAATTTTAGGTTTATTTTTAAACTAAATGCTGCCACAATTAAGATTTAAATTTTATGAAATATATTCCATAATCAAAATATAATAATTAATATTAGGTAATAAATTCAACATAGTTTTTTGGCCATAAAGAATAGTAAAAATTGTAGAAATTAATTACTATGTTTCAGGTTATAATTGGGTTTTGCGTGTTACATGCGATCGTGTAAATATTGAATTTACAAAAACATATATTTTATAAACTTTATATAATATTTAGAATAGTTAGATGTAAATAATATAATATGTGTCATTTTATTTTAGGTTTAATGTATAAATTACTTATGTTAAGAAACTAGTTGTAGTGTTGAAAACAAAAATGGTAAAAGTAAGTAAACATAGAGTTAATGAAATAACATTTTTAAACATTGTTTGTTTATAGTGGTGGAGGTGTGTATATAACTTTTAATTCATAAAAAAATTATTTATCAATTTTTAAGGAACTTTTAGTTAGAGTGACTTCCCACTATTGAGTAGTTTTGCGTATTTACAATAAATGAAACTCATTAATTATAAATGAGAACTCCCTCCCCAACTTATCGACATATATAATGCCATTTATATCAAAAAACCCCTAAAAACCCTCCACCAAAAATTAATATACACATTTTAATGGTTTATATATTATAAAAATTAAAATACTAGAGTTTTTAATAAGGGTTCCAAATGAGGTTTATCTAAAAAAGGTTAATCGTCCTCATTGAGCCCTTTATTTTTCTAATTCTTATTTTATCAAAATCAATTCTTTCATATGAATTAAAATATAAAAAAATCAGTATCTAAAATATAATTATATGTTATTATATTTATGGAATAATATTTAGGCATATCCTCTACCATAAAATGGGAAAAAAATCCATCGCTCATGTGTACGAAGGACTTCCACCTCACGAACTGATGTAAATTGTTTTACATCATTGATTTAAATGGATAGAAATAATTATGGATATAATGATTATATATGACAAACACGAAATTATATTAATTTTTTAAAATTAATGTATCATACTCTACCTTAATAATTCTCAAATTAAGGGAATGATATCATAGCTCGTGTGTATATATGTCCTACAGTCCCAACAATGAAATGAGATTCATTTACCATTTCAAATATCAATGAATTTTTACTAAAAGAAATATAATGAAAATATATGATATATATTTCATTAATATAATTATGTATATGATGGATATATATATTTTTCTTAGGAATTATAGTTTTGTGACAAAACATGCTTGAGAAAATGAAGTAGTTAACATTCAAAACAATGCTAAAAATTTAATATTATTAATGAATGATGAATAATATGTTATAAGAGGATAGTATATGATTTTATAAATATTAATTGGGTTCTAAAATAAATAAATAAATTTCATAATAACATTATATAGGAGGTTAAAGAACGTTCCACTAAATGGAAGCATGCGTTAAGGGATTTCATATCAATTTACACTCAATTGAAACATTTTTTTATTATGAACTGACTAACCTTTAAGTGGGGTATATACTACCATTTGGGTTTCATTAAAGTGAATTAATATTTATTAATAACTATTAAATTTTCAATTAAATCCTATTATTCCATGTGGTTAAAATTTTAAAGTTACCAAAGTTGTAAGAATATATTTTAAAGTGTCACTTTCTTTTGTGATTACCTTTATTTTATTTGAATGAATTGTACCTTTTATCTAGCATAGGAGTTAATAAATTTCTTATAAAATGTATATTTATGGAGTTATTTTATTTTATTACTTTTTCATATCTTTATTACTTGATTAATGAAAATATATGTTTAAAAGAAAAACCAATTTTATTTCTCTCTAAATATGATATATTTTTTCCTTCATATCCTAATTTTCCAAAATTATTTATCAGAAGTCATGTTATTTAAATAATGGATTTATTAAATAAATTTTATTTTGTACATTTATTGTATAATATGGTTTTAAATTTATATATCTAATTATTTCTTAAGGGATATTTTTTACATTCTTTACAAAATATTTCTATGAATGTTTTTAACATATACACTGATAAAATGCTTCCCCACAACCATAGTTATTTAAAAAAATTATGCTTCTTGAAAATATTTTAAATGGGATTATAATGGAAACAATTTTATGAAATATTGTTTTAATATTTCACTTATATTCCATTTATTCTTTACAATTACTTGATTTAAAAAAAACATAAATTTCAAATGAACTAATGGTTATATCTCATATGTTTACTAGTTTTGTGATTGTTAACTTCCTTTTATGAAGATCATATTATTTTTTTCATTATTCTATATAAATATCATTTATTAGAAATATTAATATTCACTATATCATGGCTATGATTATTTCATAAATAATAATAAATTTTTAAATATGGTCATTTGTTTGAAATTTATTTCATTAAATTTGAAAAAATTGCAGAATTATTATTCACTAATAAATACTTAAAATTATAGATAAATAATGTGGTTAATGAATTAAATTGATCATTTGGTATATAAGGAATTCATTGGAAATTCAATGATAAGTTTTGCAAAGAATTATAAATCCCCACGATGCATCAGTAGTTTTCACGAGAGAAATAATTTGGCCAAATTTAATGGGGTTTTACACATAGTTTAAAACTATATTATCATAAGGTTATGACAATATATATCATGATGTATTTTATCATGAAATTCTATAGTATACATTTCATTCATTGAGAATTTAATTATTAATATCCTTGATATTATTTCCTTAATATAATCAATGGATGTGTTTGGTGATCAAGTTATTGATTTAGTGCAATGTTTTTTTGTAATTTCGATTTCCATATTGTTCATGACTTATGTAATCATGATAATCATGATATTAATTAAATTAAATGTGTTTTTACTTATTTAGATTGAAATATTCTTATTTTTCCTGATATATTCCATTGTATGTAACCCTTACTAATCATTTAATCTCACTCTTATTCAGTTTCCTTTCCCCAAGATATGAAAAATAATTCTATGAATGAGTTTAATGATGCCAATTTTTTTTTCCAATACTATGTTTTCTATTTTATCCCCAATGTAAAATGTGTATCATGTATGTATTTAGATCTCCAAGACTACTAATATAATTATTTCATTGATGTTTATTCTCTTGTATCTATGTCAATGAAAAAGTGGATACTCGATCTATGTTATTAGTTTTGGAGTTGTAATAGTTGGTTTGAGAGAAAGTTTAGAAGAAAACATTGTAAATATTTTTGGCACTGAAAAATGAATCTAGCTCATTTCACAGAATTGACGATCTGATCGGAGGAAGCCGCCTCTCTAATGGGTTGAAAAGAACCTCCCAGCCATCTCAAAATGGACCTATGCGAAGCACTCCACCCAACGGGTGAATTTCCACTTGGAAACCTTTGTGAGATGCCTTGGGGTGTCCCCGCCTTGTAGATTATGATGCCAACTGAGGCCCCTTTGTGGCATCAGGCCCCTCCTCGATGCGCTTCATGGTGTTCATGTCAACGAATCTCTTCGCGGAATCAAGCCCCCTCTACGAGGCCAATGAAGGCCGATAGAATGACTCCTTTCTGTAGCGTCGCTTATCCCTATGGATAGTTTTGTGCCCCTATGATCGGGGTTTCCTATAAATAGATGGCACACCCCCTTTTCCAAACCACCATTACTCTAAACATTCAATATCCCGGCTCCCATTTCACATAGACCTTTTCAAACCCCTCAAATGGATTGTCAAAGGTTCTTGTCCTTGTCAATCCATACCCCTTTTCATGCTTTTCAGCCTCTACCTATGGTGGATATGCGCTTCACAAATGCCTATTCCCTTTGCAGAGGAAGGGGCCCCTTATGAGTTCTCAAGGTTTCGTGAAGCGTAGAGCCTTCAAGAAATTATCTCAAAATAAATTGGTATTTTCTAAGACGAAGGTCTGAACCCTTAAGGGAGGATCTTCAAGAAGCCTTGGCCTGTCTAAAAGACCATCCCCTTTGCAAATCCCCATTCCTTCACGAATCCCATTCTCTCTGGGTAGTCCTTTTCCTTCACGAGGGCCATCCTCTGCATGAAGTCCATCCTGTTAATGAAGTCCATCTTCATCACGAAGTGCCTCTTTCTAAGACTGAATGATTTACACACCCCTTTCTCATATGGCCCTCTGGGTTTTTATGAAGTTATTTCAAGGTCCCTTTGGTGGTCGTTCATGTTTCATTTCTTTTCCTCATGCTTCATTGCATAGGCACACTAATGGCTATTGCTTCTTCATATAACCAGGCTAACGTGGGCCCCTCTGTAGATCACTCCACAACACCCCGTTGCCACTACATTACAGATGGATTCCCTCCGCAAGGGTGGGTGGGTATCAGTTATGTAAGTCCTAGGGTTGAAGAGTGAACCCGCCTCGTCCGAACTACAGGATGTTAAACTGCCAAGCACCATCGTCCTCAGCACATGATGTTAAAATGTTGCCTCACCCCATGCAATACATGCGGGGCACCCCATCTCGGAAATTCTCCATGCCCACTAGTCTCCGTGGGAGTTAAATCTTCCTCATATGGAATGATATCCTCTTAGTTAGAGTGGTGTCTATCTGCAGGGATGGGCCACCATTCTGGTGTAAGCCCCTAGCCTTTAATGCGTGAGGTAGCACCCATTCTCTTCCTCTTCTCTTCTGTGCCAAAACCAGTGTAGATATTAGTACATGGTCCTTCGTTACCCAATCCCTCTGCTTCTAGGATTTTTTCCATCAGGCCTCTATCCAAGAGTAAGTCCCAATATCCATCTCCTTGGGCCGCTAACCACATGTAAGCCTCTATTTTCTCTTTTGGTTTCTAACCATGTGTATGCCCCACTCCACTTCCCGCAGACACACCTTTCACGATGTGACCTTCAGGTCTTTTCCACCTCATGTTTCTCACACCGAGAATGAATCGCGTGGGATTAGAGTAATCATTGACCATGGAATCGTTCTTGGGTCACCTTAGGGTGTAATCCCCAAACCTGACTGAACTACGTGAAATTTGACCCTTCTATCCTAGGAAAGGTACGTAGAAAGCCTCCCTAAGGTTCAATCCCAACACCCATAGGTCCCTACCACACCACATCATTTTATATTCGTCCCGCATGATGTTAAACTGTATCCTCCACACTGAACTATGTGGACTTTGATTCTTCTCTCCTAGGAAAGGTACGTAGGAAGCCTCCCTTAGGTTCAAGCTCAACACCCATTGGTCCCGACCACTCCACATCAGTTCTCCTTCATCTCTCATGATGTTAAACTATATACTCCACACAAAACTATGTGGAATTTGATCCTTGTCTCCTAGAAAAGGCACTTTGGAAGACTCCCTGGGGTTCAAGACCAACACCTACTTTCCCAAACCCTTCTCGCCGGTTCACCTTTGTCCCATTTGACATTAAACTATATGGCCCTTTTCATCCTATAAGATGTTAAACTGTACCCATTTGAACTACATGGGATTTGATCCCTGTATCCTAGATAGGTTATGTAGAAAGCCACCCCGAGGTCCAACCCCAACCAGTAGTAAGCTATTGGAACCCCAACCAGTGGTAAGCTGTTGGTACCCCAACCGGTGGTAAGACTTTGAAATCCCAAACAGCGGTAAGCCGTTAGAACCCCAACAAACATTAAACGATTAGAATCCCAATCAATGATAAGCCATTGGAACCCTAACCAGCAGTAAGTCATTGGAATCCCAATCGATGGTAATCTATTGTCAACCCCATCTAGCGGTAATCCGTTGTGATCCCCATCTGATGGTAAGTCACTGTGCCCCTATCCAGCAGTAAGCAATAGTGATCCCTATCCAGAGGTAAGATGTTGTGACCCCTATTCAGTGGTAATCCATTGTAATCCACAAATGATAGTAAGCCGTTGTCGTTCCCTTTATATAGAACCACATCTATAGTCCACCCCTTAGGAATATGACCAACCTGGGATACTAACCATATGTAATCCCCAATATATCATTGGGTCATTGTCCTAGGTGTACACCCCAATTCTATAACCCCCATCTTGAATTACATGGACTATGATTCCCTACCATGGGGATATGTAGGAAGCCTCCCTGAGGTTCAAGCCCATCACTCATGTCTCATCCTGGTCTCTCCCTTGATCCACTCTATGTCAGGAAGTTCGTGCCCCAACATGGAGGTTTTAATTCCTCCAGATCCCATCCATGCATACATTCTCATGGTATTCCTCCTCAGGTGTCCCATTGCCCCACCTAACTACGTGGACTTTGATTCCATGCCACAGGGATACGTAAGATGTCTCTTCGAGGATCAACCCTAGCATTATCGTCATCCTCACATGGGTTCTATCTCTTTCTTGCTACTCTTATCATAAATCCTGTAACTAACCACACGTTATCCCTAGAATCAATGTTTTCTCTTGGTGTTGTACCCATATGATCCACTCTTATTTGTGTTCCTATTAGTCCAATATATCTCCACAAGACGTTAAAATCGTGGCATACCCTATGTTAAAAATAAGAAGGTGAGGAAAACCTCAGAGACATGCCTATGGAAAATAATTCTTTGACCTCTATGTGGGATGCCTAGGGCTTCTGAACCCTCGAAAAGTTGTATCATAAGGTGAAGAAACCAAGATCAATCATTGTTCCAGCATCCAAAAATTCCAGCAATGTATAGTGTGGATACTCCCCTAACTGAAGTTTTCTGCCCTGACTGAACCCCTTGTAATGTCTTAACATGAGAAGTGTAATTAATAGACAACCATGAAGACATTTCACTAGGAAGAGTTTCAAGAACAACATCTTAAGTCTATGAGAGAGACCAGACTAGGCAACGAGTTCTAAGGAGGAATCCATGGAAGGAGGAATCGACATCCCATCATCCTGTTTTAGTCATGGAGCAAACGTATCTCAATAAGAGATGGATGCCTCCTACCTTTGAAATGTGGGAATGTGGGGACACAATCAGAACATCCTCTAATGATGGATGCATGCCCTGGCGAATGCATCATAAACAGAAATGGGGAACCCGACATGAATATATTCTCCTCAATAGGGAGATTAGTAGCATTCTATACATCAATGGATTAGTGTGTCACCATATCCAGTTGTCCGGTGCTAGGTACCACCATGAAAATAGTGGGCTTGGCGTGAAACACACCAGAAATTTGGGTATTTAAAATTTGGACAACCAAGTCTACGATGTTGTCTGCATGGATCCTTCTTACCAACCATGGAAGATGGAATGTTTCTGAGGCACTAAATGTCTATTTCCTTCTCTTTGCACTAATGGTTAAATATACTAGCTTTTTAGGACCCAAGATGTCATGACAGGAAACCAATCACTGCCCACCCACTAATGCAGGGGTAGGGGAAACATCAATGAGGCAATCCCACATGACCTCATATCTCCCATGGAATCCTCTAAGTCTATGGATTATGCAAGTCCACACCCCTTATCCCTATCTTAATTCATTCAAAGAAGGGTAATTAACGATCTAGATAGATGATATGAGGAGAAGGGGATTATCCTCACTTGGGATTTGGCCTGACAAGATGTAGAGGCTTATGTGCCTCATCATCACTGCCACCCTCAAGGGCCATGCATGGAGCCACTGCTCCCCACTCCAACGTATAATCGTTTCAGGAGCCTCTCCCCTGAACGCTTCGATGACTACCTTCCCTATGCTAATGAGGTAAGGTATCTCTAGGCTAGCCCAGCTAGAATCCCATTATAGGGGCTCCAAAGGAGGGATCCCACAAGGCCATGTCAGCATCTCCACCATTCTCCATAGGCTAAGGGGAAGGTTAGTTATGCACCTGCACCACCGGCCCCTGCCCTGTTAACCTAACACCAGTGTCGGGTGCAAGATGAAGTGGATGCCCGACAGGAAGCGTTATTATAAATGGATCTTGTGGCCCGTTCCACCACTGATGCATTCCATCAATCCACTGTTTATGTTGAGCAGGGGCACTCATATTCTCAGCCCGGATCGAGGCCCCAACCACCACATGGGAAAGATGTGTCGACTCTCCTGGTCACCGACACTAGTGGCTTCTATCACGGGCCGACCTGTAGAAATGAAATCTAATATGGTGGTCCTCCCCTTTCCTTCACCAATGAGAGCGCATGTCCTCCCCTCTCCTAATATCAATGTGGAGGTCCTTCCCATGCCACCATAAATCTGAGAGAATGTCCTCCCCACTGTATTGACACCCAGTATGGAAGCCTCTTCCCCACCCATGACCACAGGTATGGATCTGTTCCTCCTATCACAGGTCGCCGATGTGAAGATGATACCTATTTGGTCAACAGTTAGTGTGGGGGTCTTCCCCATGTCTTTAAATCAACCGAAAAAGGTCCTCCTCATACCAGAAATCAGAGAAGTAGAGGTTTTCCCAACTTAATGAAAACCCAACACGGTGGTCCTACCCATGTTTAGCTCAACCAGTCCAAGGACCCTCCTCGTACTGACGAGGCCAAAGAAATTAAGCAAGGAGGCCTTTACCAGGCTTCTAACAGCTCCAAAGGAGGACCTAAATACTCCATAAATTCCCATAGAGACTCTATCTGCACATCAGCCAGTGGAAATGGAGGTCCTCGCCGTGTTCCATTTGACATTTTTTCAAGTTCTCCTCACACCCAGCTCATCTGGGCGGAAGTCCTCTCCACACCCGAATCAGTTCATATGAAGGCCCTCCTAGCACCAAAAATCTACTATATCCCAAAGGTTCATCCTTGGGAAGGAGGGTGAATCAGCGAATCCATAAGAAAAATGCCAAGAAGATTCTGACTATGATCAAACCCATTTGCGTCTCTGATTCTGAGGCAGAATGTGTTTCAGAAATGGAACCTTCAACTCAATCTTCTATGTCGAGTGTCAGGGAAGGAATGGGGTGTATCATCCTTATCCTTCTGGAATGTGAGGTCCTCTAGATTCCCACAACCCTCCATAGATACATACAAGAGGAAGAAGATATGCCCCCTTTGAAAGAGCGCTGTCGTGGGCGCCCTCAAATGATTAGTGTGATTTTGGGGTACTTAGGTGCAGTAGAGTGGCTGACCAAGGTCGTCTCTCAAAGGAGTTAGTGAATTAAAACAACTTTTCAGAGGTATTCTAGAAACAAAATAAAAGGGAATAAAAACACTACTTGAAAGTATGGGGGTGTTTGTTTATAGTTTATAAATCTAGAAGAAGTTTGCTGGAAGAAGATTGTATTTTTTTTGTTTTTAGTTTTTAAATGAAGTTTGATTAAAATGACACAACAAAAAGATGTTTGTTTAGACAATATTTAAATTACGTAATCTATCTAACTCTACCTCTTCAATCATTTATTAATAATTATCATTTAAATTAATATTCACTTAATTATGATCCCTTAATTTGTTAAATCCCGAACCCTACGAGAATTAACTTTACCACGAAGATTGAAGTGAATTTTAACCTTAGGCTAACTTCGGAACATGCAATCGCAACACCCTGCTTTGATTGATGTTCTAAAATTAGATTATGGTCAGTGGTAAATTAAGGCACATAAACACTCTGTAAATGAGGATTAATTGAGTTTAGGGATTATATTTGAACTCTACAAATTGATCCCATGTGGTTTTGAATTACCGGTTAAGGTTGCGCTCTCACAGTTCACACAATTCCCGACCTCGCGTGTTTTGTGTTAACTATTCAATTGCTTGCTTAGTTTCATTTAAATTTAAAACTCAATTAATAGATCATAATATGTGAATTAAAGTAGCTCACTGATTCAAAATAAATGAATGAAGAAGGATAGAGGTCGATCGATTACTAAAAAGAACTACTCTTCCATGGGTTGTGTAGTCATCGTGGAGACGTTTTGCATAAGCAACGGATTTAAAGGGTAGAACCCAATCTTGTCTCCACTCTTGATTCCAAACCAATTAATAATATTAAGATTAGAAGAATAGGGATGAACACAGAATATTATTTGAAGAAAAATTCAAGAAACAAACATGAAAGAAAAGAAATACAAAGAAGAGGTGAGAGAGGAGAGCCTTTTTGGAAGAGAGGTTTGCAGAAAGGCTTACTTATTCCAAGAGTTGTGAGGGGCTCCCAAGAGACACCCTTTCGTCCACACCTTCCCAAAGCCTCCACCAGCCCTCTCAAAGAGTTAAAACCCCCTTTAAATAGAGTTTGTGAGGGCTAGGGATACATAACTTTTTAAGTGTGAAATGAAAATCTCGGCTAAATATTTTATTCCAACTTTCACCTCCAATTTGACCTCCAAAAAGCGTGAATTGACCGGCCTTCCAGAAGGTTGATTTGTGACAAATCATGTCACCGAGCGTTCCTCAAAATTTGGGCTCAATAAAAGCCCGTATGTAGAGGATATGGCCCAAATACAGAACCTTCTCCATTCTGGCGAGCCCAGCCCAACTTTGACTTCATGGCCCAATTTCAACAACCAAATGAACTATTTAGCTCTAGTGTCCTGAATAAAAGTTGTAGATAATTAAGTTATAAACACTGTTACAAAATTTAAAATTCAAATAATAAATATAAAAATATTTATCTTCGAAATACTACAGTGCACTATTAAGGGTAAAACTGGAATTTTCACCAAATTTCCAAATGAATGATCAAATCCCAAATATTTTATAAATAAACATATTTAACACAATGTGAGAAAATTATATCATTTATTATCAATAAAATATTCAATAAAATAGTGTTTTATCAACTCCCCCACACTTACCCTTTTGCACACCTGGGCAAAACCTCATATCAAGTAAACATCAATATCAAATCAAAACCAATTTTAAAACACATATCTTTAAGATCAATCAATTTCACACCAAGAATAAAAAAGATATCATGCCTCATAAAAAACCTTATTTCAAGTTCTCCATTTATATCATTCAATATATTTCCACTTCATTTATCCGCCCATGCACAAAACACTTACCTCGCTTGAATTTTCTCTCATCACTCAAATATCAATTTTTTTTTGCAATGTATTTCTCATCCAAACTCATACAAGGGTCACCATAGGCTTGATAGATTCCTACATCGATACCCGATGTGAGTCAAGGACATATGTTTATCATGAGGACTTTTCAGGGTTGTTCTGTGGCTTTCGGTTGGTAGGATTAAGATGTGAAAAACTCTGAGACTGAATGAGGAGGGCTTGACTCTTTTGAAGCAAAATTGCATTAATCTAATTTTGACTTAAATATGGTCTTCTCTTCAATCCCCATAGTATCAATTCAGCTCCATCATAATTAAAAGTCATTAAAGGTTTACACCATTCATCATTTAAGCATAAAAAATTTTAATCTTCTCAAACATGATTTTCTTGAATGCTCCAGATGGGCACAACTTTCCACCTCAATTAGAAGCTCCAGAAAAAAGGCACAGCTTCACTTGTCATGAAAGATCCAGAAAAAAAAACAGATTTCAATATAATGACTTTCTTTAGCAGCAAACACATCTCTTCAGAATTTAATTGTCCACCCAAAGTATCACAGAATGTGGTGGCAAAACCCAAGACAACTTCCCCCACACTTAAGCTCAACTAGATTATGCAATTTCACTTCAAGAGTTGGTTGGATAGGGAAAATTGGCTTGTAATATGGCTTAACCTAATAGGCTGTGCATGGATTCTAAGTTCTACAA
Source organism: Viscum album (assembly GCA_963277665.1). Taxonomy (NCBI): domain Eukaryota; kingdom Viridiplantae; phylum Streptophyta; class Magnoliopsida; order Santalales; family Viscaceae; genus Viscum; species Viscum album. Next base: position 1,717,111,697 of record OY728125.1, read on the forward strand.
GGATTAAATATTCAAGGTAGGCCATTATAAAAAAGGATTCTTTGAAATAGGGGCTTTAATACCAAACAAATGCCTCAATCATTTAAACATAAGTACCTCAAACCCTCAAGTTTTGACAGGAATAGATCAAATTCTGGTTAAATCAAGTATGGTTTGGTTCTCTCAAGAAGTGAGGTGAATGTAAAGAATATGAAAATAATGGTTTAGAAGCCTCACAGGAAATTGATTTCAAATATAAAGACAGTGAGATTGGCATGGGATTCAAAATTCAGCGTACTTTTCATGAAATTACTAAATGTTTGAACTTGAAACAAAGTCATTTCAGCATTCATTTAAGCTTAGTTTCAAGGGGTAAATTGTTTCACTTATTGATATGGATTTAAAAATGGTTATGAGAATCATTTCAGCCCAAAAGTTTCAAAAACACAAAGAAAATTGTAAAATAAACACACAAATTTTGAAAAACACACAAAAAAATTTTTTGGTTTTTTTTAACAGGAAAACAATTGAAATTACTAAACTAAAAGGTTCCCTCCCCCACACTTAAAATATTGCATTGTCCTCAATGTGAACCCGTGAGATGATATATGCACATGAAATTCAGAATTTTTAAATAGGACAAGTAATATAAAAGTGAAAGGGTTAGGAACAGCCTGATGTGATCAAGTGATGATGGGGTCATGCAGTGTGATAAAATCCACTACATCAGTAGGATGTCCCTCAATGTATCTCTTCAAACGTTTCCCATTAACTGTAAATCTCCTTCCAGTGTCCTCTTGTGTGATCTCCACTGCACCATAAGGAAAAACATTAGACACAATATAAGGACCTAACCATCTAGAACGCAACTTACCAGGCATCAACTTCAGTCGTGAACTGTAGAGAAGGACTTTCTCTCCAACATGAAACTCCCTTTGTTGGATCATTTTGTCATGAGATGCTTTTGATCTTTCCTTGTAGAGCCTTGAGTTCTCATATAATGACAATCTAATCTCCTCAAGCTCTTGAATTTGCAACTTCCTTTGAATTCCATCTTGGGCCAAATCCATGTTACATTTCTTTATAGCCCAATATGCCCGATGCTCGACTTCCACGGGGAGATGACACGCTTTCCCAAAAACAATCCGAAATGGGGACATACCAATGGGGGTCTTGTATGCTATTTTATAAGCCCACAATGCATCATCCAAGCGCTTGCTCCAATCCTTCCTATTTGGCTGCACGGTTTTCTCCAAGATTTGTTTCAACTCACGATTTGAAACCTCAGCCTGGCCATTTGTTTGGGGGTGGTATGGTGTTGATGTTTTGTGTGTCAACCCATACTTTCGAAGGAGGGAATCAAAATTCCTATTGCAAAAGTGTGTCCCTTGGTCACTGATGATGGCCTTTGGTACTCCAAACCTGCAAAAAATTTGTGCTTTGACAAAATCCACAACAACATGAGAATCGTCAGTCCTGGTGGCCTTGGTCTCCACCCATTTACTCACATAATCAATAGAAACCAAAATGTACAAAAATCGAAATGAACTAGGAAAAGGACCCATAAAGTCGATGCCCCATACATCAAAAATCTCACAAAATAGTATGGGTTGTTGGGGCATCTCATTTCTCCTAGAAATGTTCCCAGTGTGTTGGCAACGAGAGCATGACTTACAAAACACATGGGCATCATGGAATAATCTAGGCCAATATAATCCAGAGTCCAAAACTTTCCTAGCTGTCCGTTGGGGTCCAAAGTGTCCACCACATGCAAGTGTATGACAAAAATGCAAAACAGACTCAAACTCATGATCGGGAACACGCCTCCTAATGACTTGGTCACTACACATGCGCCATAAGTATGGATCATCCCAAACATAAAATCTTGAATCACTCTTTAATTTTTGGACTTGATGTTTCTTCAAATTTACTGGGATTTCAGAGCCAACAATGTAATTAACTAAATCAACATACCAAGGATGCTTACCTGAGATGGTATAGAGATGCTCATCGGGGAAAGTGTCCCGAAGTGGTACCTGGTCCAAGGTGTCACCCTCTAGTGTGTGAGTAAGCCTACTCATGTGGTCCGCCACCAAGTTTTCTGACCCCTTTTTGTCCTTTATCTCGATGTCAAACTCTTGAAGAAGGAGCATCCAACGGATAAGTCACGGCTTTGCATCTGGCTTCTTCAGAAGGTACCTCAAAGCTGCATGGTCAGAAAAAAGAACTACTTTAGAGCCCAATAAATATGAACAGAATTTATCTAAAGAAAATATGACAACAAGAAACTCTTTTTCTGTGGTTGTGTAATTTGATTGGGCTGAATCCAGTGTCCTTGATGCATAGGCGGTCACATGTGAACGTCCTTCCACCCTCTGAGATAAGACAGCTCCAACCGCGAAGTTGGAGGCGTCACACATAAGTTCAAATGGAAGGTCCCACCGTGGGGGTTGTATGATAGGTGGAGTGGTCAGACACTTCTTTAGCTCATCAAAGGAAGTCCTACAAGAATCATCAAACACAAAATCAGAATCTTTTTGAAGTAATTGTGACATAGGAAGAGCGATCTTACTAAAATCTTTGATGAAGCGCCGATAAAATCCTGCATGCCCTAGGAAAGATCTAACATCACACACACATGAAGGATAGGGTAAGGATGAAATAATTTCTACCTTAGATCTATCAACCTCTATCCCATATTTTGACACCACATGCCCTAAGACAATGCCATGCTCTACCATAAAATGAAACTTTTCAAAGTTCAGGACCAGATTCTTCTCAATACAACGATTCAATACATTTCCCAAAATACTTAGACATTCATCAAATGAAGACCCATACACTGTAAAATCATCCATAAATACCTCCATGCAGGTCTCAATAAAATCAGAAAAAATACTCACCATACATCTCTGGAAGGTACCTGGGGTGTTGCAAAGTCCAAATGGCATCCTCCGGTAGGCAAATGTGCCAAAGGGAAAGGCGAATGTAGTCTTCTCCTGATCCTCTGGAGCTATAGGAACCTGAAAATATCCAGAAAATCCATCCAAGAAACAATAGTGTGTTTTCCCAGCTAGTCTCTCGAGCATTTGATCAATAAATGGGAGGGGGAAATGGTCCTTGCGAGTGGTCTGATTTAGTTTCCTATAATCAATACACACACGCCAACTGTTTTGCACCCTCATTGGAACTAAATCATCTTTCTCATTTTTAACAACAGTAAAACCAGTTTTCTTAGGCACAACCTGAATTGGACTTACCCACTGTGAATCTGAAATGGGAAAGATTATACCTACCTTGAGCAATTTCTCAACTTCCTTTTTAACAACTTCCAGGAGGGTGGGATTGAGTCTCCTTTGTGGTTGTCTCACCGGTTTAGCCCCATCCTCCAAGAGAATCCTATGCATGAAAATGGAGGGGCTAATACCTGATATATCAGCCAAGGTCCACCCAATCGCCCTGATGTTCTCCCTCAAAATATTCAAAAGACTTTCTTCATGTTCAAAAGGGAGATTGTTAGCAATGATAACAGGTAATCTCTCACCACTCAACAAGTATGAGTATTTCAGATTTGGTGGCAATGGCTTGAGTTCTAATGAAGGAGGGTGTAGTATGGATGGAGACATTGAAGGAACTGAAATATGTGCACAAAGAGAATCAGTATCAGAATAGACATCATCAAAATCATAGAATAAAGCATCAAATCCATCAGCATACTCAACAGCCATTTCATAATCAGAGTGAACATGATCAAAATCAGAATATGAATCCACATCAAAATCAAATCTTAGAGAGTCTTGTTCATTAGAAACAGGTGTGGAAGTTCTCTTAGTCATTAAACCAGAACCAATACTCATAATCTCCCTAAGCATAGGACAATCCAATTCCATGATGTTTTTACTTGGTGGTTCAAAATGGGAGATAACAAAAGCAGAATGGTCCTCTGAGGGGTACTTCATGGAATCCATAACATTAAATATCACAACTTCATCTCCAAACTCTATGGAAAGTGTACCCTCATTGACATTTATGATAGTTTTTGCAGTTTTGAGGAAGGGTCTACCTAAGATAATGGGGGCATGAGAACTTACCTGATCATCCTCCATGTTAAGAACATAGAAATCCGCTGGAAAGATCATGTCTCTTACCCGGACAAGTACATCCTCAAGGACTCCCGCTGGATATGTCGTAGCTCTATTCGCCAATTGCACCACTACTCTTGTTGGCTTCAACTCACCAACCTGCAAGGAAGAGAATATAGAGTGAGGCATCACATTTATGGAAGCACCTAAATCACAAAGTGCATCAGAAAAGTGAAACTCCCCTATGGTGCATGGGATGGTGAATGTCCCTGGATCCTTGCACTTTGTTGGCATTGCTAGAGTTGGTGAAACGAGTGCTGAGACATTCCTTCCAAGGTTTATCCTCTCATTTCCCTTGAGCCCTCTTCGATTGGTGCATAGTTCTTTTAAGAATTTGGCATACCTTGGGATTTGCTTAATGGCTTCAAGTAGAGGAATGTTGATCTCCACACGCTTGAATGTGTCCAAAACCTCCTTTTGCATTGCTTCTACAACCATCTTCTTGGTTCGAACAACCCTGTTTGGAAAAGGAAGGGGTTTAGGAGGAACATCATCAATCTTTTTCTCACCTTTATCTTTCTCCTTGGATTGTTCATCAGTTGGTATGAAATGCGGCTTCTCTGAAGTTGAGGTGAATCCCGGTGGAATGGTAGGTGCAGATGTATCGTTCATTTGCTTCCCACTTCTCAATGTGATGGCACTAACATTCCCCTTTGGATTTGGAGTGGGTTGGGAAGGTAGATTTCCAGAATTCTTACTCACAAGTTCATGGAGGGCGGTGGCAATCTGACTCATTTGAGTCTTCAACTCTCTCAGCTCCGAACCTTGACTCTTCAGCTCATTCTGTTGATTAAGAACAATTTGTTTCAAAAGATCATCAGTGTTAGAGTCTACCTTGTGTTGGATATTCCCTTGTTGCTGAATCGTTGATGTTTGAGCTTCGAATCTCCTTTGGGGTTGTTGGAAACCCTGTTGGTAAGGTGGAGGCTGCTGGAAGTTTGGTTGAAAAGGGGGCCTTTGTTGTTGTCCAGAGCCATACCTCATGTCCGCTAGATCTTTCCACCCTTGGTTGTATGTTGGATCAAACTTCTTTTGGGGATATGGTTGTTGTTGTTGCTGCTGAAATGGTCTCCCAGGGAACACTGCTGCACAATCTTCTGTTTTTTGGAGTTGTGGGCAACAGTCAGTTGGGTGGCTTGTCTCAGTGCAAATACCACAAGGCCTTGAAGGAGGGGGTTGGGATGTCTTTTGAGCCAATGCAATCTGCCGCACCATAGTTTTCAATTCTTCTAACTTAGTATCAATCAAATGACTTTCAAGAGAAGAATGACTTACTTGATGTACTCCTCGAACATGTGGTGTACCTCTATCACCGAATTGTTGAGAGTTTTGGGCCATTTTGTCGATCAATGCTCGTGCAGCTACTGGTGTCTTGTCCACCAATGCTCCTCCAGCTGCAGCATCCACCATGCTCCTCTCCATGGGTGTGAGTCCTTCGTAGAAGTATTGGATGAGGAGTTGCTCACTGATTTGGTGATGTGGGCAGCTTGCACACAACTTCTTGAATCGCTCCCAGTACTCATACATTGACTCCCCTTGTGCTTGCTTGATCCCTGATATCTCCTTTCGAATGGATGTGGTCCTTGATGCTGGACAAAATCTCTGCAAGAAAAGACGTTTCAAATCGTTCCAACAAGTTACATCTTCGGGTTGTAAATAATACATCCAATCTTTCGCAGCTCCATCAAGTGAGAATGGGAATGCTCTTAGTTTGATTTGATCTTCAAAGACATTTCTAGGTTTTAGGGTTGAGCAAACCACATTAAATTCTTTCAAATGTTTATTGGGATCCTAACCAGAGAGGCCATGAAACTTTGGAAGTAAGTGAATTAACCCAGATTTCAGTTCGAAGTCCGATTCGAGATTTGGGTATGCAATACAATTTGGTTGATAGTTAATATCAGGTGCAGCCAATTCTCGAATGGCTCTATTAAGTTCATTTCCATTGTTTCCAGCCATTGGTTCTTGTTTTATGGTTGAATTTGAATTGCTTCCAATTTCAATGTTCTGATATTGGAGTAATTCTCCAACTGATTGAATGTTGAAAGTTCCCGTAGACTGAGAATGTCTGATTCGTGCCCTAAGGCTACGTTCAATGTCAGGGTCAAGATCTAAGAGATCTTCGGGATTAGTTCATGTCATAAATCAATGAAAGATGAAAAGAAGGAATGTGGACCATAGTAAAATAAAAATTAGAAGTTTGAGTTGATGGTCCAAAAAGAAGTAGAAAGAGATAAAAGAAGAAGAAGAAAAAAAATCAGATTGGGTAAAGACGGAAGAAAGAAGAGAGGAAGAGAATTAAAATGTAAAATAAAATAAATATCTCTAATTGGTTGAAATAATTACTTTCCTCCCTGGAAACGGCGCCAATTTGAAAGATCTCTATCGTGGGCGCCCTCAAATGATTAGTGTGATTTTGGGGTACTTAGGTGCATCAGAGTGGCTGACCAAGGTCGTCTCTCAAAGGAGGAAGTGAATTAAAACAACTTTTCAGAGGTATTCTAGAAACAAAATAAAAGGGAATAAAAACACTACTTGAAAGTATGGGGGTGTTTTTTTATAGTTTATAAATCTAGAAGAAGTTTTCTGGAAGAATATTGTATTTTTTTTTGTTTTTAGTTTTGAAATGAAGTTTGATTAAAATGACACAACAAAAAGATGATTGTTTAGACAATATTTAAAATACGTAATCGATCTAACTATACCTCTTCAATAATTTATTAATCATTATCATTTAAATTAATATTCACTTAATTATTATACCTTAATTTGTTAAATCCCGAACCCTACGAGAATTAACTTTACCACGAAGATTGAAGTGAATTTTAACCTTAGGCTAACTTCGGAACATGCAATCGCAACACCCTGCTTTGATTGATGTTCTAAAATTAGCTTATGGTCAGTGGTAAATTAAGGCACATAAACACTCTGTAAATGAGTATTAATTGAGTTTAGGTATTATATTTGAACTCTACAAATTGATCCCATGTGGTTTTGAATTACCGGTTAAGGTTGCGCTCTCACAGTTCACACAATTCCCGACCTCGCGTGTTTTGTGTTAACTATTAAATTGCTTGCTTAGTTTCATTTAAATTTAAAACTCAATTAATAGATCATAATATGTGAATTACAGTAGCTCACTGATTCAAAATAAATGAATGAAGAAGGATAGAGGTCGATCGATTACTAAAAAGAACTACTCTTCCATGGGTGGTGTAGTCATCGTGGAGACGTTTTGCATAAGCAACGGATTGAAAGGGTAAAACCCAATATTGTCTACACTATTGATTCCAACCCAATTAAGAAGATTAAGATAATAAGAATAGGGATCAACACAAAATATTATTTGAAGAAAAATTCAAGAAACAAACATGAAAGAAAAGAAATACAAAGAAGAGGTGAGAGAGGAGAGCCTTTTTGGAAGAGAGGTTTGCACAAAGGCTTACTTCTTCCAAAAGTTGTGAAGGGCTCCCAAGAGACACCCTTTCAGCCAAACCTTCCCAAAGCCTCCACCAGCCCTCTCAAAGAGTTAAAACCCCCTTTAAATAGAGTTTGTGAGGGCTAGGGATACATAACTTTTTAAGTGTGAAATGAAAATCTCGACTAAATATTTTATTCCAACTTGCACCGCCAATTTGACCTCCAAAACGCGTGAATTGACCGGCCTTCCAGAAGGATGATTTGTGCCACATCATGTCCCTGAGCTTTCCTAAAAATTTGGGCTCAATACAAGCCCGTATGTAGAGGATATGGACCAAATACAGAACCTTTTCCATTCTGGAGAGCCCAGCCCAACTTTGACTTCATGGCCCAATTTCAACAACCAAATGAACTCTTTAGCTCTAGTGTCCTGAATAAAAGTTGTATATAATTAAGTTAGTAACACTGTTACAAAATTTAAAATTCAAATAATAAAAATAAAAATATTTATCTTCGAAATACTACAGTGCACTATTAAGGGTAAAACTGGAATTTTCACCAAATTTCCAAATGAATGATCAAATCCCAAATATTTTATAAATAAACATATTTAACACAATGTGAGGAAATTATATCATTTATTATCAATAAAATATTCAATAAAATAGTGTTTTATCAACTCCCCCACACTTACCCTTTTGCACACCTGGGCAAAACCTCATATCAAGTAAACATCAATATCAAATCAAAACCAATTTTAAAACACATATCTTTAAGATCAATCAATTTCACACCAAGAATAAAAAAGATATCATGAATCATAAAAAACTTTATTTCAAGTTCTCCATTTATATCATTCAATATATTTCCACTTCATTTATCCGCCCATGCACAAAACACTTACCTCGCTTGAATTTTCTCTCATCACTCAAATATCAATTTTTTTTGCAATGTCTTTCTCATCCAAACTCATACAAAGGTCACCATAGGCTTGATAGATTCCTACATCACTACCCGATGTGAGTCAAGGACATATGTTTATCATGAGGACTTTTCAGGGTTGTTCTGTGGCTTTCGGTTGGTAGGATTAAGATGTGAAAAACTCTGAGGCTGAATGAGGAGGGCTTGACTCTTTTGAAGCAAAATTACATTAATCTAATTTTCACTTAAATATGGTCTTCTCTTCAATCCCCATAGTATCAATTCAGCTCCATCATCATGAAAAGTCATGAAAGGTTTACACCATTCATCATTTCAGCATAAAAAATTTCAATCTTCTCAAACATGATTTTCTTGAAAGCTCTAGATGGGCACAGCTTTCCACCTCAATTAGAAGCTCCAGAAAAAAGGCACAGCTTCACTAGTCATGAAAGCTCCAGAAAAGGAACAACTTTCAATATAATGACTTTCTTTAGCAGTAAACACATCTCTTCAGAATTTAATTTTCCACCCAAAGTATCACAGAATGTGGTGGAAAAACCCAAGACAACTTCCCCCACACTTAAGCTCAACTAGATTATGCAATTTCACTTCAAGAGTTGGTTGGATAGGGAAAATTGGCTTGTAATATGGCTTAACCTAACAGGCTGTGCATGGATTCTAAGGTCTACAAGGATTAAATATTCAAGTTAGGCCATTATAAAAAAGGATTCTTTGAAATAGGGGCTTTAATACCAAACAAATGCCTCAATCATTTAAACATAAGTACCTCAAACCCTCAAGTTTTGACAGGAATAGATCAAATTCTGGTTAAATCAAGTATGGTTTGGTTCTCTCAAGAAGTGAGGTGAATGTAAAGAATATGAAAATAATGGTTTAGAAGCCTCACAGGAAAGTGATTTCAAATATAAAGACAGTGAGATTGGCATGGGATTCAAAATTCAGCGTACTTTTCATGAAATTACTAATTGTTTGAACTTGAAACAAAGTCATTTCAGCATTCATTTAAGCTTAGTTTCAAGGGGTAAATTGTTTCACTTATTGATATGGATTTAAAAATGGTTATGAGAATCATTTCAGCCCAAAAGTTTCAAAAACACAAAGAAAATTGTTAAATAAACACACAAATTTTGAAAAACACACAAAATTTTTTTTGGTTTTTTTTAACAGGAAAACAATTGAAATTACTAAACTAAAAGGTTCCCTCCCCCACACTTAAAATATTGCATTGTCCTCAATGTGAACCCGTGAGATGATATATGCACATGAAATTCAGAATTTTTAAATAGGACAAGTAATATAAAAGTGAAAGGGTTAGGAACAGCCTGATGTGATCAAGTGATGATGGGGTCATGCAGTGTGATAAAATCCACTGCATCAGTAGGATGTCCCTCAATGTATCTCTTCAAACGTTGCCCATTGACTGTAAAGCTCCTTCCAGTGTCCTCTTGTGTTATCTCCACTGCACCATAAGGAAAAACATTAGACACAATATAAGGACCTAACCATCTGGAATGCAACTTACCAGGCATCAACTTCAGTCGTGAACTATAGAGAAGGACTTTCTCTCCAACATAAAACTCCCTTTGTTGGATCATTTTGTCATGAGCTGCTTTTGATCTTTCCTTGTAGAGCCTTGAGTTCTCATATGATGACAATCGAATCTCCTCAAGATCTTGAATTTGCAACTTCCTTTGAATTCCAGCTTGGGCCAAATCCATGTTACATTTATTTATAGCCCAATATGCCCGATGCTCGACTTCCATGGGGAGATGACACGCTTTCCCAAAAACAATCCGAAATGGGGACATACCAATGGGGGTCTTGTATGCTGTCCTATAAGCCCACAATGCATCATCCAAGCACTTGCTCCAATCCTTCCTATTTGGCTGCACGGTTTTCTCCAAGATTTGTTTCAACTCACGATTTGAAACCTCAGCCTGGCCATTTGTTTGGGGGTGGTATGGTGTTGATGTTTTGTGTGTCACCCCATACTTTCGAAGGAGGGAAGAAAAATTCCTATTGCAAAAGTGTGTCCCTTGGTCACTGATGATGGCCTTTGGTACTCCAAACCTGCAAAAAATTTGTGCTTTGACAAAGTCCACAACAACATGAGAATCGTCAGTCCTGGTGGCCTTGGCCTCCACCCATTTACTCACATAATCAACAGCAACCAAAATGTACAAAAATCCAAATGAACTAGGAAAAGGACCCATAAAGTCGATGCCCCATACATCAAAAATCTCACAAAATAGTATGGGTTGTTGGGGCATCTCATGTCTCCTAGAAATGTTCCCAGTGTGTTGGAAACAAGAGCATGACCTACAAAACACATGGGCATCATGGAATAATCTCGGCCAATATAATCTAGAGTACAAAACTTTCCTAGCTGTCCGTTGGGGTCCAAAGTGTCCACCACATGCAAGTGTATGACAGAAATGCAAAACAGACTCAAACTCATGATCGGGAACACACCTCCTAATGACTTGGTCACTACACATGCGCCATAAGTATGGATCATCCCAAACATAAAATCTTGACTCACTCTTTAATTTTTGGACTTGATGTTTCTTCAAATTTACTGGGATTTCAGATCCAACAATGTAATTAACTAAATCATCATACCAAGGATGCTTACCTGAGATGGTATAGAGATGCTCATCAGGGAAAGTGTCCCGAAGTGGTACCTGGTCCAAGGTGTCACCCTCTAGTGTGTGAGTAAGCCTACTCATGTGGTCCGCCACCAAGTTTTCTGACCCCTTTTTGTCCTTTATCTCGATGTTAAACTCTTGAAGAAGGAGCATCCAATGGATAAGTCGCGGCTTTGCATCTGGCTTCTTCAGGAGGTACCTCAAAGCTGCATGGTCAGAAAAAACAACTACTTTAGAGCCCAATAAATATGAACGGAATTTATCTAAAGCAAATATGACAGCAAGAAACTCTTTTTCTGTGGTTGTGTAATTTGATTGGGCTGAATCCAGTGTCCTTGATGCATAGGCGATCACATGTGAACGTCCTTCCACCCTCTGAGATAAGACAGCTCCAACCGCGAAGTTGGAGGCGTCACACATAAGCTCAAATGGAAGGTCCCACCGTGGGGGTTGTATGATAGGTGGAGTGGTCAGACACTTCTTTATCTCATCAAAGGAAGTCCTACAGGAATCATCAAACACAAAATTAGAATCTTTTTGAAGTAATCGTGACGTAGGAAGAGCAATCTTACTAAAATCTTTGATGAAGCGCCGATAAAATCCTGCATGCCCTAGGAAAGATCTAACATCACGCACACATGAAGGATAGGGTAAAGATGAAATAATTTCTACCTTAGATCTATCAACCTCTATCCCATATTTTGACACCACATTCCCTAAGACAATGCCATGCTCTACCATAAAATGACACTTTTCAAAGTTCAGGACCAGATTCTTCTCAATACAACGATTCAACACATTTCCCAAACTACTTAGACATTCATCAAATGAAGACCCATACACTGTAAAATCATCCATAAATACCTCCATGCAGGTCTCAATAAAATCAGAAAAAATACTCACCATACATCTCTGGAAGGTACCTGGGGCGTTGCAAAGTCCAAATGGCATCCTCCGGTAGGCAAATGTGCCAAAGGGACAGGTGAATGTAGTCTTCTCCTGATCCTCTGGAGCTATAGGAACCTGAAAATATCCAGAAAATCCATCCAAGAAACAATAGTGTGTTTTCCCAGCTAGTCTCTCGAGCATTTGATCAATAAATGGGAGGGGGAAATGGTCCTTGCGAGTGGTCTGATTTAGTTTCCTATAATCAATACACACACGCCAACTGTTTTGCACCCTCATTGGAACTAAATCATCTTTCTCATTTTTAACAACAGTAAAACCAGTTTTCTTAGGCATAACCTGAATTGGACTTACCCACTGTGAATCTGAAATGGGAAAGATTATACCAGCCTCGAGCAATTTCTCAACTTCCTTTTTAACAACTTCCAGGAGGGTGGGATTGGGTCTCCTTTGTGGTTGTCTCACCGGTTTAGCCCCATCCTCCAAGAGAATCCTATGCATGCAAATGGAGGGGATAATACCTGATATGTCAGCCAAGGTCCACCCAATCGCCCTGATGTTCTCCCTCAAAATATTCAAAAGCCTTTCTTCATGTTCAAAAGGGAGATTGTTAGCAATGACAACAGGTAATCTCTCACCACTCAACAAGTATGAGTATTTCAGATTTGGTGGCAATGGCATGAGTTCTAATGAAGGAGGGTGTAGTATGGATGGAGACATTGAAGGAACTGAAATATGTGCACAAAGAGCATCAGTATCAGAATAGACATCATCAAAATCATAGAATAAAGCATCAAATCCATCAGCATACTCAACAACCATTTCATAATCAGAGTGAACATGATCAAAATCAGAATATGAATCCACATCAAAATCAAATCTTAGAGAGTCTTGTTCATTAGAAACAGGTGTGGAAGTTCTCTTAGTCATTAAACCAGAATCAATACTCATAATCTCCCTAAGCATAGGACAATCCAATTCCATGATGTTTTTACTTGGTGGTTCAAAATGGGAGATAACAAAAGAAGAATGGTCCTCTGAGGGATACTTCATGGAATCCATAACATTAAATATCACAACTTCATCTCCAAACTCCAAGGAAAGTGTACCCTCATTGACATTTATGATAGTTTTTGCAGTTTTGGGGAAGGGTCTATCTAAGATAATGGGGGCATGAGAACTTACCTGATCATCCTCCATGTTAAGAACATAGAAATCCGCTGGAAAGATCATGTCTCTTACCCGGACAAGTACATCCTCAAGGACTCCCGCTGGATATGCCGTAGCTCTATTCGCCAATTTCACCACTACTCTTGTTGGCTTCAACTCACCAACCTTCAAGGAAGAGAATACAGAGTGAGTCATCACATTTATGGAAGCACATAAATCACAAAGTGCATCAGAAAAGTGAAACTCCCCTATGGTGCATGGGATGGTGAATGTCCCTGGATCCTTGCACTTTGTTGGCATTGCTAGAGTTGGTGAAATGAGTGCTGAGACATTCCTTCCAAGGTTTATCCTCTCATTTCCCTTGAGCCCTCTTCGATTGGTGCAGAGTTCTTTTAAGAATTTGGCATACCTTGGGATTTGCTTAATGGATTCAAGTAGAGGAATGTTGATCTCCACACGCTTGAATGTGTCCAAAACCTCCTTTTGCATTGCTTCTTCAGCCATCTTCTTGGTTTGAACAACCCTGTTTGGAAAAGGAAGGGGTTTAGGAGGAACATCATCAATCTTTTTCTCACCATTATCTTTCTCCTTGGATTGTTCATCAGTTGGTATGAAATGCGGCTTCTCTTAAGTTGAGGTGAATCCCGGTGGAATGGTAGGTGCAGATGTATCGTTCATTTGCTTCCCACTTCTCAATGTGATGGAACTAACATTCCCCTTTGGATTTGGAGTGGGTTGGGAAGGTAGATTTCCAGAATTCTTACTCACAAGTTCATGGAGGGCAGTGGCAATCTGACTCATTTGAGTCTTCAACTCTCTCAGCTCCGAACCTTGACTCTTCAGCTCATTCTGTTGATTAAGAACAATTTGTTTCAAAAGATCATCAGTGTTAGAGTCTACCTTGTGTTGGATATTCCCTTGTTGCTGAATCGTTGATGTTTGAGCTTCGAATCTCCTTTGGGGTTGTTGGAAACCCTGTTGATAAGGTGGAGGCTGCTGGAAGTTTGGTTGAAAAGGGGGCCTTTGTTGTTGTCCAGAGCCATACCTCATGTCCGCTAGATCATTCCACCCTTGGTTGTATGTTGGATCAAACTTCTTTTGGGGATATGGTTGTTGTTTCTGCTGAAATGGTCTCCCAGGGAACACTGCTGCACAATCTTCTGTTTCTTGGAGTTGTGGGCAACAGTAAGTTGGGTGGATTGTCTCAGTGCAAATACCACAAGGCCTTGAAGGAGGGGGTTGGGATGTCTTTTGAGCCAATGCAATCTGGCTCACCATAGTTGTCAATTCTTCTAACTTAGTATCAATCAAATGAATTTCAAGAGAATAAGGACTTACTTTATGTACTCCTCGAACATGTGGTGTACCTCTATCACCGAATTGTTGAGAGTTTTGGGCCATTTTGTCGATCAATGCTCGTGCAGCTACTGGTGTCTTGTCCACCAATGCTCCTCTAGCTGCAGCATCCACCATGCTCCTCTCCATGGGTGTGAGTCCTTCGTATAAGTATTGGATGAGGAGTTTCTCACTGATTTGGTGATGTGGGAAGCTTGCACACAACTTCTTGAATCGCTCCCAGTACTCATACATTGACTCCCCTTGTGCTTGCTTGATCCCTGATATCTCCTTTCGAATGGATGTGGTCCTTGATGCTGGAAAAAATCTCTGCAAGAAAAGACGTTTCAAATCGTTCCAACAAGTTACATCTTCGGGTTGTAAATAATACATCCAATCTTTCGCAGCTCTATCAAGTGAGAATGGGAATGCTCTTAGTTTGATTTGATCTTCAGAGACATTTCTAGGTTTTAGGGTTGAGAAAACCACATTAAATTCTTTCAAATGTTTATTGGGATCCTCACCAGAGAGGCCATGAAACTTTGGAAGTAAGTGAATTAACCCAGATTTCAGTTCGAAGTCCGATTCGAGATTTGGGTATGCAAGACAATTTGGTTGATAGTTAATATCAGGTGCAGCCAATTCTCGAATGGTTCTATTAAGTTCATTTCCATTGTTTCCAGCCATTGGTTCTTGTTTTATGGTTGAATTTGAATTGCTTCCAATTTCAATGTTCTGATATTGGAGTAATTCTCCAACTGGTTGAATGTTGAAACTTCCCGTAGACTGAGAATGTCTGATTCGTTCCCTAAGGCTACGTTCAATCTCAGGGTCAAGATCTAAGAGATCTTTGGGATTAGTTCATGTCATAAATCAATGAAAGATGAAAAGAAGGAATGTGGACCATAGTAAAATAAAAATTAGAAGTTTGAGTTGATGGTCCAAAAATATGTAGAAAGAGATAAAAGAAGAAGAAGAAAAAAAAATCAGATTGGGTAAAGACGGAAGAAAGAAGAGAGGAAGAGAATTAAAATGTAAAATAAAATAAATACCTCTAATTGGTTGAAATAATTACTTGCCTCCCCGGCAACGGCGCCAATTTTAAAGAGCACTGTCGTGGGCGCCCTCAAATGATTAGTGTGATTTTGGGGTACTTAGGTGCAGCAGAGTGGCTGACCAAGGTCGTCTCTCAAAGGAGGAAGTGAATTAAAACAACTTTTCAGAGGTATTATAGAAACAAAATAAAAGGGAATAAAAACACTACTTGAAAGTATGGGAGTGTTTGTTTATAGTTTATAAATCTAGAAGAAGTTTGCTGGAAGAAGATTGTATTTTTTTTTGTTTTTAGTTTTGAAATAAAGTTTGATTAAAATGACACAACAAAAAGATGTTTGTTTATAAAATATTTAAAATACGTAATCGATCTAACTCTACCTCTTCAATCATTTATTAATCATTATCATTTAAATTAATATTCACTTAATTATGATCCCTTAATTTGTTAAATCCCGAATCCTATGAGAATTAACTTTACCACGAAGATTGAAGTGAATTTTAACCTTAGGCTAACTTCGGAACATGCAATCGCAACACCCTGCTTTGATTGATGTTCTAAAATTAGCTTATGGTCAGTGGTAAATTAAGGCACATAAACACTCTGTAAATGAGGATTAATTTATTTTAGGGATTATATTTGAACTCTACAAATTGATCCCATGTGGTTTTGAATTACCGGTTAAGGTTGCGCTCTCACATTTCACACAATTCCCGACCTCGCGTGTTTTGTGTTAACTATTCAATTGCTTGCTTAGTTTCATTTAAATTTAAAACTCAATTAATAGATCATAATATGTGAATTACAGTATCTCACTGATTCAAAATAAATGAATGAAGAAGGATAGAGGTCGATCGATTACTAAAAAGAACTACTCTTCCATGGGTGGTGTAGTCATCGTGGAGACGTTTTGCATAAGCAACGGATGGAAAGGGTAGAACCCAATATTGTCTCCACTCTTGATTCTAACCCAATTAAGAAGACTAATATAAGAAGAAGAGGGATGAACACAGAATATTATTTTAAGAAAAATTCAAGAAACAAACATGAAAGAAAAGAAATACAAAGAAGAGGTGAGAGAGGAGAGCCTTTTTGGAAGAGAGGTTTGCACAAAGGCTTACTTATTCCCAAAGTTTTTAGGGGATCCCAAGAGACACCCTTTCGGCCACACCTTCCCAAAGCCTCCACCATCCCTCTCAAAGAGTTAAAACCCCCTTTAAATAGAGTTTGTGAGGGCTAGGGATACATAACTTTTTAAGTGTGAAATGAAAATCTCGGCTAAATATTTTATTCCAACTTTCACCGCCAATTTGACCTCCAAAACGCGTGCATTGACCGGCCTTCCAGAAGGATGATTTGTGCCACATCATGTCCACGATCTTTCCTTAAAATTTGGGCTCAATACAAGCCAGTATGTAGAGGATATGACCCAAATACAGAACCTTCTCCATTCTGGCGAGCCCAGCCCAACTTTGACTTCATGGCCCAATTTCAACAACCAAATGAACTCTTTAACTCTAGTGTCCTGAATAAAAGTTGTAGATAATTAAGTTAGGAACACTGTTACAAAATTTTAAATTCAAATAAAAAATATAAAAATATTTATCTTCGAAATACTACAGTGCACTATTAAGGGTAAAACTGGAATTTTCACCAAATTTCCAAATGAATGATCAAATCCCAAATATTTTATAAATAAACATATTTAACACATTGTGAGGAAATTATATCATTTATTATCAATAAAATATTCAATAAAATAGTGTTTTATCAACTCCCCCACACTTACCCTTTTGCACACCTGGGCAAAACCTCATATCAAGTAAACATCAATATCAAATCAAAACCAATTTTAAAACACATATCTTTAAGATCAATCAATTTCACACCAAGAATAAAAAAGATATCATGCCTCATAAAAAACCTTATTTCAAGTTCTCCATTTATATCATTCAATATATTTCCACTTCATTTATCCGCCCATGCACAAAACACTTACCTCGCTTGAATTTTCTCTCATCACTCAAATATCAATTTTTTTTGCAATGTCTTTCTCATCCAAACTCATACAAGGGTCACCATAGGCTTGATAGATTCATACATCGCTACCCGATGTGAGTCAAGGACATATGTTTATCATGAGGACTTGTCAGGTTTGTTCTGTGGCTTTCGGTTGGTAGGATTAAGATGTGAAAAACTCCGAGGCTGAATGAGGAGGGCTTGACTCTTTTGAAGCAAAATTGCATTAATCTAATTTTCACTTAAATATGGTCTTCTCTTCAATCCCCATAGTATCAATTCAGCTCCATCATCATGAAAAGTCATGAAAGGTTTACACCATTCATCATTTCAGCATAAAAATTTTCAATCTTCTCAAACATGATTTTCTTGAAAGCTCCAGATGGGCACAACTTTCCACCTCAATTAGAAGCTCCAGAAAAAAGGCACAACTTCACTTGTCATGAAAGCTCCAGAAAAGGCACAACTTTCAATATAATGACTTTCTTTAGCAGCAAACACATCTCTTCAGAATTTAATTTTCCACCCAAAGTATCACAGAATGTGGTGGCAAAACCCAAGACAACTTCCCCCACACTTAAGCTCAACTAGATTATGAAATTTCACTTCAAGAGTTGGTTGGATAGGGAAAATTGGCTTGTAATATGGCTTAACCTAACAGGCTGTGCATGGATTCTAAGGTCTAAAAGGATTAAATATTCAAGGTAGGCCATTATAAAAAAGGATTCTTTGAAATAGGGGCATTAATACCAAACAAATGCCTCAATCATTTAAACATAAGTACCTCAAACCCTCAAGTTTTGACAGGAATAGATCAAATTCTGGTTAAATCAAGTATGGTTTGGTTCTCTCAAGAAGTGAGGTGAATGTAAAGAATATAAAAATAATGGTTTAGAAGCCTCACAGGAAAGTTATTTCAAATATAAAGACAGTGAGATTGGCATGGGATTCAAAATTCAGCGTACTTTTCATGAAATTACTAAATGTTTGAACTTGAAACAAAGTCATTTCAGCATTCATTTAAGCTTAGTTTCAAGGGGTAAATTGTTTCACTTATTGATATGGATTTAAAAATGGTTATGAGAATCATTTCAGCCCAAAAGTTTCAAAAACACAAAGAAAATTGTAAAATAAACACACAAATTTTGGAAAACACACAAAAAAATTTTTTGGTTTTTTTTAACAGGAAAACAATTGAAATTACTAAACTAAAAGGTTCCCTCCCCCACACTTAAAATATTGCATTGTCCTCAATGTGAACCCGTGAGATGATATATGCACATGAAATTCAGAATTTTTAAATAGGACAAATAATATAAAAGTGAAAGGGTTAGGAACAGCCTGATGTGATCAAGTGATGATGGGGTCATGCAGTGTGATAAAATCCACTGCATCAGTAGGATGTCCCTCAATGTATCTCTTCAAACGTTTCCCATTGACTGTAAAGCTCCTTCCAGTGTCCTCTTGTGTGATCTCCACTGCACCATAAGGAAAAAAATTAGACACAATATAAGTACCTAACCATCTGGAACGCAACTTACCAGGCATCAACTTCAGTCGTGAACTATAGAGAAGGACTTTCTCTCCAACATGAAACTCCCTTTGTTGGATCATTTTGTCATGAGCTGCTTTTGATCTTTCCTTGTAGAGCCTTGAGTTCTCATATGATGACAATCGAATCTCCTCAAGCTCTTGAATTTGCAACTTCATTTGAATTCCAGCTTGGGCCAAATCCATGTTACATTTCTTTATAGCCCAATATGCCCGATGCTCGACTTCCACGGGGAGATGACACGCTTTCCCAAAAACAATCCGAAATGGGGACATACCAATGGGGGTCTTGTATGCTGTCCTATAAGCCCACAATGCATCATCCAAGCGCTTGCTCCAATCCTTCCTATTTGGCTTCACGGTTTTCTCCAAGATTTGTTTCAACTCACGATTTGAAACCTCAGCCTGGCCATTTGTTTGGGGGTGGTATGGTGTTGATGTTTTGTGTGTCACCCCATACTTTCGAAGGAGGGAAGAAAAATTCCTATTGCAAAAGTGTGTCCCTTGGTCACTGATGATGGCCTTTGGTACTCCAAACCTACAAAAAATTTGAGCTTTGACAAAGTCCACAACAACATGAGAATCGTCAGTCCTGGTGGCCTTGGCCTCCACCCATTTACTCACATAATCAACAACAACCAAAATGTACAAAAATCCAAATGAACTAGGAAAAGGACCCATAAAGTCGATGCCCCATACATCAAAAATCTCACAAAATAGTATGGGTTGTTGGGGCATCTCATGTCTCCTAGAAATGTTCCCAGTGTGTTGGCAATGAGAGCATGACTTACAAAACACATGGGCATCATGGAATAATCTAGGCCAATATAATCCAGAGTCCAAAACTTTCCTAGCTGTCCGTTGGGGTCCAAAGTGTCCACCACATGCAAGTGTATGACAGAAATGCAAAACAGACTCAAACTCATTATCGGGAACACACCTCCTAATGACTTGGTCACTACACATGCTTCATAAGTATGGATCATCCCAAACATAAAATCTTGACTCACTCTTTAATTTTTGGACTTGATGTTTCTTCAAATTTACTGGGATTTCAGAGCCAACAATGTAATTAACTAAATCAGCATACCAAGGATGCTTACCTGAGATGGTATAGAGATGCTCATCGGGGAAAGTGTCCCGAAGTGGTACCTGGTCCAAGGTGTCACCCTCTAGTGTGTGAGTAAGCCT
Source organism: Viscum album (assembly GCA_963277665.1). NCBI lineage: Eukaryota > Viridiplantae > Streptophyta > Magnoliopsida > Santalales > Viscaceae > Viscum > Viscum album. Next base: position 1,717,132,054 of record OY728125.1, read on the forward strand.
ACTCATGTGGTCCGCCACCAAGTTTTCTGACCCCTTTTTGTCCTTTATCTCGATGTCAAACTCTTGAAGAAGGAGCATCCAACGGATAAGTCGCGGCTTTGCATCTGGCTTCTTCAGGAGGTACCTCAAAGCTGCATGGTCAGAAAAAACAACTACTTTAGAGCCCAATAAATATGAACGGAATTTATCTAAAGCAAATATGACAGCAAGAAATTCTTTTTCTGTGGTTGTGTAATTTGATTGGGCTGAATCCAGTGTCCTTGATGCATAAGCGATCACATGTGAACGTCCTTCCACCCTCTGAGATAAGACAGCTCCAACCACGAAGTTGGAGGCATCACACATAAGCTCAAATGGAAGGTCCCACCGTGGGGGTTGTATGATAGGTGGAGTGGTAAGACACTGCTTTAGCTCATCAAAGGAAGTCCTACAAGAATCATCAAACACAAAATCAGAATCTTTTTGAAGTAATCGTGACATAGGAAGAGCAATCTTACTAAAATCTTTGATGAAGCGCCGATAAAATCCTGCATGCCCTAGGAAAGATCTAACATCACGCACACATAAAGGATAGGGTAAGGATGAAATAATTTCTACCTTAGATCTATCAACCTCTATCCCATATTTTGACACCACATGCCCTAAGACAATGCCATGCTCTACCATAAAATGACACTTTTCAATGTTCAGGACCAGATTCTTCTCAATACAACGATTCAACACATTTCCCAAACTACTTATACATTCATCAAATGAAGACCCATACACTGTAAAATCATCCATAAATACCTCCATGCAGGTCTCAATAAAATCAGAAAAAATACTCACCATACTTCTCTGGAAGGTACCTGGGGCGTTGCAAAGTCCAAATGGCATCCTCCAGTAGGCAAATGTGCCAAAGGGACAGGTGAATGTAGTCTTCTCCTGATCCTCTGGAGCTATAAGAACCTAAAAATATCCAGAAAATCCATCCAAGAAACAATAGTGTGTTTTCCCAGCTAGTCTCTCGAGCATTTGATCAATAAATGGGAGGGGGAAATGGTCCTTGCGAGTGGTCTGATTTAGTTTCCTATAATCAATACACACACGCCAACTGTTTTGCACCCTCATTGGAACTAAATCATCTTTCTCATTTTTAACAACAGTAAAACCAGTTTTCTTAGGCACAACCTGAATTGGACTTACCCACTGTGAATCTGAAATGGGAAAGATTATACCTGCCTCGAGCAATTTCTCAACTTCCTTTTTAACAACTTCCAGGAGGGTGGGATTGAGTCTCCTTTGTGGTTGTCTCACCGGTTTAGCCCCATCCTCCAAGAGAATCCTATGCATGCAAATGGAGGGGCTAATACCTGATATGTCAGCCAAGGTCCACCCAATCGCCCTGATGTTCTCCCTCAAAATATTCAAAAGCCTTTCTTCATGTTCAAAAGGGGGATTGTTAGCAATGATAACAGGTAATCTCTCACCACTCAACAAGTATGAGTATTTCAGATTTGGTGGCAATGGCTTGAGTTCTAATGAAGGAGGGTGTAGTATGGATGGAGACATTGAAGGAACTGAAATATGTGCACAAAGAGCATCAGTATCAGAATAGACATCATCACAATCATAGAATAAAGCATCAAATCCATCAGCATACTCAACAGCCATTTCATAATCAGAGTGAACATGATCAAAATCAGAATATGAATCCACATCAAAATCAAATCTTAGAGAGTCTTGTTCATTAGAAACAGGTGTGGAAGTTCTCTTAGTCATTAAATCAGAACCAATACTCATAATATCCCTAAGCATAGGACAATCCAATTCCAAGATGTTTTTACTTGGTGGTTCCAAATGGGAGATAACAAAAGAAGAATGGTCCTCTGAGGGGTACTTCATGGAATCCATAACATTAAATATCACAACTTCATCTCCAAACTCCATGGAAAGTGTAACCTCATTGAAATTTATGATAGTTTTTGCAGTTTTGAGGAAGGGTCTACCTAAGATAATGGGGGCATGAGAACTTACCTGATCATCCTCCATGTTAAGAACATAGAAATCCGCTGGAAAGATCATGTCTCTTACCCGGACAAGTACATCCTCAAGGACTCCCGCTGGATATTCCGTAGCTCTATTCGCCAATTACACCACTACTCTTGTTGGCTTCAACTCACCAACCTACAAGGAAGAGAATACAGAGTGAGGCATCAAATTTATGGAAGCACCTAAATCACAAAGTGCATCAGAAAAGTGAAACTCCCCTATGGTGCATGGGATGGTGAATGTCCCTGGATCCTTGCACTTTGTTGGCATTGCTAGAGTTGGTGAAATGAGTGCTGAGACATTCCTTCCAAGGTTTATCCTCTCATTTCCCTTGAGCCCTCTTCGATTGGTGCAGAGTTCTTTTAAGAATTTGGCATACCTTGGGATTTGCTTAATGGCTTAAACTAGAGGAATGTTGATCTCCACACGCTTGAATGTGTCCAAAACCTTTTTTTTCATTGCTTCTTCAGCCATCTTCTTGGTTTGAACAACACTGTTTGGAAAAGGAAGGGGTTTAGGAGGAACATCATCAATCTTTTTCTCACCTTTATCTTTCTCCTTGGATTGTTCATCAGTTGGTATGGAATGCGGCTTCTCTGAAGTTGAGGTGAATCCCGGTGGAATGGTAGGTGCAGATGTATCGTTCATTTGCTTCCCACTTCTCAATGTGATGGCACTAACATTCCCCTTTGGATTTGGAGTGGGTTGGGAAGGTAGATTTCCAGAATTCTTACTCACAAGTTCATGGAGGGCGGTGGCAATCTGACTCATTTGAGTCTTCAACTCTCTCAGCTCCGAACCTTGACTCTTCAGCTCATTCTGTTGATTAAGAACAATTTTTTTCAAAAGATCATCAGTGTTAGAGTCTACCTTGTGTTGGATATTTCCTTGTTGCTGAATCGTTGATGTTTGAGCTTCGAATCTCCTTTGGGGTTGTTGGAAACCCTGTTGGTAAGGTGGAGGCTGCTGGAAGTTTGGTTGAAAAGGGGTCCTTTGTTGTTGTCCAGAGCCATACCTCATGTCCGCTAGATCTTTCCACCCTTGGTTGTATGGTGGATCAAACTTCTTTTGGGGATATTGTTGTTGTTGTTGCTGCTGAAATGGTCTCCCAGGGAACACTGCTGCACAATCTTCTGTTTCTTGGAATTGTGGGCAACAGTCAGTTGGGTGGCTTGTCTCAGTGAAAATACCACAAGGCCTTGAAGGAGGGGGTTGGGATGTCTTTTGAGCCAATGCAATCTGCCTCACCATAGTTGTCAATTCTTCTAACTTAGTATCAATCAAATGACTTTCAAGAGAAGAAGGACTTACTTGATGTACTCCTCGAACATGTGGTGTACCTCTATCACTGAATTGTTGAGAGTTTTGGGCCATTTTGTCGATCAATGCTCTTGCAGCTACTGGTGTCTTGTCCACCAATGCTCCTCTAGCTGCATCATCCACCATGCTCCTCTCCATGGGTGTGAGTCCTTCGTAGAAGTATTGGATGAGGAGTTGCTCACTGATTTGGTGATGTGGGCAGCTTGCACACAACTTCTTGAATCGCTCCCAGTACTCATACATTGACTCCCCTTGTGCTTGCTTTATCCCTGATATCTCCTTTCGAATGGATGTGGTCCTTGATGCTGGAAAAAATCTCTGCAAGAAAAGACGTTTCAAATCGTTCCAACAAGTTACATATTCGGGTTGTAAATAATACATCCAATCTTTCGCAGCTCCATCAAGTGAGAATGGGAATGCTCTTAGTTTGATTTTATCTTCAAAGACATTTCTAGGTTTTAGGGTTGAGCAAACCACATTAAATTCTTTGAAATGTTTATTGGGATCCTCACCAGAGAGGCCATGAAACTTTGGAAGTAAGTGAATTAACCCAGATTTCAGTTCGAAGTCCGATTCGAGATTTGGGTATGCAATACAATTTGGTTGATAGTTAATATTAGGTGCAGCCAATTCTAGAATGGTTCTATTAAGTTCATTTCCATTGTTTCCAGCCATTGGTTCTTGTTTTATGGTTGAATTTGAATTGCTTCCAATTTCAATGTTCTGATATTGGAGTAATTCTCCAACTGGTTGAATGTTGAAACTTCCCGTAGACTGAGAATGTCTGATTCGTGCCCTAAGGCTACGTTCAATCTCAGGGTCAAGATCTAAGAGATCTTCGGGATTAGTTCGTGTCATAAATCAATGAAAGATGAAAAGAAGGAATGTGGAACATAGTAAAATAAAAATTAGAAGTTTGAGTTGATGGTCCAAAAATAAGTAGAAAGAGATAAAAGAAGAAGAAGAAAAAAAATCAGATTGGGTAAAGACGGAAGAAAGAAGAGAGGAAGAGAATTAAAATGTAAAATAAAATAAATACCTCTAATTGGTTGAAATAATTACTTGCCTCCCCGGCAACGGCGCCAATTTGAAAGAGCGCTGTCGTGGGCGCCCTCAAATGATTAGTGTGATTTTGGGGTACTTAGGTGCAGCAGAGTGGCTGACCAAGGTCGTCTCTCAAAGGAGGAAGTGAATTAAAAAAACTTTTCAGAGGTATTCTAGAAACAAAATAAAAGGGAATAAAAACACTACTTGAAAGTATGGGGGTGTTTGTTTATAGTTTATAAATCTAGAAGAAGTTTGCTGGAAGAAGATTTTATTTTTTTTATTTTTAGTTTTGAAATGAAGTTTGATTAAAATGACACAACAAAAAGATGTTTGTTTAGACAATATTTAAAATACGTAATCGATCTAACTCTACCTCTTCAATCATTTATTAATCATTATCATTTAAATTAATATTCACTTAATTATGATCCCTTAATTTGTTAAATCCCGAACCCTACGAGAATTAACTTTACCACGAAGATTGAAGTGAATTTTAACCTTAGGCTAACTTCGGAACATGCAATCGCAACACCCTGCTTTGATTGATGTTCTAAAATTAGCTTATGGTCAGTGGTAAATTAAGGCACATAAAAACTCTGTAAATGATGATTAATTTAGTTTAGGGATTATATTTGAACTCTACAAATTGATCCCATGTGGTTTTGAATTACCGGTTAAGGTTGCGCTCTCACAGTTCACACAATTCCCGACCTCGCGTGTTTTGTGTTAACTATTCAATTGCTTGCTTAGTTTCATTTAAATTTAAAACTCAATTAATATATCATAATATGTGAATTACAGTAGCTCACTGATTCAAAATAAATGAATGAAGAAGGATAGAGGTCGATCGATTACTAAAAAGAACTACTCTTCCATGGGTGGTGTAGTCATCGTGGAGACGTTTTGCATAAGCAACGGATGGAAAGGGTAGAACCCAATATTGTCTCCAATCTTGATTCCAACCCAATTAAGAAGACTAATATAAGAAGAAGAGGGATGAACACAGAATATTATTTTAAGAAAAATTCAAGAAACAAACATGAAAGAAAAGAAATACAAAGAAAAGGTGAGAGAGGAGAGCCTTTTTGGAAGAGAGGTTTGCACAAAGGCTCACTTATTCCCAAAGTTTTTAGGGGATCCCAAGAGACACCCTTTCGGCCACACCTTCCCAAAGCCTCCACCATCCCTCTCAAAGAGTTAAAACCCCCTTTAAATAGAGTTTGTGAGGGCTAGGGATACATAACTTTTTAAGTGTGAAATGAAAATCTCGGCTAAATATTTTATTCCAACTTTCACCACCAATTTGACCTCAAAACGCGTGCATTGACCGGCCTTCCAGAAGGATGATTTGTGCCACATCATGTCCAAGATCTTTCCTTAAAATTTGGGCTCAATACAAGCCAGTATGTAGAGGATATGACCCAAATACAGAACCTTCTCCATTCTGGCGAGCCCAGCCCAACTTTGACTTCATGGCCCAATTTCAACAACCAAATGAACTCTTTAACTCTAGTGTCCTGAATAAAAGTTGTAGATAATTAAGTTAGGAACACTGTTACAAAATTTTAAATTCAAATAAAAAATATAAAAATATTTATCTTCGAAATACTACAGTGCACTATTAAGGGTAAAACTGGAATTTTCACCAAATTTCCAAATGAATGATCAAATCCCAAATATTTTATAAATAAACATATTTAACACATTGTGAGGAAATTATATCATTTATTATCAATAAAATATTCAATAAAATAGTGTTTTATCAACTCCCCCACACTTACCCTTTTGCACACCTGGGCAAAACCTCATATCAAGTAAACATCAATATCAAATCAAAACCAATTTTAAAACACATATCTTTAAGATCAATCAATTTCACACCAAGAATAAAAAAGATATCATGCCTCATAAAAAACCTTATTTCAAGTTCTCCATTTATATCATTCAATATATTTCCACTTCATTTATCCGCCCATGCACAAAACACTTACCTCGCTTGAATTTTCTCTCATCACTCAAATATCAATTTTTTTTGCAATGTCTTTCTCATCCAAACTCATACAAGGGTCACCATAGGCTTGATAGATTCATACATCGCTACCCGATGTGAGTCAAGGACATATGTTTATCATGAGGACTTGTCAGGGTTGTTCTGTGGCTTTCGGTTGGTAGGATTAAGATGTGAAAAACTCCGAGGCTGAATGAGGAGGGCTTGACTCTTTTGAAGCAAAATTGCATTAATCTAATTTTCACTTAAATATGGTCTTCTCTTCAATCCCCATAGTATCAATTCAGCTCCATCATCATGAAAAGTCATGAAAGGTTTACACCATTCATCATTTCAGCATAAAAATTTTCAATCTTCTCAAACATGATTTTCTTGAAAGCTCCAGATGGGCACAACTTTCCACCTCAATTAGAAGCTCCAGAAAAAAGGCACAGCTTCACTTGTCATGAAAGCTCCAGAAAAGGCACAACTTTCAATATAATGACTTTCTTTAGCAGCAAACACATCTCTTCAGAATTTAATTTTCCACCCAAAGTATCACAGAATGTGGTGGCAAAACCCAAGACAACTTCCCCCACACTTAAGCTCAACTAGATTATGAAATTTCACTTCAAGAGTTGGTTGGATAGGGAAAATTGGCTTGTAATATGGCTTAACCTAACAGGCTGTGCATGGCTTCTAAGGTCTACAAGGATTAAATATTCAAGGTAGGCCATTATAAAAAAGGATTCTTTGAAATAGGGTCATTAATACCAAACAAATGCCTCAATCATTTAAACATAAGTACCTCAAACCCTCAAGTTTTGACAGGAATAGATCAAATTCTGGTTAAATCAAGTATGGTTTGGTTCTCTCAAGAAGTGAGGTGAATGTAAAGAATATAAAAATAATGGTTTAGAAGCCTCACAGGAAAGTTATTTCAAATATAAAGACAGTGATATTGGCATGGGATTCAAAATTCAGCGTACTTTTCAGGAAATTACTAAATGTTTGAACTTGAAACAAAGTCATTTCAGCATTCATTTAAGCTTAGTTTCAAGGGGTAAATTGTTTCACTTATTGATATGGATTTAAAAATGGTTATTAGAATCATTTCAGCCCAAAAGTTTCAAAAACACAAAGAAAATTGTAAAATAAACACACAAATTTTGGAAAACACACAAAATTTTTTTTTGGTTTTTTTTAACAGGAAAACAATTGAAATTACTAAACTAAAAGGTTCCCTCCCCCACACTTAAAATATTGCATTGTCCTCAATATGAACCCGTGAGATGATATATGCACATGAAATTCAGAATTTTTAAATAGGACAAATAATATAAAAGTGAAAGGGTTAGGAACAGCCTGATGTGATCAAGTGATGATGGGGTCATGCAGTGTGATAAAATCCACTGCATCAGTAGGATGTCCCTCAATGTATCTCTTCAAACGTTTCCCATTGACTGTAAAGATCCTTCCAGTGTCCTCTTGTGTGATCTCCACTGCACCATAAGGAAAAAAATTAGACACAATATAAGTACCTAACCATCTGGAACGCAACTTACCAGGCATCAACTTCAGTCGTGAACTATAGAGAAGGACTTTCTCTCCAACATGAAACTCCCTTTGTTGGATCATTTTGTCATGAGCTGCTTTTGATCTTTCCTTGTAGAGCCTTGAGTTCTCATATGATGACAATCGAATCTCCTCAAGCTCTTGAATTTGCAACTTCATTTGAATTCCAGCTTGGGCCAAATCCATGTTACATTTCTTTATAGCCCAATATGCCCGATGCTCGACTTCCACGGGGAGATGACACGCTTTCCCAAAAACAATCCGAAATGGGGACATACCAATGGGGGTCTTGTATGCTGTCTTATAAGCCCACAATGCATCATCCAAGCGCTTGCTCCAATCCTTCCTATTTGGCTGCACGGTTTTCTCCAAGATTTGTTTCAACTCACGATTTGAAACCTCAGCCTGGCCATTTGTTTGGGGGTGGTATGGTGTTGATGTTTTGTGTGTCACCCCATACTTTCGAAGGAGGGAAGAAAAATTCCTATTGCAAAAGTGTGTCCCTTGGTCACTGATGATGGCCTTTGGTACTCCAAACCTACAAAAAATTTGTGCTTTGACAAAGTCCACAACAACATGAGAATCGTCAGTCCTGGTGGCCTTGGCCTCCACCCATTTACTCACATAATCAACAGCAACCAAAATGTACAAAAATCCAAATGAACTAGGAAAAGGACCCATAAAGTCGATGCCCCATACATCAAAAATCTCACAAAATAGTATGGGTTGTTGGGGCATCTCATGTCTCCTAGAAATGTTCCCAGTGTGTTGGCAATGAGAGCATGACTTACAAAACACATGGGCATCATGGAATAATCTAGGCCAATATAATCCAGAGTCCAAAACTTTCCTAGCTGTCCGTTGGGGTCCAAAGTGTCCACCACATGCAAGTGTATGACAGAAATGCAAAACAGACTCAAACTCATTATCGGGAACACACCTCCTAATGACTTGGTCACTACACATGCTTCATAAGTATGGATCATCCCAAACATAAAATCTTGACTCACTCTTTAATTTTTGGACTTGATGTTTCTTCAAATTTACTGGGATTTCAGAGCCAACAATGTAATTAACTAAATCAGCATACCAAGGATGCTTACCTGAGATGGTATAGAGATGCTCATCGGGGAAAGTGTCCCGAAGTGGTACCTGGTCCAAGGTGTCACCCTCTAGTGTGTGAGTAAGCCTACTCATGTGGTCCGCCACCAAGTTTTCTGACCCCTTTTTGTCCTTTATCTCGATGTCAAACTCTTGAAGAAGGAGCATCCAACGGATAAGTCGCGGCTTTGCATCTGGCTTCTTCAGGAGGTACCTCAAAGCTGCATGGTCAGAAAAAACAACTACTTTAGAGCCCAATAAATATGAACGGAATTTATCTAAAGCAAATATGACAGCAAGAAATTCTTTTTCTGTGGTTGTGTAATTTGATTGGGCTGAATCCAGTGTCCTTGATGCATAAGCGATCACATGTGAACGTCCTTCCACCCTCTGAGATAAGACAGCTCCAACCCCGAAGTTGGAGGCATCACACATAAGCTCAAATGGAAGGTCCCACCGTGGGGGTTGTATGATAGGTGGAGTGGTCAGACACTGCTTTAGCTCATCAAAGGAAGTCCTACAAGAATCATCAAACACAAAATCAGAATCTTTTTGAAGTAATCGTGACATAGGAAGAGCAATCTTACTAAAATCTTTGATGAAGCGCCGATAAAATCCCACATGCCCTAGGAAAGATCTAACATCACGCACACATAAAGGATAGGGTAAGGATGAAATAATTTCTACCTTAGATCTATCAACCTCTATCCCATATTTTGACACCACATGCCCTAAGACAATGCCATGCTCTACCATAAAATGACACTTTTCAATGTTCAGGACCAGATTCTTCTCAATACAACGATTCAACACATTTCCCAAACTACTTATACATTCATCAAATGAAGACCCATACACTGTAAAATCATCCATAAATACCTCCATGCAGGTCTCAATAAAATCAGAAAAAATACTCACCATACTTCTCTGGAAGGTACCTGGGGCGTTGCAAAGTCCAAATGGCATCCTCCAGTAGGCAAATGTGCCAAAGGGATAGGTGAATGTAGTCTTCTCCTGATCCTCTGGAGCTATAAGAACCTAAAAATATCCAGAAAATCCATCCAAGAAACAATAGTGTGTTTTCCCAGCTAGTCTCTCGAGCATTTGATCAATAAATGGGAGGGGGAAATGGTCCTTGCGAGTGGTATGATTTAGTTTCCTATAATCAATACACACACGCCAACTGTTTTGCACCCTCATTGGAACTAAATCATCTTTCTCATTTTTAACAACAGTAAAACCAGTTTTCTTAGGCACAACCTGAATTGGACTTACCCACTGTGAATCTGAAATGGGAAAGATTATACCTGCCTCGAGCAATTTCTCAACTTCCTTTTTAACAACTTCCAGGAGGGTGGGATTGAGTCTCCTTTGTGGTTGTCTCACCGGTTTAGCCCCATCCTCCAAGAGAATCCTATGCATGCAAATGGAGGGGCTAATACCTGATATGTCAGCCAAGGTCCACCCAATCGCCCTGATGTTCTCCCTCAAAATATTCAAAAGCCTTTCTTCATGTTCAAAAGGGGGATTGTTAGCAATGATAACAGGTAATCTCTCACCACTCAACAAGTATGAGTATTTCAGATTTGGTGGAAATGGCTTGAGTTCTAATGAAGGAGGGTGTAGTATGGATGGAGACATTGAAGGAACTGAAATATGTGCACAAAGAGCATCAGTATCAGAATAGACATCATCACAATCATAGAATAAAGCATCAAATCCATCAGCATACTCAACAGCCATTTCATAATCAGAGTGAACATGATCAAAATCAGAATATGAATCCACATCAAAATCAAATCTTAGAGAGTCTTGTTCATTAGAAACAGGTGTGGAAGTTCTCTTAGTCATTAAACCAGAACCAATACTCATAATATCCCTAAGCATAGGACAATCCAATTCCAAGATGTTTTTACTTGGTGGTTCCAAATGGGAGATAACAAAAGAAGAATGGTCCTCTGAGGGGTACTTCATGGAATCCATAACATTAAATATCACAACTTCATCTCCAAACTCCATGGAAAGTGTAACCTCATTGAAATTTATGATAGTTTTTGCAGTTTTGAGGAAGGGTCTACCTAAGATAATGGGGGCATGAGAACTTACCTGATCATCCTCCATGTTAAGAACATAGAAATCCGCTGGAAAGATCATGTCTCTTACCCGGACAAGTACATCCTCAAGGACTCCCGCTGGATATGCCGTAGCTCTATTCGCCAATTACACCACTACTCTTGTTGGCTTCAACTCACCAACCTACAAGGAAGAGAATACAGAGTGAGGCATCACATTTATGGAAGCACCTAAATCACAAAGTGCATCAGAAAAGTGAAACTCCCCTATGGTGCATGGGATGGTGAATGTCCCTGGATCCTTGCACTTTGTTGGCATTGCTAAAGTTGGTGAAATGAGTGCTGAGACATTCCTTCCAAGGTTTATCCTCTCATTTCCCTTGAGCCCTCTTCGATTGGTGTAGAGTTCTTTTAAGAATTTGGCATACCTTGGGATTTGCTTAATGGCTTAAACTAGAGGAATGTTGATCTCCACACGCTTGAATGTGTCCAAAACCTTTTTTTTCATTGCTTCTTCAGCCATCTTCTTGGTTTGAACAACCCTGTTTGGAAAAGGAAGGGGTTTAGGAGGAACATCATCAATCTTTTTCTCACCTTTATCTTTCTCCTTGGATTGTTCATCAGTTGGTATGGAATGCGGCTTCTCTGAAGTTGAGGTGAATCCCGGTGGAATGGTAGGTGCAGATGTATCGTTCATTTGCTTCCCACTTCTCAATGTGATGACACTAACATTCCCCTTTGGATTTGGAGTGGGTTGGGAAGGTAGATTTCCAGAATTCTTACTCACAAGTTCATGGAGGGCGGTGGCAATCTGACTCATTTGAGTCTTCAACTCTCTCAGCTCCGAACCTTGACTCTTCAGCTCATTCTGTTGATTAAGAACAATTTTTTTCAAAAGATCATCAGTGTTAGAGTCTACCTTGTGTTGGATATTTCCTTGTTGCTGAATCGTTGATGTTTGAGCTTCGAATCTCCTTTGGGGTTGTTGGAAACCCTGTTGGTAAGGTGGAGGCTGCTGGAAGTTTGGTTGAAAAGGGGTCCTTTGTTGTTGTCCAGAGCCATACCTCATGTCCGCTAGATCTTTCCACCCTTGGTTGTATGTTGGATCAAACTTCTTTTGGGGATATGGTTGTTGTTGTTGCTGCTGAAATGGTCTCCCAGGGAACACTGCTGCACAATCTTCTGTTTCTTGGAGTTGTGGGCAACAGTCAGTTGGGTGGCTTGTCTCAGTGAAAATACCACAAGGCCTTAAAGGAGGGGGTTGGGATGTCTTTTGAGCCAATGCAATCTGCCTCACCATAGTTGTCAATTCTTCTAACTTAGTATCAATCAAATGACTTTCAAGAGAAGAAGGACTTATTTGATGTACTCCTCGAACATGTGGTGTACCTCTATCACTGAATTGTTGAGAGTTTTGGGCCATTTTGTCGATCAATGCTCTTGCAGCTACTGGTGTCTTGTCCACCAATGCTCCTCTAGCTGCATCATCCACCATGCTCCTCTCCATGGGTGTGAGTCCTTCGTAGAAGTATTGGATGAGGAGTTGCTCACTGATTTGGTGATGTGGGCAGCTTGCACACAACTTCTTGAATCGCTCCCAGTACTCATACATTGACTCCCCTTGTGCTTGCTTTATCCCTGATATCTCCTTTCGAATGGATGTGGTCCTTGATGCTGGAAAAAATCTCTGCAAGAAAAGACGTTTCAAATCGTTCCAACAAGTTACATATTCGGGTTGTAAATAATACATCCAATCTTTCGCAGCTCCATCAAGTGAGAATGGGAATGCTCTTAGTTTGATTTTATCTTCAAAGACATTTCTAGGTTTTAGGGTTGAGCAAACCACATTAAATTCTTTGAAATGTTTATTGGGATCCTCACCAGAGAGGCCATGAAACTTTGGAAGTAAGTGAATTAACCCAGATTTCAGTTCGAAGTCCGATTCGAGATTTGGGTATGCAATACAATTTGGTTGATAGTTAATATTAGGTGCAGCCAATTCTAGAATGGTTCTATTAAGTTCATTTCCATTGTTTCCAGCCATTGGTTCTTGTTTTATGGTTGAATTTGAATTGCTTCCAATTTCAATGTTCTGATATTGGAGTAATTCTCCAACTGGTTGAATGTTGAAACTTCCCGTAGACTGAGAATGTCTGATTCGTGCCCTAAGGCTACGTTCAATCTCAGGGTCAAGATCTAAGAGATCTTCGGGATTAGTTCGTGTCATAAATCAATGAAAGATGAAAAGAAGGAATGTGGAACATAGTAAAATAAAAATTAGAAGTTTGAGTTGATGGTCCAAAAATAAGTAGAAAGAGATAAAAGAAGAAGAAGAAAAAAAATCAGATTGGGTAAAGACGGAAGAAAGAAGAGAGGAAGAGAATTAAAATGTAAAATAAAATAAATACCTCTAATTGGTTGAAATAATTACTTGCCTCCCCGGCAACGGCGCCAATTTGAAAGAGCGCTGTCGTGGGCGCCCTCAAATGATTAGTGTGATTTTGGGGTACTTAGGTGCAGCAGAGTGGCTGACCAAGGTCGTCTCTCAAAGGAGGAAGTGAATTAAAACAACTTTTCAGAGGTATTCTAGAAACAAAATAAAAGGGAATAAAAACACTACTTGAAAGTATGGGGGTGTTTGTTTATAGTTTATAAATCTAGAAGAAGTTTGCTGGAAGAAGATTTTATTTTTTTTGTTTTTAGTTTTGAAATGAAGTTTGATTAAAATGACACAACAAAAAGATGTTTGTTTAGACAATATTTAAAATACGTAATCGATCTAACTCTACCTCTTCAATCATTTATTAATCATTACCATTTAAATTAATATTCACTTAATTATGATCCCTTAATTTGTTAAATCCCGAACCCTACGAGAATTAACTTTACCACGAAGATTGAAGTGAATTTTAACCTTAGGCTAACTTCGGAACATGCAATCGCAACACCCTGCTTTGATTGATGTTCTAAAATTATCTTATGGTCAGTGGTAAATTAAGGCACATAAAAACTCTGTAAATGATGATTAATTTAGTTTAGGGATTATATTTGAACTCTACAAATTGATCCCATGTGGTTTTGAATTACCGGTTAAGGTTGCGCTCTCACAGTTCACACAATTCCCGACCTCGCGTGTTTTGTGTTAACTATTCAATTGCTTGCTTAGTTTCATTTAAATTTAAAACTCAATTAATATATAATAATATGTGAATTACAGTAGCTCACTGATTCAAAATAAATGAATGAAGAAGGATAGAGGTCGATCGATTACTAAAAAGAACTACTCTTCCATGGGTGGTGTAGTCATCGTGGAGACGTTTTGCATAAGCAACGGATGGAAAGGGTAGAACCCAATCTTGTCTCCACTCTTGATTCCAACCCAATTAAGAAGATTAAGATAATAAGAATAGGGATGAACACAGAATATTATTTGAAGAAAAATTCAAGAAACAAACATGAAAGAAAAGAAATACAAAGAAGCGGTGAGAGAGGAGATCCTTTTTGGAAGAGAGGTTTTCACAAAGGCTTACTTCTTCCAAGAGTTGTGAGGGGCTCCCAAGAGACACCCTTTCGGCCACACCTTCCCAAATCCTCCACCAGACCTCTCAAAGAATTAAAACCCCCTTTAAATAGAGTTTGTGAGGGCTAGGGATACATAACATTTTAAGTGTGAAATGAAAATCTCGGCTAAATATTTTATTCCAACTTTCACCGCCAATTTGACCTCCAAAACGCGTGAATTGACCGGCCTTCCATAAGGATTATTTGTTCCACATCATGTCCCAGAGCTTTCCTCAAAATGGGGGCTCAATCCAAGCCCGTATGTAGAGGATATGGCCCCAATAAAGAACCTTCTCCATTCTGGAGAGCCCAGCCCAACTTTGAATTCATGGCCCAATTTCAACAACCAAATGAACTCTTTTGCTCTAGTGTCCTGAATAAAAGTTGTAGATAATTAAGTTAGGAACACTGTTACAAAATTTAAAATTCAAATAATAAATATAAAAATATTTATCTTCGAAATACTACAGTGCACTATTAAGGGTAAAACTGGAATTTTCACCAAATTTCCAAATGAATGATCAAATCCCAAATATTTTATAAATAAACATATTTAACACAATGTGAGGAAATTATATCATTTATTATCAATAAAATATTCAATAAAATAGTGTTTTATCACCCTTCCAAGGGCATGTCCATGAAATCCTTTCTATCATTAATAGGTATATTCTCTACCTCGACCAGAGATTATGGAGAATTATTCTAGGGATCGATAGAGGATGAAAAACAACATGTCCCACCATTAATAACCATATCCCCTACACAGGAAACTATGGTTTCCAATCCATCTTACTGGGATGTGATGGCTCAGTCATTTCACTCATTGCAGGATTTCCTGAGATTCAGCGGCTTGTCAGATCGTTTTCCATACTCTCCACCAGTCGGTCTACCATCTCAAAAGTCTTATTCAGTGCCATTTCTGGTCCCGAATACACCCCCAGTTGATGAGTAGGGAAAACAAGGTCCAGATCCCGAATATGAGCCAATGATCTTTTGGGACATCTTTTCAGTGGACCATTTCTCAAAGATGTTTTGGCCAATCATAACCACGAACTTCAGTGCATTGGAATCGCTTACCCAAGAGGAAATCACGTGATTTCTCTAAACCCTATGGGTAATGCCCTTTCATCTCTATTATAAGTGAGTGGAAGATCGTAAGGTTCATTCACACATTGAATATATTGACCAACAATTCTGTATGGTAGACATAGCTACGCTCCCTATGGCCCATCTCCCTGAGTCACCTGGTCTTTACTGGACCCTCCAACAACGATGCATCCAGAGCTTTAATGTACTCCACATATTTATCAAGGAGTATTCCCCCCACGTTCAAGTCCATGGTTCGGGGTAGTATTCTTCCCTCCATTTTAGTTCTATCTGGTTCCATCCACATTTTCCAAGCGATATTGTGGATATGATTCAATTTAGAGTCATAGTTGACATGGATAATCTATCTGAGGAAGAGACCAAGATAGAGATATTTGGAGAAAAATTACCTCCAAGGGAGTGCCACACCTATTGGATCCACTAGGAAGGATTACTCTCCATAAGATAAATCTAATGGGTCTTCCCATGACCATCGAGTCATTAGCCCTCAACCAGAATCCCAATAGGAGCAAGGAACATCTCGGGGCCGTCAAACACTCTGACCCATCTAACTCAGTAAAGAAGATAGAGGATGATCCTGAAAAGGCTGTGTTGCATCAATAGCTTATAGAGAACAAAAATATGGTTGATGAACTCCTTGAGGAATGAGCCACGGAGTAGCGGCCATACTACAATGATCCTCAATTAGGGAAGCAAGGGATGGTACAAGAGTTCCCCGATGAGTTGTGTCTGAGTGACCCTTACCATCCTTTCCACATAGATAGGATAGAGGTTGAAGCTTAGGGCTATAGTGTACGGTATGTATCACATAATCCACCTAAATTACGTGATAATCCTTGGGACCCATATCAAGTCCCCCCAATCTCTTTGCAAGTCATCCCACCTGCCGCTCCATGAGCCACTAGGCCTATTATCATGTTGACGAAGATGCCAATGCACTAGTGGTCTGGGACCCACATCAAGATTGGAATCCCCATCCAGATGATCTGATGGTGGTGGTCATTGCTTTCATCGAGGCATTGGAAACTCAACAGGTGGAAATTACTCCTAATGGAAAGTCATATTCAGTATGGGTCGATGACATGTCAGCACCCCCCAGGTTTCAGAAACCCCACCTTTTCCCCTTTTAATGAGATGGCCGATCCACTGCAGCATCTATCCCACCTCATCTCAAGGTTTGGACCTATGTTGGGGACTTTGGCATAGTAGGAGGCTGCCAAACTATGGTGTTTCGTATAGACATTGAAAGGGATTGTGTTTTTTTGGTACAACCAGTTACCCATTGGGTTGATTTCCAGATGGGAAGATCTTCATAGATAGTTACATTACTAGTTATACTCTACCACCTGGAAGAAAAGTATTAAATACCTCTTCAAGTGCAAGAAGAGGCCTGCTGAGTGCTTTGTGGGATTTGTTTCCCAGTGGAAAGGCCACATCTACTCCCTGGATATGCAACTGACTCAGGAACATCTACTGACAATGTGTGTGGGGAACGTCCAAACTGAATTGGTCCCCTCTCTCATTACTCAGAATTACCCTAAGGGATTCTTATATTTCGTTGATAAGGCCTTGAGTCTAGAAGAAGCCTTACAGAAGGCCAAGAAGGCATTTCCACTACCTCTTATAGTTCCCCCGAGAAGTGCAGCTAAGGCCGAGCCCACTACAGTTGCCCAAATAGAGCCCCCCAGGCAACAAGATTTATTATGAGTGGAGCAACCTCCATAGACTCTCAAAGGCCTGCCTCCTCAGGTGTAGCCTCCTGCCCAACAACGTCCTCCTCAGAATCGGCGGGCACCCCCGCGTAATGCGCCACCACCACTTAGGCGAGATAACTAGGTTCCACCTCATTGACTGGCTCCTCCATTCCCTCATCAGGGCCAAGATCCTATAGCCCCTTCCCAGATAGGAGAAACCAAACCTAATCTTTCAACAAGGCTAAAGTCCTTGATTATTTCTGAAGTGCCTTTGAATATGGACTTCTATGGTTTCCTGAATGTAGGAGGTCCAAAGAGGAAAATCTCACTGATCGCCCCAATTACTGCCCCTATCACCAGATCCTTGGGTACAACCTCAAATAGTTCTAGTTTAAATACCGTCTTCAAGTCCCGGTTGATAACAACATAGTTAGGTTAGGCCCAACTCTGGCACAATTGGCATGTGTATTCATGAATCCAGACAGTGGTCATGACAGTGAGGGTGAGTGGTATCAGGTTCCCAACCGCGGGTATCAAAATTATGATGACTAGATGGCTCCTAAGGAAGTTTCTTATTCCCATGATATTATCCATGCATGTTTGAATCTATCCAAGCCTTAAGAAGATGCAACACCCCCCACAACCACTACGTCTGCATCAATTTCTCATCCTCCCTCTTTTTAAAAGATTAGGCATCGGTGATGCAAGGGAAATCAATGTTCCCAACTGAGGCTGTCATCATTCTATACTCTCAGCGAATTCATGTCCCTAAAGATGGAGATTCCCCTCAGAATCCATTTAGTGGCGGAGGATTCACCCAGTGATGATAAAGGGTATGCTTTGGTTAAAACTATAGAGCTGGTAAACCCCTACATGTTTCCTGATGATGAGGAGCACCATATGGATCCTCCCAACATCCCCAATATTAACTAGCGTCGATGAAGCCATGGCTATATGGTTCGTCGGAGACCCTTGGTCAGTACTTCTAGATAGGCTACGCATGCCACTAAAACCGAACAAGAGGCCCAACATAGAGCTCAGCACATGCAACCTTCTCATCTGGTGTCATTAGGTCTGACTTCGCCGCCGTTGGTGTAACTTGATCAGGAAGAGTCACCCAGAACATGCCGCAATCATCCATGATCTGTTACGGACTGACCTTAGTAATTTATATCATATCAGGTATCCTCTCCACATGTTTTGACTAGCAACCAGCGAGACATTCCCTACACCAGTCAGCTGCCAGTTTAGCCGAAAGGTCCCGTCATACCCCCTGCTGCTGAATGACCACCTATAAGCAGAAGTTCACACATATAATAAAAGTATGATATCCTTAAGCATCTTTCCATTATTCCTATGAGGCCCTCTATCCTTGAGTCTCTTTTTATGTTAGTGGATATGAGTGAATCCCTCGCCTAGGATTTAAGAATCCACCTCCAGTTAGAGATGGAGGTATCAGATGCAAAAGCCATCCATGCAGAGGCAGTCGATCATGCTTAATGGCAGCCCATTATCTCTTTCTCTGTAGAAGATGAAGGCTCTCCCATACATGGGAACATCTTCCCACTTTACATTACCATCTGATTCAATGGTGTGGATGTTCGTCGCTATCTTGTTGACACAGGATCTGGGATCAACCTAATCCAAACCTATAAACTTTGAAAAATGGGGTTATTTGAGGATGATCTGAGTCCCTCTGACCTGAAAATTCAAGGTTATGATTCGAAAAAAAAACACCGGTTGGAAAGATCCACCTAAAGACCATGTTTGGTGGCTTTTTGGATAGTAGCAAGTCCATGGTTTTCTTCTAGGACATCGCCTACAATGGTTTGATGGGTAGGCCATGACTTCACCTATATACAATGGTTCCTTCCTCATATAACCAATTCTTTAATTACTCCCTTAATGGTAGAGTGGGTGTACTCCAAGGTGACACATCTCCCTTTTCCTCTTGTGAATCCCACTATCCAGATGCAGACTATTATAAGAGCAAGGAAAAGTATATTCAGGGTAATGAGGTTGAACACGCTACGGTTGCGACCGGCCCATAGGCAGATCTGGATGATGCCTACATTTTTTAGATCCACCAATTGAAGGCTACGACCTCAGATATAGGGAAATTATTTTTTGTTTATAGATCAAGGTGGAATCACATTCCCAAGTCTAAGGTATTCTAGAAGATCACCTCGTATTCCTACATAAATCATACTCAGGTAATCCTTGAGCCACTATACTCCCATAAGGTATCGGGACGTCTGCCCCATGGCAACGACAATACGTCAAACTAGCTTGTTTTGATGGGCTGGGATAAACTGGATTAAGACAATGTGCCACTATTTATTTTATATCATCAATAATGGACCCTTGGGAATAGGACTAGATATGATCAGGTTAACATCTTTCATTGCTATGGTTTCGGCAGCACAAGAGTCCCCTAATGTAGTGTCTACCGCCGCTCAGGCTGGAACCAACTTTCCATCAGGATCTATTGACTTAGAGGAATCTCCTCACACTGAGGATCCCTCCTCCACAAGTGAAGAAGAGGGTTTAGGGGATGCTCTTCCCACCTTAAAAGAGGGTGTATCCACCATAGTCGATGAGTCGGTATATGTGATCCTCGGTAGAAAGATAGATCTGAAACCCACATTTTTCAGTGCCTCTATGCCCACTGAAGAGAAACAACAATACATAGACATCCTGAAGCAGCACTATGATGTATTTTCTTGGAGTTATGATAAGATTCCAGGACTAGATCCTCATGTCGCCATCCACTGCCTTGGTCTACCATAAAATCATCGTGGTTTCAAATGGCCACCAAGAAAGATGCATCCTTCTCACAATGAAATTTTCAAGGATGAGGTTGATAAGATAATCAGAGCCAATTTTTTCAAGGAGGTCTTGTACCATATGTGGTTATCCAACATTGTTCCCATCAGGAAGAAAAATGGACAGATTGGTGTATGCATCAAATTTCATGATCTTAACCATCATTGTTTGAGGGATGATTTTCCACTTCCTATGATGGAACTATTGATTGATGCCACTACTTGGTTCTAGGATCTCTGATTCATGGATGGGTATTCTGTGTATAACCAAACTTGAATGGACCCTGTAGATGAAGTGTCTACATTCTTCAGGGAACCACAAGGTACTTTATGCTACCAGGTAATGAAATTTGGTCTAAATAATGTTGGTATCACTTGTTAGTATACCATACATCACATATTTAAACCGATCCTCAGGACATTGGTGGAATTCTATGTGGAAGATATGGTGGTTAAATCTCACCAGCATTAGGACCATCACAAAGACCTTGAGAAAGTGTTCGACTTCCTCCGTTCTCGCCATCTGAAGATAAACCCATTGAAGTGTCCCTTCAAGGTCACCTCTGGAAATATTATTGGATTCGTTTTTAGATATAGAGGCATTGATATTGATTTGTAGAATATTAAGTCCATTAGTTAGATGTCTCATCTGAGAAACATTCAGAAGTTTTGAGGTTTTCAAGTCCACTTGGCATACAAAAGCCGATTCATTGTGAATTTAGCTGGAAAGTGTGATCCATTTTTTCAACGTATGAGTAAAGGAATTATATATCAGTGGGATGAGGAATTTTAGAAAACTTTTGAGGAAATCAAGCAGAATTTGTTGCAGCCTCCAGTCATGGTGAAACCTATTTTAGGCAAGACGTTGGTCAATTATGCAACCACCCTGGAATGATCTCTCAACACCCTTCTCACACTAAATAACAATGAAGGAATGGAGAAAAGTCTATACTATCTCCACTATATTCTCCTTGATATGGATCCAGATACTAACCTATTGAGAAGAGATGCATTGTGCTAGTATTAGTAGTGCAGAAATTGTGTCATTAATTGAATAACCATGAGATGTATCTAGTTTTTTGAGTGGATCTGCTGAAGTACATCCAGAACTGACCCATGTTAACAGGCCATCTATCTCGGTGGACAGTAATCCTCCAGTAATTTGACATCAGGTTTATCCCATAGAAGTACATTAAGGGGAAAAAATTAGAATAATTCCTTGTTTCCCATTAAGCTCCTGCAGACCGGTCCCTAGATCTTGATTTTCTCGATGGGGAGATACTCTCGGTAGACCAAGTTTTTCCATGTTGGAAAACTATCTTTGATGGAACTTCCTGAAGCCCTATCGGTAGAAGAATCAATGACCCTAGACTCAACAGAGTGGGCCTAGTTATTGTATTCATCATGCCAACAATAGCTATTCTTCCATATTAATTCCTGTTTTCAGAAGGCTGTAGAAACAATGAGGACGAGTATCAGGCTCTCATTATTTCCCTCGAGATAGCCCTTGAAATTGATGTTCCTAACTTGCATGTGAAAGGGGACTCTGAAATAGTCATCAAGTAGATCAATGGTGACTATGTTATCAGGAATCCAGAGCTCGTACCACTATTGGAATGTACCCTCTAGTTGATGCCCCAGTTCCCATCCCAACCAGAAGTTACCCATGTCCCTCAATCCCAGAATGGTCAAGCCGATGCCTTGGCATTCATAGCTACATCTCTTGCAGGGATTGATCAGGATGATTTGATTATCCATGTGGCACACCGGAGAGTCATCGCCCTTGTCACTCCGGACAATGAGTATAGCCTGTAGGTAAGACACCTTACCGCCAATGCCTCCACATAAGGGTACCCAGGTCCCCATGACATAGTGTTGGTAGTGACTCTCAATTAGAGGACCCCTTTATCGTGTACCTTTGGCATGACAATCTCCCGACAGATTGAGCTGAGCACAAGCAAATCTGACATCGCGCATTGCAGTTTACCATCTAGAGTGACCCTGGTCTTGAGTAGATCCACTACAAACATGGGTTTGATGGGGTCCTCCTCTGTTTCTTTCAAAGAGTTTAGATTTATCAGGTCATGAATGAGGTTCATGCCGGTTCCTGCGGGATTCATCAGACTAGCCTGAAACTATCTCACCAGATCCGGAGACTAGGGTATTTTTGGCCCTACATGATCAATGACTACATCAAGTTTTCTAAGAGGTTCCATGCATACCAAATCCATGACAATATTATGAATCAGCCGCTAGAGCCTCTATACACCACCAGTTACTCTTGGACCTTTGTGGTCTTGGGACTTGATGTCATGCAACCATATCCCCCAGCAAAAGCTCTCCAGTGTAGGTTCGTACGGACCACTACATATTTTTTTTCCAAATGGATAGAGGAAGTTCTGCTCAAGGAGGTCAAGGCCCATTCTTTTATTGAATTTGTGAGCTCCAACATCGTCTACTAATTTGGAGTCCCTCGCGTCATCCTCACCAATAACAACACAATGTTCTAGGAAGCCAAGTTGAAGAAATTGTACGCCGAGTACAACATCAGTTCTAAGCATACCTCCCGCTATCACGCACAAGAAAATGGGAATATCAAGGCGTTCAACAAAACCTTCTCTAAAATCCTGCATAAAATGGTTGGTTAGAACAAGAAGAGTTGGTTGGAAAAGCTCTCTCACAAAATCTGGGCCTATCAGACAACAACTCAGAATTCCACCCATGTGACCCCATACTCCCTAGTGTACAGAATGAATCCAATCTGGACCATCGAGATTCAATTTACTTCATTACGCACAACTGTCTATGATCCGCAAGCCCCAGATAAGGTAGCTAATATCCACTAGGCTGAATTGGATTCACTCAACGAGAATAGGCTTCGTGATATGCACAATCTAGAAAGGCATCAGAACAGGATAACTATAGATTTCAATAAGAATTTCCGCATATGTTATTTCTTGCAAGGTGTAATGGTGTTGGACTTGATAAAAACAATGATACCTAGTATAAAACCACCCAAGATAGAGCCCAAATGGGAAGGACCATACATCATTCACAAGGTTTACCCCCAATGGTGCGTACTCCCTAGTTACCATGGATGCTGAGTGTATAACTCCTACCACCAATGCCGAATTACCCAAGAAATAATATGCCTAAGTATATGGTCTCACATGACCATAAATTGTTCCATCTTCTCCACATGATGTTAAAATTTGTGATTCTTTGAAACTAAAGGGCTTAAAACTACTCAGTATTTGTCCTGCATGATGTTAAACTGAAAGTAGTAGATATACCATTTTTGGCCTGAGATCTACGACCATAAACTAAGATATTTTCATGTCATCATCCTCAACACACGATTTTAAACTGCATGACACCATAAAAAACTATATATGGATTGATTCCCATCATCATGGGATACATAGGAACACTCAGATGCTACTTCTTAGAGTCCAACCCCCAAAATATTCTCTTTGACTACCCCCAGGTGTAGTTCTCTTGGATGATCCCTCATAGTGTAGTGTATGATTATTTGGCCACCACTCATGTCAAGATTACAATTATTGCACCATATACCCCTCCCTATTCTTCTATCCTCCCACATACTCACCCCACAATGTTAAACTGCCTGGCCCTTTCGAAACTACGTATGACTTGATTCCCATCCTATTGTGGTACGTAGGAACACATGAATATTTCATCTGTAGGCCCAGCCAAAAACTTCAGGATCTCCCCTTGGGTCGAAACACATAGTGTGGTGTATGATGTTTCCCTCATTCACACTGAGTTCATTGTGACCACACCATGTACCCCTCTCCCTTGAGATCTTCACCTCTTTCATCGTCCCACGTGATGTTTAATTGCACAGGCACATTCATGCTTCACATACTCCATTTATTTGTGTCTCTATCATCTTTCCCATAAAAAAAGACCCCAAATGACATGGATTCTAGGACCTGGGGCTCTACTACCATTTTGGGCCAAAGTCCTTAAGGATTTTGGTTGAAATTTTGATATGAGCCTCATGTTGCAAATATGGTCATCGGTCGACGCTCATTTTTTATTCCCATTCTAGGTCACGTGATGTGGTTTCTGTGTTTTGGACAAGGTCAAAAACAATCCTCCATCATTTTGACCACACCTATATGTCCCAAATATTGGGTTTAGTGATTCATTTTGTTTTATTATTCCTTCAAACATCAGTCTGACTCAGCAGGAGTGTTAGTCTGGTCGGGGTCGACCCTGCCTGATCTCCTTCTTTCATTGTCGTACCCTTATAAGTAGGGGATATCCTGACCCCATTCGTTGTTTCCCACATCGTGCATTAATCACATGGGATTATGATCTTTGGTAAGGCAATACCTGCATAAATGGTCATGTATCTATGATCCAAGACCTATAACCTTAAACTAAGATCACCATCTTCCTCACTACAAGGAGTTAAACTGCGAACTGGCTTGGACTTCAAATCTCTGATCTCTTGAACTTTTCAACCACTGGCTCAAGTTCATATTTATGATTTTATGGTGTGTTATAGGCATATTTCCTCATTCACATCTGGTTACTCTCCATTCCGTACACATTCCCCATCGAGATACCTTCCCCTATATGCATCCTTTCTACATGATGTAAAACTACACAACATCTTCCATAACTACATTTGGCTTGATTCCTATCCCCATGGGATACAGAGGACCACCCAGACATTTAGTCTTTGGGTTTAGCCCTGTTTTTTAAAAACCTCCTCATATTTCTAGCACCCTGTCCAGAGTTCCTTAGGATGAGGTA
This sequence comes from Viscum album, assembly GCA_963277665.1. NCBI lineage: Eukaryota > Viridiplantae > Streptophyta > Magnoliopsida > Santalales > Viscaceae > Viscum > Viscum album. The sequence continues at coordinate 1,717,157,165 of OY728125.1, forward strand.
TGTGGTGCGGTTTGGGCTTACATCCTCATTCACATTGGGTTTGTAATAGCCATTCCACATACCTCTCCATCTTGAGAGCTCTTCCACCCCAATTTTTACACTCGTCTTTTCAAGTCATCTAACCTTGAGTTGTGAAACTTGGTCTTACTTTCCATTTCACCAATGTTCCCATGAGTACTTTGGTTCATGACTTAGAGTCTTGGATTCTACAAAGACATGTTATCGCCCGTTTTCATGATTCATGTTCCCCTCCATTTGGGGTTTCATCATCTTTCACATCCAAAAGGACCCCCGAATGGTATGGATGCTCAAGCTAAGAGATAGCCTATAATTTAGGGACAACATCCTTGAGGATCTCGAATGAAAAATTGATACAAGTCCTACATTGTGAATATGGTTAGTGGTCGACCCTCATTTGTTGTTCCCATTTCAGGTCACATGATATGGATGCTGTGTTTCGAACACAGTCAATAGTTAAACATCACCATCACACCAACCCCATAAATACCTAAATATTGGTTTTATGATTCAAATCCTTTTCCACTCCATCATGCCCATATAGAATTTCGACACTCTTGGTTCTATCCCTCAGTGCGTGTTTGCGCGTTAAGAGGACAAGGCCACGATGAGGCGATATTCAAGGCTCCACACCGTTTTCCCCTTTTCATGTATTCCACATGTTTCAAATAACTTCTTCACACCTGTTTCCCACATCAAACATAGCTCATGTGGGCTTAGGGATTTGTTCAAGATATTCACCCATTTGGAAGAGTCTCACTTCACATGGTCCGAGCCCTATGACCTTAAACTAAGATCACCATCGTCCTCACCGCAAGACATTAGAATATGAACTGGCTGGGACTTACCATCTCCGATCCCTCAACCTTTTTGGCCCCCTGGATCAAGTTATAATTTAGGATTTAATGATGTGGTATGGTCTTATGTCCTCATTTACATTGGGTTACTCACCATTCCGTACACATTCCTCATCGAGAGACCTTTCCCCTATCTACATTTTTACTGCATGACATAAAACTTCACAAAATCTTTTAGAACTACGTTTGGATTGATTCCCATCCTCATGGGATACGTAGGACTGCTCAGACATTTAGTCTTTGGGTCCAACCCTATTTCTTAAAAACCTCCCCATATTTCTGGCCCCTTGGTCTGAGTTCCATGGGAGGAGGTTTTTGTTGCGGTATGGGCTTAAATCCTCACTCACATCGGGTTTGTAACAGACACGCCATGTACCTCTTCCTCCTAAGAGCCCTTCCTCTCCTAGTTTTACACTCATCTTTTCGAGCTGAATGATCTTGAGTTGGAACCCTCAGACCTCTTTGGTAGTTTAACAATGTGCCCAGGAGTACTCTAGTTTAGGACCTAGTGTGTTAGATTCTACATAGACATGTTATCTCCCATTGTCATGTTTCATGTTCCGCTTCATTTAGAATTTCATCCTATTTCACATCCAAAAGGTCCCCCGAAAAGTATGGATGATTGAACTAATGGATATCCTATCATTTTGGGACAACATCCATGGGGATATCAAATAAAAAATTTACACATGTCTTACATTGCGAATATGGCCAGCGGTCAGCACTCATTTGTTGTTCCCATTTTAGGTCACACGATATGGTTGTTGTGTTTTGAACAAGGTCAACGGTTATCCTCCATCATCACACCAACCCCATCAAGCCCTAAATATTGGTTTTATGATTCACATCCATTTCCATTCCATCATGTCCAAGTGGAATTTAGACACTCTTGGTGTTATCCCTCAGTGCATGTTTGCGCGTTAAGAGGACAAGGCCACGGTGATGTAGCATTCGTGGCTCTACACCATTTTCCCCTTTTCATGTATTCCATGTGTTGAAAAGACATTATCTGCCCTTTTTTCCCACATCAAACACAACTCACATGGGCTTAGGGATTTGGTCAAGGTTTGAACCCATTTGGAAGAGTCTCACTTCACATGGTCTGAGCTCTAAGACCTTAATCTATGATCTCTATAAGTATTTTCCACATGACGGTAAACTACAAAAAAATCTTCTAGAACTATGTATAACTTGATTCCAATTATCATGGGATATATAAGAATGTCTGAGAATCTCTTCTTCGTGTCCATCTCAGGTTCCCCTAATTGTCTCGTTTGTTCATAATTTGGCCCTGACTTTTATAGGATTGTGGGGTGTGGAATATGTAGGCTTATTTCCTTATTCACATCAGGAGTGCAACAACTGCACCACATTCTCCCCTTTCAGGAGCTAGTCTCTCCTACCTTTCGTTTTGTGTGACGTTAAACTATGCTCTCAAAACTAAGTATGGATTGATTTCTATCCTAATGGTATACGTAGGAAAACCTAGACATTTCATCTTCAGGTCCACCCCACATTCCTTTATCCTTGTTAGACCCTTGACCTGAGGTTTTTTCCTCGGAATTGCGCATGGTATGGTATGGGATTATGTCCTCATTCACGTTAGGTATGCTTTATCATTCCATGTGCATTCCCTTCAGGACCTCACTGTTTTGTGTGCATCCAATCCATATGACCTTAAACTATGTTTCTTGGTCCCACTTGAATTTAAATTGTTCCATCTTTATTTCACGATGTTAAAATTCATGGGTTGATATTATCATACGAACCTAAATAATGACATAATATTCCTAGTTGCACGATGAAAAAATGGCACCAAATTGTGTTATCATCACTTGATAGGAAGTCATGTTTGGTATCAGTTCTCCACCATGTCATTTTTCAATACATACATACGACTTGATTCTTGTAGAAACACCTAGATTCTTTGTCCTAGGTTTTTCGCTTCACAAAAACACACACATCCATACTAAATAAAAAATAGGATGTATCAAATGCCTCTGCTTTTGGAATGTGGGACATACCCACACGACAATATTTTCCCTGGCATTGGTACCCTACCATTCCACTTCTAGAACTATGAATGGATTGATCCCCATCATAATGGGGTACATAGAAATGCCTGAGCACTTGGCCTCAGTCCCAAACCAACTTTCATTTTCGATCCCACGACCTAAAACCTCCCTAAGGAGATCATGGTGTAATATGGACTCCTACCATCTTCATTCACATCAGGTTTTGAAATTACTGAAACATGTGTCTCCCTCACTCCTTTCTATCTATGTTTTGAGCTCTAAGTCCTTTAAACTAAGATATGACCATCCTTGTCGCCAGACACTAAACTGCAAAACATTTTCCAGAACTATGTGTGGCTTGATTCCCAACTTCATGGGATACATAGGAATGCCCAGACATTCTATCTGCAGGTCCATCCCCAGGAATCTTAAATCATGCCCCTTTTTCATCCTCTCTTGCCCGAACTTCTTTAGAAGCATGTTGTGTAGCGAGAACCTCTTAGGTTCTCATTCACATCAGGTTTCATGACAACCACACCATATTTCTTCCTTGTCTCTTCCTAGCCTACTGTGAGTTATATGACCCTAAACTAAGATCTCACTCTGGGAATTACACATCGGGTTTGACTAATTCGACACCCTGCGAGCATTTCACTAAATCATGTCCCCTCTTAATGGTCCACTCTATGACCTTAAGCTAGGAGCATTTGACCCCAGGACCCTTGTACATGGGAAGGGATTTTAATCCCTATATATGATATATCTTATTTTTGTACTCAAGTGCATCATGAAAAAGATCCCAAAGTGTGGAATTTTCACATGGAAATTCTCTCGTTTCATGTCCAGGTTTCATGATCCATTTATTTGGATCCTCATACTCTTCCTTATCTGAAGGGACCCCCTTTACGGCCTGGTCTCATGTCACATTATCTCACCTTCCATCTTGGGCCAATTCCCCTGAAGACCTCAGTCAACATTTGCGATAGGTCTCATGTTTCGAACATGGTCAGTGGTCGACCCTCATTTGTCTTCCCCCATTACAGGCTAAAGCAAAATAGATGATATGTTTTGAACATGGTCAACAGTCATCCTTTATCATCCTGCCACTATCATTATGATCCAGATATCATGTGTAATGATTCACATATTTCCCATTACTTATGTTCAGGTGCAATTAAAAAAACTCTGTTTTACACCACCACACATCTATGTGCATCCAGAAGGCAGGTCAATGAGTCTGAGATGTCATTTACCTAGCTTTCCATTGCTCTGGATATGCTTCTCCCTGTACCAGGAAAGTCCCTCCATTACTCCTTGTTTCCCACATCGAGCATGACTCACATGGTCTTAGTGGTTTTGGAAGGATGTGTACTGGTGTAGCCGTATCACACAAGCCTCCTCGTCCCCTATGATGTTAAACTGTAATCCTAGAACTACGTTTGGCTTGATTCCCATCTTTATGGGATGTGTAGAAATACCCAAGAAATTCGCCTTGGGCCTAGCCTGGGGTCTATCATCTACCTTGACATGTCATGAAACCACAAGGCATCTTGGGCCCTCACCAGAGTGTTCATGTTCATAAGTAAGTTTGACCACTGATCAGAACTATGGGTCCACTAGATGTGTTTTCAACATGGTGGCATACTTTCAAGAGTGCTGGAATCCATTCAAACAACACATCACTCCATCCTCCATGCTTTGCGTGTCCTTTATTCAAACCCTCTTCCAATTTCACGTCTAAAGGAACCCCCTAACAGTATGGATTCTTGGACTATGTCTCACCTACTATTCTATGATAGTATTCTAGAAGACTAATTGATAACATTTTGAGTCAGGCCCTATGTTTTAGACATGGTCAGCGGTTAGCCCTCATTTTCACCACCATTTGAGGCTAACACAATAAGGATACTGTGTTTTGAACAAGGTCTACAGTTATCCTTCATTTTCATGACTCCCCAATAGTTTTCTGAATTTTGGGTATCAAAATTCATAATTTCCACTCCCCTATGTTCAGATTGATTCTAACACCCCTTTAGTTACCCCCCTCATGCACTAGAGCATATTGGGAAAATGGAAATTTGACTATTTAGAGAACTTAATTCTCCAATTAGGCCTCCGTCTTTCTTTCGGGAATCCTGGATTGGTCATTTATATCCTGTATGCCTGAATATCGGTTAACACACTCACATTCAAATGAAGTAATGATATGAACATCCCTTGTTTCGTGCATCGGGCATGACCCATGAGAGCTTATGGGTTGAGCGCTAGATATTTCAGGGATGTTATGGGAATACAATAATCAAAATGGACAATGAAATTCATGTACACATTCAATATTAGTAAGAAAAGCATGAAAATGGGTTTATAAGCGCACACCAATCACAACGCCCAGGGGTCAGCCCCTCCCATAGATGGGATGAACTCTTCAATGACATGTTTAAACTATGACACTCAATTACACATGGCGTCTAGAGCCTATTGTTTCCTACTAAGCTCCTACTCATCCTCGATGAAAATAGGGTGTTGTTTGTCAACCTCGATTCAGGCCTGATCCTCGTCAGCTCAGATAAGGGCTATCTCTTCAGAGGCTTTCCTTATTTGTTCTTCGGTCTCTTCCTGTTAGGTATTCCAGCACGATATGAGCCCTGATTACACCTCGAAGAAATCAGACTACTCATTTTCATGTGCCCTCAAACGATAGATCTCATGTTCCGCCTCTTGGAGCATTTGAATATTGACAACCCTTCTCCACTGCCAGCCAACACTGAGACTGCGCACATCCTCCTACACCCTCTCGTCAGGCTAGTACTGAATAAGTTCATGAGGCCCCTATGAATTTACTCTTCCAGCGCAAAGTTCACATAGCCAGGTACGAATCCTACCCATCTGATCAATCCATTATGCATGTGGGGTCTTCCTAATAAATAACTTGATCAGCTTCCATAATCTTTGATGAAAAAACTTTCTATCCTCATCATCGGAAGTAGTTTCATCCTGATCCTGTGGGTCGGTAGGTTCATATGCGGGAAACTCCCACAAGAGATCAGCAACATGGTCTTCCTCAGGTAGGTCTTCGTCGCTAGATTCCACTTCAATTACATCTACCCAGTCAATATTAAACTATGTCCCACTAGAAATATAGACCACCACCATCAACCATTCATAGGTATCTATGGATTGGTCAGATAGGGAACTCAACACGTTAGAGACCGACACTTAAATTTAGAGTGGATCCTTGGTTCTTCCAGCCATTTGCATTATTAACATATGAAAAATCCTGGAAACTATGTATGCAATGGTCATGTTATCCAGTTTGACTGATTGAATAATTGGTACAACTCTGGAGTATGATAATTACCCTGGTCTTCCCCTTGGTCTTGCCTCAATTCTACCATCACTGAGAGGTCGAGGTGTGGCCCCCCATATACAACTACCAGCTCCGTGGATTCTAAGAAGGCCGTCTATTCTTCTCTTGAAATGCTGGACTCTACCACCACCATTTCCCCAGCTACGGGCCCCAATGTTGGGTCCTATGTGAGTTCCACACCTTCATCCTCATCAGTGAGAGTGGACGAATGAAGGTTCTCTTGTACAGGTACTTGTTAGTGGAGGAAGAAGGAAGAGGCAAGGATAACATTAGTGCACTGAAAGGGAGTGGAAACTTACTTCCAAAGTTGTGGAAAATTCACCCAAGCAGATTCCCCCTGAGGCTGGTATCTCACCTTCTTCAGGAGAGTCTTATCTAGAGGTCCCCTTTGTTTCTCTATGAGAGTCACCAAGGTTAACTTATTCCTTTTTCGATTCATTTTCATGACTAGGGAAGAGAAAACCCTACACCGGTTGAGTTGCTTTCAGTTCTCTGAAAGTAGTCATATTCAGCAGCACCTTTTCCTGGTGTAACATCAGCTGGATGTCGCCATGGGGATGTATTACCTCCTCTAGATCAATTAAAAATTTTCTTCCCTTAGTAGGGGTAGCATTGAAACCACCTTTCATAAATCCAAGCTCCCCTAGCAACATCTCGTGCATGTTCAGGTTCATCCATAAACCATTGATGCCGAGGTTTTTTTTCTCTTTTACCAGTATTTCCATACCACTAGGATGACGACACTGGAGGGGATTGATACCAGACATAGCTACTTCTTGGCATCGTGGGTGGAGATCCTGTGAATTCCTCAAGATGATTCACCTCTCTCATAGGACCACCTATATGGAGCAACTAGTCCTAGCACTACCCATCACCCTCTTCATTTCCAGCCAGCACTGGCCTGGGATTTGCTGGTTCATGGCCTTCTACCACCACTGTTATAGATTTTCCTTCCTGGAGAATGTTTTCACTACCTTCCCAACATCCCCTTGTTGCTATTGTCCGATGTTGTGGTGTTGGAACCACTTTTCTGGCCTGGATGCTAACTTTCTTCATAATTTCACCAGGGTAGGCAACCTCCCAACTCTATGCATACTCGTTGACCAATCCAAATTAAATATCAGATGGGGGAAGCACATTCAACATCTTCCCATCCTCCCTTGTAAACATTATCCAGAGTTGTCACATCACGCAAGGGCGATTCTCATGGAACACATTCATATACACCCAGAGAGTCAGCCTCTGCAGGAAAAAGAATTGTGATGCAAACTGGTGCGGAGTGTATGGCTCACATATGGGATCTCAATCTTTTCGTTCCACCAGTACAACACCATGAAAGGACTACATATATGACTGTTTCCTTATCGTATCTATGTCGTTATCAAAATAGGCCCCGAATGGAAATGGGAATGGATGAAAGATGAAGTGTTCTACTCAACCCATCTTACCCAACACGGTCATAGAATCCAGCATCAACAGGGTGCTCCTCGAAATGTTCAAAATTGTTGGGCGAAAATTTATCCCCGTATGAGAAATGGGGTTATGTTATTCGTAACCCCCCATGTGCTCCACGATCGTTATTTATGAAAAGGGGAACATAACACACACTCATAGCGGCCTCTTCCCCTCACTAGTATGCCAGAGCATATGGTACAACTTTTCCCACACTCGTATGCCCAGATTGATGCAATCCCCACTATCCAGTTGAGTCACCATGATAAATGTTCTTGGTCAACCCCCCCTATATGGTCCTCTCTTACTGGTAGTATCCATCCAAAGATCAGAAATTAGATAAATCTAGCAAGCCTGACTATCAGCCGCTGCTCAATCTTGATTCTGTATCCCAAAAAATTCCACTATCTATCAACTATGGTCCACCTGTACAGACCCTCTTTACCCTACTAAGCTCCTCACAGACAAATAGGGGGCCTCTCGGGTAGTTTTCCCTCTTCTGAGGTGAAATTCATGATGTAACCAAACAACTGCATGAAGTGGATGTCTCAGGTGTTCTATTTGGCCTTGTCTGTACCTTGCAAAAGACTTATCAATGCCATCTCCAAAGGTATAATTTTATCCTTTTCTCCCCAAGAATTTGTGGTAGGGACGAACTCATCATACATCCCTCATAGGATTGGGATGCTAGAAATCTGATGGAGGTCATAGAGGTTGATGCTAACCTCCCCATGATATAGGTGGAATATTTTGGTATCTGGAGACCACTAGTTTAGAAACTATAGTATAAATTCCTTCAATTGGGAGATGCTAAATTTGGGGGCCCATGCTGGTTCATATAGGTCAACCTACCTCAGAACATTCTTGAACTCTTCATAGGACATGCATGCTCAGTAGGCCCAGACCCAGTCTTCTGTGAACTTTCCACCTTAGTGTAAGTCCCAAATTATGATCTACCACTTGTCTAGATTTCCGAGCCCGGACTTGAGTATCGTATTATATAGGGGTGGGTATATCTCCTGCACCAGTTCCCTACCATTTATTCTATTGACATTATTATACAGAAAATAAATTGTGACATGGGTATGATCTTTCCTAATGTGCCCATCCGCAACCCTATGCCACTAATATTGCTCATGGGTAATCCTGAACTAGTAATAAAGATCATATTTTCTAGTGTTAGGAATGAAGAGTTCACCCCATAAGATGAAACCATTTAATGGAAAGCGCTTGCACATTGGATATTCCCTCTACACCACTGGTAGCCACTCTATCAATGATTTGTGATCAAAAGTGCTCCAGATGTACTTTCCTATTTTTAGTTTGTTGGAAATGGCCTCCCTCTGAGAAGAATCGATATGAACCACTCAAATAACCTCCTAAGTGTCCATTTAATCCATGTAATTTGAGAAATTTGGGGCTGAGGCATGAGAGTCTAGTAATAACCATTCTCAAAACCCCTTTGGAAAGATTATTCGTGTTGATAATCACACCTCCCCTTTATACCAAAAAGAAGCATGAGCTTTAGCTTGCATCATAAAGAATGCACCGGATTGCAATGCTCCAGTTTGCTAAAATGTCTTTGCGAAGAACTAGACCAAATACCCCAGTTCGCTAAAGCATTTGCGAAGAGAGAATGAGCACTGTTGTTCGAAAAGATCCAAGTGCGAACAAAACACCAATGAGCACCTATATACAGTTCCCAGAAGCACCGCATTTGTTGTGAGCCCCCTTCTCTTCATAGTTCCCCTGGGCTTCGCCGTGTGCCCTGCACCCGGTGTGGTTCCCCCAAGTGATTCGTGGAGCCCTTCACCCCATGGACCAAACCCGATTCGTGAAGAACACTTCACAAGAAGGGTAAGGTGCCGCCCTTGGCGAACCTTCTTTGCCCCCATATTCTTGATCTGCCATGAGTTCAATCACCCTGGTTTCTTCAGCATCATGCCCTCAGAATTCAACCCTATCATTTTTTTATCTTCAATTCTAAGGGGTGGGAGGGAAATTTTTGGGCCAAAAAATGAATCTGTCTTATTCCATATATTTGAAAATGCGATCAGAGGAAGCTGCCTCCTGAATGGGTCAAAAAGAACCTCCAAGCCATATCAAAATGGCCTAGCGCAAAGCACTCCATGCGGCTAGCACATTTCCACACATACGTCTCTACGAGAGGCTCCATGGAGTCTTTTCCTTGTAGAGTTCGATGCCGAATGAGGCCCCTCTGCGATGTCATGCCCCTCCACGATGTTCTTCGTGGAGGCCACATCAACGAATCTCTGCAGGGCATCAAGCCCCCTCCAAGAGGCCAAAACGGGCTAACAAAATGGCTCCTTTCTGCGGCATCTTCCATCTTTGCAGTGAGTTTTGTGCCCCTCCAGCTGGGATTTCTTATAAATAGAAGGTGCACCCCCTCTTCCAAAACATTGTTACTCTGACCATTCAACATCCCATCTCCTGTTTTGCATAGACTTTCGTGAAACCATAAAACAGATTGTCAAAGGTATTTGGCCTTTGCGAGCCATACCCCTTTGCATGTTTTTTAGCATCTGCCTATGGTGGATATTCCATTCGCAAAGGCCTATTCCCTTCGTAGAGGAAGGGGCCACTTTAGGGTGTAAGAGGTTTAATGAAGTGTAGAGACTTCTAAAAATTCTCTTAACACGATGAGGTATTCTCTAAGGTGAATCCCAACTCTATTAAGGGAGGATCTTCATAAAGCCTTGGCCTTTCTCAAAACACCCCTCCTCATGAAGCCCCTTGCCTTTGTGAATCCCATCCTGTCTGGGTAGTTCTTTCCCTTAACGATGGACATCCTCTATGTGAAGTTCATCCTCTTCTCGTAGCCCATACTCTTCACGAAGTGCCTCTTTCTAAGACTGAATTCTTTACACACCCCTTTCCCATATGTCCCACTAGGTTTGTACGAAGTGATTTCAAGGTCCCTTCGGTGGTGCTTCATGTTGTGTTGCATCTCCTCATGCTTCTTCGCATAGGAACATTAATGGAAAGTGATTCTTCACATAGCCACATTAACGTGAGCCCCTCATTGGATCACTCCACAACACCCCCTCTCCACATAATTTATGATGCATTCCCTTCCCCAAGGGTTGGTGTGTATTAGTTATGTAAGTACTGGGGGTGGAGAGTAAACCCTCCTCATCTAATATGTCAGATGTTAAACTACCAAACACCATCTTCCTCATCACATGACATTAAACTGTATCCTTGACCTGTGCAACACACATAGGGTGCCCCGCCTTGGACATTATCCATTCCCATTGGTCTCTACAGGAGTGAAATTTTCCTCATATGGAATGAGATCCTTTTTGTTGGAGAAGAATCTCTCTGTGAGGAAGGAATACAATTCTCATGTAATCCCCTAGCATTTCTTGAGGGAGGTATCACCCCTTCTCCTCCTCTCTTCTTCTGTGCCAAATACCATAAGAGAGATGGCTATAGAGACCTTTGTTATGCTGTACATCTCCTTCTATTCTTTGTTTCCATCGGGCCTCCATCAAAGAGTAAGTCCCAATATCCATCTCCTAGGGCTGCTAACCATGCGCAAGACACTGTTTCATCTTTGGGCTGCTAACCATGTGTAAGCCCTACTGCACTTCCCATGGATGCAACTTTTGCGACATGATCGTTAGGTCTTTGATGCATCTTGTTTCTCACACTGAGCATGAATCATGTGGTCTTAGAGTAATCATTGACCATCGAATCCTTCTTCGGTCGCCTTAGGGTGTAAGCACCAAGACCCACTAAATTACATGGACTTTGATCCTTATCTCCTAGGCAAGGTACATAGGAAATCTCCCTGAGGTTCAATCCCAACACCCATCGGTCCCAACAACTCCATGTTAGTTAACCTTCATCCCGCATGACAGTAAACTATATCCTCTAAAACGAACTACATGGACATTGATCCTTGTCTCCTAGGAAAGGCACTTAGGAAGCCTCCCTAAGGTTCAAGCCCAACACCCATCGGTCCTGACCACTCCATGTTGGTTATCCTTTGTCTTGAATGATGTTAAATTGTATCTTCCACACTGAACTATGTGTAATTTGATCCTTGTATCATAGGAAAGGTACATAGGAAGTCTCCTTGAGTTTCAATCCGAACACCTACTTGTCGCGACCCCTTCACGTCGGTCCAACTTCGTCCTTCATGACATTAAACTGTACACCCCTTTTCATCCCACAAGATGTTAAACTCTACCCATTCGAACTACGTAGGCTTTGATATTTTTCTCCTATATAGGGTACATAGGAAGCCTCACTGAGGTCCAACCCCAACCAGCGGTAAGCCGTTGGAACCCCAACCAGCGGTAAGCCGTTTGAACCCCAACTAGTGGTGAGCTATTAGAACCGCAACCAGTGGTAATCCGTTGGAATCCCAATTAGTTGTAAGTCGTTGGAACCCCAACTAGCGGTAAGATGTTGGAATACCAATTGATGGTAAGCCATTTTCAACCTCATCTAGTGGTAAGCCATTGTGATCCCCATCCAGCAATAAGCCATTGTGACCCATATACTGTGGTAAGCCATTGTGATCCCTATCCAACTGTAAGCTGTTGTGACACCTATCCAGCAGTAAGCTGTTGTAGTCCACATTCGATGGTAAGACATTGTCGTCCAATTTGTTGGGAACCACATCTCTATTCCACCTCTTGAGCATTAGACCAACCCAGGATTCTATCCACCCGTATGCCCTAGTATATCATCAGGTCATTGTCCAATGTGTACACCCTAATTCTATACCCCCCATCCTGAACTACATGTTCTTTGCTTCCATGCCATAGGGATATGTAGTTATCATCTACTAGGATCAAGCCCATCACTCACGTCTCATCATGGTCTCTACCTTGATCCACTGTGTCTCAGGAAGGTCATGATCCAACCTAGAGGTTCTACTTCCTCCAGATCCCATCCATGCATCTATTCTCATGGGTCACCTCCTCAGGTTTCCCATTTCCCCACTGAACTATGTGGACATTGATCCCCTACCACAAGAATATGTAGGAAGTTTCTTTGAGGCTCAAGGCCAGCATTACCATCATCCTCACATGTGTTCCATATCTTTCTTGCTTCTCCTAGCAGTAATCAAGTAAGTAACCACATGATAGCCCTATCATAAATGTTTCCTCATGGGGTTGTACCCATCTGATCCACTCTTATCAGTGTTATAATTAGTCTGATCTGTATCCTCAAGACGTTAAACTTGTGGCATACCCTGTGTTAAACATAGGAAGCTGAGGAAAACCTGAGAGACATGCCTATAAAATATAATTCCCCCCACTCGATGTGGGATTTCTCGGGCTTCCATGCCCTCAAGAAGACCTATCATAAGGGGAAGAAACCAAGAGGAATTAGTGTTCCAGTGTCTAGACACGCCAGCGATGTCCAGCATGACTACTCCCCTGATTGAAGGTTGCTGCTCTGACCAGAACCCTTGGAATGTCCTGACGGGAGTAGTGTAATTAACCAACATCCATGATGACATGGCACTAGGAAGAGTTTCAAAAAAAAATGTCTTAAGTCTATGAGGGAGACCCAGACTAGGAAAAGAGTTTAGAGGAGGAATCCACAGAAGGAGGAACTGACATCCCATTACCCCATTTCGATCAAGGAGAAAACGTGCCAGAATAAGTGACAGATGCTGCCCGACATTGGAAAGAGGGATTGTGGGGACACTATCAATGCATTCTCCATTGACAGATGCACACCCCAAATAAAGTGTCATAAACAACTATATATATAATAACATAGACTATGTAACATAACCCTATGATATACATTGAGGTTATGTCATATTGTGGAATAAAACCCTAGATTTTTGGAAAGGTATAGATTATGTGGTTTGTCAGGGAAACACATTTATTCCTAGATTATACAAGTACCCATGGTTCTAGTATAATTTTACACAGTAGTATTATCTATGAAAATGGTGTTATATGATTTGAATTGATCATTACCAATTTTTAAAAAACTCCCCTTAATGCTCAAATAGCTTGACACTCCATGGGTAAATTATTTGTATAATTCATTTTTCCGTGAAAAAGCTTTGTGAATTATTTGAATTTATTTTTATGTTTTAATCATATTCCCAATGAAACCATGTTTGTAATCCTTTGTTTATTAATTCATACAATTCTGTATAATGTTATACGGTACACCAGATTTGGAATTATATGTTATTATTTAAAATTATTAATTTCATTAGTATACCTAGTATACAAAATTTTTTAGAAAAGGTTCATAGAACAAATTATGGTATCCATACTCATAGTCAATGTAGAAAATTTCCAATTGAGCAAGCCAATACATCTTCTAATAGAACATAGGAGATCATAGCTATATTGAGGTAGAATACTCTATTTATGATGTATAAAATTTCTTAAATAGGAGAATATATTCTTCTATGTCATGACTCACATATGTTGGATCACTTCATGTGAAATAATCCCTCATAATTTATTGGGACTATTAATATAGTGGTAGATGAGAAATGGATTAAGTCCCCTGAACTGTTAGTCCGAGACCTAGTATGTGATGAAAAGGATAATGTTATAGTAGAATTATATTTTCTCAATGGAGATACAAATCAATAGTGGTCATTTATCTAGAATAATAAATGAATAAAAAGTTTAATTCATAGAATGGTGAGCTATTATTGAAACAATCATTGAAAATTATTTTCCTCATTAGGAACAAACTAAAACAAAGAGAAAGTTCCCGAGATTAAATATAAATGAAGAAGAATGAGTTGTGATGTACCAGGAAAACATTTCAAGACTAATTATTTATTCAATAGATAATATTTGAAATATGGAATGAAATATATTCAATTTCATTGAAGGGATTAGGATATGTATTTGAAGCACAATAGTTGTTCAAAACTATCGATCATATAAATAAATAGTTTTACAAACCATTAAAACAAAGAATTAATTTTCTAGATACAATATATTAAAGACGAAATTGTATAAGAATAGGTTAGTAGAGTAAAATGAAAAAGGGAAAAAATAAAATTATAATATTAAAATAAATAAATTTTAAATATGTGAAAATTATTGGAATAAAAATCCTTGAAATTGATTGAAGGGAATGCGTTTTTTTATAAGTGTAGAAATAGGTGTCATCCGGATAATGAAAAAGAGTTGAAGAAACAAATAAATTGTGTATAATGCTTCAAAAATATAGAAACGGGGAATTATTCACACTAATTCCCTAGGAATTAAGGGAGCAATCCATAGAAGAGGACAAGAGAAAAATGCCAAACTTATGCAGTTACCACAACTGATGTGGACGTTACAGATGATGTGGTGGATTTTCCATTAATTATAGCAAAAAAATTTCTTAATTAATTATTTGATTATGGATCCTCAAATTTTTTTATATATTCCATGTTTACCATTAAATGTATATATTTCCCTATCAGCTTAGGAAATGATTTTTTAGTCAAAAAACCTAGTGGAAGTCTCACTTCTTGAAGGATGTGTTAGAGATTTACCATTATGAAACATAAATGTTCTCCATTTTCTGACTCTTTTATCATACATATGAATTAATTTTATATAGTCTTTGGTATAGACTTGGTTTCTAAATATGATGTGAAAATTTATTTCAAGGATAATAAAATTTAAATTCATGATAAAGATATGGAATTCCATGTCTTCAAAGTAGATACATCATCACCTGATTCATTTCAAGATCAACCCCTATTATCACTTATAAATTATATTCTTGGTGAATAAGTTGAAACACATTCTATGAATAGAAATGGTAATATTAATATTTAGGATGTGTTTGTTTTAAATAAATATAATTATGTATTTATTATGAAATTACCTTGGCATATAATAGAGTGTGAGGATTAGTGTTCAATTTACTAAATCCTTGATGAAAGACATATATAAATTAATTCCTATTGAATGGATAGTGTTGAATCAATATATTTGAATAAATAATAATATAATTTGTGTGACAACAAATTAATTCCACCTAGAGTATCATCATGGGGAGCCCTTTTTCTCTTTGTGAAGAATAAATATGGATCCATGAGGCTATGCATTGACTATAGAGAATCAATACTATTATGATAAAGAACATATATTCACTACCTCACATAGATGAATTATTTGATCAACTTCACAAATCCCAATATTTTTCATGAACTAAACTTTTTCTCTATATCATCAATTTTTTAGTAAACAATGATGACATTGTGAATGAGGTATATACATTACGAATTTATAGTAATTACATTTTGGTTGAATACATCACAATTTTTTTTATTAATCTAATTAATAGTGTATTCTAGGTATATCCCGATTATTTTAATTTGGAATTAAATGATGATATCATGGTGTATTTTAAGAACTGTTGTTACCATGATAATCATATATCTATCATGCATGAGTTAATTAGAAGAAAATATATATATGGAAAATTTAGCAACATAGAATTATTTATTAACGAATTTTATTTTCATATATATATATATATTGTGTCCATGTATGGAATCTTTTTTCATCTTATGATGAAAAATGAAATTATACAAATTCTTACACAAACAAACATAACTGATGTACATAGTTTCATCCATTTGGTAGGTCAATGTTAGTGATTCATTCAAAATTTTACCAATTTGCTAACCTAATAAAAAATCTTACACATAATGGGGTTAAATTCATATGAAAAAAGAAATGTGAATAATGTTATAGGGATTTTAAAATACGATTGGTCATTGATTTTATTATTACTATACCATCAAGAAATGTCCATTTTTTATATATAGTGATTTTTAAAAGAAGGGAAATTGTTTGGTCCTTTTTAAAAATGATAATTTTATTCTATATGTATCAATGAAGAAAAATAATCAGGATAAGAACTATACAACCCATGATCATGAGTTTCTTTATATATTAATTTCTTTTAAGTCACAGTAACATGAAATCAGTGGTAAAAGATGCGATATATACATAGTCAATAAGATCATAAAATAAATTTCTTTAGATAATGTTATTAGAATGAGGAAAATTTTATGGTTAAAGATAATCAAGGATTATGATTTCTTAAAATACTACCACATAGGGAAGTAATATAAGGTAGTAGACACATTGATTGGGAATGATCAAGGATTTATGACCTAAATGAGGATTGATAGGGGCCCTATTTTCATTTATCTAGTAAATAGGAATATGGAAATTATTAAGGATGGGAGACATCACCCCTTTTTTAAATGATCTTTTAACTATGATTGTTGGAAATGATAAACTCCTTCAAATATAGGGATTATAATTTTATGAATAAAATAAAACTCATGAATGATGGTAAATTGGAATAATTCAATTGAGAATATGGTGTTATAAAATTTATAAAAATACTATGTGGTCAATCTATACATGAGATAAAAAGGATTTTTTTGGATAATGACCATAACTATAATTTCTCTTCAAAACATTGTATAACAATGATTTAAATCCATTTGAGGGAAAAAATTTGTTAGATGAAATGAAGTTAAAAATTTGAGATTTTATATAAGTATGAATGGTTTTCCAATATGTGAATACTAATAGATACCATTCTATTGGGGTTAGGAAACCTATTCCAATTCCTTTTTTGATAATGGATGATATTACTATGAAATTGTTCACAGGATTACCAATGAATCTGTGATGTAATGTTTCAATATGGGTTATTATTTTTTTCTAACCAAATATATATTTTTACATGTTAAAGTGGAATATTTACTTCTTGAGAACATTGATGAGAACTATATCAATAATTTTTAAGAGTTCATAGAACACATCATTCAATTTTTTTACATCATGATAACTAATTTATATCAAAATTAAGGAAGAGTATTCAGAATTATATTGATACTGAGATTCATTTAAGAACCTCCTACCATCCTCAAAATTATGGACAATATGAATGGACTACTAAAATAATGGAATCAATCAATAAGAAGTGATCACATGACATTCAAGGTATGTGATTATAGTATTTACCTTTATAGAGTATTCCTAAAATAATAGTTTCCATACAAGTACTCAAATATAAATATATGTAGAATTATATGGAATAAGATGCTCTAATATAAATTGATAGTATGATGTTTTTAATCGTAAACATGTTGTCCCAATACCTATTAGGGGTAAAAATAATAATAAATATTAATCATATTCATATTAAATGAATTTAATGTAGGAAAAATAGTTTGGATGATAACCAGAGGAATGATTTTAAATTTCTTGCAGGAGATCATTTTTTCCCTAATGCATATTCATGGATCTGTGACATATAGTTTGTTAAAATTGAGAAACTAAGCCCTAGGTATATTGTAACTTTTGAAATTCTGCAAATAATTG
This sequence comes from Viscum album, assembly GCA_963277665.1. Lineage (NCBI taxonomy): Eukaryota > Viridiplantae > Streptophyta > Magnoliopsida > Santalales > Viscaceae > Viscum > Viscum album. Next base: position 1,717,175,247 of record OY728125.1, read on the forward strand.
GAGCTGTGTATTGAAATATGAAATTCCCTCATTCCCATATAAAGTACACATGTGTTTCATATATCATTATTAAGGAAGTACATGGGAGACCCAACACTTATACTCACATATGAAGAAATCGAATTTGATCAGGATCTATCTTACTATAATGAGACAATCAAGATTATTGATACTAGAGAAAAAATATTTTAGGGAATTGGATGACTCTGTAGGTAAATGTACTTTTGAGAAACACTAAAATGTTTGTAACTACATGATTTCATAATTAAGAGCCACATTGATTAATTTAGAAAGTATTATCCATGAAAATTTTAAGGATAAAGTTTTTATAGTAGGGAAGAATGTAACACCCAAGATTCAATTATAGTAAGTAAACATTATATTTTAATAAAACTATAAGAAAATTAACATTTTAATATTTCTAGTGAAAAATTAATCTTTTATAGGATTAACATCAATTTGTAACATCCTTGGTCAAAATAAGTTGGGATTTTTTTTTAAATTTTCTCTTTGAAATATAATTTTTTGAATAATTGAAAGTGTAGTGTTAGTTATACAAATTTTAATTTATAATTATGTTTCATAATTTTGAAAATTAAAAATTTGTTGAATATAGACAGAATTATAACATCATTTAAAGGTAAGAAGTCCTATCTTTCAGAATTGTTTTCCCTCAAAAACTATTTATCTTCGAAAAACCATAATATCGATCCATCTTAGTTAATTAAAATAATCATTAATAATGAATTATTTATATTAAATTTATATATTATACATCTAACTAAATTATTTTAAATCCATAAAATTAATATTTGTTGACATATATCTGATATATGATCATGTTATACTTACATTTTGAATATCATGAAAACACATTTTTTATACTAATCGTGGGATTATTTTAAAACAAAATTCTGAAAATTATCTGATTTCAATTTGATAAAATGTATTACATATTTAAAATTATAATAAATAAGAAAATTTATTATGGTGAACATAATTTTTAATCATATTGAATATTAAATACTGTAAAAATTAGTTACTACAATTAATGCTACAACGAGGCTAATTGTGTTAAATGAAATTGTGTTAAATTAAATTTTCCATAAAAAATCTTTTATTTTAAAATTTTTATTTCATAATTAAAAGAAGGGTTTAAAAATTATCTAACATGTCACATTTAATTTTATCCTTAATGGATAAATTACATAGTTTAAAAAACTAGTGATGACAGTGAAAAGTAAAATGATATATTTAAGTAGCCATGAAGGTAAAAGAAAATAACATATTTAAAAGATTTTGATTTACAGTGTTATAGGATTGGATCGACCTTGTCATTCATCAAATTAATTATTTAACAATATTGGAGGATCTTGGGGCGAGGGTGAATTTCTATTATTGGATAGGTTATAGTATTTAGAAAAACACCACTCATCCTCAATTATAAATGGGAACTCTCTACACATTACTTCTTCCCAACTATAAATCAATTTATCATTACTAATCCATGAATAAATATGTTACCAACACCCTTTTTCAAATTATATAGGTTATTTACTTCTCAATAGGCCAATCCTATGGTTCTTAATTAGATATCAAAAGGAGGGTTCTTTAAGGGAAGGTAATTGTCTTCACCGAACTATTTCTTTTTTTACATATTACTTTATCACCATAAATTATATCTTAAAATTTAATATATAATAACACCAATGTATCTAATATAATTATATCATATTATTTTTATGAAATAATATTTTCTATCTTATTCATCAAATGGGAATCAAATCCATCACTTGTTTATATGGAAGACTAGCGCCTCATGAACCTATGTAATTTTTCTATCACTGAATCAAATGGATAGAAATAATAATGGATGTAATAACTAAAAATGATACATATTACTATATATTTATTATTAAGAATTAATAGATCATTGAATTCAATACCCTTTGACCCATTAATGTAATGATATTGTCTCTTGTGTGTGTGTTTGACCTACCATCTCCATTAAGTGATGTGATTCATTTCCTATGTGAAAATTTGAAGAATAATTCAAAAAAGGTATATAATAAAAAATATTATATTTTTTATATTCATATTATTATATATATGGTGGATATACAATCAATTCATAAGAACTAGATCATCTGTGAGAAATCATGTATGAGAAAACGAAGTAGTTATCACCCAAACAATGGTAATAACGAAACATTATTAGCAAATGATGCATAAGATGTTACTATAGAATCATATTTGATATTTTAAATATAAATATGGTCATTTTATAAATTATAAAATTCTTTAAACCATTATACAAGAGGTTAGTTCATGTAAAACTAAAATTATTTGTGAGGTAAGGGACATCGTCTCAATTAACACTCCATTGAGATATATTTGTTATTATCCACCTATTCCATTTTATGTGGTGTATATACATCTATATAGATGTATTTAAAATGAATAAATATTTTTTCATTATGATTAATGTCTCAATACATAACTACTATTTCAAGGGGGTTCAATATAAATGTTATGAAAGAGGTAATATCCTATTTTATAATCTCACATTATTTTGGGATTATTTTTATTCTTATTTAAGGAATTATATTATTTATCTTTCATAAGATCCAATAATTTTCTTATCCATTTTATATTTAATATGTTTCTATATTTCCTTCAAAATTATCCTATCCATGGTAATTTATTCATGAAATTAAATGTTTAATGAAAAATCAATTTTATTTCTCTTTAAATCAGATATATTTTTCTTCTAAGTTGATGTTTTCCCTAAAACTATTAAAATAGTCATTTAATTTAATATAATTACTTATTAATGAAATTATAAATTGTCCATTACTTTTAAAATAGGGTTTTAATGTAATATTTATTATTTATTTCCAAAAGGTAATTTTTTTCTACCCATTCAAAAAATCAAAAGTAATGTTTTTTAATATATACGACAACAACTATCCTCCCTGACCACCTTTACCATTTTACAAAAAAATTTTTATTAATTTTTTTAAATGGTTTTAGATATAAAAAATATGAAATATTTTTTCACATTCATTCCCATTATTCTGTAAATTGACTAGAATATATAGTAAAAATATAAATTCTTGATGATTCTATGTTTACCTCCCATTTCTTGAATTATTTTGTTATTATTAAAATTATCTTGAGAAAACCACATCCTTGTGATATTTTTTCATTGGAAATTACAGTTATCATAAATTTCTATATTATTTATAACAATGAAAATATTTTTTTCTAAACCATATACCAATTATATATATAGTTTTTACATTGAATGTTAATTCGCTAGCTATGAAAATATTAATAAATACTTATTTTTTAATGAATCTATTTTTTTGTGGATAAATAATTAGGAGAATGAATTAAATAAATCATTAGATTTATGAGGAATTATTTGGACATACATTAATAGTTGGGGGTAATAATTTTATAGAACATCTATTCATTTATAGGTCTCATGAGAAAAATTATTTGGCCAAATTAAATATCTGTTACCCATAGTATTAAATATTCATGGACCAGTGTATTAACAATATAGATATAATGAAGTCTAATATCATGACATCTAGTATTAGGAATTTACTTAATTAGGAATCTAAATATTATTATTAATTATAATATTGAAATGATATTATCCATTGTATGTATTTGGTGATCAACTTATTGGTTAAAGGGAATTTGTTTTTATTTATTTAAATTTACATATCTATTTTTTCTTATCTAATCATTATTTTCATGATATTGATTAAATTTCATGTGTTTTTAGTCATTTACATTGTCAAATGATTTTTTTTAATCTTGAAATATTTTTTTCGTATATATTCCTTACCGTTAATTTGAGCTCAACGTTATTTTGTTTCCTTTCCCCTTGATATTAAGTTAATTAGTTGAATGAGTTCATGTATTCTGTATTTTTTCCAATGCTATGTTTTATATTTTTTCCACAATTTAAAATGGGTTTCATGTATGTATCTGTCTCTCCAGGAAAACTAAACTAATTGGTCCTATGGTATTTCACCAATTGTATCTATTATAATGTAATAAAGTAACCACCATATCTTGGTTACAAGAGTTGGGCTTTCTATATTATCCAATAAATTATAATATAAAATGAACAAACAACATATCAACATTTACATTAAATCAAATTTCTCATTCCCTTATATTCAATCCTCTTTTATATAAACCTAATTTCACAATAATATATTTCTCAGTAATAAATGTTTTAAAAAATAATTATGTTCATATAAAAAAAATAAACATTCAACAATCCTTACAATAATATTTATGTCAAAACAAATATCCAGACACATTTAATAAATCCATTAATGTTAATAAAACATATTATTAAATTCAGAATAAAATATTTTTCATATGTAGGTATTGCATCATGAATCATGAATTTTGGTGATTCACATGATAAAAAAACTAAACAATTTAATGAATAATTTTTAAAAAACCAGTAAATAATTCATTTGAATATGAAAATTTTAAACAATTTGGATCAAAAAATAATTCTCAAAAACTTTATTAATAATAGGTTGTGCCTATTTATGCCAGAATAAATGCGTTTTCAATATTAACAAATTACATTTCTACTATATTTTTTTATTATTGAGTATATTTGGGATTTACTACATTTCCTAAAAATTATTTTTCTTAAAACACCACATCTTTATTAACTTAGACTTCATTGAACTTCCACAAAATCTTCTCCATGATATTAATAAATTCTATCATTAAATTTCTAGTCTCAAGGGATATCAAATGGAATTATTCTACAAAATATAGGAATGGGTAGTGAATTTTCCATTTTATCAATTTTAAATTAAAAATAACTCAATAAAATATTAATTACACAACTATAAGGTGACCATATAAAATTATTTATTCTTATTGTATTGAAACAATGATGATAGTGAAAATGTATGGTGGAGAAGGTGTTTTAGTTAAACCTTCAAATCCAAATTTTTATTCATCATAGTTAGAATGAAATTATGATTTCTATTATAGTTACTATATTATACATAGATTGAATTTTGGGTTATATTATTTGAACTTTATGGGATCATTTTACATAGTTTCTAATGATGTGATAAAGGTTACCCTTATAATGCTCAATAAGCTCCCTAAAAACCACCTTATTATTTTTAGGATTATGACTCCCCTAACCTATCTAAATTATACTAAAACAGTATCACTCAATTATGATCATGAGAAAAACATGTAATGTATTCAATTAAAAATATTATATAAATGATATAAATTTTTTACAAAGTGAAAATATTGAATGACTGGTTTGATCCCTATAAAGGGATCCAATTAATTGATTTTTTATAATAGGTCCTAATAAAATTTGATATCTTAAATACCTTAGAATAATTTAGTCTATTAATACAATAATCAGTCTATATAATTCTTCCAATCACTCACTTTTTCACCTATTTATTATTTTCTTCTTTATAAAATATTTAGAGGAAATATAAATATGTCTTATTCTTTGTTGTGTTGTGTAAATGTGTGGAATGAAATTAAATAATTTTTAATTAGGGATGTAATTTTAAAATGTTTCCAAATTCACACTTATTTCTTAATGATTTATTTCTATTGTTTATTACATGTATTTTTTTTATTAAATAAGATAAGTGATCATAGGTATCACCATTGTCTAAAAAATTTATAAGTTTTCAAAATAACTACTTTTTTTAATTGATTATAATATTCATATTCATTTTTTATTAAATGGTATTTATTATCTAACCATCAAAAAAAACTACCATATAAAAATAAAAAATATTTTCAAATATATAATTGAGAATATTATGTGTTTAATTATATATTAAATCAATATATTCATAAACTTTATAAATTATGATATATTACTATAGTCTATATTAATTATTTAATTTTAATAATACAAATGTGTCCATCATTATAAAAGAAACATTGAATAAAATGTTGAAACTATCAATAACGCGAGAAGTTGGTATGAATATGATATAATTTTTTTTTCAAAATTAAGATTCTATATTATTTTAATGATAATAAATTTATGGAATATGAAAAAATTTGAGAACCTTTTAAAGGAAAAACATTATAGGATTTAAAATGTTATAATGAAGAAATGAAAAATGACATAATTGATTGATACCACCACCAATAATTCAGATATAATGTATTAGTATAAATTTAATATGATAAATCCATCATTAACACTTAGTTTTATATAAAAATTGATGGTTTTTATAAGGACTATAAACCTAGAAATGAGGAATATAATCAAAAATTAAAGAATGATATTTATGATTACAAATCAACAGTAGTGTACATTATTAAAGATGAAAAAAAAATCTAGACATCAATTCATATTTTTAATATATTTTTATTATATATTGATATTAATTAGAACACTATTAATGATGGTTCTATATTATGTTTTTTATTTTTAAAAATAATAATATAAATAATATATTTATATTAAAATGTTCCCCATACAATAATGAATTATCTCAATAGTGATATTAAGAGATCTAAAAGGGAAAAAATACTAACAGACAATTATTTGTTAATAAATCAAATAACTAATTACTAAATTTATAATTGTGAGGATTAATAATAATTAATAAATACATATATATTTATCAGAGATATTTTTTGATTTTAAAGTTATTAATTTATGGAAAATTTATTATTGAAATTATTATTATTAGGTAACATGTTATTAGTATTATCACTATTACTATTATTTTTTATGGTGTTAATATTTAGAATGGAGTATTCCCACCCACCCTTTTCATTTCATTAATATAATGGACATGGATGATCTCTCTTACCTTATCCCCTCTCCAATGAAATGATTATCCCTCTCTACCTATATATATATATATATATATATATATATTCTTCTTTGGTTATATTATTTTTTCCAAAATTTTCATTTATTCTTTCATTACCAACCATCTTTCCAAAGGTGAGTTGTTCTGACAACTGTTTAAATGAGACTTAGACTATTAACCATTCAATCCATGAGTATGGTAGGTTGAATCATCTCATTATGGATATTATCAAATAATAACATACTCTCATATATAATAATGTCATTTTCTTAAAATCTACCCTATTAAAAATACTTATGTAAGGGTTTCCCAAAAATTCATTCATCACTTATTAGGCATGGGATAACTATCCATCTCACTACTTTTGTAATGACCCATCATGATTTTCAATAACTCATCTGCCTGTGTTTGGATTTTTATTCATGGTATTGATTTTTCTAGAGAAACTGGTCTATTTTATATTCTCTAGGTGTTTACATGTATTTAAATATTTACACACCATGTATTTTTCATTGGGAATATTATGTGATTCTCACATACTAGTGAAATATCTAGATACCATGAAATGTGGTCATGTTTTGTAATGATTGAATCATATATTTTAATCTATGGTGATGTGTTTTATGGAGAAACTCTTTAATCTAGACATAAATTATGTGAAATGATTACAATCCATGTATTACTTAGGATTAGACCTTTTTAGGATGTTGTTGGGGGTCTTTAACCTTTCACGGGACCATGCATCCTCCCTCTAATTCCCCTAGGTGATTTTGGGTGATTTTCGAGATCTATGATTCCATTGGATTGATCCTTTTCCAATAAATTGTCATGTTTGTTGTGTTGCATCTCTATAAATTTATAGTCCTTTTACTTCATCATTCTATTGGGTGAGGCTAATGTATTATTTGCGTTAGTATTTATGATTCATGATTTTTTGGTGTTTTCTATCGATTATTTAGAGTCTCTAGTTATACCTTGTCAATATAAGGTCGATATATGTTTTTTCAATATCCATTTTCAAATAAAGATGCAGTTCCATTGTTCTTGAGGTTTGTGTTTCCATAAAAAAAATTAATTTTAAGAATTTTTTATCTTTCTTGAAAAATTAATTTCAATTATTCATTGAATTTTGTTAATTTTTTAAGTTTTATCTTGTAAATATTAATGTTTTGAAATTATTTCTTAAAAAAATTGTTTTTGTCACACCAATTACTTGATTAACTATTTGAGTAGGGATTTGGATCTAGAAATGGGGTTGCAAACACTAAAGTGTATTGTTTGGATTTGATTTTTTTTTAAATTGTAATTATGGTTCTAAAATATATTTTTGACAATGGAACATTGGGAAGATTTGGTGCATTGAGAAATAAACATCGATAACCGTAGTGAGTGTGGAACTATCATGGGATACATTTGAGATATTAATGGATAGTGGAAGAACTAAATATGGGTTGGTACCAATTATTTACTAGTTTTTAATATATTATGTTTATTATTTAGTCTCATAGGATATCTCCCAATATAGATAGCTTAGTCATTTATCATAATTTATCGTATGATCATTTTTAACATGGATTGTTTCTCACATTCTTTTATATAGTATTTTAACACATGGATTCACATGATATGTTATTTCATTGATATGTGTTTACTTTTCTACCTCTTAGTATATGCATTGAAATTACTATTTTATCACTTCTACTTGTAATATTTTTGTATTTGATAATATGAATATATTTTATGAAATCTAGAGGAAAATAATTTACAATTGGGATGGGGTATTAAAAATATTCATTGTAAATTTATTTTTGTTTTAAAATCTGGAACTATTGTATTATTTATATTTGTACTTATATAGTCTATGTGGTGGTTTCCTACTAGGATTTTTTCTTACACCATAATATTGAATTTGGGATATTGAAGATGTTGTATTGAAGGATTCAGATAAAGAGAGGTTCATATTCTAGTTTTTTATCTTTTATTATTGTTATTACCTTTGGTTCAGCTTGATTTTGAGGTAACTATTGGCCATGTAGATTCTTGTTGGTCTTCCATTATTCATACTATATGGTCCAGCCAGTTTTTCATAGGACTTATAGCTCTGGATGAAACTTATTATTCCATGTTTACTCAGGTTGTATATATGGTTTTTTTATATATGAAATTTGTTTCCATTATATTTGGTATACCTCAATTTTAAGGGCTTGATTATATGGTATGCCTAGTTTACATTGGTCGGTATGTTTCAATTTGACATAAGTAAATCATCAGAATTTAGTGTGTTAACAATGGTTGAGTTCGGTTTGGTTTCTTGATTAGGAAGATTTCAGGACCGTCAAGATTCAAGTAGTAAGTGGAGGATTGTTTCAAGACTTCTCACTTCGGTGTTCGAACATGAGTTACCATGGATGGTAAAAAAATTAACTAGTCTGAGAATTTGAGTTTGTGTTCATTTTAATGCAATTAATGTGATGTTTATTTCACTAGAACTATTCTTTCATGGAGTATTTTAATTTTTTATATAATTCATAATTTCATTACGTTCTTGATGTTTTAAAGCATGAACATGAATTCATGAAGTTTTCCCATTGTTTTTTAATATCTTCTCAATATGATTGGTCATTTTTTATGATTAATATAAAATTCATTTGAGAAAAGATATTTTAATTTTAGGGAAGAAGCTATGATACTAGATCTATAGGTAAATCCTCCAGTGGACCCTTATTTGATAGAAGTTGTAATCCTGACTATTCAGACAATGGGTCATGTAGGTATTGTAATTCTTGAACATGTGCTAGATCATGGATTTGGATTTACTAAGAAGAATCCACCCATAATCATTGGTGGTAGGGTAATGAAGGAATATAAAGAGTGTATGGAGTGGATTGGGAGGATCTTTAGATTCTTGAGTACACTTAAAGATCATATGGTGGGGTTTTCCTTATACATGATCAAGGGAATGGGAAGGAAATGGTATGACTCTTAATAAAAGATAATTTTCAAGATGAATGTACCTAGTATTATTTCATTAAAATTTTAAATGAATTTTTTTAACTTGAGACAATATGTGTGGTGGTGACCCATGTGTTTCTAACATTTGTGATGGGAGAGCATACCATTTTGGAGTATTCCACCCAGGTTGCTGAGCTGGTACATCTAGAACTAGAGAAAGACACTAATGATTATCAAATGTCTTAGAGGATTGTGATGTGATGTTGGAATTATATTCTATCAATTTTAATTATCATGTATTATCTGAATTTCATATAGGTGGTTGAAAATGGATCTTTGAAAATGTATACATAGATAGAAAAATAGTTATGGGTGGAGATTCTGTTGGTGGAATTGTTATCCAATGTGTATCTTATAGCGAGAAATTTCATATAAAAGGTATTCATTATAATTTTGGACAAGTTTTGGGGGATTAATTAGGATAAAAATAGAATATTTTCTATCAATATTGGTATAAATGCCATGCCAAGAAAAATTGGGTGAATAATCCAAATATGTTTCATCACTGTGGAAAAACTACCACCTGAAACATTATTTTGAAAGGATATATTTATGGAAGTAATAAAAGATCTTTTCTCACCAAGGATTCATAGGTTGTTATTGATTGTTATTATAGAGGTTGGTCTAATCAATAGGCTAATGTATGTTTTCATGTGGCTAATAAATGATGTCTTTATGTGGTAGCATATACACTTGAGGTATCTGATGCAGTTCCAACTACATATAGAGTTATGGTGATTATGGAATATTTTATTGTAGTATCTTTGTTTGATATAGATGATACTCATTCATTTATATCAGCAATTCATTTTTATGTGTGGGTATTATATTTTAATCTTATTCTATACTTTTTCAAACATTCCACACCTTTGGGAAGAATGTCCAAACAAGGTTTTAAGTGACATTAGTGTTGGATAATGATAGATGACAATGTGGTGGTATGGGACTTTTTATTTCTTAATGTTTAAAATTTTTTCATGATTATTAGAATTTATTGGATGATTTGTGTTAAGGAATAGATACACTTTAATCGCCTCCGAGTTCAATTCTATCTTCCTCTGGGGTCAATCATTTTTTCATGATGAATTAGACTTTATATAGGGAAGGGAAGGATTGGGTTCCCTTTTTGATAAGGTAATCACATTCCAGTTATAAGAGTTGTTTCTTGATGTAGTTGACCCTTTATTCTGTAGTTGAATTTATTCAATGGTGATTACGTAACTCGATGTATTTCTAGATGTTTTTTTTGGGTTTTACTCTTTAGAGAGAGGTTAAGTTTACTATAGACCTAACTTCTAGTTCGATGAAAATTTCTAATCCATCATACCATATAATAGTTGCTGAGTTGGTGGAATATAATGTCGAGCTTGAGGATCAAAAGGATAAAGTATTTATTCATCCAATCTTGTCACTATGGAATTTTCCTGTACTCTTTGATAAGAATGAATATGCGAGTCTCATACATTTAAAGTATTATCACAAGTTAAAACAGGTTATTGTTAAGGACAAATATCATTTTCCAAGGATTGATGTACATTTATACTGCCTTAAAGGGGCATGTTGGTATTCAAAAATTGAATTTCTTTCACAGTATCACCATTTGAGTGTCCGGGAAGAGGATATACCTAAACAATGTTTTAGGTTTCGATATGTAAATTTTGAGCTTTTTGTAATCAAATTAATTATCACTAATGATGTTGTGGTCATTAAAGTGTTGTTGAATCATATCTTATCAAATCTTTCTTCATTTCATGAACTATTTTGTTTTTGTATTCATTGATGATATATTGATGTACTCTATGATAGTGGAGGAGCACATGGGCCATTTGGATATCATTCTTAAAACATTGAAGGAACATCATCTGTATGGAATGCATTCTAAATTTTGGTTTTTGAATTGAGAAGTGAAATTTCTATGTCCTTGTTTCTCTATTAGGGACATCTCAGTGGATCTAAAAATGGAATAGGATGTTATCTATTGCAAGAAACCCAATAATACATTTGTGATTAGGAGCTTCATGGGGTTTCTAGGTTACAATGGATATTTTGTTCATGATTTCTCAAATCTCACATCTTCAATGATGGATTTAAACCATATGGCTATAATATTTCAATAGAATGGAAAATGTAAGAGACATTTTGGGGAGATAAATGTGATTTTTTATTCATCACTAGTTTTTATTCTTTTGAAACCGGGTTTGGGATAAGGTCTTTTCTATGATGATTTTTGGCATGGGTTTTAGATGTGTCTTAATATAGGGTAAACAGATGGTAACCTATGGATCTAACTAGTTATAAAATCATGAGATTAACCACCCTACCCATAAACTTGGCTTGGAAGTGGTTATTAATAAACCAAAAACATGAAAATACTATCTCTTTGTGGAGTGGTTTACTGTATATTTAGATCATAATTTAATGAAATATATTTTCACTGAAAGGGATATAAACATGCGACATATACATTAGGTGGAGTATCTTTAGACATTCTATTTTGATATTGTATACACTCATGGGGAATTGAATGTGGTTTCTGATGTATTGATAAAAAAATTACCAATACATGTCGTGATGGAATTAGTTGGAAATTTGTATCTGATGAGTCTATTTGATGAGATGTGCTTTGGAGTAAAAGGGGTCGGTTGGCAGGTGTTTTTGGAATCAATGAAAGATGAATCATATTTTGATGATAATTCTCCTATCCAGAAGGGGATATATACTGTTTTCTAATGATTGCATAAAATCCTTTATGGTGGGGAGATATTGGGCGATTGGTTTAAGTCTCCCAATGACACTTTGTTTTTCTGTAGTTTGTTTTTCCTATTTTCCATGAGGTGGGAGTTGAAAGGGAAATTAAAATGGGTTTTATTTTTATTTTTACTCTAGGGATACAAAGATTTGTTATTATTTTATACATAGATATTGGTGTGAGGGTATGAGACAGTTGTTTTCATATTTTTTTTATCATAGTGTCTTACTTTTTAGAGAATTATGGTCGAACATTAGTGACCTGCATGTTTGTTAAAGGACCTACCCATTTGGGTATGTAAGTGTGATAATATTTACATGGATATCATTATTAGTTTTTCATAATCTTTTAATGGGAAGAATGTGATTTGTGTTTCTATTGACCATCTCACAAAATCAGTGTATTTCATAACTATCAAGAGGATGATAAATGTGGAACAACATGGGGAAATGTATTTTAAAGATATTTTGAGATGTTATAGGGTTTCCTCTATGGTTATATATGATAGGGACTTGAGGTTCATATCTGGGTACTGTATTGGTTTATAATAGGTTATGTTTTCCCATGTGAAATTGAGAATGACTTATCACCCATTGATGGATTGAATGATAGATATAGATATCTAGGTTCTTGAGGGTATGCTCTAGGATTGGGTGCTTGATTTTGGAGGATATTGAAAAATTAATTTGAATCTGGTCTAATTTTCCTATAAAAATATTTATCTGGATTGAAAAAATATGGATCCCTTTAGGGCCTTGTATGGGTTACCATGTAGATCACCCTTGTTCTTCGTAGAGTTGGGAGAGTGATCATTGGATGGGTTTAGTCTCATTTAGGAGATGACATAAAATGTTAAGTTAATTTGTAAGATGATACTCATGGTATAGAATCATCAAAAATATTATGTAGACCATCATCATCAGCCACTATAGTTCTAGGTTGGATATCGTGTATTTATAATAGTTTCACCTCACATGGGATGTCTTAATTTGGGTATGTAGGGTAAGTTTGCAACATGGAATTTGGACCACTTTGAGATCATTGGTCGACTAATAAAGGTGGTATATCGGATGGAAATTCAATCTGGTTGAATTTTATCTATGAAGGATTCAATTTTTTTCCAGTTATGTTCGTATCAAACAAATCCTTTCTATTTGGTTGAATGTGAGGATGCTAATCCTGATCCCGGTACACCAATTTTTTAGGAACCATTATTGATTATAGATATATAGGATAAGGTACATTATACTAAAATGATTTATGTGGTTTGGGTACTATGGCAGTGTGGATGATATATAAATGCGACATGGGGGTAGGGATCATTAACAAGGATGTAGTGTCCTTTTATTTTTTATGAGTCTTGGAATATGAAAACATTCTAAGGATAAAAATACTTTATGGGGGTAATATTGTAACATCCGATTATGCTTTTATGGGAATCCTTTCTCATGTTTTGATTTTTATTATGGGTTTTGAGTTTTCTATAGAAACTAGGGTATTTATTTTCTTCCAGGAATTTTCTTGTTTTATAGTTTACACACCATGTATATGTATCTAAGAATAATCCATGAGTCTCATATTAGGTGAAATATTTACACATTATGAAAAGGGTTCAAATCATGTAATGGCTGAAACATATATTTTTATCTAGGGAAACACATTTTTATCCTAACTATTGAATCCAGAAATATAAGCCATGAAATTATTACACATCATGTATTTATCCGGATGAGTTCTATTTTATGGTTATTTTGGGTATTTATCCATTCATTTAGATATACCACTCGATCACTAAGGAGATTTTGGGTAATTTTGGTGATCTCCACTCCTTTCAGATTGTGCTTTCGTTGATCAATCATCAAGTTCAATGTGATGTATCTATATGGGTTTCTAATCCTTATGCTTCTATTTTCTATTAGGTTAATTTTATTTGATGGTTTTTTTAAATTTGATTCAGTATTGATTGGTGTGTTCTATTGATCGTTTCAAGTCTCTTTTATTTCCTTGTATTTCGAAGGGAAATCATAAGTTTTAAAATCTAATTTGTCAAAGGAAAATTGGGGTCCATCATTTGTGAGGATGGTGTGTCTATAAAATTTGTTAATTTTATGAATTGATTATATTTTTTGTATAATTAATTTTGGTTGTTTATTAAATTGAATTGATTTTTGGTTTCAAGGGTCCTCCTGGAATGATAAATGATTTAAATGGATTTTTCAATAAAAACTAGTTTTTTAACCATGTGTTTGATTGAATTATTGAGATGGATTTTTTATTTAAAAATGGGTTTTCAAACACAAAAGTGGATTTTATTGGTTTTGAAAATATTTTAAAAATTGTGAGCATGATTTTGAAATAGATTTTTGAAAATGGTTCATTGGGTACCTTGGGTGCGTCATGAAATAGATATGGATTAGCTTAGTGAATTTGGCACATCTTGGATAGTTTTGGGATATTTATAGACTATTTTAGTACTAGATGTTTGTTGTTACCAACATATTCCCAATTTAATATCTATTATGTCTAGAATATATTCCCATAGTCTAGGGCTTAACACATAGTTCTTTTTCAATTATGGTTGTTTATTTCAAGATAAATTTTATCATGGATTGTTCCTCATAGGTTTTTATATGACATCGTACCATATGTCTTCACATGATAGATTATTTCATTGACATGTGTTTACATTCTTACCTTTTGGTGTATGAATTGGAATTCCTACTTTATCAATAATACATTTCATATTATTTTATATGATAATATGAAATTACATGATGAAATTCAATGAAAAACCAGTTTCTATTTTCTTTGGATTTATGAAAAATCAGTATAAAAATGTTTCTGTTATAAATACTAGAGGTGTTTTTATATTGATATTAGACCTTTTATAGGCTCTATGGTGGTATTATACAACCATTGTGATCATAAAATACTACTTACTAGTGTGGTTCTAAATGCTGTATTGCATGATTCTAGTAAAAGTAAGGGAATCTTGTAGCATGATGAATTATCTTGTTTTTTTTCCTTCAGTTTAAGTTGGTTTGGAAGTGACTATTGGCCACATGGAGACTTCTTTGTCTTTATTTATTTATAAATTTCGGTTTGGATGGTTTATATTAGATTGTATGGTTCTATATTTATCATTTTATTCTTCTAGTACTCTGGTTGTATGGGTGGTTTTGTTATAAATGAGACATGTTTCCTTTATCTTTGTTATAACTCACCATGATGTTCTTGCTAGAGTGGCTTGTCTTTTTGACCTAGGTTGGTCTATTACAACACTGGTCTTTGGATAAACTCTTCTGTACCCTATTTGGGTCAAGGGATAAACCCCTATGTACCCTATTTAGGGCATGGGACCACCTCATCTATATCCTTTGATTCCCTAAACAATAATCATTACCCAATGCATTGTATGGCTATAATGGACCCATCCATAACATAATCTATTCAATTATATACTAGAAAATCAAATTTTTATCATTTCATCATATCTTAACCAGTGAAAAATAGGTTTAATCAATATATACTCCTCATAATAATAAATTATAGTAATAATTAATAAAAATCATATCATTAGAACATATCCTTAAGGAAGAAAAAGTAACATAAATGGATATTGTAATAATTGAAAATATAATTAAAACATCACTAGAAGACTTATTGAGGAAAACCCCTAATCATTTAAAAATAACTTATTTAAAATTTAAATATTACTAAAATATTAGGGTTTTTTTATAATGAACAATTAATGAATGTAATAGAATATCGAATGAAATAAGTACTCGCGATGGAAGGAAATGTCCTTCATATTTATATATTAAAACAAATATTTAATTAAAAAATTTGGTAAAAAAATCACCATTTATAAAACTACTATATTATTACATTTAAAATGTTTTCTACATTGTTTAAAATGTTTAAATATCACATAAAACAATATTCATATAGTAAAAAATTCATTATTAACATCATTTTAATGAAAATATATACATTGGATAAAATAGAATCATGACCAAATATAAAAATAGATCTACTATTTGGGAATAGAATATTTTGGCCTTTTCATTATTTAAATAAAATAATATGAATGGAAAAATTGTAATATTTAAAACTATAAATATAAAAATATAATTATAGGATTTTAATTGGATAGATCATAAAATTTCATCCAGAAAAATTTAATCATATACGTTCCTGGTAAAAAAGTGAGAATGTAACATAATATCATTACCATTTTGGTTAAATTTAAATCATAATATCACCGAATTATATAACATAAAATAATACATTAAATGGTTTTAATATAAAAAAATTCATGATATATCACTTAAAAGTGGAATTATATACACCAAAATAAAGAAACAAGTGGTGAACATGACATATGTCTCACAGAATCACAAGTGATACAAGAAACTATACATCAAATATAATTTTCTTTTTTATTGATTTTATCCTCTGGTGTAACAAATTTATAGTTATTAAAATTATATTAAATAATAATATTAACACATTTACAAATATAAAAGGTTTATATATAAAAAATTATCCCTCACTCATTTAAAATTAGTCTCTATAATTGAAAATTTTGGGGTTAAATGCTTCTGTTTTCATATATTTTTGGAATTAGCGGACATGATCCATTTCATTTAATCATAGTTTTAATATATCCAAAATGTTAATTATGAAATTAAAATCATATATATTCAATATATGTATATTTATAATCATTCATATATAGTTTTGACGAACAATTAATTACAACATTGTGTATAAAAGGTAGCATATACGTATGCATGACGGGGGTTTTCAATTTCTCAACAGATAGAAAAAATTGTATATAATAAATAAAAATAAAAATACTATAATAATATCACATGTACAGTCAATATTTATTAAATCAATCATCATAATCAATAATGTGAAGAAATTATGTGAAGTGAATCACATCTCTATGTGGAGGTTGTAGTCCACACATACACATGAGTTAAACATTAATTTCCCATATGAAAGGAAGGAGGTGTAAAATGGGTGTACCATAATCCTAATAATATTTTAGTATATTTTTTATAATTAATTTTTATGTTATAATAGATATAATAGATTTAAAATAAGTATAAGAAAATATAATATTTTAAAGATTATGGAAAGACAATTACTTCTTTATTGAGAGACGTCATTTTGTTTTCAAGTTTAACATTCATAGGATGGTATTTAGGGAAAAAAATATATTTGATGAAAGAAATTATACATATAAAAAATAATGTTATTGAATTGATAAAACAACCTAGTTTTTATTTACATCCTTTATTTTTTATTATCTGTTGGTCTTTGGATTTTTTATTGTGTTTTGGGTGTTTTTGATGAAATTTGGCGTTTTAGTCTATTCTTCCCTTATTTCACTAATTGAGTGCACAATCAGGGAGAAAACACGAGACATCCTGATTTTGATTCCCTTTTAAGTCCATTTTACTATTTTTCGGTAAGGGTTTCCAAGGTATCACATAGTTTGACTCAAACTGTGCAGCTCATAGGAGTAATTGTTTGAGTCATTGGGTGTTTCTGGATAAGGGTTTACTTTTTGAGAATGGTTAATCCAAACCATATGAGAATCACATGCATGGTTCTATAATTTTTAATAGAAACAAACCAAATAGTTTCCACATATATTTCCAAATAGTGAAACTAAAGCATGTGAGTTCCCTATGAGTCTGGTAATGGGAGAACATTTGGTGCACAATTTTCTAAACCATGTGACCAAACTGTCTGCAATTCCCAAATCCTTAAAAAATAAATTTTTATCATCATATACCTCTTTTATTTTTACCATAAAACTTTTCCCCTACCCCTAATTTTTTCTAATGAGACATAATGGGGGCTCCTCCCATTATCCTTACATCTCCCCTCCTCCTCCCATGGGGGAATCTAAGGATTTTTTCACCTTTTGGGGCTAAATATTCAAGTTAATCTCCTCCAATACTGTTTTTTCCTTATTCATTATTCTTATTTTGGGATCATATTCTAACATGGTTCCTCCACCATGGAGTTTCTGTTTATTTGGTTTGAAATTATGGTTTTTGATTTCTTAAGGATCTCCTTGGGTGTTCTTACCTCTTTGTTCCCTTATGGTGCTATTTTAGGTTTCCATTATTGATGCTCCGCGAGTTTATAATAGGATTACCTTTTCATTTGAACTTTAAATTTATGAAAAAATCAATTCCTATTACTCATCCATTATCTTTATATTAATTAGTTATAGTTTATGTTTAGAAAAAAAAATATAGAATGAAATTAGTGGGGTTTCTATTCAAATTAGTTGGTGTGGAATTATTTTATCTAACCTTTCTCACCATGTGTTTAATAAAATAATGAGTAGGATTTTTCATTGATTTTGGTTCTTAAAGGGAGTTTTGATCTTATAATTGTGTTTCAAACATTTCATGAAAATGAATTTTTTTGTTTGGTTATCTTGAAAATGTTTTTAATTCATAGGTTACATGAGGACCATTTGGAATTTCATAAATTAGTTTTCTCTAGAAATCTCACCTTGGGATGTATCACTTACATTGTAGATCAATAAATGGATTAATAGGTCCTTAGTATGGAATTTACCTTGTGAATATATGGTTTAAAGGAAAGGGGGATTTTTCCTTGGGGTTATTTGGGGGTTATTTTTGGTTTTTTCTCATGGGGTGGATCACGGTTATTGTATATATGACCTGTGGTGGATCATCTTTATTATATTTATGGTTTTTTGTTAGAATTTCTTTGATCACACACACTTAATACATGAAATGGGAACCTAAAACATTTTTTAGATTATCCTAGAATGTTTTATTCACTTTTTTAGGATTACACTATTTCTATTGGCCCTTATTATAGACTTACTCTTCATTGGGATCGATCCCCTCAGTTAGTCAAGGTAGGTTACCACTAAGCATGAGGGTTGTTAATTATATCAATAATGCCAACTAACAGAGAAAATATTTTCAATTAATTTATATTGAATATAATTTTTTTAAACCCACAAAATTGTTCCTCTAAGATGAATTGTTTCATTTTTATGATAATGGTGTTATTTTGAGCTGAATAGTAAAAATTGGCAATTTTGGATTTTTAACAGTTTTAAATTATTTCTATAGTTTGGCCATAACATTATCAACAATGATCAAAATTTTAATATTAGTTATTTTCCAGATTCTAATATTCTAGGGCTTCAATTAATATTTTTTGACCAAAAGATGAATCGGCCATATGGAAGCTCAAAACAAGCTCTCAAATGGGCGAAAGAAAACTGTTTTCAGTTCTGCCTAGTTTTGGTGTGGGATCCATAACTCATCCATTGTGGGACCAAATATTGTGAAATTCGGTGGGTGGACGCAAAAGGGGTTTTGGATAATCTTTTATGAAGGAAGAACCAAGTGAAATGACCGTTTATATTGTCATTAAATCACCCTAATCCGGAGGATTTCGTTTTGGAGAGTCTGACTGGACAGAATAAATGCTCAGAGTAAAACGGCCATAAATCTTGGAATACATGTCCAAATCCTCTGCGATTTTGAGGGGACACCGACAAGGGAATTATGAACAACATTAATGAAGAGCTCAACGCGTGAAGATGTCATTTAATGGGACTAAAACGCATCAAAATTCTGGGGAAACATTCTAGCTATAAAAGGAGGAGAGCTACACCCTCTCAAATCATCCCATTCTCCATCCATTCCTTCAAGGCACCAAGGAGAAGATCTCCACCGAGGGAGGCCAGCTGAAAATCTTCCCCCTTTATTTTTATTTTATTTATTTTCTTTATTTTTAGTTTTCAATTGTAATTTATATTTCTAATAAATTCATGCATTGTTTTTATTTTTGTGTCCACCGATTCACCCTCTTTTCTTCCTCTCATCTTACCATCGTGAACTATAATTCTCATAATCATGAGTAACTAATAAGAGGAATATCCCAAGGTATTAATGAGGTTCTTGAACCTAAGACCATGTTTTTAATATTATTTGAGTTAATTCTAAGGATAATTTATAGTGGGTGTAATCCTCACTGTGGTTATCTAAAGATTAACTTCTTAATCTACAACCATTTTCCCTCGATTGAGGAGGTGGGTGGAGGGTGTGCTTGGCGATCGCTAAGTAGACTTTTCATTCATAACCGGTGTAGAATAAGGTGTGCACACATACGATAGAGTGTGTACACTAAGAATATTTGAAACTGGCCAATGAAGGTGCTCCCTGAAAACTCTCTCAAGAGAACTTCCTTTCTTCCCTAATTACATTATGTTTAGCATTACTTGGTAATTTAGAATTAAATTTTAGTTTCTTCTAATTTATGAATTTCATTTATTTTATTAAATTACATTTATTTCATAAAATATTAAACAACAAAAATAGTTAGATTAGGTGGACTAGAAGTAGTGATTTCTTAACCACAAAAGCTCCTCAAGAGAATGACCTAGGTCAGCCCCTATGTTGCACTTAGCTATAAATATTTTTGAGAGCGTGCACGACAACGCTTCGTCAAATTGGCGCTGTTGCCGGGGAGGTAGTGCCGCAATATTTTGGTAAATGTTTGAAATTTTTTCTTCTTAAAAAAACACAAATAAAATATTTCCATAATGAATTCAAATGATTATTATTCTAAATGGAATGAAAATTACTCATAGGTACAAGAAGAAGACTACACTGAGGAGGCCCTCCAACGAAGAGCTGATTCACTGATGATAATGTTCAAGCAGGTGGAAAGAGGCATAATAACATGGATCTCACCGGAAGATTTGATGACCATGGTAAATGAACTACAAGTTGACATAAAAAGATTCAAGGCCAAGAAGGAAGTGCCACTGGTCTTCCCGGATTTCACTGAAGACATCCATGAAGTTGAATCCAAACTCGAGGTGGAGGAGCATGACTACCTACATCCATCCAGCGATAATCAATTCCAAAAGGAACTTTCAAATCAAGAGGATATTCAAGATGAACCAACTCGGGGAGATGATACATTCTTGAACTCAAATTCTTTTAATTTTTTTGAAACTAATTTGAGTATAAATCCCAATTGTTTTGAATTTTGAGAATCAGATGACTCCTATTCTGCCCTGGAGGATGAAGAGAAAAAAGAAGATGCACCTGTTGAGGAACACCTGGAGCTCCCTGAAGTCATGGAATATCTACTGGAGGAGCCCAATCATGAAGAGATCAAAGTTGCTGATGCTGAGGAAATAATACAGGAGGTCAAAGCCCCCATTAAGCTAGCACTAGAAGACAAGATGTTTGCACAAGTAGCAACAAAAGAGGAGGAGGTTTCGTACTTCATCCTACCCCTACCATGCAAGATGTACCAAATTGAGAAGGGGGCAGATTTGGTACACTCTTTCTATGGAGTCATCCTCAACAATAACAAAGAACATCAATCTAGTAAGATCCACATGTGGTGGTTTAAAACAAAGAAGCTTCATCCACCAATAGATTATGGATAAAAGCTGGTACTGCCCTCTGGAGGCAGTCAAAACCTAGGGACCACTTGGGGGATTAAACCAAGATTTATTTTTTTTCTTATTCAATTTATATTTTCATTTCTTTTAATAAATTTCTATTGTTATGTTTTTACTTTTTTAGGTTTTCATAGAGCAACACTTTGGAGCTTAACTCAATGTTGCACTGCGAATAAATCAGGTTGTACCTCTCCATCACACTTTTTTGATGTTGTGATTCATTTGAGAATTGGCTTACATGTTAAATACACTTGAATGAATTGAGGAAACTGCAACATTTAAGTGTGTGGGAGGGAACCTTTGCTGTATTGGGTTTTCATTTGATGTTTGTTTTCACAAAAAAATAAAAAATTGTGTGTTTTCAAATTTTTGTGAGTTTATTTTTTTATTTTTAGTGTGTTTCTGAAACTTTTGAGTTGGAATAATTATTAATACCATTTTTGAAACCCATGTCAATGAGTGAACCAATCTATTTCATGAAACTAGTCTAAAATGAATGCTAAAATGAATTTGTTTCAAGTTCAATATTTTTGGAATTTCATGAAAAGTACACTGATTTTTGAATCTCATGCCATATTTCACTGTCTATATCTTTGAAATAACTTTCCTGTGAGGCTTCTGAACCATTTTTGTCATATTCTTTTCATTCACCTCATTTCTTGAGAGAACCAGACCATGCTTGCTTTAACCAGAATTTGATTTATTCCTTTCAAAACTTGAGGGTTGGGGTACGTGTGTTTTAAATGATTGAGGCATTTATTTGGTTTGAAGCCCCCTTTTCAAAATAATCCTTTTCATTACGGCCCACCTTTACATTTATCATTTATTGTAGCCCTTAGTAGCCATGAATTTCCTGTTAGGTTAGCCACATTACAAGCCAATTTTTCCTATCCTACCTGCTCTTGAAGTAAAATTGCATGATCTAGTTGAACTTAAGTGTGGGAGAAGATGTCTTGTGGTGTACTATCTCATTTGGTTATACTTTGGGAGGAAAATAAATTGTGGAATAGATGTGTGTGATGCTGAAAAATTTTTCTGTTGAAAGCTGTGCCTTTTCTGGAGCTTTTATGACAAGAGAAGCTGTGCCTTTCTGGAGCTTCCAATGTAAAAAAGAAAGTTGTGCCTATCTGGAGATTTAAAAAAAATCATGTTTGAAGAGATTGAAATGTTTGCTGCTGAGCTGATTGAATGATGATGGAGCCTATTTTCAACAAATGGGACGTGAAGGAGACCATATTTGATTGAAAATTAGAATCTTGCAATTTTGCTTCAATAAGAGCCAAGCCTTCTTTTTTTCGGCCTCAGAACTTTTAACATCTAAATCATACCAACCGGAAGCCACAAAACAACCATGAAAAGTACTCATGAGAAAAAAATGTCCTTGAAGCACATTGGGTGTAGAAGTAGGAATTTATCAAGCCTATGGTGACTCTTGTGTGAGTTTGGATGAGAAAAGCCTTGTTTAGCATTTACATTTGTGAGATGAGAGAAAATTCATGCGAGGTAGGTGTTTTGTGTGCATGGGATAAGAAATGAAGTGTAAATATATTAAAATATAAAACGGAGAACTTGAAATAATTGTTTTTTATGAGGCATGATATCTTTTTGTTTCTTGGAATTGATTTGATAGATCTCATTGATATGTGTTTTGGATTTGATTTGATTTGATTTGATTTTTACTTGTCCAGGAGTCCAAGTGCTAAGTGTAATGGAATTGACAGAGAAAATATTTTCAATTAATTTATATTGAATATCATTGTTTTAAACCCACAAAATTGTTCCTCTAAGATGAATTGTTTCATTTTTATGATAATGGTGTTATTTTGAGCTGAATAGTAAAAATTGGCCATTTTGGATTTTTAACAGTTTTAAATTATTTCTGTAGTTGGTCCATAACATTATCTACACTGATCCAAATTTCAAAATTATTTTTTTACAGATTCTAAGCTTCCAGGGCTTCATTTAATATTTTTGGACCAAAAGATTAATCTTCCATATGGAAGCTCAAAAGAAGCTCTCAATTGGGTAAAAGAAAACTGTTTTTAGTTCTGCCTAGTTTTGGTGTGGGATCCATAACTCATTCATTGTGGGCCAAAATGTTGTGAAATTCGGTGGGTGGATGGACAAGGAGTTTTGGAGAATCCTTTATGAAGTAATAACTGAGTGAATTAGCCGTTTATGGGGTCATTAAATCACCCTAATCCGGAGGAATTCGTTTTGGAGAGTCTGACTAGACAGAATAAATGCTCAGAGTAAAACGACCATAACTCTTGGAATACAAGTCCAAATCCGCTAAGATTTTGAGGGGAAACGGAAAAGGGAATTATGAACAACATTAAAGAAGGTATAAACGTGTGAAGATGTCATTATTAGGGTTAAAACACGTCAATATTAGGGGGAAACATTCTAGCTATAAAAGGAGGAGAGCTCCACCCTCTCAAATCATCTCATTCTCTATCCATTCCTGCAAGGCACCAAGGAGGAGATCTCCACCGAGGGGGGCCAACCAAAAATCTTCCCCCTTTTTTTTATTTTATTTATTTTCTTTATTTTTAGTTTTCAATTTTAATTTTAATTTCTAATAAATTCATGCATTGTTTTTATTTTTGTGTCCACCGATTCACCCTCTTTTCTTCCTCTCTTCTTACCATCGTGAACTATAATACTCATGATCATGAGTAACTAATAAGAGGAATATCCCAAGGGAGTAATCAGGTTCTTGAACCTAAGACCATGTTTTTAATATTCTTTGAGTTAATTCTAAGGATAATTTATAGTGGGTGTAATCCTCACTGTGGTTGTCTAAAGATTATCTTCTTAATCTACAACCATTTTCCCTCTATTGAGGAGGTGGATGGAGGGTGTGCTTGGTGATCTCTAAGTAGAATTTTCATTCATAACCGGTGTAGAATAAGGTGTGCACACATACAATGGAGTGTGTACACTAAGAATATTTGAAACTGGCCAATGAAGGTGCTCCCTGAAAACTATCTCAGGAGAACTTCTTTTCTTCTCTAATTACATTCTGTTTAGCATTGCATGGTAATTTAGAATTAAATTTTAGTTTCTTCTGATTTATGAATTTCATTTATTTTATTAAATTACATTTATTCCATAAAATATTAAACAACAAAAAGAGTTATATTAGGTGGACTAGAAGTAGTGATTTCTTAACCACAAAATCTCCTCAAGAGAACGACCTAGGCCAGCCCCTATGCTGCACTTAGCTATAAATATTTTTGAGAGCGTGTACGACAACGCTTCGTCACGGACATGATATATTAGAATAATATGTTCGATATTATCCCTTGAGAACCTAGGTATTCCTAGTTTTCCCTAGCATTAATTTATATAAGGAAAATAATTTGTGTGCCTCTTCTAATTTGGTTACATGTGTGTTGTATTCTATTACTCTTATTGTAGATTAATTTCATCTCATCCATTTTGTGGTGTGAATTGTTTTTAAAATAAAATGTTTGGACATCATTATGTTTTCCATAATTTATATTTTGAAAATAAATTTTTCACACTCTCCTTAATTTCCTTTATATCTCTTTCTCTCTTCTCTATTAAATTCTCACATAATTCCCTTTTAGTAATGATTCCTGTTTTAAATGAATATGTAATGGGGAATTATTTTTTAAAAGGAAATTTTTGTAAATCCTTTTTTATATTTTATATCAATATTTCAGTTAGATAATCTTATATTTAAAAGAAATGAATTGGGAATATAT
Organism: Viscum album; assembly: GCA_963277665.1. Lineage (NCBI taxonomy): Eukaryota > Viridiplantae > Streptophyta > Magnoliopsida > Santalales > Viscaceae > Viscum > Viscum album. The sequence continues at coordinate 1,717,201,110 of OY728125.1, forward strand.
TATTTGTGCATTCCATATATGTTTTAATACTCACACCTATACATTTAATTTTGTTTTTATCATTTGGTGAATGTTCCATCTTAGTATTGATGGTTGTGGGTAATTTTGGGTTTTGGGAATTGTGAGTGACCCATTGGGCCACATGGTGATTTAGTAGTCATTATGTTCATTTTTGGTTTTTTATTTAATTATGTGTTGTTATTCTGATTGGTTCTTTAAAGTATATAAATTTAGCTTCTTATTTATTTTCAGCATCTTTTTTATATTTGTAAAATCATTTCTAGAATTACTTTGTGATTCCCTAGGGGTTTTTTTCCACCATTGGGAAATTGGTAAGGCACCTTTGGGATTTTGTGGTCCAGCTTAGGTGACCAATTCAGGGTCAACCATGATTGGTCTTGATAAAATAGTAGCATATCTAGGATCTTTATATGTCCTAGAATACCAATAACCATTTTTTCTTTGGGATTTTAATGTCGATGGATTAGTACTTTTAGAAAGTTGGGTGTAGATATGAGGAGTTGTCTAACCATCACTTCTAGGACCGAAATATTGGTTACTCTGAGAATTTGGGCTTTTAATTTTTATTTTAAATTTTGTTTTCTGAACTTTTCATGGTATTTCATAGTTTCATTGATGTGGTTTCATTTAATTATATTTAATTGATTTTTTTACATTTTCACATATTTGGTTAACAAAATGGGAGTTGGGATAGTGGTTTTCAATGAGATCAAATTTTTTGGGAATCGATGTGGAGCCCAAGAAGGTGGTATTGAATAACTATTCCTATCATTGGAATGAGTGGCATATGGACAACAACTGGGTGGACATGTTTCCCATTATCACTACATACCAAGGTAGTTTATTTTTTCTCATTCTTAATTTTAAGAAACATTTTGAATCCCTTTTTTCATAATTGTAAAATCCATAATTTCAAGTGGTGATGTTTTTATTTTTGGACAAGATGGATGATTTTTTAGACATATTTATTTTTAAAATTCATGGAAAATGGATTTATAATTTAATTGGTTTTTTATAGAAAGTGGTTTTGAAAAATGATATTTTTCTTTGTCGATAATTTTAAAATCTTTTGTGTGAGATTTTAAATAAATGTTTCAATATTGTTTATAATTAAAATGTTGTTTTATAGAGATAGATTGGATTTTTGGTTTATTAAATAATCTTTTAGTATGGATTTTGAGTGTGTTTTTTCAAGTGGTTTCTAGTGAGTTTTTTTAAAATACATTTTTTAGAATTTTTTAATAAATTTTATTTTTTTAGTGTTTAGTTATGATGTGTTCTTGATGGAGAGTTGGTTTTGATGGAGTTGTTGTTTTCTTTTTATGTAGAGTATAGCACCACCAATGATTATATGGATGTTATTGCTTTGGTTGTGGGTGGTTCACCATTATTGGACCATATAGTTGTTCAACCCAATGAATTATTATTTGAGATTCATGTGATGAAATATCTTCTCTTTTAAGGTCAAATTGGTCCTTTTGAAGTAGAAGAGTTGGTCTGAAAAATTGAATAGATCTTCAGTTTCCTTGAGTTTCCCAAATCTCTAATGTTTAGTTTTTCTTCATTTATGTTTGAAGTTCTATATTTTATGTTGGGGAAGTTGATAATTAGGACCATGATTCAAGAAGACAACTCATGGGATTTTTTCAAGGCCTCATTAATTTTACAGTACTTCTCTAAGGTTGTGATGGTGGAATAATAAATAGAGATGTGATTCCATCAAAAAGGAAATGGTTCAGTGCTGGAATTAATCTATTGTTTGGTGGATCTATTTTACTATATCATAGTGTTTTATGAAAACTATTCAAAGAATTTTTGACATATTGAGAAGGAGATTCACTCTATTATTCAGTCTAGGGTTTCATAATTAGGCCTACAATCCATTTCCAATGTGATAAAGATAGTGGTTAAGGTCAAAGCTATTTTAGTGTGAGTGATTGAGGTAGACAATACATCTTTAGAAACTGGAAATTGTTTAAGGAATCCCATTAATGTGATCATAAATTGCCTTGATGTTTGTGATGTTGGTGGGGGAATTATGACAACTTTTGATCTTTCATCGTCTTTCTCTAGGAATAGGACCCTAATGTGTCATCATTGTTGAAAGTTGATTCTCAGGAAGCCTTCATGTCCATGTGATTCAAAGTTCTATCATTCTTGTGGTAATTTACACCATATCTAGAACTTTTAAAATGTTATCTCTCAAAATAATAGTGGAGTCAGATCCACTCCCTTGAATAATCATGTAGTTCAATCAAGTGAATGTGGTGCAAGTGTGAGTTTTGTTTGAGGTATTTGAAGTAAATATTACATTTATATAGTGGTGTAATCTTATGTTGTTATCTTTTTTTTGAAATTTTAAATGATTTTATTTATCTTCTTAGAGTATATATTTTTATGAGAACAACTTTTTACAAATCCATAAATTGTTCATGACGAAGTTAATATGTGTTTTGTTGTGTGGGTTGTTCCTGTTTGAAGGTTATGTGTTTTGGAGGTGTTATAGGATGTTATCCAATATGAACTATAATATGGTGGGTAGTCTACCATGGCCTCCTAATGTTGTTCAATAAAAATATTTTCTCACCCCTTGTCCATCTTCTTTCATTACATTGTTAAGTGTTAAGCGGTCATCCCCTATCCTCTTTGGTTATCTAACAATGAGTATCCCCTTTATTTTGGATTTCATTGGGCTCAAGAAGAAGGATTGATAATTGTGGGGATGATATGTTGTTTGTATTTTGGATCATCTTCAAATCATCTTTTGGGAAATGGTTGGTGTCCAATGGTTTGTTTCAAAAAGAAGTAAATGTTTTCCTGTTATCGGAGGTTCAGGTGTCTTTTAGTTTGAGGAATTGAATCGTGTGAGAATATGAGCCTTCATACTTATCTTAATATACTAGAAACATTTAGGATTTCTAAGGGAAGAATTTGTTATGGTGGGGAGAATTCTAGCAACTTGATTTTATTTTTCTCCTTTATTTTGGTTTATTGGATTTTTGTATTTTCCATTGAGTATTGGGTGTTTCGGAAATAAATATTCATTTTCAAGATGTATTTCCCCTATTACACAGTTTGTGTGCATTGTTATGGAGAAACAATGGGGGAATATTAATGTTTATCAACTTTTTAGTTTATTTTCCACTGTCTTGGTTATGTTTTCCATATACTGCATGGTTTTATTCAAAACATGTGGTTCCTAGGAGTAACATTGATATTATTTGGGTATCCCTAGATATGGGTGACCAACCTAAGCATCGTTAGTCAAAATCATGCAAGAATAATTCATATGGTCCTCCAATTATGTACCGAAAAAAACCACATAGTTGGCACACGATTTCCAAAACTGTACAAACAAACCATGAAGGTTCCCTATGACTCCTATAAGGGGGGCATGGTTAGGGTATGGTTTTCCAAACCCATTGTCCAAACCATTTAGAGTTTGTAGATCCTTTAGAAAATTGATTTTTAACATCCTAACCCACTCAAATGTATACCTTCAACCTACTCTCCTTCCAATCATTTGGATTGTGTAACCCAAAGGGGTCTCATCCCTTCTTCACAATACCTTTTATTCTCCTCCAATAGTGTAATCTAAGGATTTCATCATGTTTTTATGCTAAATATTAAATATAATCTCCTCTCTCATTTTCCTCGTATTATTTATTTCTCATTTTTGCTTCATCTTATTCTGTGGTTCATATATCATACGTCCCATTATTCAAAGGTACTACATTAGGTGTTCTAATTTCTTAAGGTACTGCATGGGTGTTCTTACCTATTTTGAACCTTTTGGATTTTTTTTGGGTTTCCATTGTCAAAACATCATTATTTTGAAGTATGTTTCCCTTTGAATTTATAATTTATATTAAAAAAAATTATTTTTTATTATTCACATTATTTAATGATATTACTTACTAAAAAGGGTTTTTATAAAAAAAAATTAATGTAATTAGTGGGTTTCCCTTGAAATTATCTTCTTTGTAATTTTTCTACGTGTCCTTTATCACCCAGCAGTAAAAAAATGGTCAGTATGATTTTTTAAGTGGTTTGTGGTTTCTAAATGATGTTTTGGTTTTAAAAATGTGTTATAAAATTTTCATGATGTTATAAGTTGTGTTTTGGATCTATTTTATATAGGTTGTCACTCAATAGTTATATGAGGCCCATTTGGAATCTTCATAAATTTGGTTTCATTGGAAAGCTCCCCTTGGTATTTATCACTTGCCTTATTGATCACTAAAGGTAATGTGAGTTCCTTAATATTGTAATTTCCTTGTGAATTAATGGTTTAAAGGAAAGGGGTTTAATACTTGGGGTGATTTGGGGGTGATGTTTAGTTATGTTTCATGTGGAGTATCATTTTTATAATATATACTGTATTTTTTATTTTTTATATGTCTCACACATAAGAAATGACATAAGAACCTATCATATCTAGTGTATTATTTGAAAAAATTCACTTTAATAATTTAGGATTACATTTTTTCTAGTGGTATATTGTATGATCTTATTCTACATTAGTATTATTCCCCTTAGTTAGGCCTGGCGGGGTACAATAGAGTGTCTAGGCTATTGATTTCTTCAAGCATGCTAAAATGATGGATCATAGAAAGTATGTTATGGATTGTCCCCTGATATCCTAGGAATTCTCATATTTCCCAAGAACATATTTATTTACTATGGATAATTTAGGTTCCTATGCTAATTTAGTAACATGTTTGCTTTCATCTAGTTCCCTCATTGTGTGGTTATGTCTTATGCTCCCTTTTCTGGTGTGTATTTTTGGTAAAAATGATTTTATTTCATTTTCCTTATGGTTTTTATAAATAATATATTTTTAAAAAAAAGTTTCACGCCCTATTTAATTATCATTATCTTACTTTCCCTATTCTATTTTAAATTCTCAAATTATACTTTTTTAGTAATGAAGCCTATTTTAAATGAAGAGGTAATTGAAAAATGAATTGTTTTAAAAGTAAATGTGTGTAAAAAGTACATTCCTATGTTGTATTTAAATGTTGTAGTTAGTGAATATTTTATTTAAATGAAATGTATTAGGAATAACTTATGTTTGGATTCCAATAGAGTTTTAATACTCACAACTATACTTTTAATCTAGTTTTTATAATTTGGATCATATTCCATTTCATATCAATCAATGTGGGTGATGCTTGGTTATGGGATCTGTGAGTGACCCATGGGGTTACATGGAGATTTAGCAGGCACCACATTAAATTCGGTTTTTTCATTACATTATGTTTATTTTTTTTTTCTATTTTTCTATTTTATTTATTTATATTTTAATGCTCATTTATTTCTTTACATATTTTGTTTACTTATCTTGTGTGAAAGAATTCCCATCATTTCTCTATGACTCCCTATTGCTAGTCTCCACCCAAGGTGATTAGGAACGTGCCTCTGGGATATCTCAGTCTTGCTCAGGTGATTGGTTATGGGTTAACCAGGGTTGGTTCTGATAGTGGTCATGTTATTATTCAAAAAAATTTAATTAAGTAAAAGATTATATTCATATTTAGAACTGAGGGAAATGAATCACTAGTTATTTCATGAAATATGTAAATTTAACATAATTTTTGTATTCATTTTAAGTTGTCCCAAAATGGAGATAATTTTCAGGATAATACATGATATGTTAAAAATATTATCAAACAATTATATTTAAACATTTTTATATATCATTTTAATCCTTATTAATTTGTCTAACCTCATCCTTAGCAAATTTTACCCATATGAATATTAATATTTTTTTTGACTTGTAGTGTCATAAATTTAACTTTATATTGACTAGTATCTCATAGATGTTCATTGGATAACATTATAAACAATATTCCATCATAATTTCCATGTGATAATATTTTTTTATTTTTGAATAATTTATTAAAATATTAGTTTACATAAAATATCATGAATGATATTTTTGGGAATATTCATCTAAATTGATTTGAAATAAATAAACATAGAAATTGAATTCTAATATAAAAACATCTACCATATTTTATAAATTATAATAACAAATGAAATTATTGGAATAAAACAATCCATTGAAAACATATTAAATTTATTATTTTTAAAATCATTTACCCATGTTTTTCAACTACCTATATAAGCCCTATATCAAAATTGTGTAAGAATTTAATGTAATTATACCATCAAAAAAATGTATAAATAAATTAAGATAATGAAAATAAATTATTTATAATCAAAATAACCTGTTATATTAATTCAAAACATATTTTTATCTATATTTATATATATAAGATATGTAAAAATTAGGAATTTGACATTTTTATTTATCATTTCCTTAAAATATTATATGTATGATAATCAAAGTACAGTGGAATGAAATATACATATATTCATTTATAGTTTTTATTTGGTAAAATACCACATCAAATAGGGTAAAGGAATCTTTTATGGGGCATTAAAGGGTATATCTTGTTGTTTTAATTCCATTTTACTCATTTTACCCTTAATGAGGACCCGAATATTTTCAATGGATATTATTTATAAGGACATCAAATAATAGGGACCAATTTATAAAATGTGATCATCAGGAATCGATATATGGAATAAAATTTTCAATATTCACTTTCTAAATCTAAATTTAATTAATTTTAATGTATATAGACAAAATACAATGAATGATATGTTTTAGAAAAAAGTTTTATCTTGATTATAAAAGAAATTATACCAAAATCATGTAGAATAATGATTCATTTGTAGTTAATTGGACTATTTATTATAACAAATTACTATAAAATTCAAGACCTCATTTGGATTTTAAAATACATTATTTGTGACAATATATTATAATATTACAAAAATATGTATTTTCACTATTCTCATAAAAATAAACTATTTTATAAATTAAAAAAAATCACCCTATGTTAATATTGAACCGCTGATATAAAAAAGGATCCTCATTTACTCAAATAACATGTCTATAATATTGTACTGTTTCATAGTTCCTTGAAACATGTGTTCTAGTTTTAAGAATCACTATTTCCAGGCAGTTTCCATTGGATTTATTTATGGAACTGGAAACTCCCAATAGTTCTTTATCCGAATGGGACCATCTTTCCAAAGGTAGGTGTTAGTTAAGTTTGAAATTTACGATACTAAAGAACATGCATTGGTCTAGAGGATGGGAGGGCGGACTCATCACACCATTTTTGGGGGAATTATTGTCTACTTCAGGACACTCTTTGTAAATTTAAGATATTTTCATGAATCCTTATTAATTCACCAAGTATATCATAAGTATCCCTTGGAATTTACAATCACTTATTAACATGTGTAAAATTTAGAATCATCTTTATGAATTAAAGGTTATTCATTAATGGAAATATTAGTATATATTCAAGGTTTTACATAAATGGTATCCTCTAATATATCAGTTAGATATTCTTTTAATCATCATTGTGATGATACTAGTTTTTAAGCCACTCAGTGGGGAAATCTGGAATTTATTATCATCTAGGGAGACAAAGGTTTGTTTTGATCTTGGGATCATGCCCATAAAATGAGCTACCTACGTATCCTTGTGAAAGGAATTAGAACCCTCATAGTTTGGTACCGCTTAATAGAACACATAATACCTTTTAAGGTCATGTGATAAGGACCTATAATAGAAAGGTTCTTGGTCAAAACTTATTGTGGGACTTATGCTGAAGCAGCCCAAGGAACTTAGAAAGGATATGGGTTTCCAAGTAGGATCAAACCCTATTGGGAATACGACCCAAGGAGAATAGGGTTGATTTTAATAGTTAGGTTTGAACCTCAGGGAGGCTTCCTACGTATCCCATATAAATGGGAATCAAATCCCACGTAGTTAGATGAGTCTCATAGGTAAATATTGTCCTTTGAGAGAGACGATTTTGGGATTACTTCCTAAAAAGGATGCCTTGATGACTTGGGGGGTTTAATTTGGGGCTTATTATTGAAGAGGATGCCCAGATTAAGGGAATTTGGGTTGGATTCCAGAGGAGGATGTCCAATGAGCTTGGGACTTGAAAGAGCTTCCTATGTATCCTAGTTTGAACAGGAATTAGAGTTCTCATAGTTCCTTAAAATGAGTATTTTTTCACATGTTGTAACCATCACATATCTCTAGGCCCTCGTGAGTCATGATCGGTGTGAGAAATAAGAGGATGTGAAATATTAAACAATGACACTTCACACTTTTCCTCCTCTATTGATGGAAGAGGGAACATCGGCCGTGGAAGAGGGTGAGGCGACGAGCCTTCCCTCTGTTACTATTTACATTGGACAAGGTTCAAATGTAAGGAGTATGGGATGAAGATGAGGGGATTATACCAGGATGGTTGCCCTTTTTGGGGTTGGTTGGGGATTACTCCTATATAGGATTCCCATTGGGAATTTAACCTGTCATAGGAGTCAGATGATATGGCTTGAATAGTTTATTTAGGAGTGTATCGACTCAAGTTACTTGAGGAATACATAAGGAGAGTCCAAAGTTGTAATATGCGAAAGGAACCAAGAAGAGTAAGTAAAATCAAGGAACTAAACTGAGTGTGATGGAGTGAATCAAATCATGGTATTTGAAGGTTGGAAGTTGGGCCACATAAATGGTGCAATGGAAAATGTCCTCTACCGGATCCGAAAAGTTCACGGTGCGACTCTCAATTTTTCATGGGGGTCAGTGACGGAAGCGAAGGGATCGGCCAAAATGGTTGGGACCGTAGTCGAGCACTGACCACAAGCAGGGGTGCGGAGGCATATCCCTCATGGTATGGACTAGTAGGGTCACGTAGGTGTGGAACATAGGTTCTCCACTATGGTGCATCGCGTAGGTTCTCTGCATAGGTGAGTCGTGCAGGTGCTCTACGCTGGTGCTCTGCACAGGTGCTCCGTGCAGGTACGGCGCACAACTCCATGTATTCTAGACCTTGATGGGTATTTGAACCTTGTTTCCCCATTTAATTATCTCTTATATCATGTTTTAGAGAGCTACCTGAGAAAATTTTGTAGGTCATAGAGAACTAGCTACGCAACAGGAGCTTTGGGACTTCTTCCAACTTTTTCCGTCTTGAAATGGGGAACCCAAGGACTCTATTTATAGGCACAGATGGGATCTGGTTGAAGGGAAGTTGTCCGCGTTGGTCCTCCATGTAGGTCCTTCACTTAGGTATTCCGTGTAGGGGTGTGAAAATTCATATATCGTGTAGGTCCACCACGTAGGTCTTCCGTGTAGATCCTCCGTGTTGGTCCCTTTGTGAAATTTATCCATCTTCAAAGTGCCATAACATTTGATCTGTAAGTCTGTTTAGGCTCAATGAATAGTCAAATCAAAGGTCTGGAAGATATTTACACTTCTTGATATTGTAATTACACCATGTCTTCTCAGAATAAACTCGGAAATTGAATTTATATGTGTCATGAAATTTTCATAATCGTTTTAGGAAATCCACTGCCAACTCCTGGATGGGGGAATCAGTCCACTTATCCATTGGTATGGAGTAATATTTTGGCACATAGGAATCCAGACTGAATCTTCTTCTTTTCTGGTTAAAACATATTTACTCATACTTCACATTTGTTGTCTATGTGATAATCAAATCTTTACTCTTTGGAAAATTGAATTGAACACATTTCATGGTGTTTATAGGTACAAATTAATTATAATTTTCATGCATAAAATATAACAAAATTCATTCATGGAGAATTTTATTAAATGTATAGAATTAATTAACAAAATAATAAGTTCATAATATTCATGAAATAATAGAAAAATTTGAATTAAAAATTATTTCTACATATATTACAAAATTTATATAATCTTCATCATACCAATCAATATAATAAATTGTATATAATATATCATTTTTTAGTTAAATATTGCGGTTTTATGTTAAGAAACCTATCAAACACTTACCATTATTTAAAACAGAAATATTTTCTAAAATCTCATGGTGTTACATTCTAAAATCCTTAAATAAATTATTTCACTGAAATTATAAATATAACATACTAGTATTAGTGTATCAAACTATTATACATATTCTATCATGATAAAAAAATTCTATATCACTAACTGGAGTGATCATATATGAAAAGTATGAATTTATAAGACAAATTATGTCTTATTATAATACTATTGTGCTTCTAAAATCATATATTTATCGGTAAGAGATACAATCCACATAAGAATTGAGAAAAATTATCTCTCACATGAGTATTGAAAATCATTTTCCATGAAGGTAGATTTTTGAATATAATAAAAATTCTTTATTTTATTATGTATCATAAGCATACTATTCATCTTATGATTGTGATTTGATTAGTTTTACATCCCTAATTAATCACTGATTCCTTATAAAAAATAAGGTTGATTATTTTTATTCATTTTTAATGAACTTAAATTACTTTTAAAGAAACTAAGATGAAAAATATAATGACATGTCATTTATCTTTTATCTAGATATTTCCCAAAACTGAATCTCTGAGTAGAACTTATCAAATATGAATTAATATTAATGCACCTATATATAGAGTTTTTATAATAACACCCAATTTTCAACTTAAATCATTTCAAAAAGAAATGACCTATATGAAATTAAAAATATTCCTAATTAAATTTTTAGCAAAATGTTAACAATTATTTGATCAAATATTCTTTCTTGATCATCATACCAATTATCTCCAATTAATTTTAATATCTTATATTATCAAATAAATAAATTGAATATTACTGGATCATGTACACCCAAAAGTATATTATTAATTTCCATAAATATAATGTGTCATAATAAATCTTCAATAAAATCATTTAGTATTCCAAAAATTAACTCAAAACTAAAAATTCAATATATTCCATAAATTTTAAAAGATACAAAAAACACCATAATTCACATTCTAACCAAATGTATAATCTATTTTCAAGGTATCAAATACAATACAATTCCCATTATCAATATTAATAATCTCTTTGTCCTAAAATAAAATTATTATATCAATATCAATAATATATAAATTTTTATCTATCTCTCAATCAATGTTTTTGAAAAATATCACATTTCCACTAAATAAAATTTCTATCATATCAATAGAGTTCATCAATTGTTCCAATATACATAATAAAAAACTATAATAGAAAATTTAAAATATGTCTCATTATTAATATACGAAAAATGTCATTGATAAAATACTTTTAATATATAATTCTTAAATCCAAATGCAAAAACACTTCAATAACTTCACTTAAATGATTAGCATTAATATGCACTTCCTTATTATAGGAGGTATCCCATTGATTAGGGAAATGGATCAGATAATTCCCATGTTTTCCACATGTATTACATTGAACAATAACTAGTACCTTTGTATATACTTTATTTCCCTCCATTGATCATTTCATTTTCAATTAGGAAATAGTTTCATTATTCTATTCTTTTACACATATAATACATCCTCTCGTTCCTCTGATTCATTTAACTAGGTTCTTATTCCATGATTTTGGACATGTATGAAGATATATTTTCATTTCTATATAAATATTAATAAAACTATATTTGTCTATAATTATCTGGGCTATGGAACTAACATAGGTTAAAATTTTTAATTATAAATTGAAATACCTGGTTTTTCATGGCCATAATATTTTTCACTATATATTATATCTGAATTGGGTTCCCATTACATTTTTCATCACATTCATTGTTAGGTAAATTCCTTTTCCTTAAAACTTTTTTAAAAAATAAAAATTTAAAATGTATGTGTCCATAAAAATAATCTGACTGAGCTATAATTTAATTAAGAGATCTAATCGCAAGATTTCCTAAATTTTGATAGTTTATTTTCAATATATGAAAATGTTAGGTTTACCCTATACCAAATTCAACTCATCATTGATTTTCATATTATTTATCCTCCTAATATATTTTAATGATTCCTAATGTGAATAGTAATGAACCAAAGAATATACCTTATGATTTTCTAGAAATATGTATAGTAATAGGCCCACTCATCTTGAAATAATGATGATCGTATTAATACACAATCTGGTAATTTCAATGATATTACACCTAGGTTCATATGTGATAAAGGAATATCTATATAACAATATCCATACATGGATATAATTTCTTGGAAAACCACATAATAACTAATTTACGAAAACATCAATATATTATCCAATACCAAGGCTTTTCCTTAGGGTTTTTAATAATGTTCCCAAATACATATCTCAAAAAAAACTGAATCTTTCTTTGATAACAACTGCAGAAATACAAACACTAAATAAAATCATATTTCATCATTTTAGATAAATATTTATTATATATAATAACCATACATTCCCTAGAATATTAATTTTCAATTTTTTAGAGAATATATACTTAACCAGCATATTTCATTAAAGATACTAAACATTTATAACAATGCTATTATAACATTGTACACTTATAATACATACAGGTACGTAAAAAATCATCATAATCTAGTGAATAGAAACATATGAAAAAGTCAGATCAGATTACCAATAAGGGTAAACATAGTATATTTAAATCAATAATAATAAATGATAATAATATAAAAATAATATTTTCATAACATTGTACAAAAATCTAATTTCACACCTAATTAGTAAGAGATCTTTAATAAAAAATCATGTTATAATTCACTCTTGTTTAAAATTTCATTTTTCATAAGTTGGTTGATTCATAAACAATCAATTATAATCCAATATAACATACCCATTGTATAATAACATTTCATATATTTTAGAATAAAATGTATTACATAATCATTACCACAAAATCATATGTCAAAGATACACATTAAGACATTTATCAAAAGATAGGACTGCTCTAGACACCCTTTGTACCTACTTCTATATATATATAACCTCCCACACAATAACTTATAGGATTGGTATAACCCTTTGTGTGCCCGATTATGGTCATGGGATAACCATCCATGTTTATTTTTATCTCATAAATATTAATCATTTCCAAATTCATTATATAGATATAATAGAACCAATCATTACATAATTAGTACATAAAAATTCCACATGATCATGAAAAAATATATCATTTAACCATAACATAAACAACGTAAAAGTAAATAGGTTTTATCAATAAACTATCATAATAATCATAAACCATATAAAACAAGAATAATGTTGACACCATTGGATAATATCCCTAGTGAATCATAAGTAAAATAAATGGATTATGTTATAAATGAAAATATTATTAAAATATTCCATGAAAATTAATTGAGGAAAAATAATTATAATTTTTATTTAAATTATATAAAATCATAAAATTTACAAAATATTAGGGAATACAATTTCATTGGAATGAAAAAATAAAAATTGTTAATGTTGTTTCAACAAAAATAGTACTCATGAAATGGGAAAATATACAAGGACATGACCATAAAAAATACATATTCTTGTTAATTTGGAATATAATTAACTTCCATACATTCCAAATGATCTTATAGGTTCATAGTTTCATATACTTAGGACAAAATTTTACAATGTACTCTCTTACATTACATGTGGACACTTCTAAACACAATCCATTTTTTCTATAAAAATGTCTTTAAACAAAATCATGATATATTTTATTGATAATCTTAAAAAATATTATTTGTGCCTCTATAGTTTTTATTAATCACCCTTATACACATTAAAAAATAGTGTAAAACTTTGGACGAGCACAAAAATATCAAAAAGGGGAATAAAAAATGAAAGAAAACTTTAGTCCATAAATATTTATAAAAATTTTAGTTTTAAAAATTTATCTTTTTTCTAAAAAATAAACAGTTTATTATAAAATAAATCACCTTCCCTTCCAAAATAATTTTCATAAAATAATTCAAAATAAATATTCATTGAAAAATAAAAACTCATAATGGTCTCTTGAAAACATTTTACAATGTTATAATGTTCATCCAAAAATCATAAGTTCGTTATCTTACATTATGAAACCAAAAGTTTACTTTAAAATTCATAGTAATAATAAATCAAAAAGGTATATTGTGGCATCTTTTTCCTATCACTCTTACTTATAATTTAGATTTCAGGGAAACAAAGGTAGTTACAATCATGGATATATTTGGAATAACCACTAATGTATAATCCCATAGTCTCTTAAGGGGGACCTAATATGTTTACAACTGACCATTACCCAATGCATTGGAAGGATATAACAAGTCCACCTTCTATTGGGTTATAATCGAGCCACATGGTCTAAAAAACTATTAACAAAAATAATAACATAATTAAACACATAAATAGTGGATAAATTTTATTTCAGGAAAATAACTTTCTCATTTTGAAATCACTTCTTTCAATGTTTGTGCCCTCATAAATGAAAACATTTTATTTGAAAATATATATATAAACATATATAGTAATTATAACATATAGTTAAATATTTTTATGTGTTTAGACCCATTTATTTTATTACACAATGATTGGGTCTCTTGATGGGTTGTTTCCAGTGATTTTCCAGACCTTATATAAGATTTCTAGGCCTGCGCACGATTTTCACACTGTTTAAGAATGGTTTATAAATGTATGAAATTTGTAAAGAATGGGATCACATGGTTTTCACATTGTTAAACCAATTGTGTAACCAAACCATGAAACCCTTCAAGTGGATTTGTTTTGGGCACAAATTTTGCTGCATGGTTTGTAATAACTGTGAAACTTAACCTAGGAAATCACGCTGAAGGTAATTAAAGCCCTAGAAACATAATTAGAATACATAAACCCTGCTAATTAACCCTAAAAAATCACAATCAAACATAAATAAATAATCTGTATTTTGGGATCCCTCTAAAGTCATTTTGGTTCTCCAATATCATTATATAGCAGAACAATGTTCCAATCGAAGCGGTGATACTATTTCAGTGAGTTTTTTTATTCTTGATCTTTGAACTGTCTTTTTTCTATTGATTCCTTCTCCATAGAGGTTGTGATGGCCTTGAGTTTTCTTTGATATTGGTAGTTTTTTGGGGGCTTTTTTATCTAGGGTCTATTCTATCTTTATCCGAGATCTATCTTTTCAGAACTCGTGATTTCCATCAAAGTCATCACATTTTAGATATATTGCGGTTGGATTCCAAATATTCTAGATAGGTGTATTTATTATTTTCCTTCATTTGGTAATTCATTATTTCTAGGTAAATTTATCGATGTGTACTTATTAATTTCTTACATGTATTCTCTTTAATTATACTTTAAATGTCTCAAAAAATATTATTTGTCTAATTTCCCATCGAATTGAACATCGTAAGAATTAAATGGAGTCAATCTTGATATTTTTGACCATTTTTTGAATTTTTTAATACCATATTTTTTTGATTTATTTTAAATATATATTAAATGATGCTTTTTTTGAATTTTGGGATTTTCCCAATTTTTTATTTATAAAATGAACCACATTTTTTTAGAAATAAATGAATTAAACTATTTAATATTTTGTAATTTTTTTAAAATGCATGAATTTATTGAAGGAACAAGAATCCCATTTCAATTATATTATCATTGTTTTTCAATGTTTGTTCTTGGTTTATTCGAAATAAATGGTTTAACTTCATAGAAATAGGGTGAAAACTGATTTTGTGAAATGTATTCAATCCTTTTAAAGTGGTAATAATTAATATAAATGATTTATGGTTCCTTTGAAATTAATGATTTTTTAAAAGGAATGTTTGACATTATAATTATGATTTGGGAAAGGAAGTGGGCATGGTTAAACTTTTTGAATGATTAAATTATTTAAAGATAATTTTAATTGAATTTCTAATTCTTGAAAACCAGGTTCGTACTTTATGATGTTCCTCTCTTGTAATATTCCCCTAATATAACTTTATGGACAATTTCTTTCCCACTGTTGGGTGTTGAAAAATGGATTATTTTCATTGAGGTAATTTTGGGGTGAGAGTGAGATGTGATATTAGTGACAATTCCCATGGTTGATAAGGATCCCTGTGTGATACTCATAACATTATAATCTCAATATTCTCTTCTAACTAGTATTGGGAACCTGGATAGTCATATGGGAGTGCCTAAATATATTCCTCACTATAATATTAACACCCTTATAGTTGATCTATGTGAATGGGAATGGTTTAGTATATGTTTTTGTGGTCTGGAAAGTGGCTGTGTGTGGGAGTAATTTTCTTGAGACCTGTGAGAATAGATGTATGCTTGATAATTGCCCATGATGTAATTTTATTAGCTATTCTAAGGTGGACTCACTATCATACCTGGGTTATACCCATGGCATCCATACACATGATACTTTATACATGAAAACATCCATTCCCACTATTTGGCATCCAAGATTCCTTTCTTGATTCATTTATCATTATTATAAACCTTAACTCAATTACATTGAATCTTGTCTATCATTCTATGTGAGGTGAATATTATTATATTTTATTGATCATATGACTTTATCTTGTGAAATGGTTTTCAAATATTTTCAAGAAAATATTTAGATTTTTAAATAGTGAAATGGCATGTTTTGCATCTTTAGTTTAACATATGAATTTTAAATATTTAAAACTATATTTTTAAATTAATCCTCTCACTCTCTTATTTTTTCTTTTATTTTAGAATATATAAAATTTCTTATGAATTAATTTCATAGAATTTTTGTTTTAATAATAATAGGCTCTTAATATCTCACCTTTCTTAAACTGTTTGGTGTTTCAATCCCTTATGATATTATAGAAGGTGTTTATTCTCTCATATTTCTTTGTTGTTTCATGTCAGGGTGACCATGTTTGGGTGAATTGGTACATGGTGGGTGGTCATGGACCACCAGGAGATGGGTTTGGTTGTTAATTTTCTTCTTCTTTTTTATTATTTTCTCTTTGTACTTGGTATGTATGTATTGAATTATGTATTAGATGACATTTCAACATTACAATTTTTTGTTATAATCTTTAGAGGTCAAAATATTTCCCAATGGTTATTTGTTTATGCCCAGATTCTTGTTTCCGGCCCATAGAGACTGGGAACGTACTTTGAGTTAGTTGCAATACGGCTCAGGTGTTGGTTTTGATAGTATTTTGGGTTGGTTCGTTATAAATGGTATTATATTAGGAATTTCCTTAAAAATATTTTTATTGACTTTGAAAAAAATTTATTGACTTTTAAATCCTTCTTTTTTGGACTGAGTCATCTTATAAAGGAGAATAAGGATGGTTCATGACTCAAGAGGTAGTTCATGAGAAGGTGTTTGGTCACCACCTCCTCATGATGAGAATTTAGTTAAAATTGATATTTGGACTTGAGTATTTATTTTATGTAATTGGTTTCCTTATGATAAATTATAAATAGATTCCCAATGAGACTATACTTTATTTTGAGAATATTATATGTGTTTTTGAACCATAATGGAAGGATGATTAAAGTTTCGCCATCTTTTCATGTTTTGGTAAACTTTGAGAAATTAATATGACTAATATAGAAATAGACCCATGAATAGTTGTGAGGTTGGTTTGTGGTTCAACTGCCTATAAAACCAAGCCTTTCATATATTTAACATGGTTCTAAACTTCAATCCTTTTTCCATTTTCATATAAGTGACTTCAATTATGGGAGTTTGGTTATTAGAGTTAAGGATATAGGATATTTTATTCTCTTGTCTGGTTATTTCAAATTTAATACATTGATAATAATTTTCATTCCATTGTGAAAACTAAATTATGTCTTTAAACATGTCTTCTAAAGTTTATAGAGAATTTTATTCAATGAATAAAAAGTGAGTTTTATGAAATGTTTGGTTTGAAAAACTAACTATTAAATATTATTATGTGATGTGATAAAAAATGTATTGGGAAGATATTTTATTTTGTAATGGATTTAAATAAAAAAAATGATTTTTATAAATATAAAATGGGCTTAATGATTTTGAAAACATGGAATAATTTAGAAGTTTTTGTAATGGATTTTTGAAAATTGTGAAGTATTTATAATAAGAGTAATCATTTTGAATGGAAATAGTAATGATTTATAAGTGGTGAAATATTTTGTGTTATGAAATCAAAGATGTTTGATTAAAGTGGGTTCT
This sequence comes from Viscum album, assembly GCA_963277665.1. Taxonomy (NCBI): domain Eukaryota; kingdom Viridiplantae; phylum Streptophyta; class Magnoliopsida; order Santalales; family Viscaceae; genus Viscum; species Viscum album. Next base: position 1,717,219,217 of record OY728125.1, read on the forward strand.
AGATTTGTTTAAAAAAATTATATCTTATTTGAGTTTTAATAGGTGCATGAGTTTATATTCCTTTGTTTTGTGATGTTCAAAAATGTATCCCATAAAGAGATTTAATAATGATAGAATGTTGGTCGAATGGTTTAGTCCTTAGGGTAGGTCTTCATATTCTCTAGAAGTGGAATCCCTTTTCAATGACTCTTTCTGTACTCCATATCGAGTGGTAGAGATACATACATACCATACATTGAATCTCATCCTTGAATTCTGGTATTTTCATCCACCTTATTATAAAGGAAAAAATGTTTCTCTTTAGGAAGTATAGTGGCTTGATGACATTGATATAATCATTGATTATCTCTAGACACCTGAATTTTAAAAGGAAATTTCTATAAACTACATATTTGAGGGACCTATATAAGAGAGGTGGGAATTTTTGATCACCTTTCATATTTATGAGTTAATTTCATTGGAATTATTCAGGTTATAATTTATTTAACGGCAATATCTCAAGGAAAAACGGAAGGTGAATGTTACCATGCTCTTGGGTTTTGGTCAAGATGAGATTTTGATTGCAGATTATGCTAAGAAATTATATTATTTTTATGTTTCATACATTCTTTTATTGGTAATGGAATCAGTAATAGTAATTTTTTTTATAAAAGGTATGAATCAATAAATTGTAACCACCATGCATTAGGATGGGTGGATTTCGTATCTGGAGATTCATCATAAGGATTTTTGTACTCAAACAGAGCTAGAGAAACAACACAAAGGGATGAATACATATTTCATCATTGATAAATGAAAATATTCTCATATAAAGAAGATTCCTCCCAAATATTTTCACTATGTATCACTATGGAATCCAAAGATTTTGTCTTTGAAATATACAGTGGATTGTGGAAGGTGTGTCTGTTTTGGTCATGTTAATGGGTTTTGTAAGTTGAAAAACTGGAAGTAGAAACCATATTTAAAAATATTAACTCATAAATATCGGTAGTATAATATTCAAGATAATAGGACTCTAACCATATAACTTAGATTGAAGCTTTTCATGCAGAGGAGGAGATTCAGGTTGTTTGCAGTTAGATACCAGATGTGGTTTCCATTGATTCATCATGTTATTTATAGATATGGAGTGGAAACTATTTGGGCTTTCCTTCATGTGGGTTCTCTATTTTGTAAGACACTATTTTTAGTATCTCTTTTAGGATAATTTTTAGATCATGGTTTGGAAAATTTTTGGACTAATGATGTAATTATGGTTTCCATTTCTTGATATCTTGTTTTTTCATCCTCGATGTCGAATTTTTTTAAATTGATGGTTAGAGAATAATTTTGATATAATGGTTAATCTACCTTGTGAGTGTGTAGTTATCTATAGTTCAATGACCTGGATTTTTGAGATCTTTCCAATTGGGCTTGGATAAATAATGGGAATGTACTTAGGTAACTAGGATGATGCGGATTTTTGATAAACTAGGAACCCGGTGGTACTAACATTTAATTTTAGGAGCTCACCGAGTTATACAGATCAATTTTTAAAATCCTATGTTACCATTAATTAAAAAACCATGGTAGATATCTTTATAATTTCATTACCTTTTTATAATCTGGATCTAATAAGTTTATCTATTGTGAGTGATTGAATTCCCTTCTTTCTGTCTAATGAATGTGTGCTTCTTATGTTACACCATTTTGGATAATCTTTAAATAGTGGTGAGTCCAATTCTTAGACTCCATTACTTATATGGTTTGGGGACATGTGATTATCTTGGTGTGTTGATCATAGAGTTTTATATGAGTTTATAACATTTAGGTTAGCCTCTATTATGTACTGTGGACCTTCTATCTCAGTTGTTGATTGAGGGAGTTCTACTTTGTTATCATGTTATATTGTTCAGAGTAAGTGATTTATCAGGAAAAGAATTCCTATGGGGTGAGTATTTTACATCACATTTCCTATTTATATGTTTTTTTACCCATTTATTTGAGGCCCCAATGATTAGGTATCTTCACAGGCTGTTTTTGATGTTTTTTTTCAGACTTCTTTGACAGTTTCTAGGCCTATGCGTGATTTCACGCAGTTTGAGAAAAATTTTACAAAGTATGAAACTTGGATAGAGGGGGTAACATGGTTTGTGTGTTGTTAAAATATGCGTGAAACCAAACCATGAAAAAATCCTAGCAGCTCTATTTGGGGCACATGGTTAGGCACACAATTAGTACTATTTGTGGGGCTTAACCCGAGAAATCATTTTGAAGGTAATTAAAGCACCAAAAATCATTATCAAAATCCTAAACCCCCCAATTTAACCTTAAACTCTTCCCTATCATACATAAAAAAATATTTTGTCTTTTGGAAGACCTCTAAATTTATTTTGGAACTCCGAACCTCATTCCTTGGGGGATCAAAGCACCAATCAAAGCGGTGATCCCCTTTCAGTGACATATTTTATTCTTGATTTCCAGTCTCTATAATTCTATTTATTCCTTCTCCATAGTGGTTGTAATGGACTCATGTTTTTTGGATAGTGGTATATTTTTGTGGGATTAGGTATATAGGATCTCATATATCTTATTTTAATATCTATCTTCTTATATTCAGTGATCACAATCAAAGGCAAAATATTTCGGATTCATTATGGTTGGATTCAAAATATTCCATGCAGGTGTTTCTATGCTTTTACTTTATTTGGTAATTCATTGTTTCTTTAATAATTCCTCAATTTTTGATTCTTAATTTCTGACCAATATTATATTTAATTTATCCTTCAAAATACTCATAAAATCTCTATTAACCAAATTCCCTTGGAATTAAACATTGTAAGAATTTAATGGTAACAATATCGATATTTATCACCTTTTTGATAATTTTTTAAATTCCATGTTTATCTTGATTTATTTTTTGGTTGCTTTGGATTGATTTTTTGGTGGAATTTAGGGATTTTTATTAGGATTTAATTTGTAAAATAACCCAATGAATTTTAATTAAATGAAATTATTAATGTTATGTTTACTAATTTTATTAAAATTAAAAATATTAATAAATGTCCAATAACCCACTTTTAATGATTTAATAATTTTTTTCAATGGGTGTTATAGGGTTATTTGAAATAAATGATTTATCTACATGGAGATAGGGTATAAACCCATGTTTTGAAATACATTCAACTATATTAAAATTGTCATACTTCCTATAAATTCATTATTTTTATTTTGAAGTTAATAACTATTTACATGATATTTTTTGAATTTTAATTGTGATTTCGAAAAGGAATCATGTATAATTACCCTTTTGGAATTTTTAAATTATTTAAAATGAATTTGAATTGAGTTAATGATTCTTGATGTCCAAGATGGAACTTTATGATGATCCTATCTTCTAATAATCCATTATTATAAATTTCTAGATTATTTTAATTCCCACATCTGGGTTATGAAAAATGGATTATTGAATTTGTGGTTATTTGGGGTGTGTGACTGAGATGTGATATTAGGGCCAGTGCCCATGGTTGATAAGGATGTCGATGTGATTCTCATTACATTATTATCGAACTCACATCTTTTAAATAGTCTTTAAAACCGGGATAGGTATATGGGATGAACTTGATATATAATTCTCTATAGGACTCACACCCTTCTATAGGATCCATAGAGAAAGTGAAAGGATCACACTATGGATGTATGGCTAGGAATGCGGGTGTTCCTAGAATTGGTTTTCTAGAGACCCATGCGACTAGATGTAATCCCATTAATTGTTCATGATGTAATTTTATTAGTTATAATGAGGTGTACTCTATATCATATATATGATGTACCCATGACATCCATATACTTAATACTAGATAGATGACAATGTCTATTATCACTACTTGGAACTGGAGTTTTCTTTTCTTAATTAATTTATTATCATTATGCACCATGACACTATTTTATTGACTCTTGTTCATCTTTCCATGTTAGGTGCATATTCTCACCTTTTCAAGATTATCATACTTTAGCTTGAGAAATGGAGTTCAAATATAAAAAAGAAAATGTTTAGTTTTAAAATGGTGAAATTGAATATTTCAAATGTTTAGTTTAATTAATTACTTATAAATGTTTTTAAATATATTTCCAACTAATCCTAAAACCCTCTTTTTTGTAATGATATTTTATAATATTTTAATTCCATTATAAAGTAATTACATAGAATATTTGGTGGAATACTAATGGGAACTTTAGCTCACATCATGCTTATACTTATTAGTGTTTAATTTCATTTTGATCATACAATAGGTGTTCATGATCTCTTCTCCCATTTTTGGTTTCAAGTTACATTGAACAAGGTAGATTGACTTGGGACATGGTTGGGGGTTTTGGACCACTAGGAGATGGGGTTTGGTAGTAATGATTTATCTTTAGTTTTGTTTACATATATTTTTACTCAGTATGTATTTAATTATTTATTTATCTGAATATTTTTCTATATTATAAACTATTATTATATTTTTATTTTGGAGAAATTATTCCCATGATTTATTTTTTGATTCCTAGGTTCTTATATCCAGCCCGTGGAAATCAAGAATGCTCTTTCGGTCAGTGGAGAATCGGTTCAAGTATCATTTTATATAGTATTCTTAGATGGTTAATTACCGGTTTCATCAAATCATTAAGGTTTAATGATTTTGGGAAAATAAGATCATGTCTAAAAGGTTTAAAAAATATCATGTTAACTTTTTAAAAAGGTGTGAAAAGAATAACATTAAAAGGGTATTTTTTTAAAAGTTCTTTAACTTAAGATGGACTCGTCACATACAATATCTATCTTCAGGGTAATAAATTTAGGTTAATTTATAATTTATTAAAACCCATTTCAATTTTATTATTAATTTTATATCACTTATTGTTATGTTATATATAATTACATAATCAATTATATTCATGTCTGGCATTATGATGATATTCGGTACATGAGTAACTTTTCCATTTTTTTCATCGATCATTATAAAAAAAGTCATGTATAACTTTTTATTTACTAAATGTTATTAATATCTCAAATATCATATTAATTCATTAAATATGATCATTTAATTTATTAATGTTATGTGTTGAAGAAAAACACAATCATATCATTTCAAGAAGGTGGTAGTCCACACATACGCACGAGTGAAACTCACTTTAATGTTCATGGAAATGTAAAAATTTAAATGATATATTATATTTTAATAATAATTTAAATTTCATTAATATCATATATAAACATTATTTCCATAATTATAACTAATCTTATGAGATGGTGACAGGAAACGAATTGCATCTGTTCATGAAGCGGTGGTCTATCGTACACATGAACAACAGATAAAAACTATACATCTTATTTGGAAAGCCTCCTTTTTATAACGACTTAAGACCATTAAGGATTAACTAATTTATAAAACAATGCCTATATAATGTGGTTAAAGGTTCTACGTGGTATTTGGATAGATAATTTCCAAACCAAATGTTTTTTAAAGTGTTTTTAAATGAGAATATGTGTTTCCCATTTATAAGAGAAGTAAGGGGCACTCTTAGAAATTTTTGAAATATTAAATTAATCTATATTAAATTTCAATTCCAAAGGGATCCAAAGTGAGTTAATCATAATATAAGGTGAGAAATGATCTGAATTATCTCATAATATATATTTTTATATTTAGGTCCCTTTATTATCTTTATAATTTATTTCTAACCCTTATTTATCCATTTAACTCTTATCATGACAATATTTATTTTTACACTTTGAGGATCATTATTGTTATAATAAAATATTAAAAAACTGATAGTTGATTCATGGTTTATATTTTATACCTTATCCAAATTATTTTTCTGAATTGAATTTATTTCCTATAATTTATATCATATAATAAATTATTATTTATTTTAAAATATCATTACTCTCAATTTTGATATAATTAATTTATTGAATTTTAAAAATATAAATAAAACAAGATAAATTTGAACCATATCTTTTTAAAAAATCCTTAACATGTCAAATTAGTCTATAAAATTCATTTATTTTAATGATTATCTCATATTATATTTATTTTAATATTTTAATAACATGTATTAGATTTTTCTATTAAATAAATAATGTATACATCAGTGTTGTGAAAGCATTTAAGGAAATTATTTCATCAATACAAATTAGAACTAAATTAATGTGTTGAAAATAATTATACTATATTGAAAAATTATATTTATAGTCAAACAAAAATTACGGATAAAATCATATTAAATGTATTTTATGTATTAAAAACAAGAGTGTGACATGTTTGAATTTTTGTCAAATAAAAATTGTTATGATCATAATCTAATCTAGTTGTCTATAAATGGAAGAATTGCATAACCATGAATTATTATTGATTAATAATAATAATTAAATAACGTTTTTTAATTTATTAGGGTCATTTTTAATCCTTATGATTTTATTTTTACCCTTAATTACCCGATTTATAATTACCATAGTAACAATATTTTCCAATGTTATTATTAATATTATCCCAAATAAAATGGATCTATTTACTAAATTTTCACCATATGATTCAAAATAAAAAATAGATTTTTTAAATTTTAAATCACATAATTTTGAGTATATAATTTTAAATTAAACCGAAAAAATACAATATAAAACAGTTTTTTAGAATAATGAATTCTTTTAAATATAAAATAAGTTTATCAAAAACTCAAGTATAAAATACATTTTAAAAACAATAATTATAATAATTTAAATAAAATAAAACAAATGGAAATTTAAAATTAATCAAAAGAATAATTTTACTTTGTATATACATGTAAAATATAAGTTTTAATAAAAATCTGTATTTTTCAATGTTATGTTCAAAAATTAATCTTTTCTAATAATTATCAAAATTGCACCATAATAAATTTTTTATATGAGGATTTCAAAAATCCAATTCATTTTATAAAATAATTTTTTTAAAATCTCAATAATTTTTCCATAACAAGCAATAAAAACAATTTTTTAAGAAAATGAGTTTTTGAAGAATAGAACGACATTCCTAAAAATGTGTGATTATTTTAGAATAAATAACCAATAAATTTATATTGAGTAATATTTTTATATCTTGAACATACATATTTAATTCCTATTCGTACCCTTTAATTTAATTACTAAGTTATGATGGTCACATAATTAATAATATTTTGTTATTTATTTAAGCTAAATATGGAATATATTTTTTCCACCAAACATAATGTTTCCCTCTAAAAAATGCGGATATTTAAATCTCCCCCTTTTGAAAATTATTTCCTCACCATTTTTAATTTTACCGTTTTAACTAATTTTTGAGTTTTAGGAATACATTTGTTTAAATCCCACATTAGAAAAAGTATTAAGAAAAATTACACATCAAAAGAAAGAAAGAGAAGTACGATGGTCATCTAGAATAACACATAACTAGGATTCTGTAGAGAATAAAAAAGACATGGAATATAAAATATAACACCCCAGTACTAATAGAGAGTGATAGAGAATATAGTCATAAAAAGGTGAATAATAAAAAAACTATCAATATGTGATGGGTAAAATGGTTATTTATATCTTGGTAAGAAAATTAAACAGATAAATTTATTTGTTAAAAGATCCCTTTCATAGAGATAAGGAATTTTTTTACTACCTGTACTTAGAACATAAGGAAATATACTAACATAACAAGTATAATTTTATCTGCTTTTCTATTTCCACCACAATATCATCTATTTTTTCTCCAAACAATTTGTATAATTGTTTTATTTCTTGAATAATTAAAATAAACCTTTATAGCTCACTAAATCTATAAAAGGATAAAAATATATTCATATTTTTTATATTATAACCAAAATAAAAATAGTTATAAGAAGATAAGATAATATATCTTCAAATGAAAAATAACTAATTTTAATCTAATGAATATAAAATTATTACCCTAATTTCAACATGAATCATTCGATAACTATACATAAAATTACATAAGAATATTCTAGACTATTATTGAAACCTAAAACTTAGAAGAATCTATTTGCATATCCTTTCATGTTAATTTTAATATTAATATCTATATAACAAAAATTAATCTTGAAGTCTCATACCATAAATTACATAACCAAATAACATAATCTCTAAGATATTCTAATCATTTCCATACACCATAAAGACTCAAAAATATAATTCATCCTTTATTCCTCAACTAAAACCCCACAGTATTATGTTTACATTATTCTTGTAATGCTTCCCAAGATTATAGTGTTCTTTTTCCAAAATAACATTTATCACTTAATCACCAATAAAATTTTGAATATCAATGTTTTCTATATGATAATTCATATGTCCCTTAAATAAACATATTCTTCTTCCTACGAATATTTTAACTAAAAATAAAAAAACATACTAATAGGGACCTCATGTAGGCTAGTGGTAGGCAATGCACCGTTTTTATCCTTTGGATTTGGGTTTGAACCCCGCATCCTTACTGAATGAGATGGCGTGTCACATGGTTTTTGGGTCATCCATTAACAAAACTATATTATTATAATATTCAATATATTCATTTACATGTGATGACGTCATAAAAAAATACATAATATATATAACATTAATGAAATGTTTTAACCAAAAAGTTAATCTCATAACTTACATATTTTTTTCTCAAAATGTAATAATGCCTAATTATCCCAAAATTAATTCCTCCAAAATTATTATTAGTCAACTTAAAATCTCATGAATTCATTCCTAAAGTGGGTTTTATAGGAAATTAAACTTATGAAGAAACTTTTAAACCTAGTATGGTTTCTCTAAGACATAAGATAACATTTCCTAAATTCATCATAATCATCAATGATATGTAAAAATTATATTGATACCAACAGTAAGGAATCTACCATAAACATTTAATATTCTATTGTCTTTTTAATAGAATTAAGTTTCCTAAAATCCCAATGAAAATTTAGTTTTATAGTTTTATATAAGTAAGAAAAACTAATTAAATGTAAACCATTACATTACAAGTGGGTACTTATACACAGTATCCATTTTTTTCTAATAAAAATAGGTCATTAAAATAAAACCTCATTTATTTTAATGATAGATTTAAAAAATTTATTCATGACATAATAATTATTCATAAACTTCCTTAAACCGTATGAAAAAATAATTTAAAACATGTAATGTGCAAAAAAATCTCAGTAAGTGACATAAATAATGAAAGAAAACATTAGTCCATAAATATATATAAAACTCTTCCTTTTAAAACTAGTATTTAAGATAAAAATAAACATTTTCATACACAAGAAATAAAATTATCATTCATAATATTTTTCATAAAAAAATATGTAATAAATCTCAAAGGAATATAAGAAACTCAAAAAGGCTTCATGTAATTTTTTCACAAATTTATGACATTCATCAATAAATCATAAGCTTTTTAGTACACCTTATGAAGTAATTTGTTTACTATAAAAAAATACAAGCATTAACTATTAAGGTAACATGATAAATCAATTTAAATTAACTCTTAGATATACTACATCTCTCACAACTATATAGGTAGTAACCATCACGATGAATTTTGGAATAACCATAAAAGTATATTCCCATAATATCAAATAAGAAACCTATTCGATTAAATCTATCCCCTTACCCAATTCATTGGAGAGATATAG